>NC_069412.1:22895622-22925712 GCF_026875155.1 Cherax quadricarinatus | reverse complement strand
TTGCGTTTTCTCAGGTGCAATGTTACTTGCCATCTATTTCCCTAAGCTGATATAGCTCTTAGCTGGTGATTGATGTAGCTTAGAGAAAGCTGACATTTTTTCTCTTGGATAAGTGAATGTCAGTGTCCCGTTGTCTGCATATGCATGTGATTCGGGGATGAGATGAAGAAGGTCGTTGAAGTAGACATTCCAAACAATGTTCCCAGCCGCTTCCTTGTGGAACATTCCCCCAAATTTGGACGTCTTGCTGATTCCGTTCCTTGGAACTACACTTAGAGATCTACCATGAAGGTAATCACTGAGGAGACATAGCGTAGAGCCTGAAATTTCCCCAGTGCTTGAAGTTTTGCTAAGAGGCCCTGGTCCCACCCCCGGTCGAAAGTGCCAGCAATGTCCAGTGCTCCCACACAGCTGATTTTGGGGATTCATCCAGTGACGGGTGCCACTTAGTGGAGAGGTTTAACAACAGATCAGCAGCAGAGTAACCTTTCCTGAAGCCATATTGACGATCACAAAGTAGTGAGTGGTAGTCAAAAAACTCTGTCATTTGTCTTGAGTTATTGTCTCAAGGATCTTACCAGTGATTGAAGGAGTGACATGGTCTGTAGTTGCTGATTTTGCTCTGCTCTTCTTTTTTGTGAAGGGACTACATTTGCCTCTTTCCATAGAGAGGGCCTTTACACTGTACTGGGGCCAGTGCTGAAAGATGTGAGTTAGAGGTGCTGCTGCTGGTTGCACATCTCAGCAATCTTGGGCTCACTTGTCTGGGCCCACAGCCTTTTCTTGGTTAAGCGATTTGAGAAGGAAATGCCCCCCACCTCCCTTATTGTCCCCACTGACAGTTTGCCCACAGTTCTTGCAGCTACCCAAAGGAGGGTCCCTTGCTGGATCAGGAACTTGCATTTTGGTAGCAAAGTGTTCAGAAAAGAGGTCCGCTTCTCTTGACTACCAGTAGAGGTGGTCCCATCCTGTCGATTTGAGGTGGAATGAGTTCTTTCAGGCCTTGACCAGGGACCACCTTGTTTTGGAGCCTACCCTACTGATGCTAGCTTTTTTTTTAGTGTCCACTCCCATTTAGCAATGGCCCACTTTTGAACATCACTCATATCCCTACAGGCTTACCTGTGCTAGTTCGTGTTATAGGTGGTAGGATGTCTCTTATACCTTTGCCATGCTTTGTACTTAGCAGTAGCAGCCTCTCTACAACGAAACCCAAAAACCAAGGCTGATCTGTAGGCTTTGCCACATATTGCCGGTGAGGATGCGTTCTTGTTGTAGGTTAAGGATGTGTCCAGTGAAAGCTTTCACTTGGTTGTCAACATTCCCTTGGAGAAGAGCATTTCAATTGGTGGTGGCGAGCTCAGAGCAAAGGGCTGGCCAATTACCTCTTTCCATAGCCAGGTTGTGCTTTGTGGACTCCTCCCTCATTCTGTTGGGATCTTAAGTCCCTTGTGGTCAGACGATCCAACGTAGCCGAGGGGTTGACAAGGGGACTATGCCTTCTGCAAGATCACTCACTACTGGGTCAAGGGAGGAGCCAGAGTGTGAGTAGGGAAATCAACAAAGTTTCTCATGTCAAATACTGCAAAAAGGTCATCAAAGTCCCTCTGTATAAGGTTTTGGGTTGAGGTCACCAACAATATGATATGTTGACAGTTGTGTTGTAGAAAGAAGGAGTCAATATTTTCCCAAATTAGGAAGTTGATGGGGTTGCATGTTGCCACTGAGGTCTGTACATTGCACATGCTAGTACAGAGGTACTAGTGTTGTGCAGAGCTTAAAGAACTCATTTCAAGATGGGTAGGGGTGGGCAACATCAATGTGCGGGGCCCTGAACACTTTTAGAGTAGCACACAGCAACACCCCCTCCTTGCCCTTGCCTGTCTCTTCTCATCCATGGGGGTTTGGTAGCCAGCAATTCTTGCAAAATTTTCTGGAGTCCTGTCATCCAAAAATTTTTTCAACAACAGCTTCATGTTGGGACGTCGAGTGTTCACAGAACTATGTGTGAGCTCTCCAACATTGTAATGAAACCTCTAATTTTGGCCGACAGGATGTGATAGACTGGCTCCTCATGATGTGGTCAGCTTGAGGTGGTGGGTGTGTAGGGCATGAAAGGGTTTTGCCTTTCCCCTTTGAAGAGGGAGGGTTACTGAGGCAGCTGCAGGGATGTAGGTCTGTGGTCTTGTATAAGGCACAATACCACCTGCTGGGCTGAGATAGGAGTAGCTGAGTGGGTGATGTGTGAGTGTGTTCACCAGTTCAGAGATCCTGCTGGTTTGTTCTGAGAAACAGGCCTCTAAACAGGTGGTCCTGTCTGTCAAGTTCCTTTTTCTTCCGACACTGGTCCTTTCCCGATGTCCTTTTTTGTAGCAGTAATTGCACCTGGTATCTCGCAGGCAGTTGTTGGTGGTGTGCCCCTTCCGGTGACAGCGAGAGCACAGCCTAGGTGCCTGGGAGGGTGGACTATGATTTGTTGCACCTCCTGTGTTTTGCAGATTTGTCCTCAGGTTCTGCTGTTGGAACTGTGTTAGTGGAGGGTGAGATGCAGTGATGTCTTCCCCCTCCACATCCTCTTCCACATCCTCTAACCCCCTCCTCTTTCCATTTCTGACAGATGTGTCCCCGTTCGTACTTTGGTGCAGTAGGTGATCAGGTGCAGTGATAGTTCCCTGATTATTAACTGCACCAATCTCTGGTGGAGAAAACTCCTGATCAGAACTTGCTGATGAAGCACTGCTGCCAGATTCTGGAATAGTGTCGGCAGGTGTGCTGACAGGTGTAGGATCAGAGATGGTATGTGCACTGTCTAGTGGATGGTAGTGGCTGAATCAGAGATGTCAGGTTGTGGAGAATTAACAGATACAAGGCTTCCTTCATTGCTGGGAAGAGATTTTTTTCCCTTGGGGGTGGTCAGGGAAATTTTGTCCCCCAGACTCTGTCGTCTGTTTGGGGCCTTAGCGATGACAGAATTCCACCAGTTGTTTACCCCTGAGTTAAGCTCAGTGTGGGACTTCCAGTCTTTGTCAATAGGTCACCATCAGCTGAGCGCTTACGTCACGTGTAGGCTTGCAGTGGCCTTCTACAATAGCTTGGGGTTATCTAATGATTTGGGGGAGCTCTGAAGTGCTTCCCTGTGAGGATTTCTTAGCTGCAACTTTACAACATAGTCAAGAGGGCAGTCTTGATCTTTGGACTGGGAAATCCCTGAGGTAGGACTTCTGAACCTTCCTCCTGTAGCTCCAGGCTTGTATCCACATATACCACAGGTTTATGGATATCCTTCAATTTTCTGAATTTTCAACCTGGCTGCAACAAATTCTTCTTCTGGAATGCAATCTGTGTGGCAGTAGTTGGAACAAGTAGGCTCCTTACATCTAGGAAGATTTTGTTCCCTGTGGTTTTACCACAAACATACAGTAATACTGGGACAATAGCCCGTTTGCATGAAGTTCTTGCTATTTTGCGATGTGGAAGGGCATCCCCGAGGAGGCTTGTAGGCTTGCAATGAAGTTCACAGGAGAGAGAGGTTTGGGTGGTGGAATCGTGGGGGGGGGGGGTATCGGGGGTGGGGTTGTTATACTCTTCGCTCTCTCCCCTTTTCCTTTTCACTCTCCCCTCTTCTCTACCTCCTTCTCTCTTTTCCCTCCCCCCCCCCCCCCTGTTTCCACTTCCCCCCTCTCTCCTTGTCCCTTTCCTTTTCCTTTCCCCCCTTTTCCCCTTGTCCTTTTCCCCTTCTCTTTCTTTCTCTCTCTCTCTCTCACTCTTTCCTTTTTCAAAAAAAGAAAAAAGGGAAAAAGAAAAGGGGAAAAAAAAGGAAAAAAAAAGAAAAAAAAGAAAATGGTGGGTGTGGAAGGAAGCGGGATCGTGGGGATGGTTTGGTGGGAGGGTGGATGGAGGAGAGTGGAAAAGGATGGAACAAGGTGGGAGAGAAAATTTGGAGAGTTTTCTAAAAAAAGGGAAACGAGTTTTGTGAAAGAAAAGAGGTTGGAAAAGGGAAAAGAAGAATTGGGGGCACAAGTCAAAACGCATAGCCAGGAAAAGGGGTCCAAAAAAAGATGAGGAAAAACAGGTGGGGCAGGTTCAGGGGCACTGACCAGAGAAGACAAGCATATAAAGCTGAAAGGGAACAGGAAGGAAGGAGATAGAATTATGCTAAGGTCAATCGCCTGAAAGAAGACCCAAGGGGAGTAAAAGGGGGAGCAGTGGGTACGATGGAGAGGGTGTAGGTAAAATGCAGAGGCACAACCATGTATCAAGAGCCACGGGGAAAAAAAAAGGGGAAAAATGACCATGTAAGACAGGAACCAGGTCACAGGGGAGAGGCAATGGGAAAAGGGAAAAGGGAAAAATCATGTTTACCCATGGGCTTCAGGAGAGAGAGGAAAGGGACACACATAAAAGAGGGCAGGCAGAAAAAAAGGAGATGAGAAAATCATCAAAAATAGGTGAAGAAGACAGGGGATGAGATTGTAAATTTTTCAGAAAAATAGGGAGGTATTGAAGGGGGGAAAAAAATGACCAATCAAGCTGTTTTCTCAGGAAAAAAAACAGTGCGGAAAGGTTTTCCAAGAGAAACCATGTTGAAATACTGGGAAGGGTCAAGGGTTTTCCTAGCAGAGACAGAACAAAAACAGAATGCAGCAGCTGAGGGAAAAAAAAGCAAAAGGAGCTAGGAAAGGAAAAAGGGAGGGAAACCGCGAGCTAAATCAGAGCAGGCAGAGCGAAAGGGAAAGCACAAAAATTCCCCTCAAAACCCCCACAACCAATCACACCATCCAAACAAACTACAATCCATATCACAGCTTCCCCCAAACCCCCACTATGAGGCTCCCAACCCCACAGGCCCCCCAAACACAGTGTTGGGAAAAGGAAAGGAGGGATGGTACACAAAAGTGATGGAAAACGGTGGGGGGAGTGGCACAAAAGGGGTTAAAAAGGCATCACCGTACATCATGCTCTCACAGAAACCAAAACTTACGGATGATAAAGATACCTTTTCCCAATGGGATACCGATTTGAGGAAAACGAGGGAAACAGGGGGGGGGAATGGGACTGTGATCAAAAACCGATGGAATTTTGTTTAGCTGGAAAAGAGGAGACAGCGGGAGAAGGAGCGATAAAATGGGAACGCTTCACTTTGGGGTCCCAAGGTGGTAATTGCAGTGATGTATAACCCACCACGAACACAGGGGCCAAAGGGAAGAAAATGACGAAAGGCAATAGGGCGATGGTTTACCCAAATGGGTGCAGTGGCCAGAAGGGGTCATGCATGCAGGGCAAAGCCCTGATCATGAGTGACTTTAACACGGAGATCGATTGGGAGAATTTAAGCCACATGGGGGCCAAGATACATGGGGGGCTAAAAGAGGAGGTGGTATGGAATATTCATATACCAAAATGTAAGGGACACTACAAGAGAGAGAGGGGGGTGAACCAGCAAGCTGGCCCCACTTTCACCTTGAGTGGCAGAAATTAGGACATCAATATGAAAGATCCCTTGGGGGGCCAGCGATCATGTGGTATTAAACTTCGATCACGGGTCAATGGGGAGGGCGGAAAGGGCCCGGACAAATGAAGCCAAAAATAAGGAAAGGGGGCTACAGGGAATGAGGAACTTCCCGAAAGGGGGTTTAGTGGGGCAGAGAACTGGGGAGGGAAGCCGTTAATGAGATGATGGTTTTTGTGCAACAATGTGCAAGGGGCGAGGGGGTTTTTACCAAGGGGAACAGGAAAAATGAAAAAGCCATTTTGGCCATGGGTTTACCCCCAAAGGGGCGGGAGGCAAAAACCCAAATGTGTAGGGAATGGAAGAAATATGAAGGCAAAGGGCCCCGGAAATAGCGCAAAAACAATCTGACCCGAAGCTGTTATTAGCCCCATCAGGAGGGAAAAAAACAGTCAAGGACCAGGTAATCAGGCTAAAGGAAGGAAGGAGGAGAGACAACAAGAAATGACCCTGAAGATGTGAGGAATCAAAAAGATTCAAAGAAGTGTTCACAAAGAAGACAGAAGGGGTCAGAAAGCGGAGAGGTGGGGGACACCCCTAAGTATGGACCAGTAACAAAACTGAGGAAGAAATGAAGAGGCTTTGAAGGAGAGATCCCCAAAAAGGGAATGGGGGGGTAAAATTTTCCTGGGTCCCGAGAGAGGGGAGGGTGTATGGTACCCCTAAAAAACAGTATTCAATAATTTTCAAAACAGGGGATGCCCGAGGTGGAAAACAGCAAAAAGTAGTCCAATCTTTAAAAAGGAGACAGCATGAAGCCTAAAAATACAGACCGTGTCACTGACATTAAGTATGCAAAATGTGGAGAAGTTATAGGAGAAGAGTGGTAGAAACCTAGAAAGGGTGATCTATCAACAGCACCAACTGGGTTTAGGGATGGGAAATCCGTGTCACAAACCTATGGGTTTTGACTGGGGGCAGCAGTAAGACAAAGAGAGAGAGGGGTGGGTTATTGCTTTTTTTGGGGCTGCAAGAAGGCGTTTGCAAGTTCCCCAAAAAGAGATTAGTGAAAAAACTGGGGCCAATAGGGTAAAGGGAAGGCATACAATGGTAGGGAATTTCTTGTCAGGAAGACAGCAGAAGTTATGGTACATGGAAGGTGTGATGGGACCCCTGACCGCAGGGTCCCGGGGGTCATTAGGACCAGGCTCTTTTTTGGTATTTGTGAACAAAATGCGGGGGAATGACTCCTAAGTGTCCCCGTTTGCAGATGACGTGATCATTATTTACATATTTACAATCACTGGACATGGTTTTAGAATGCTGGGCTTGTGGAATCCTTGAAAAAAGGCACCATGCCAGAGGCCCCTTTTTCCTACAAAAAACGGGTCTTTGCGTCTTTGTTCCCGTTTTTTTGTTTGTGCACAGAAAATGCATCTTTTGGCAAATTTCTTTGAGTTGAAGGGAAAGCTGTATTATGAAAGATCCCCTTCTTTTTCTCAAACGTTGGGTATTTTTGTGATGAATTTGGGGACCTGTTGTATTGAGGTTTTGTTACTGGTACTTCATTATGAGTTGTTGAAAACAGAAAAACAAAATTCACCTACGGTGGCTGTTCCCGTTTTATTTGGTCATATTATATGCTAGATTAAAATGTCCAGAGATGGAAGAAAAGTTTATGACCACTTGTAACTCTTACGAACACAGTCAACAAAACCAATCTGCATGTCACATTGTCAACCAAGCGCATTTTTTGTGTTTTAATCAATCACTGTCACGGGTTTTTCGAATACGTTCATTAGTCACTCGATCAACTTTGCCACTGTCTTGCATTTCATTACGGTGAATGGTTGTCAACAATGTGACATCTCGTTTGTCATGTACGTAATGCCATGATGTCATTGGCAGTAAACCCCTGCATGTTTTCACCACGAACACCTGCGTTGAGCCTGGGCATATGTTTACGATTAGAACGCACTGTGCCACACACATCTGTTTTGTTCACTCGCATGAAATCACTGAGTAATGGGCTTGTGTACCAGTTTCGGTATATAATGTATGGCCCTTACCAAGATAAGGTCCCATCATGTTTCTCACTACGTCACCTGATATACCCAATAATCTTGGTATCTTTCAATGTTTTACTACCCATGTATACAACAATATCCAACACCAGGCCACTGTCACAATCACAGAGGACAAACAATTTTATACCAAAGCGGTTCCTCTTGCTCGGTATATACTGCTTGAATGACAGTCTACCTTTGAACAAATCAAAGACTCGTCAGTTACAAGATTCTTGAATGGATAAAAGTATATCCTGAACTTTTGTTGAGATACATAAAAACATTTCTAATCTTTTTAAAAACCTGTCACTTCTGTCAGGCCTGGTTTTGTCAGAAAAGTGCAACATACGTAACAGTAAGAATAAACCGTTCCATTTGGTTTATTATTTCACTGAAGGATGGGGTAGAAATTAGCCGATCTGTGGACCAGTATGCTTTTATATTATGCTTATAGACGTGAGGCAAAAAGCATTATTGTTGAAAAAAAGCAAATACATTTCTGCAAACAGTCGTCTCTTTCCACCTGTGTAGTCTTGACTGTGGTGATAAGATCGTATTTGCCTGGTGAAACTGAAAATACTTTTACTTTCCCCTGACAATAATTTCCATCAATGGTTGGTCAAAGATAATTCAAAAAATTTCCAGTTCATTGGCCGTGGTTCCAAGGGGACAGGTAGGTAGAATTCCACTTTGCGAGTCATCAGTGGTGAGGGCTGGGAACAAAATTGGGATTTTGCTGCCAATCCCAGATACGGTTTGCTGGTGGATACTGGACATCATAGGCTGGTTGTACGGGTGGTTGTGGTGGGCTGGTGGGTGACGCTCCGCTTTGTCCTTGAACTGACGAGTTCAGCAGCGTGGGTTTCCCGCGTGGCACAGCGAGTCACGCATGGCGGTGCCGCTACCACCACCAGCCCCACTAACACCATCCACTGATGTCTGTGGCCCATCCATGCCAAGTGTAGCCACATCATCCTCACTATCACTACCTAAAATGGGTGTGGGGCCACGGGATGTACTCCGGGATGTACTCGGGATGTCTCCGCCCCCTGGGCACAGCATAGTGTACACTACCGAGCGCATGCGGCGGTGAACATCCGACGCTTCATGGTAATATGTTTCCTCATATCACTACTCGAATGATCGTCGAGCTCAATAAAACACAATCACGTCAGAATCATCGTCATTATGAAGTCAGAGGCCAGGCCATGGAAAATATTAGTTTTCTCTTAGTTTAGGAACACCCGACGGTGAGTCACGAGTGCCCACACCAGAGGTAGAAGGTCGAGGATCGTTGGGGTTTTCTGCTCTATTATCGATATCCTGGTCATTATTTTCGGTCACTAACTTATCAAAGCCCTAGAATTCGTCTTCTTTCCACTTCCATCAGTGTCAGAACTATCAGACAGGAAGAGGAGAGTCCCAATTTTCCGGGATGGAGAAACGACTTGCGACGAGGCATGGTGGGAAAAAGGGTGACTGAGCCGGTTCCCACAATGCTATGCAGGGCCTAGATTTTTTGTTTATGGCGCACACCCACGGCGCGACCCATTCTTCATATGTAGGCCTATGAGGCTTTCGCGCTAAATTTGCGGCGCTAGAAATTTTGGGGTAGATCTACGGTTTGGACACTCACCCACCCGCCCTAGATTACAGGCGGGACCCCGAAAGGGTTAAACGTGGCATTGTTGATGCAAAATTTGTATTTAATGATAAATTTTATACTCATTAGTTTGGTATGGCTATGGGAAAACCTCTTTCACCTGTTCTTTGTAACCTATACCCAATCCTCCCCAATAGAGCTAAATGGTTCAGATTTGTTAAGATAAGATAAGATAAGATTTCGTTCGGATTTTTAACCCCGGAGGGTTAGCCACCAGGATAACCCAAGAAAGTCAGTGCGTCATCGGGACTGTTTTAACTTATTTCCATTGGGGTCCTTAATCTTGTCCCCCCGGATGCGACCCACACCAGTCGACTAACACCCAGGTACCCATTTGCTGCTAGGTGAACAGGACAATAGGTGTAAGGAAACGTGTCGGAATTTCCACCCGCGGGAATCGAACCCCGGGGCCCCCCGTGTGTGAAGCGGGGGCTTTAGCCACCAGACCACCGGGCCAAGAATGTGCCAAGAATGTGCCAAGAATGAGATATACACCCTTTTTTTGTTAAATTAAATAGCCTTAGCCCCTTTTATAACTTTACTGTTGAGTTTGAGGAAAATAACTCATTGCCTTTTCTAGATGTTTTAATTATTAAGGGTAATAATGAAATTTAAATTTAAAATTTACATAAAACCTACAAATAACTGTTCCTATATACACTATTATTCTTCACATCAGATAGAGTTAAACTGTCTGTTTTCTCATCAATGTTTTTGAGAGCTTTGCATATTTGCAGTCCAGAGTTCATAGATGAAGAATATCCAAAATTTATGAAATAGCTAATGATCTGAAATACCCAAGAAACGTAATTGATAAATCTTTTAAAATTGCTAGAAATACTTTTTACAATCCTAAAAAGGAAAACCAACCCTATTCAACTAAAAATATGTTGGTTCTCCCTTTACCATGAAAGTTTGGTTGATATGCCTTCTCTTCTTAAGACTTCTAATATTAAAGTTGTATTTAAAAATCTTGATACAGTAAAAAAAACCTTTGAGAAAGAATTCCCCCCAAAATGCTGAAGGATGCATCTATAAGATTCCTTGTAAAATTTACGATGAAGTTTATTACGGTGAAACTGGTAAAAGTCTCGAACTAAGATTAAAACAACATAAATATAGAATTAGAACTGGACAAGATTCTAAATTTTGATTTATTCATATGAGAGATTTTAACCATCCAATTGATTTTCAAAAAGTTGAGAAAGTTGTATCAAGCAAGTCCATGGTCGACAGGAATATAATTGAATCATGTTTCATAAAAAGCCATTTTGAAAATAATATGAATATTTCCTTTGGTTTATATAAATTAGATTCATTTATAACTAATAAAATTTGGGAAGAATTTAATAATACATTGGACAAATAATAAATCTAAATTCTTGGGTAGAGTACCAGGGTTGGGCAAATATTTTGTTAGTGGGATGCCGTGAAGGACCTGTCTAGTTGGGCCAGTGGGCTTGCTGCAGTGTTCCTCCTTTCTTATGATTTGGGTGTCGTTGCTCGTCAGGTGTTGCTTTGTTGTGGGATATGATGGTGAGGTGTGGTCTAGACCTTTTATGTGCCTTTCTTTGATGTAATCATTTATAGTTCCTTGATAATGTGAGAAGTCACAGAAGTGCTTGGGATTTTACTATTTATTCATAGTGGTTGTTTTGCATATTCTGATACCACCTGTTAATGTGATCATATTGCATATACAGTGGACCCCCGGTTCACGTTATTAATCCATTCCTGAGAGCTCATCGTAAAGCAAAATTATAGGAAAGCGAATCAATTTTCCCCATAAGAAATAATGAAAATCAAATTAATCCGTGCAAGACACCCAAAAGTATGAAAAAAAAACTTTTACCACATGAAATATTAAGTTGAATGCAATAGAATAATTACAATAACAATAATAACAATAGAATAATCACAATAATTTTTTTACACTTACTTTTAATGAAGACTGGTGATGATTGATGGAGGAGGGGGCCCCGAGGTTTTTGAAGTTTTTAATTTTTAAAAGGGGTATCCCCTCCATTAGGACTTGAGGTAGCAACCCTTTTTCCCGGGGTTACTTCCCTTCTTTTTTTAATCCCCACTAGGCCATTGAAATACTGACTTCTGTCGCACACTACTTGATTAAACCCCTTAAATTCATGCACGTATTTTCACTGTTTTGGTTAACGGCAGCCCCCCCTGCCTAATCACACTATGTATGCCCTACGATTCTTAAATTTTTAAAACCAACCTTTGGGGCCTTAAATTCACTCCACACCACTGGGTTGCAGGCATTTTTTAATTAAATCCTCACAACCTCCCTAGTTTTTTCACAAATGACGCTTGAGAGATGGGATCTCCCGTATCTGCTTTTTATTTATCACCCCAAAAACAGTCTCTCAACATTTTCTAACCTTGCGTCATGTTTTGTTTTTCAGTGCCCTTTTACAAGAACTTCTTGATTCCGTTTTCCTGCTCACTATAATAGGATGGTTGATTGGATTTACTATACAACTTTGGGCCCGGGCCGAACACGCATCCACTTTTTACTTTGCAATTACTCTTTTTTCATTTTAATGTCTTAGCACCCTTGGGCTCGATGGGGGGCCCAGAAGCTTTCTTGGGGCCCCCTGGGACTTTTTTGCAGAAACAAGCACCAAAAACATGATAATATGAAAATATGGAATGTACCGAATTATCCTTAAGGCGCGCACCTGGCTGGCTTTTAAACACTGCACACACGGGGGATTCAGGCCCCCGTGGACAGTCTCGTACGAAACGTATGCGTACCGGGTTTTTTAACGGGAACCCAAGGGAAATTTTTTTTGAATGCTTTTTGGGAAACCGGGTTTATCGGTTTCCGATGATTTGCGAACCGTGGGGGCCCATGTGGTGTGTATATAATAATATATATAATATATAAAAATATATAAAACGAATTTTTTCATTCCCGAAGTATGTTTAGGTGCCCGTACGACCGAAATTTTTTCCCAACGGGAAAAGTAAATAGTTAGTCCCTTTCAGACCCCCAAAACATACACGTATAAAGCATTACATAAAATTTCATAATTTGGGCGCATTGGAGGTGATCGTTTTGCGGGGGGGGCCACTGATTAATATACAGTGGACCCGGTTTAAGATTTTAATCCGTGCAAGGGGGTAATGTTTTGCGAAATAATCTTATTGAATGAATTTTCCCCCTAAAAATAATGGAAAAAAAATTAATCCCTGCAAGAAAACCCAAAAAATGAAAAAAAAATTTTTTTTTCCACATGAAAAATTAATTTTAAAAACACACAAAATTTAAAAAGGCATGCCACTTACAAACTTACTTTTATTGAAGATCTGGTGATGATTGTGGGGTGGGGGGAGGGAGACATTATCTTTTTACGTTTAAAGGGGAAACCCCTTCCATTGGATTTGGGGAGTAAGTCCTTTTTTGGGGGTTACTTCCTTCTTTTTTTAAAGCCCCTAGGGCCCGCTTTAAAGTCACTGGACTTCTTTCGCACAAGATATCTGTCATAGTGGCCTGTACCTCTCGTTCCTTTTATCACTTCCCTAAAGTGTTTCACAACATTGTCAGTGTACAGGTTGCCAACACGGCTTGCAATAGCTGTGTGAGGGTGATTTTCATCCATGAAGGTTTGCACTTCAAGCCACTTTGCACAGATTTCCTTATCTTTGTAGTAGGCAACTTCTTCAATTTCTCTCTCCCCTCCTCTGAACCAGTTTCCCCCAGGTCTGGCCTCTTGCTCTTGAAGTTGATCTATCAGCTCATCAGTGGTTAGTTCTTCATTGTCCTCCTCCACCAACTCTTCCACATCCTCCCCACAACCTCCAACCCCAAGGACTTTCCCAATGCCACAATGGATTCCTCAACTGGCACAGGATTCTCAGGGTTAGCCTCAAACCTTCAAATCCCTTTTGTCTACACATTCTGGCCACAGTTTCTTCCAAGCAGAGTTCAAGGTCCTCTTAGTCACTTCCTCCCAAGCCTTACCTATAAGGTTTACACAATTGAGGATATTAAAGTGATCTCTCCAAAACTCTCTTAGATAGTTGAGTTTCTGGGGTCATTAAAAGCACCTTTCAAACAACTTTTGTGTACAGTTTTTTGAATTTTGGAAATAACCTGTGGCCAGGGCTGCAGGAGAGGAGTGGTATTAGGGGGGAAAAAATTTTCACCTTAATGAAGCTCATGCCCCCAAAAAAGTCGCTCTGCCACGTCGTAGATGACCAGGGCATTGTCTAACACAGAGGAAAATAAGTTCTAATTTTTTTATTAGGAATCTTTCACATTGGGGCAAATGCATGGTGTAACCATTATAGAAAAATTCCTAGTGACCCATCCCTTATTTTTTTTTTTTCCCCCACAGCACACACAAATTACCCTTAAAGACATTTTTTTGCCTAAATGCTCTGGGATTTCAGAGTGATACACTAAAAAGGGGCTTCACTTTGCAATCACCAGTAGCATTGGCACACATGAAAGAGAAAGCCGTTTTTATAGGCTTAGTCCTGGGATCCCTTTTCCCCCTGAGTAATGTAGGCCCTGCTTGGCTTTTTTCTTCCAGAACAGGCCTTTTTTCTCAAAATTTAAAACACTTGTTCGGGTTTTTCAGTCCTTCTTTTTTCTATAACCCCCTTGAATTCGCACATTTTTTTTCACCCGCTTTGTGGTCCGAACTGGCAGCCTCACCATGCCTTATCACCATGGATGCCACTACGCTTTTTAAATTCTCTCAAACCAACCCTTTTTCTGGCCCTTTAAATTCACTCACTCATCACTAGTTGCAGGCATTTTTTTTGAATTAAATCCTCATGCAACTTCCTAGCCTTTTCACATATGATCGCTTGAGAGACGCTATCTCCTGCTAGCTGTTTTTCATTTATCCACACCAATAAGAGTCTCTCAACATCTTCCTCACTTGCGATCTTTGTTTCGAAAACACAGTTAAACCTTTGGCAAGAACAGCTTCCTTGATTGTCTTTTTGGTGCCCACAATAGTAGCGATGGTTGATTGGGGTTCTTGTACAACTGACTAGGTCGGCAATACGCACTCCACTTTCATACTTATAAAATGATCTCTTTCTTCATTCAATGGGTATTCTTACCCTTATTGGTGTAGGGTTGGCACTAGAAGCTTTCTTGGGGCCCATGGTCACTTATTTTCCAGAAACACCACCGAAAACACTGTAATAATACAAAATATTCCGAGTGTAATGCTTGGATGTTAGTGCGGAGGCTGGCGGGTAAACAAGGGCACGGGCGGCACATGTGAGGCTGGGTGAGGGCGCACATTGGACGCGTCTCGGACGAAAATCGGTGAGCGGGTTTTAATCGGTATGCGCGGAAAAAATTTTTGGGCGATTAAAGTAAGCGGTATGCGAAATAATCGCTATGTGATGCCATCGTTATGCGGGGGTCCACTGTATATATATATAAAATATATATAAAAATATATATATATATATATATATATAAATATAATATATATATATATATATATATATATATACAGGGGGACCCTCGACTTCAATACTAATCCTTTTCCTGAGAGCTAAGAATGCGAAAATATCGAAAGTAATTAATTTTCCCCATAAGAAATAATGGAAATCAAATTAATCCGTGCAAGACACACAAAAGTATGAAAAAAAAATTACCACATGAAATATTAAGTTTAATGCAATAGAAAATTATAATAACAATAGATTTTAAAAACAAAGAATAATTGACCTTACCTTTAATAAAGATCTGGTGATGATTTATGGGATGGAGGAGGGGGGAGTGTGGATGGTGTAAGTGTTTAGAAGGGGAATCCCCATCCATTAGGAAATTGAACTGGCAGCCTCACCTGCCCTTTCCACACTGTGTATGCCACTACGATTCTTAAATCTTTCAACCAACCTTTCCTGCCTTAAATTCACTCACATCACCATTAGTTGCAGGCAATTTCTTTACCAAATCATCATGCACTCCGACAACGTACTCCACTTTCGTTTCTTTGCAATTATCTCTTTTTCATTTCAATAGTCATTAGCACCTTTTTTTCTTGAAGGGTTGGCACTAGAAGCTTTCTTGGGGGCCCCTGGTTACCTATTTTGCAGAAACAAGCACCAAAAACAGTGATAATATGGATAATATGAAATGTACCGAAAGTATCCTTAGATGCGCGCAAACTGGGTGGCTTGTAAACACTGGGACACACGGTGCAGTTCAGGCCACACGTGGACACGTCTCGTACGAATCGTATCAGAATGTCGGTTTTCCATCGAATGTTGTAGGCAAAATTTTTTGCATAAAAATGCATTGAATGTCGGATTTATCGAATGTCCATGCCATCAAATGTCGGGGTCCACTGTGTATATATAATATATATATATATATATATATATATATATATATATATATATATAATATATATATATTATATTATATATAAATATATTAATATATATATATATTAATATACTATATTAATATATATATTACCACCTATAAAACTTTACTGGGGAACCTCATCCTCAGAGAAGATAATAAAATTACCTCAGGGAAAACTAAGATTTTAGTTGTTGTTAACCCTTTGAGGGTCGACAGACCCTCTCCGAAACTCGTTCTCAGGGTCAGCCAAATTTAAAAAAAAAAAAAAATTCTCTTATGAAAAGATAGAGAAACTTTTCCTGATCATAAGGACACCAAAAGTTTGAAATTTGATGGAAAACTTACGGAATTATGCACTCGCGAATTTAGCGGTCTCGGCGATGTTTACGCATCGGCGATTTTGCCCACTTTGATCCCCATTTTCGGCCAATTCCACTGTACTAGTCGACAAAAAACATGAATGTTTCGCTAGAACTCCATTTTTTCTATCGAATGGGTGCAAGAAACCACCCATTTATGAAATTCAACTATCCAGTACAGTGGTCAGAATTTAGTAATTTTGCCAATTTCATACAAATTTCAAAAGATGCCAATTTCCGAATAGGGTCCAGAATAAACAAGAAAGACATTCCTGGCACTAAAATGACATTTCCTCTGGTCATTAGTCACGTCTCAAGGCCCCTCTTATATTCTTTTGCTTTCCACTTTGAATTTTTGTTCTCACAAAAAATAGAAGATTTACTGTTATGCAGACTACTGCATTAGTGTAAAAAATGGTATAAATATTATTGGCGCACTTGTGAAAGAATATTAGACTCACCAGTTGATGTGTATTGGATGCTTGGCATGATTTGTTTACTTTTGAAATTTGGTAAAAATCGAACATTTCTGCTACTTTGAGCTCAATTTCAAGGTACTTTTCATTGTAAAACCAGTCAAAATCATCTCAATTTCTGTAATATGTCTTCCATTCTATAAAATGAGACCAAGAAAAGTAGAATACAACAATAAATACCATACGAAAATACAGTGCAAATTCGCTGTTTTATTCCAAAAAAACGGTCAAAGTTTTTTTTTCTCATTATGCACTGTGTGCTGCAGGATTTTTTTTTTAGACTGTGCACACTGACCACATAGACCCATTCTTTCATATGAAGGCCTACCAGCTTTCTCCCACTAGATTTGAGGGCGCTAGAATTTAGGCGTACTAGTACGTCAAAAACTCTGGGTCGTAAGCCATACTAGTACGTCCGAAACCCTCAAAGGGTTAAATAGAGTCATATAAGTGTTACAGTAGTTAACTTTGTTATGATAACTTTTCTCCCACTAGGGCAAGAAGTTTCCATTTTGGATTTGACAGAAGAGTAAGATAATTTATTTTCAAGTAGGCATCACTAACAAATCATGGATATAATTGGGTATCCAGGGTGAATATAACAAAAAATACAATTCAATAACAGGGATGAATATAACAAATAAATTTAATTCAGTAGTAATAATTAACATAAATCATAGATATAATTCAGTAGTAAGGGTTAACATAACAAATAATTCAGTAGTTAGAGTGAATATAACCAGTTAACAAATGTTAATTGGTTATATCAAAACTCAGAGAAATTGTTAAATAGTGAGTAAGTTTGTAGGGAAGATAATGTTTTGTTTATTCAGCGGAATATATCAATAAGACTCAGAGTAAATTATCTGCTGTAAATACGCAGTCATAATATTGTTAGTTTTTGTTCTTTAGAATAAATATTTGCTATTGTTACAAGGAGATTTAGTAATTAAACTGTACAATAAATGAGCTTTTAACATTGAATGTCTCGCATTTTTAATGGTTTATATAAACACATTATGATTAATTAAACAATGTAAAAATAGTTGATAATGGCATATAATCATAGATAATATTACAATATAGAGTGTGCTACTCTTATTAGGAAATTGAACACATAACAAAGAATATATAATCTGAAATTTAAAAAATATCTAATGCATGATTCAACAGAATTTAAATTAATATTCAAGAGATGTGTCACAGGAGCTGGAACATGATAACTCTTCAATATTAGTGACTGCTGTTTCCTCTCCTATTTGATTACCATTCTCGTCCACACAGTATGCCATCAGTCCCCGTGTCTGCCAGGGGTAATAATGTCCATCTGGGCAGCATTTAGGCTTACTGGCACCAAAACCACTCTCCTCCATGATGTAGCGTCTTCGTGCACAGTCTGCAAGTAATGTATAGTGATTATTGATCTAATAATAATAATAATAATAATAATAATGGACAAGTGAATACGCAGTAAATACTAGGAGATAAAATGTGTAGTAGCAGATTCAGTTATTTCGATCTAGACATTGGTATAATTATACAGTGGACCCCCGGCTTACGATATTAATTCATTCCAGGAGGCTGTTTGGGTGCCGTTACCGAATGAATTTGCTCCCATAAGGAATATTGTAAATTAGATTAGTCTCTTTCAAACCCCCAAAAATACACTTACAAAAGCACTTGCAAAAATACACTTACATAATTGTTCGAGTTGGGAGCTGATCATAAGTCGGGGGTCCACTGTATTAACAATATGGTACTTCTCGAGTGTTTAGTATCGAAACAATTAATGCAACTGTGTATTTCACTTGAATGGTGAGAAATTAAGATGGTAAACTTTTAAGATTATTATTATTATTATAATCAAGGGGGAAGCGCTAAACCCGGAGGATTATACAGCGCCTGGGGGGGGGGGATGTGGAAGGCATCCAGGCTTAATTCGGGGAACTGGAGCACAGATCCAATTCCCTAAATCAAGAGCCCCTCACCAACATCAAGGAACCTTCCTTGAGGGGGTAAACTTTTAAGAAACATTTAAAATTATTACTTGGGTATTTACAGTACTGTGGGTACAACTCCAGGTTTCTAGTATTCCTGATTCCTATATATTTCTGAAATATCGATTTTGCTGGACCATTAACCCTTTCAGGGTCCAAGGCCCAAATCTGGAGTCACGCACCAGTGTCCAAGAATTTAAAAAAAAAAAATTTGTTATTTTTTCTTATGAAATCGTAGAGAATCTTTTTGTGAAGGTAATAAAACAAAAAGTACGAAATTTGGTGGAAAATTGACGAAATTATGCTCTCGCGAATTTTGATGTGTCAGCGATGTTTACGAATCGGCGATTTTGCCGACTTTGACTCCCATTTTAGGCCAATTACATTATTCCAATCAACCAAATTCTTAGCTATTTCACTAGTATTACTTCTATTCTATCGATTTGAGCCAAAAAAATCGCCAAGTCAACTGTTTAAACTACAAAATAAGTGATCGGAAATTGTTAATTTGGCCAATTTCACACAAAGTTCAAATATTCCAATTTCAAAATAGGGTCCAGAATAAACAATGTAGGCTTTTCCTGGCACTAAACAAATATTTCCTCTGTTCATTAGTTATGTTTTGAGGCTTTACAAATAAATTCCATTTTGATTTTTATTCACATAAATGAATTTTTATTCACACCAAAAAATAGAAGATTTACTGTTATCCAATACTGTAATAATTGTATAAATATCATCACCATATTTGTGATTGTATATTAGACCCCCAGCTGACGTGTATTAGACGTGTGAGGTCGTTTGTTTACTCTTGAATATCGGCAAAAATTTAAACATTTCCGCTACTTTGAGCTCAGTTTCAAGCCATTTCCAGTGCTAAACCAAATTTGAAAAATCATCTCTATTTCTGTAATATGTCTTCCATCTATCAAATGAGCCCAAAGAAATCGCAAATACAACTATAAAAAACATATGAAAAAACACTGCAAAGTTGCTGTTTTAATCGAAAAATCATGATTTCATTTTTTTTCTCTCATTATACACAATGTGCTGCAGGATCTGTTTTATGTGGTGCACACATACCACATAGATGTATTCTCTCATATCTAGGCCCAAATGTACCACTCACAGTTTATCAGAGTGAGCTGAGCTCATGGCGTAGATCTACGGTTTGGACACTCACCGTAAAGCCGTAGATCTACGGGACGGACCCTGAAAGGGTTAAGGACCACGTAATAATAATTCAGTATTACATATCCAACACACTAATTATACATCTGTGTCTCTAAAGCATAATGTACTGCTAGAAACTTTGTAGAAGTAATCACAAAGGTCTGGAAGTTGAGGTTATGTCAGGATTACTATCTGTTTCACAGCTGACTGTGTCATCATGGATTTATGACTTAAAAGGGGTGGGGGGCAGACATCTGGGGTAGTTGATGTCACAGAATTTTCAGATGTAGATCATTCTTCTTGGGTATTTTTTCCTAAACATCTCACCCATGGGAAACTGTGTCATGTGCTTTGATCTTTTCCTGTATAATTTTTCATGAATCAAATAAAAATAATTAGCTTCTGTTCCATCACGAAGGAACATTATTATAGCCCTTTGTTTAATTCACCTGACTACATAATTTACTTATTAACCCTTTGACTGTTTCAGGGCCCTCTCTGAAACTGTCATTCTATGTCGCCAAATATTCGAAAAAAAAAAAAATTATTTTTTCTTATGAAAATGTTAGGAATATTTTTACTAGTGTTTTAAGCCTAAAAAAAAATTTTTGCCATCAGTACTTACCGAGATATAGAGCCGCAAAGTTTGCAGAAATTGACGTGCGTACGGCAACAGCGGCGACTGCCGCCCACCCGGTATTCTTTTATTTACTCTAATTCAAAGGTTTCTTGCATTTTTCAATATTTTTCTTTTCCAGGTAACTTATGTGGCCTGTGAGACCAATGTAAGGTGCATTGTTCAAATATACACTCATTATTTACAACACAATAACAGAACAAACTTATCACTATTAGTTTGTGTATACACTTTGTTTACACAAACAAACAATACAAAAAAATCAATTTTTTATTCCTAGTGTTCCTTTAATATTATACATTTTACAGTCACAAACCACTTCCAAAAAACTGCTGAGCTTGGGGAAAACTCTTTAAAAACAGGGGGTATATGCAGAGGGGCACTTCACCTCCTAAAACATAAAACGAGTGTCCCCTGCGGGGTTTGGGGGCGTTTTGTGGTTGCTTTACTTTTAATAAAAACCTCTTCTGAGCTTTTTTCCCTTGGCAGTATAGGAGGCAGTTGTAGGGGGAGTGATCACCGGGCCCTCAAACGAAAATGACGTCGTGGGCCGGGTTTCTATTGGGGGAGTTGCCCCTTTTGGTATTTTGAAATTTAATTTGTCTGATTACGACAGGCAAAATTCCCATATTTTGGTTTTTTTGTTGGTCTTCAAATTTGTATATTTTATAAAGAATTTAGCAAGAGATTTTAACAAGAGGGAAAAAAAAGTTTGAAAATTACCACTTATAACTCTTGCTTCACAGTCGGGAAAAACCCAATCTGCATGTCAAAATTTTGTCCATTTAACGCAAAATTGGGTTTGTAGTCCATGACAGCTGCGGCTTTGGGAATGGGTTCATTGGTCTCTCGGTTGTCCCTCCCAAGGGGTTTCCCTTTCGTTTGGGGGGAATGATGTCAACAAGGGGCCCCACTTTGGGTCATCCCACCAAAATGCCTGATTTTAAATTTGGCCAAAGGCCTTGAAACCTCACCTCTGCGAGGGGGCCAGGGGTGGGGCCCCTTGGCTTTATTTTGCGAAAACCCGCACTGTGCCACACTGTCTGTAAAGTTCCTCGCAATAAATCCGGGTTTTTGGGGTTTTGTGTCCCAAGTTATCCGAAAATTTAAATTTCCCCCTTTACCAAGATAGGGTTTTCCATCATTGTTCAAACCACTTCACTAGAGATCCCCAAATTAACTTCAGGGTATCCCCAAAGTATTACGGGATTGACAAAAAAATTTATCTAAAAAAAAAGACCATTCTGCAATCACACAGTAAAAATTTCTTTTTCCCAAAGCTTTTTCCTCTTGCTTGGTAAAATATTGCTTAAATGAGAGTCTTCCTTTAAAATAAAATAAAAGGACTAAATCAAAAAAAAGCTTCCTAAAGGGGATAAAAATTTCCATGCCCCCTTTTTTGGGTTTCAGGTACAAAACACATTTCTTATCTTATAAAACCTTCGTTCTTTCGGGCCGGGTTTTTTGTCTGAAAAGTTTTAACTTTAGCAACAGTATCAGGAAACTTTGGACACCTAAAAATTGTCACAAAAACCTGGGAGTTGAAATCAGGCGATCTTTTTGTCCAGAAATGGGGTGCAGTGTGCTATACCATTTGGCATAAGTTATTGGGAAAAAAAACGGGGTAAAAATCTCTGCCACGGGTTGTCCCCTTTTCCCACTTGTGTGGGCCGTGATTTTGGTAGGGGAATTTTGTTTTTGCCAGGGTGTTTTTCACGGGTATGTGTTGGGTTTCCCTGACTATGATGTCCATCAGGGTTATCGAAGAATAACTAAATTTTTCCCAGTTCACGGGGCTTTTTCCCCAAAGTGGACAAATGGCTTTTATTCCACTTTGTGTTTCATAAAAGTCAGGGGGCGGGGAACAAATCGTCACCATCCCCTTTCCCAGATGCGGTTCTGCTGTGGGGTCGGGAAATATTGTACCGGGGTTGGGGCTTGGTTGTGGCTGTGGGAGGTTGTGGTGGTGCCCGGTTTTTGGCAGTGTGGGGTTAAGGGGGAGGTGGTTTTTGCTGAGTCAGCCGCGTGGCCCGTAGCGTGGCCCGGTGGGTGGTGCCACAAGGGCCGTGCCACCCTCCTATCACCACCACTGCCTCCTCCCTTTACGTCCCCAATCCCCTACCCCTCGTTACAATACATCATCTTTACTTTCAGGTCGTGGTGTTGGGGGGCCCCGGGATTTTGCCCAAAAGTTTCTCCTTCCCCCTTTGGGAACAACATATTTAAACACTAAACCCAAACCCCATGCTACGTCGTACAAAACTGGCCTTCTCACTGGGGAAAAATTCACTCCCTTTTACTAGAACTGGGTTTTTTAATGACCTTGAAATCCCCTTTTACTATCAAATATCAATGCTATATCAGGGGGTTGTACACACCAAAAAAGTTTCCCTTTTCGTCCTGGTACGGCGAAGGTGAATGTGAACAAGCCGGCACAGCACCCGAGGTCGAAGGTTGGGGGGTCATCTGGGGTTTTTGTCCCCTTTAACGTTATCCGGGGGAAATTTTTTTTTGGTAACAAATCACTTGAAAACCCTTGAAATTTACTGTCAAATGGGCTTTTTTCATCACTGTTAGGCTATCACTTTGGGAAAAAAAACCCCCAATCCGCCGGGAGTGAGGAATTTTTTACCGAGAGGGATGGTTTAAAAAGGACGGGCAACATGGCGTTCCCACAATGCACCGCTTGGTCCCCCGGTTTTTTTTTTACGGGGGCCAAAACCGACCACTGAAAACCCATTTCTCCCCGGGAGGCCCCACCAAACCCCCTTTGGGGCGCGTTTGAAGCCGCTAGAAATTTTTGCGTATAAAATACCAGAAAACATTGGCCGAAGAATTTAAAACGTCGGAAAAAAGTCAAAGGGTTAATGGCCATGCATTTGGAACCCGGCCAAAAGTTAGGGCTAAAAAGTTTGTTTAAAAACTATAAGAAAAAGCACAAAATCAAGGGGCCCCAACTTTCAACTGCAGTTAAAAAAAATTTTAAGCGAGCACAAAAACCTATCTGTGGCTGCCCTCGACTAAAAGAAAGTTTTCCCGGCTATCCCTTTCAGGAAAAAAGGGGTACCTTATTCAAGAAATATTACAGTTTTAGGGGGGCTGTACAAAAAAAACATATACTTACTGCGGGTTTAATTTTCTGCCCGGTAGAAGGGGTTTTTCAAAAATTTTTTAAACTGGTTACCATATAGTCTGCACAATTCGCATTTGGCCACGATACTGTACTGCGCATAATTTGCCATCAGGATTAAAAAATTTGTCGGGGAAATTTTTTGAAAAAAATATTTTTTTTTGGGTTTTGGGTTTTAAAAGAGTTTTAACTTTTCAAATTTAGATGATCAGTGAACTTATTTTCATAAAAATAAAATTTAAAATTTTAAAATCAAAAAAACTTTTAATGATTAAAAAAACATCTTTAAGTTGTGCGCAAAGGGGTTTTGGGAAATATTGAAGGTATCAAATTAAAACATGGAAGATGATTTCTTGGGGAGATTGCAGCTTGGTGGTTTTTTGGTCCTTTTCCCGGTCTTTATTAAAATGAAGATTATTCTTTAAAGGATCTTTGTTTATTAGAACCAAGTCCAACCTGTTTTAAATAAAAGTCCTGGACTATTTTCAAGAAAGTCATAGACTCTAAATTACACGTCAAATTGTTCAGGGTCTGATCAACCAGGCTGTTACTGCTGGCCGCATGCAAGCTGACGTACGAACCACAGTCCGGTTGGTCAGGTATTACTTTAGGTGCCTGTCCAATGCCTTCTTGAAGACAGCCAGGGGTCTATTGGTAATCCCCCTTATGTATACTGGGAGGCAACTGAACAGTCTTGGGCCCGGACACTTATTGTGTTGTCTCTCAGTGTACTCGTGGCACCCCTGCTTTTCAATGGGGGAATGTTGCATCTCCTGCTGAGTCTTTTGCTTTCATATGGAGTGATTTTCGTGTGCAGGTTTGGTACTAATCCCTCCAGGACCTTCCAAGTGTATATTATCATGTATCTCTCTCTACTGCATTCGAGGGAATACAGATCAAGGACCTTCAACCGTTCCCAGTAATTTAGGTGCCTTATCACACTAATGTGTGCTGTGAAAATCCTTTGTATAATCTCCAGATCTGCAGTGTCGCCAGCCTTGAAGGGGGCCGTGAGTGTACAGCAGTATTCCAGCCTAGAGAACACAAGTGATTTGAAAAGAATCATCATGGGCTTGGCGTCCCTAGTTTTGAAGGTTCTCATTATCCATCCTATCATTTTCCTAGCAGATGAGGTAGATACATTGTTGTGGTCTTTGAAGGCGAGATCCTCTGATATTATCACTCCCAGGTCCTTCACATTACTTTTCCGCTCTATTTTATGGTTAGAATTTGTGGTATACCCTGACACATTTTTAATTTCTTCAAGTTTTCCATATCTGAGTAGTAAAAATTTCTCCTCGTTGAACATCATATTGTTTTGAGTGGCCCATTCGAAGATTTGGTTGAGGTCCTCTTGAGTCTCGTGGTGTCTTCGATGGAGGTTACTGCCATGGCAATCCAGGTGTTACCCACAAAAGAAGACAGGGAGCTATGGCTTACATCTCTGTCTATGTCAGAAATCAGGATGAGGATTAGAATGGGAGCGAGTACTGTGCCTTGTGGAACAGAGCTTTTTACCATGGCTGCCTGGGACTTTACTCTGTTTACTATTACTCTTTGTGTTCTATTTGTCAGGAAGTTGTAGATCCATCTACCAACTTTTCCTGTTATTTCTTTTTCCTGCATTTTGTGTGCTATTACACCATGGTCACACTTGTCAAAAGCTTTAAATAAAGGTATTATATTATTATTATTATTAGTGTTGTCATCCCTTTGCCAGAGAGATACGCCCCATCCATGGCATACATTCCATTGAGGAAAGTAAAATCAACACTATTGTAAATACTGTACTCTCCCTATTATAAAATAATATTTTACTGTTAAATTTATAAACTCAAATCCTAGAAATACTGTTTAATTGTATTTTCAACTGTCAAGCATATCGATGGTAAATATTGGGTAAAAATTCTTTGGAAAAACAGTTTATCTAAAATTAAATGCTAAATATTATGACTCAGAACATAAGAAAGAAGGAACACTGCAACAGGCCTACTGACCCATGCAAAGCAGGTCCATGCCAATTATAATAAAACCTGGGTTTTTATGGGAAAATAAATAATGGATACAGAATACTGAGCTTATCATGAATTTTCAGAATGAAATAATGTTTCAAGTTGGGTTTCTTCTGCACAGTAATTAAAAACAATATATATGTCGTGCCGAATAGGTAAAACTTGCTATTTTGGCTTAAATAGCAATGCTCTTCTTGCCACTATACAATTTATATCTACATAACTATAGATATGTAGATATAAATCCATATGTATTCCTGTTAACCCTTTGGGGCCTAGTTCCTAGGCCTTTAGTGTATCCATATGCTCTCGCGCTACCGTCCACAGGATGGATATGGGGTGCACAATAAACTAGCCACTTCGGTGGCAAAATCTAATCTATCTAAATCTTCTTGCCGAGTAAGACAAATGAAAATTTGTGAAAACAAAAATTTCGCGAAAATCATTCTGAACCTAACGAAAAAAAATATATTTCATAGTGTTTGTTTATTATTAAATTATTGTAAATTTATCTAAAATATATTTAGTTGGATTAGGCTAAATTATATTGTGCTTGTTATAATAAGGTTAGGTAAGTTTTCTAAGGTACATTTGGTACAAAATTATTAATTTTTACATTAACGTAAATGAAAAAAATCTTTAAACATATAAGAGAAAATTTTAGAAAAGACTTAATTTTAAATTAGTTCTTGCTAACTAATTTTACTTATTTGTGTGTACGTCCTAGGTAGTAGGTTGGTAGACAGCAACCACCATCCTGCCAAGTGAGTGTAAAAGGAAAGCCTGTAATTGTTTTACATAATGGTAGGATTGCTGGTGTCTTTTTTCTGTCTCATAAACATTCAAGATTTGAGGTACATCTTGCTACTTCTACTTACACTTAGGCCACACTACACATGCATGTACATAATATACATATATATATATATATATATATAAATATATATATATATATATATATATATTTATATATATATATATATATATATATATATATATATGTATAGTATATATATATATATACAGTGGACCCTCGTTTAACGAACTTTTTTCATTCCAGTAGTATGTTCAGGTGCCAGTACTGACCGAATTTTTTCCCATAAGGAATATTGTGAAGTAGATTAGTCCATTTCAGACCCCCAAACATACACGTACAATCGCACTTACATAAATACACTTACATAATTGGTCGCATTTGGAGGTGATCGTTAAGCAGGGGTCCACTGTATATAGTATATATATATCTGGTGGCCTGGTGGCTAACGCTCTCGCTTCACACGGCGAGGGCCTGGGTTCGATTCCCAGCCAGAGTATAAACATTGGGCGTGTTTCTTTCTACCTGTTGTCTATGTTCCCCATCAGTAAAATGGGTACCTGGGTGTCAGTCGACTGGTGTGGGTCGCATCCTGGGACACTGACCTAATTTGCCCGACATGCGGAGCATAACAAGGGGCTTTCTATGTACAGTGGTCCCTCGTTTATCGTAATTAATCCGTTCCTGGAAGTGTTACTATTATTGAAATTTACGATTTTCGAATCAATTTTCCCCCATAAGAAATAATGTAAATACAATTAATCCGTTCCTGACACCCAGAAGTACTAAAACAAAAAATTTTTTTACATGAAATATAGATGTAGTACATAAACAATACAATGGGACATGATGAATGAAACATTAACAGCATAACACTTACCTTTATTGGCGATTCTTCTTAGTGTATGGAAGACTGGAGGAGGAGAGAGATTGGATTATTTACAGTTTGGAAGGGAAATCCCCTTCCATCAACACCTCAGGTACCAATTGCTTTTCTGGGGTTGCTTCTCTTCTCTGTTTCTTAATGCCACTAGGACCATCTTGAGAGTCACTGGAGTCCTGTCTAGCAAAATAACTGTCCAGAGAGCTCTGTTTCTGGCATCTCTTTAACACCTCCCTAAAATGGGCCAACTCCAAGACTTTGTCACTGTACATGTTGCCAACATGGCTTGCAACAGCCTTGTCAGGGTGATGTTTCTCCATAAATCTTTCCATCTTACCCCACATTTCAAAAATCCCCTTAATTTCTGAAGAAGGCACCTTCTTCCATCTGTCTTCCTCCTCCTCTGCAGCAAGATTCTGAGCTGCGATCTGTTGCTCTTCCTGCTGAAGCTTTTGCAGCTCCTCAGTGGTGAGCTCTTCATTGTGGTCTTCCACCAACTCTTCCACATCCTCCAAACTCACATCCAACCCCATGGAACTCCCCAGTGCCACAATAGATTTAACAACTGACACAGGCTCATCAGGGTCAGCCCCAAACCCTTCAAAATCCCTCTTGTGGACACAATCTGGCCACAATTTTCTCCAAGCAGAGTTCAAAGTCCTGGTAGTCACTGAGGATGCTGAAGTGTTCTCTCCAAAAATCTCTTAGGGTCAAGTGAGTGTCTGAGGTCACATTAAAGCACCTTTGAAACATGTTTTGGTGTAGAGTTTTTTAAAGTTTGCAATGACCTGCTGGTCCGTGGGCTGGGGGAGAGGAGTGGTATTCGGGGGCAAGAACTTTACTGTGATGAACCCAAGCTCCTCCAAAATTAGTTCATCCAAGTTTGGAGGATGAGCAGATGCATTGTCCATTACTAGGAGGCACTTGAGATCCAATTTCTTTTCCAGGAGGTAATTCTTCACACTAGGGCCAAACACTTCATTGAACCACTCGACGAAATTTCCCTTGTGACCCATGCCTTACTATTAGATTTCCAAAACACACACAATTTACTCTTCATAACATTGTTTTTCCTGAACACTCTGGGATTTTCAGAATGGTACACTAGTAACGGCTTCACTTTGAAATCCCCACTAGCATTAGCACAGAACATGAGCGTTAGCCTGTCTTTCATAGGCTTGTGTCCTGGCAGTCCCTTTTCTTCCTGAGTAATGTAGGTCCTCCTTGGCATTTTCTTCCAAAAGAGGCCTGTTTCGTCACAATTGAACACTTGTTCAGGTTTCAGTCCTTGAGCCTCTCTGTACTCCTTGAATTCATGCACATATTTTTCAGCCACTTTTTGGTCCGAACTGGCAGCCTCACCATGCCTTACCACACTGTGTATGCCACTGTGGTTCTTAAAGCTCTCAAACCAACCTTTGCTGGTCTTAAATTCACTCACATCACCACTAGTTGCAGGCAGTTTCTTTACCAGATCATCGTGCAACTGCCTAGCCTTTTCACAAATAATCGACATCATAAAACTATCTCCTGCTAATTGTTTCTCGTTTATCCACACCAATAATAACTTGTCAACCTCTTCGAGTACTGGTGATCTCATTTTTGTCAGCATATTTACCCCCTTTGCAACAACAGCGTCCTTGATTTCCTTTTTCTTGGCCACGATGGAAGCTATGGTTGTATGGGGTTTGTTATACATCTTGGCCAGTTCGGCCATACGTACGCCACTTTCATATTTTTCAGTGATGTTTTTCTTAAATTCAATCATATTTCTCACCTTCTTTACCAAAGGCTTGGCACTAGGAGCTTTCTTTGGAGCCATGGAAGCTTATTTAGTAGTTGCAAGCACTAAAATGAATGGAATATTATGAAATATTTTGTATGAGCAAGTGAGGGGACCGTCGCTCACTGGTAAACAATGCCACATGGGCTGGGAAGGGAGGCTGGGGCAGCTCAGAGCATGAGTACGCATCCCGGATGAATGGCTGTTCGCGAGTCAATCTACGATTATTGAGCCAATGTTTTTACGAAAATATCGTTACGATTTCCGAAAATTACGATTATCGAGGGACCACTGTAGTAGTAGTATGTCATTGTTGTCAGCTAGGCCTGTATACCATGTACATGTACTTGTAGTAAATAAAGATATTATTATTATTATTATTATTGTTATTATTATTATTATTATTATATATATATACGTATATATACGTGTATATGTACATGTATATATATATATATATAATAATATATATATATATTATATATATATATATATATATATATATATATACACACACAGGAAGGCCCCCCCTTTACGGCGTTTCACTTTACGGCGTTCCGCTAATACGGTCATTTCAAATTATGACCAAAACTCGCTAACGGCTCCCCCATCTGACTTTCTAATACGGTCACCGCGCCCCACCTTGTTTGTTTACATTCTTCGTGAGCTCAGTAAGCCTAAGTCTCTCCATTTTGTCTGGAAACTCCAAAATTTCAAATGTTTTTAAAAGTTATTTCATATTTTATAAAATACTCTGGTAATTATACTTATGTTATCCTGTTCTTAATAAACTTACATACTGTGCTGGCATCAGGTACACATTAAAATCAGTAAGAGTGTCTTATTTTCTCCAGACGTCATATTATTAATGAATAATAATAATCATCGAGTCTCATTTAAATGTCGTATATTACGTTAATACACATTTTTATTAATCCATCTATGATATTTTTCAAAATTATATAATAAAAAACGATACATAACATAAAAAGATGTTAAATTACACCCCCCAATAGAATAAATAAACATAAAAAATGAGATGTGGTAGCAGACGACTTGCACAAGTGACGCCATATTAGAAATGCAATAATAATAATAATAATCACCGAGTCTTATTAAATTTTTGTATATTACTTAATATAACATTTTTAAATTAATCCATCCATGATATTTTTTTAAAAAATTAAAAATAAACGCGATCATAACATAAAAAAGAAAAAAAACCCACAATAGAATAAAATAAACAAAAAAAGATGTCGTAGCCAAAACTTGTAAATAAAC
>NC_069412.1:22888122-22890622 GCF_026875155.1 Cherax quadricarinatus | reverse complement strand
CACACCAATGTATGTCCTTGCATGATGATGCAAGTCACACCAACGTATGTCCTATCATGAAGCAAGCCACACCAACGTATGTCCTTGCATCAAAACGCAAGCCAAACCAACGTATGTCCTCGCATCATGAAGCAAGCCACACCAATGTATGTTCTCACATCATGACACAAGCCACACCAACGTTTGTCCTTGCATCATGAAGCAAGCCACACCAGCATATGCACTTGCATCATGATGCAAGCCACACCAATGTATGTCCTTGCATCATGAAGCAAGCAACACCAATTTATGTCCTCACATCATGAAGCAAGCCACACCAACGTATGTCCTCGCATCATGATGCAACCCACACCAACGTATGTCCTTGCATCATGAAGCAAGCCACACCAACGTATGTCCTCATCATGAAGCAAGCCACACCAATGTATGTCCTTGTATCATGATGCAAGCCACACCAACATATGTCCTCACATCATGAAGCAAGCCACACCAACATATGTCCTCGCATCATGTCGCAAGCCACACCAACGTTTTTCCTCGCATCATGACGCAAGCCACACCAACGTATGTCCTCGCATCATGACACAAGCCACACGAACGTATGTCCTTGCATTATGTCGCAGGCCACACGAACGTATGTCCTTGCATCATGACGCAAGCCACACAAACGTATGTCCTCGCATCATGAAGCAAGCCACACCAACGTATGTCCTCACCTCATGAAGAAAGCCACACCAACGTATGTCCTTGCATCGTGAAGCAAGCCACTCCAACATATGTCCTCGCATCATGACGCAAGTCACACCAACGTATGTCCTTGTATCATAAAGCAAGCCACACCAATGTATGTCCTCACATCATGAAGCAAGCACACAAACGTATGTCCTTGCATCATGAAGCAAGCCACACCAATGTATGTCCTCGCATCATGACACAAGCCACACCAATGTATGTCCTCGCATCATGAAGCAAGCCACACCAAAATATGTCCTCACATCATGACACAAGCCACACCAACGTATGTCCTCGCATCATGAAGCAAGCCACACCAATGTATGTCCTCACATCATGAAGCAAGCCACACCAACATGTTCTTGCATCATGAAGCAAGCCACACCAATGTATGTCCTCGCATCATGACACAAGCCACACCAACGTATCTCCTCGCATCATGAAGCAAGCCACACCAACGTATGTCCTCGCATCATGATGCAAGCCACACCAATGTATGTCCTCAAATCATGACACAAGCCATACCAACGTATGTCCTCGCATCATGAAGCAAGCCACACCAATGTATGTAATCGCATCATGAAGCAAGCCACACCAACTTACGTCCTCGCATCATGAAGCAAGCCACACCAACGTATGTCCTTGCATCATGAGAGCCCCACCAACATATGTCCTCGCATCATGAAGCAAGCCACACCAACATATGTCCTCGCATCATGAAGCAAGCCACACCATGTGTCCTCACATCATGGCGCAAGCCACAGCAATGTATGTCCTCGCATCATGATGCAAGCCACACCAACGTATGTCCTCGCATCATGAAGCAAGCCACACCAATGTATGTCCTCACATCATGAAGCAAGCCACAACAACATATGTCCTCGCATCATGTCGCAAGCCACACCAATGTATGTCCTTTCATGATGAAGCAAGCCACACCAACATATGTCCTCGCATCATGATGCAAGCCACACCAACGTATGTCCTCGCATGATGAAGCAAGCCACACCAACATATGTCCTCGCATTATGAAGCAAGCCACACCAACATATGTCCTCGCATCATGACGCAAGCCACACCAACGTATGTCCTCGCATCACAAAGCAAGCCACACCAACATGTGTCCTCGCATCATGAAGCAAGCCACACCATATGTTCTTGCATCTTGACGCAAGCCACACCAACGTATGTCCTCGCATCATGACGCAAACCACATGAAAGTATGTCCTCGCATCATGATGCAAGCCACACCGACGTATGTACTCGCATCATGAAGCAAGCCACACCAACATATGTCCTTGCATCAAGAAGTAAGCCACACCAATGTATGTCCTCGCATAGTGACACAAGTCACACCATCGTATGTCCTTGCATCATGAAGCAAGCCACACCAATGTATGTCCTCGCATCATGACACAAGCCACACCAACGTATGTCCTCGCATCATGAAGCAAGCCACACCAACATATGTCCTCACATCATGATGCAAGCCACACCAATGTATGTCCTTGCATCATGAAGCAAGCCCCACCAACATGTGTCCTCACCTCATGAAGCAAGCCACACCTACATATGTCCTCGCATTATGAAGCAAGCCACACCAATGTATGTCCTCGCATCATGGCACAAGCCACACCTATGTATGTCCTCGCATCATGATGCAAACCACACCAACGTATGTCCTCGCATCATGAAGCAAGCCACACCAATGTATGTCCTCGCATCATGAAGCAAGCCACACCAACATATGTCCTCCACAGAAGCAAGC
>NC_069412.1:22799631-22887622 GCF_026875155.1 Cherax quadricarinatus | reverse complement strand
GGAATCCAAAAACCTTGATCGAGGAGATGGAGAGCACAAGAAAATGAAATTCAAAAAAAATTCGAAAAAAATCGGAAAAAATTCGAGGCGCGGGGGCGATCCGGACGACGCTGCAGAAGGCGCAGCAGAAGGAGCGGGCGGGGCTCGCGAAGGGCGCGGGCGGGGCGCGCGGGGCGGGGCGGGGCGCGCGGGCGCGCAGGCGCGCGGGGCGGGGGTCGCGAAGGGGGGTCGTGGGGCGGGGGTATTGGTTGGGGGGTCGAGGGTGAGGTAGTCTCGAGGGCGAGGTCATGGTCAAAACCGGAAGTAACACCTAGGTGTGAAAAGGGGATGCCTCAGAAGAAGGTCCTAGACCGGAAGGGATGTCTCTGTAGAAGGCCTAAACCGGAAGGGATGCTCCAGTGGAAGGCCCTAAACCGGAAGGGATGCCCCAGTGGAAATTTTCCTATCTTTATATATATATATATATATTATATATATATATATTAATATATATATATATATATTTTATATATTATATATATTTATATATATTTATATTATATATATATATATATATATCAGTTCCTCAGTTTTATTATCTTCATGATTCGTTAACGTTTTTTAATTTTCTTTAATCATTCTCTTATTCATTTTTCTTTGGACATTCTCAAATCGTATCTCATCCCTTTTCTTCAAAGTTTTCCTCCCATTTTATTTGAACAATCTCCATTTTCTTTTATAACGTTTTAACCCATTTTCGTAGTATTTTTTCACTGGAGTGTTTACAAAGTTAAAAGAGTAAAACTCCACCATAGACTTTCTCTGTGTTTTGAGCCGACGATCCCGAACACAATTAAATCTACAACCGGGTTCTTTTTTTTTCTTGTTTCGTCTTAATGGTGTGGCCCCTATCATGACTTACTTTACTGCCCTAGTCCACCTTTGTTACCTAACTGGGAAGCAATAAAAGCCATTAAACTGCTTTCCGCTTCCCTTGCATCGGCGCTCTGGAAAATTTTGTTGTGGGGGGAAGGTTCAGCCGTGTCAATAAAGCCTGAAAAATTGACGGGAGGAAAGAGGCGTGGAAGAGATGATGTCGTAAAAATCGGTAAGCTGTTTTCTCTCTCTCTCTCTCTCTCTCTCTCTCTCTACCCCAGTCGGTGTCATTGTTATTTATGGCAATCCTTTCACCCCCTCCCCCCCAACTTTTTTTTTAACTTGCTGTATATATTTGTTTATCTTTAATAGTTTATTGTTGGTTAAGAGGGTTTAAAGACTATAGATTACACGAGTGTCATTCAAACTTCGTATCAATCGCACACCACCAGCAACAAAACTTTAATCCCTAAAAAGAGCGACTTGAGTAAACTTTGAGCTTATATACACTGAAAGACATACACAGTTTCGGTGTATATATTCTGTAATTATTATTTTATTTTTGTCATTATTATTGCCATTATTGATCTTATTGCGTCAGATAAAGTATTTTTTGTTAACGTTCTTTTGGAATATATTTCATAATTCTAGTTATAAGTTATCGAACGAAGTCTAAGCAAAATTGGGTCTTTCAGTGTGTCCTAAATGGATTTTAACAAATATGTTTCATTCACGTAAAGTGCAAAACCCGTAAGGGTCACAGGATGTCTGCATTTAGAGATAACATAAGAAAGGAGGAACACTGCAGCAGGCCTGTTGGCTCATACTAGGCAGGTCCTTCACACTCCATCCCACTAACAAAACATTTGTCCAACCCAATTTTCAATGCCACCCAAGAAATAAGCTCTGACAACTCCATCCACTCGTATGCAAGTCCCACTCAAATCTAACCCTTCTCACTCGTGTATTTATCCAACCTAAATTTGAAACTACCCAAGGTTTTAGCCTCAATAGCCCAACTAGGTAGACTGTTCCACTCATCACCTACCCTATTTCAAAACCAATACTTTCCTATATCCTTTCTAAATCTAAGCTTGTCTAATGTAAGTATTCAGTGTGTATATACGTTGAAAGCTTGCTTTCATCCGTGTTTTTGGGGGTTTAAGGTGTTCTTGACTGGAGGTGAGAAGGCGAGGTGCAGCCTTAATGATCGTCGAGTAATCGATAGGCTTTAAACCTAATTAAGCAATCGTATGGGTCATTTGGCGCAGGGAGTAGCGGGTGCTCCAGGAGCCTCAGTGTGCTAAGCGCAGGACAAGTCTCGTTGGTTTCTTTACCGTTGGTTCCTCTGCCGTGCGTTCCTCTCTAGTTGGCTCGTCTTCCCTGGATTCTTCTCTCGTGGGTTCCTCTCTCGTGGGTTCCTCTCTCGTGGGTTCCTCTCTCGTGGGTTCCTCTCTCGTGGGTTCCTCTCTCGTGGGTTCCTCTCTCGTGGGTTCCTCTCTCGTGGGTTCCTCTCTCGTGGGTTCCTCTCTCGTGGGTTCCTCTCTCGTGGGTTCCTCTCTCGTGGGTTCCTCTCTCGTGGGTTCCTCTCTCGTGGGTTCCTCTCTCGTGGGTTCCTCTCTCGTGGGTTCCTTTCTCGTGGGTTCCTCTCTCGTGGGTTCCTCTCTCGTGGGTTCCTCTCTCGTGGGTTCCTCTCTCGTGGGTTCCTCTCTCACAGTATGAAGCCCCAGTTAGCTGCATCATGAATCACATCTGTTAGTGATACTGTGTTGCGAAGTATTTTCACCTGGTGCAGCAGCGGTGCTATGGCTCAGCTGTTCTTTCTTGCTGTTTCTTCTGATGGTGTCGGTTTCCGCTTCTGCTGCTGATGCTGCTGGTTTTTCTGTTGCTCTTCATGTTGTTGCAGCTGTTTCTGCTACTGCTTTACTGCTTTAGCCTCTGTTGGTGCTTCTTCTGCTGCTAGTTTTGTTACTATTGCTGCTACTCTGTCTAACAATGCTAGTGCTACTTAAGCTATTGCTGTTTTGTCTTCTATTACTGGTGTATTTGCTACTATTGCTGCTTGGTCTTCTATTACTGGCGTATTTGCTGCAGCTAGTGTTGCTGCTGCTGCTCTCAGGTCTTTCTCACCTCTCCACTGGGAAAGCCTTTGCTAGTTTTTAGTGATTATTTTACTCTGGTTGTTCATTAATACAGACAATAATATTGGAAATTCTCCAGTCTTGGAATGTTCACAGAGCATGCCGAAATTTTATTTTTTGGAAGGGAAGGGCATGAGATGGGCGCTGAAAAATTGGGGAAAAAATGTTGGCGAATGTCAGACTGTTTCATTTTGACTCTGGAAAGTTTATGTTGTGGAGGTTTCAGTTGGTGTCCAGGTGGTGAGGGGAAGGGGTGGGAAGGAGGAGTAGGGAACAGTGCTGAAGAAATAGAAGGGAGACGGAGAATGAGGGAAAGGGGGACAAAAGAGTTGAGAAATGGTGTTGATATAATGAGAAAGGTGGAATAGGGGTAGGTGAATGGTGTTTATAATGGGAGAAGGGAGGAAAGGAAAGGGAAGCATAGGGTGGATGATTGGAAGCAGGGAGGCAGGGAGGCAAGTAAGTGAAGGAGGAAGGGAAGGGAAGGAAGGAAGAGAACAATAAAAGGACACTGAGAGCTCAGGCCTTCATCAAGATGATATTTTAGCTTATGTAGAGCTTCATCAAGGCATGATGACTTAACAAAGACTCGTTTCGATCTGCCCTTATATTACTTGGTCAAAACACTTAAAAGTCACCTCTTGTTTAGCTTCGAAGTCGAGCGGAGTTCGCAGGGCGAGTCTTCCAGTGGTGGGGTGTAGCCAGAAGTGTCCCCTCTCGTCTCCTTCCTTGATCACGAACTCTGGCGAGACTCCTGTAACAGGGAGATAACAGTATATGAATTAAAACGTTAAAGTACAGGAGGAAATGAGCTCAAACCCAAAGGAGATACCCGGGCGGCCACGTTTCTGTGGAGGAGTGGGGGGGACTCCAGCGCTCTTCCTTCTGGAAGAAAGTTATAGTCGGGAGACGAACGCGTGAAAGTCTGAAAATTACAGCAACACAAATTGGGTTAAATGTCTTGAATGAGGATTTAGCTGTGGCGTTGTGTCAGGTTTCCACGAGGCGAGGCTGGTATGGTGATACTTTTTTACCAGTGACACCGTAGATGTGCCAGGTACAGGACCACAGGTGTCACGCCAGTGACAGGACCACAAGTGTCACGCCAGTGACAGGACCACAAGTGTCACGCCAGTGACAGGACCACAAGTGTCACGCCAGTGACAGGACCACAAGTGTCACGCCAGTGACAGGACCACAAGTGTCACGCCAGTGACAGGACCACAAGTGTCACGCCAGTGACAGGACCACAAGTGTCACGCCAGTGACAGGACCACAAGTGTCACGCCAGTGCCAGGACCACAAGTGTCACGCCAGTGCCAGGACCACAAGTGTCACGCCAGTGCCAGGACCACAAGTGTCACGCCAGTGCCAGGACCACAAGTGTCACGCCAGTGCCAGGACCACAAGTGTCACGCCAGTGCCAGGACCACAAGTGTCACGCCAGTGCCAGGACCACAAGTGTCACGCCAGTGCCAGGACCACAAGTGTCACGCCAGTGCCAGGACCACAAGTGTCACGCCAGTGCCAGGACCACAAGTGTCACGCCAGTGCCAGGACCACAAGTGTCACGCCAGTGCCAGGACCACAAGTGTCACGCCAGTGCCAGGACCACAAGTGTCACGCCGGTGACAGGGCCACAAGTGTCACGCCGGTGACAGGGCCACAAGTGTCACGCCGGTGACAGGGCCACAAGTGTCACGCCAGTGACAGGACCACAAGTGTCACGCCAGTGACAGGGCCACAAGTGTCACGCCAGTGACAGGACCACAAGTGTCACACGTACCTCACTTTTGGTCGTTCTGTCGTAGAAATGACTCCACAAAAGCTTATTTTGTTCCTGATTTTTCTTATTTACCGTCAGCATGCTCCTTTATATACAAGCATTTATTTCCCTTCTCACCCAACCCTTAGTGAATGCACTGATGCAGGTCCTCCCACTTACTCACTCCGACAACTAACCATGCCTGGGAAAGACGTGCGGGTTATGACGTTAAGTTGGTTTCTAGAGACGCTGCGCAACTAGACTTTCTCTATATTTTGCTTTAATTTATTTATGGTCCAATAAACATATTTGTTACAGATCTATATAAACCTAATTTTCTGTCGGATGTGTTCAGAAATGGACGATGAACAACGCCCGCCCGCCCTCTCTTTTTTTTTTTTACACAGGGTTTGACAAGGTTAAGGATCCCTAGCTTTATTGACAGCTATTTACAGGTTAAGGATTCCTAACTTTATTGGCAAGCTAAGAGCTGTTACCTACATCAGCTCATTTGAAAGCATTTTTATTGTTATGAGACATACAAGTAGGGAACAGGATGAAGTTGGAGCCATCTGTGGGCCAGCATTTTCATTTGATCAACTGACTTCATCTCGTTGACATCATTATGCTGTACGAATGTGTTCCATACTCGAGTCATCCTGGGTATGTATGATCTCAGATGGAGTGATGTTCTGGAGAAGGGTACAGCTAGAGTGAAGTTGCTGCTTTCTGCCCGTCTTGTGGCATAAAAGCTTGTTTCACGCTGTCCTCGAAGTGCATCGAAGTGTGGTATTTTGACAATATTGGCCTTGTACATAACAGTAAGGCCACCCACATCCCTCCTATGTTGAAGGCTCTGCTGAAATGACAGATCTATCCAGGATGGGTCCAGGCGAGAGATGAGACGTCTTGCTCTGTTCTCTACTCTGTCAAGCAGTCGCAGATGAGAGGGGGGGAAGAGGCAAACCAAGAAAGTGGAGCATTCTGTCTCTCTCTTTTCTCTTTCTCTCTTTTCTCTTTCTCTTTCCTTTTTCTCTCTTTCTTTCTCTTTCTTTCTCTCTCTTTCTTTCTCTCTCTTTCTTTCTCTTTTTCTTTCTTTCTCTTTTTCTTTCTTTCTCTTTTTCTTTCTTTCTCTTTTTCTTTCTTTCTCTTTTTCTTTCTCTTTTTCTTTCTCTTTTCTTTCTTTTTCTTTTTTCTTTCTCTTTTTCTTTCTCTTTTTCTTTCTCTTTTTCTTTCTCTTTTTCTTTCTCTTTTTCTTTCTCTTTTTCTTTCTCTTTTTCTTTCTCTTTTTCTTTCTCTTTTTCTTTCTCTTTTTCTTTCTCTTTTTCTTTCTCTTTTTCTTTCTCTTTTTCTTTCTCTTTCTTCTCTTCTTCTCTTTCTCCTTTCTCTTTTTCTTTCTCTTTTCTTCTCTTTCTTCTCTTTCTCCTTTTTTTTCTCTCTCTCTCTCTGTCTCTGTCTCTGTCTCTGTCTCTCTCTCTCTCTCTCGCGCACGCGCGCGCGCGCGCGCGCACACACACACACACACACACACACACACACACACACACACACACACACACACACAGCCACACACACACACACACACACACACACACGCGCGCGCACACGCATACGACACACACACACACACACACACACACACACACACACACACACACACATACATAGTTTTAAGGCGAGGTATGATAGAGCTCATGGAGCAGGGAGAGAGAGGACCTAGTAGCAATCAGCGAAGAGGCGGGGCCAGGAGCTGTGACTCGACCCCTGCAACCACAAATAGGTGAGTACACACACACACACACACACACACACACGTACGTACGTACGTACGTGACATGCAAAGAGGCTGAGGAGAGGTACCCATGGGCAACAGAAACCATGGGAAGACCAGAACGAGCCTTTGGTTCACCCAAAGGTGTAGAGAGGCCAAAATTAAGTGCACTAGAGAACAGAAAAAGTATAGAAGACAAAGGACCCAGGAAAATTAGGAGATTAGTCAAAGAGCCAGAAACGAATATGCACAGATAAGGAGAGACCCAGAGGCAATACAAAAATGACATAGCATAAAAAGCCAGATCTAACCAGGTGCTGTACAGCCACATCAGGCGGTAAATAAGAGTCAAGGTTCAAGTAATCAGACTGAGGATGAAAGGTAGGAGATCGCAAGAAACAACAGAGAAGTAGGCGAAGAGCTCGACTCAAGATTTAAGGTAGTATTTTCAGTGGAGCCAGAAAGGACTCCAGAAAAGGGAAATGGTGGGGTACACAAGTGCTGGACACAATACACACAGCAGAGGAGGTGAAAAAGCTACTAAGTGATCTAGATACCTCAAAGGCGGTGGGACCAGACATCTCTCCATGGGTCCTGAGAGAGGGAGCACAGGTGCTCTGTGTGCCACTAACAATCAACATATCTATTGAAACAGGGCGACTACTTGAGGCGTGGAGGACAGCAAATGTAGTCTCAGTGTTTAAGAAAGGAGACAGACAGGCAGCACTAACTACAGACCAGTGTCACTGACATGTATGCAAAGTCATGGAGAATATTATCAAAAGAGTGGTGGAGGACCTAGAAAGGTATGAGCTTATAAACGATAACCAGCACGGTTTCGGGGAAGGGAAATCCTGTGTCACAAACTTACTGGAGAGAGAGGGAGGGAGAGAGAGAGAGGGGGAGAGAGGAGGGGGAGAGAGGAGAGGGGGAGAGAGAGAGAGGGGGAGAGAGAGAGAGGGGGGAGAGGAGAGAGAGGGGGAGAGAGAGAGAGGGGGGAGAGAAGGGGAGAGGAGAGAGGGGGGAGAGAGAGAGAGAGGGGGGAGAGAGAGAGAGGGGGAGAGAGAGAGGGGGAGAGAGAAGAGGGGGGGAGGAGAGGGGAGAGAGAGAGGGGAGGGGAGGAGAGAGGGGGAGAGAGAGAGAGGGGGGAGGAGAGAGAGGGGGAGAGAGAGAGAGGGGGGAGAGAGAGAGGGGGGGAGAGAGAGGGGGGAGAAGGGGGAGAGAGAGGGGGGGAGAGAGAGGGGAGAGAGAGGGGGAGGAGAGGGAGGGGAGAGGGGGGGAAGAGGAGAGGGGGGGAAGAGGGGGGGGAGAGAGGGGGAGAGAGGGGGAGAGGAGAGAGGGGGAGAGAGAGAGAGGGGAGAGGAGGAGAGAGAGGGGAGAGTGGGAGAGAGAGGGGGGAGAGAGAGAGAGGGGAGAGGGAGGGGAGAGAGAGAGGAGGGGAGAGGAGAGAGAGAGAGAGAGGGGGAGGGGGAGAGAGAGAGAGAAGGGGAGGGAGGGAGAGGGGGGGAGAGAGAGGGGGGGGAGAGAGAGGGGGAGAGAGGGGGAGAGAGAGAGGGGAGAGAGAGAGGGGGAGAGAAAGGGGGGGGAGAGGGGGGAGGGGGGGAGAGGGGGGAGAGAAAGAAAAAAGGGGGGGAGGGATAGATATATAGGAGTGGGTAGACTGCATTTTCTTGGATTACAAGAAGGCCTTCTACAGGATTCCGCACAAGATATTATTGCAAAAGCTAGACGATCAGACAGGAATAACAGACTATGTGAAGCTAATGTGAAAAATTAAATCGAATGCGGATCAGGTAGGACGACAAAGGGATCTGGACAGGTTGCAAGTCTAGTCCAGCAACTGGTTCCTGGAGTTTAACCCCACTAAGAGCAAAGCCATGAAGACTGGTAAAGGTCAAAGAAGACCGCAGACAGAGTATAGGCTAGGGAGGCCAAAGACTGCAGACCTCGCTTAAGAAAAATGATCTTGGGGTGAGTATAATACCGAGCACATCTGAGGCGTACATCATCCAAATAACTGCTGCAGCATATAGGCACCTGCAAGCCTAAGAATAGCGTTTCGACATCTTCGTAAGCAATCGTTCAAGACTCGGTACACCGTGTAGAGTATGCAACACCAGAATGGATCCCACACCTGGTCAAGCACGTCAGAATATTAGAGAAGGTGCAAAAGTTTGCAACATAATTAGTCCCGGAACTAAGAGGTATGTCCTACGAGGAGAGGAAGGAAAATCGACCTGACGACACTGGAGGATAGGAGGGATAGGGAGATCATCATAACGACTTATAAATACCGAGATTAATTGACAAGGTGGATAGGGAGAGGATGTTTCAGAAATTGAACACAACAAGGAGTCACAACTGGAAGTTGAAGACTCAGATGAGTCACAGGTATGTTAGGAAGTATTTCTTCATTCATTGAGTTGTCAGGCAGTGGAATAGTATGGAGAAAGATGTAGTTGGGACATGATCCATACATAGCTTGAAGAAGTAGTATGATTAAGCTCATGGGGCAAGGAGAGAGTGGACCTAGTAGCGACCCGTGAAGAGGTGGGGCCAGGAGCTGTGACTCGATCCCAGGAACCACAACTAGGCGAGTATGTACAAAAACAATACACACACACACACACACACACACACACACACACACACACACACACACACACACACACACACACACACACACACACACACCCAAGTGCAAAGTCATGAAGATTGGGGAAGGGCAAAGAAGACCGCAGACGGAGCACAGTCTAGGGAGCCAGAGACTACAAACCTCACTCAAGGAAAAAGATCTTGGGGTGAGTATAACACCAGGCACATCTCCTGAAGCGAACATCAACCAAATAACTGCTGCAGCATATGGGCGCCTAGCAAACCTCAGAACAGCATTCCGACATCTTAATAAGGAATCGTTCAGGACCCTGTACACCGTCTACGTTAGGCCCATATTGGAGTATGCGGCACCAGTTTGGAACCCACACCTAGCCAAGCACGTAAAGGAACTAGAGAAAGTGCAAAGGTTTGCAACAGACTAGTCCCAGAGCTAAGGGGTATGTCCTACGAGGAGAGGTTAAGGGAAATCACTGGAGGACAGGAGAGATAGGGGGGACATGCTAACGATGTACAAAATACTGAGAGGAATTGACAAGGTGGACAAAAACAGGAGGTTCTAGAGATGGGACTCAGCAACAAGGGGACACAGTTGGAAGTTGAAGACACAGATGAATCACAGGGATGTTAGGAAGTATTTCTTCAGCCACAGAGTAGTCAGAGTAGTTTGGGAAGCGATGTAGTGGAGGCAAGATCCAAACATAGCTTTAAGCAGAGGTATGATAAAGCTCACGGTTCAGGGAGAGTGACCTAGTGACGACCAGTGAAGAGGCGGGGCCAGGAGCCGCAACTAGGTGAGTACACACACACACACACACACACACACACACGCACAAGTCTGATCCAAAACTGCTGTACAGCCACATCAGGAGGGAGACAACAGTCAAAGACCAGGTGATCAGGCTGAGGAAAGAAGGTGGGGAACTCGCAAGTAACGATCACGAGGTATGCGAGGAGCTCAACATGAGATTTAAGGAAGTATTTGCAGTAGAGACAGGAATGGCTCTGAGAAGACAGCACAGAGGGGAACACCAACAGGGAACATACCAATAGGTGCTGGATGACATACAAACAACGGAGGAGGAGAAGCTGCTGCTAAGTGACCTCGATACCTCAAAGGCGAGGGGTCCGGACAACATCTCCCCTTGGGTCCTTAGAGAAGGAGCAGAGACGCTGTGTGTGCCACTAACCACAATCTTCAATACATCCCTTGAAACTGGGCAACTACCTGAGGTATGGAAGACGGCAAATGTAGTCCCCGTTTATAAGAAAGGAAACAGAAACGAGGCATTAAACTACAGACCAGTGTCTCTGAGATGTATAGTATGCAAAGTCATGGAGAAGATTATCAGGAGGTAAGTGGTGGAGCACCTGGAAGGAAACAAGATTATAAACAACAACCAGCATGGGTTCATGGAAGGCAAATCCTCTTTCACAAACCTGCTGGAGTTTTATGACAAGGTAACAGAAGTAAGAAACGAGAGAGAGGGGTGGGTTGATTGCAATTTCCTAGACTGCAGGAAGGCCTTCGACACATTTCCTCACAGGAGATTAGTGCAGAAGCTGGAAGATCAGGCACGTATAACAGGAAGGGCATTGCAATGGATCAGAGAATACCTGAGGTATCACAGTGGGCTCCTGTGACGAGCGGGGTCCCACAGGGGTCAGTCCTAGGACCAGAGCTATTTTTGATATATGTGAATGACATGGTGGAAGGGATAGACTCTGAAGTGTTCCTGTTCGGAGATGATGTGAAGCTAATGAGAAGGATTAAATCGAATGTGGGTCAGGCAGGACTATAAAGAGACCTGGATAGGCTGGACATGTGGCCCAGCAACTGGCTTCTCGATTTCAACCTTGCCAAATGCAAAGTCATGAAGATTGGGGAAGGGCAAAGAAGACCGCAGACAGAGTATAGGCTAGGTGGACAAAGGCTGCAAACCTCACTCAAGGAGAAAGATCTTGGGGTGACCATGACACCGAGCACGTCTCTGGAGGCACACATTAACCAGATAACTGCTGCAGCATATGGGCGTCTGGCATACCTGAGAAGGATTCCTTAGTAAGGAATCGTTCAAGACACTACACTGTGTACGTCAGGCCCATACTGGAGTATGCAGCACCAGTTTGGAACCCACACCTGGTCAAGCACGTCAAGAAATTAAAGAAAGTACAAAGGTTTGCAACAAGGCTAATTCCGAAGCTCAGAGGAATGTCCTACGAAGAAAGGTTGAGGGAAATCGGACTGACGACACTGGAGGACAGGCGGGTCAGGGGAGACATGATAACGACATACAAAATAATGCGTGGAATAGACAAGGTGGACAAAGACAGGATGTTCCAGAGAGGGAACACAGAAACAAGGGGTCACAGTTGGAAGCTGAAGACTCGGACGAGTCACAGGGATGTTAGGAAGTACTTTTTCAGTCAGTCGTCAGGAAGTGGAATAGCCTAGCAAGTGATGTAGTGGTGGCAGGAACCATACATAGCTTTAAGACAAGGTATGACAAAGCTCAGGAAGGAGAGAGAGAGAGAGAGAGACGGAGAGAGACGGAGAGAGACGGAGAGAGACGGAGACGGACACGGACGGACCTGCTAGCGATCAGTGAAGAGGCGGGGCCAGGCGCTGAAATTAGGTGAGTACACGCACGCGCACAGACACGCACATACACACGCGAACGCGCACACGCACGCACACACGCACGCACACACGCACACACGCACACGCACACACGCACACACACGCACACATACACGCGCACATACACGCGCACATACACGCGCACATACACACGCACATACACACGCACATACACACGCACATACACACGCACATACACACGCACATACACACGCACATACAACGCACATACTACACACCACCATACACACGCACATACACACACAACACACACACATACACAACACACACACACACACACAACACACACACACACACACACACACACACACACACACACACAACACACCCACACACACACACACACACACACCGAGAAAGCGAGAGCACAAATACAATAATCTTTCAAAACAACTCTTCCAGAATAAGAAGTAACATGTTTGTGGAGAACTGAAAGGGAAATGGATACAAATGCATTTACTTAGGACACCTTCATCGTAAATGTTTAGCTCTTTGTACTATGTTCACTTCTCTCCAAGGACCGAAGCGTTCTCAGTAAAGATGGCCAAGGTGAATGCTTTCTTGTCTGTTTCCCTCAACTTCTCTGGAGGTTCAGGATAGGCTGACCCTAGCTACTTGACCTGCTCTGTGTAGCCACACGTCCCGCACTGCTTTCGTCAACTAACTTCCTCTCATACGCTTTCCGGCAAGTTAAACATAATAAAGGAGCGTTGAGAAAGTTCCTAAGGTGTCGCTACAACAACTCCACGAAAGACAAAAAAAAATATATACAATATGCTGGCGGAGAGTTTCTCAAGGAGTTTGATTAAGATGTCAGCCATTCGCTGGGAAGAAGTTTGTGTATCCTTGGCGAAGCCCCTAGCGACTAGAGACCAGAAGAAAGTTTCCCTTAACAGATTTCCAGTGTTGTATATAAAAAAAATCGTATATTGGTTTCGCTAGCAAGGTGAAGGTTTGTAATTTTATCTTCCCCGAGCTTGGGAGGATCTCCAGGCACACGGAAAACATTCGCTTCGTTTGTGTTGAAATGCGGTTAGTCGTGTTTTCGTGAATAAGCCAAATCGGAGAGTCTGGCTTGAAAAGCAACGGTAATTTATTCCGAATAAAAAGTGTGAATTTTTTATGCATTTTATCTGCGAAAATCAGTTTGAACGTAACGAAAAGAATATATATAGCTGATTTTTTATTAATATTAAATATAAACTGATCTAAGTTATGTTTAGTAAAATTAGGTTAGGTGCAAAATTAAAAACATTTACTCCATTTTCAATAAAAAATATATTAATCCAAAAAAATAATGTATAAATGCTGAATTTTAAAGCAGTTCAGCCTAACAGACCATTTCAAATTATTAGGCAGTTCATATGATTTTTTTTTAACACACCGGCCATCTATACCCCCCCCCATCCCCATCAGGTAAGGTGACCCGAAACAGTAGAAAAATCTTCTACCAATACTGACTTCAGCACCGGCTTATCAGAGACGCTCCTACATCACATTTCATACATTCCTCCAAACTGCAGTATCCCTGCCTCTCCATAGTGCAGGCAATGTATTTTCCACCTCCAGGACTCCAGTCCAGTTAACTGGTTTCCCTGAATCCTTTCATAAATGTTTCCTTGCTAACACTCAGCAACATGCCAGCTCATAAAAAGCTCTTGCCTCCACTTCCATCTAACACGCTCTTCCACTCAAGCTGGATGTGTAAGCCCCTCGCATATTCATATTTTATATTACATTATATATATGTGTGTGTGTCGTGTCAAATAGGTAAAATTGGTCACTTAGCAAGAACTCGTTTAAAATTAAGTCCTTTATAAAAGGTTTTCTTATACGTTTAAAGACATATTTTTTTTAATTTATGTTGATTCAAAAATTAATAATTTTGTACCAAAAGAACCTTCGAAAACTTCCCTAACCTTATTATAACAAGCGTAATTTAATTTAGCCTAATCCAACTAAATATATTTTGGATAAGTTACACAATTTAATAATAATCTAACACAATGAAATGTATTTTTTTCATTAGGTTCAGAATGATTTTTGTGAAATACACAAATTTTCTCTTGCCTCATTCAGCAAGAAAAGCGTTGCTGTATATATATATATATATATATATATATATATATTATATATATATATATATATATATATATATATATATATATATATATATTATATATATTAATATATATATATATATATATAAATGTCGTGCCGAATAGGCAGAACTTGCGATCTTGGCTTAAATAGCAACGCTCATCTTGCCATATAGTACAAGTGAAAATTTATGCATGGAACAATTTCGCCAAAATCATTCTGAACCTAACGAAAAAAATATATTTCACTGTATTTGTTAAGTATTAAATTATTGTAAACAAATCTAAAATATATATTGTTGGGTTAGGCTAAAATAAATTGTTCTTGTTGTAATAAGGTTAGGTAAGTTTTATAAGATTCTTTTGGTGCAAAATTAAAATTTTTTACTTTAACATTAATGAAAAATATATCTTTAAACGTATAAGAGAAAATTTTAGGAAGGACTTAATTTTAAATGAGTTTTTGCTAATTGACCAGTTTTACATATTCGGCACGACATATTATATATATATATATATATATATATATATATATATATATATATATATATATATATATATATATATATATATATTAAAATGAAATAAAGATATATAGATATGCGCAGGTACATCCACCTCCTACACTGGCATGGGATGATTGAAAGGCTCGGAAAATGTCGGTGAGAGAAAATGTGTGCAGTGTGTCTTAGCGTTGTCAGGTGAAGTATGAAAACAAGGAGCGTGTCTGAGACGCCAGTCATTGTCCGCTCTGGTGTAGGCAATCCTTCTTCCTAACAAAATTTATCATTCGCTAGGAACTGAAATGTTAGTACAAGAGGCTGAAGAAGGAAGGAGGAAGTTGGGGATGATGCGAAGCCAGGAGGACAACAGGAAGAAATGAAGGCAAGAGAAACATTGTCGAAGAAAGAAAAAGAGGGCGAAGATTTTAGATCATCAGTATATTTTAAGTCTTATTGCCATCCTGAAACAATGGTATATGCATGATTGTCTAAGCTGAGGAGGACGGGTAAGCCAGGGGAAGGCCTCGGTCAGATAACCAGAAACTCCAGAGGCGGGCCATCCTCTTAAGACCCGCGTCAGGAAATACTTGTCCTGTTCTCTGACGAATCTTACCTAACCTAACCTATCATGAGAACATGCGCAGTTCATAACACCGTCTTAATAGACAATAATTTAAACTAACCTAAATAATTTAAATCGGAGATATTTGCTGAAAAATGGTATGCGAGATGTAGACTTCGACTTGAGTTGCTCTGCCCTCAGCTACCGAAACTCCTCTAATTAAATCCATAACTTGTGTTGCTGCGCGCCGTCAAACTCAACATTATGTATTTGTACGGGATTATTTATTTCTGTCTGTAGAGAAAGGGAAGAGAAGGGATTCCTTATTTGTATGTGTACTTGCTCGAGTGTCCATTAGTGTGTTGGGGATTACTTGTTTGCGCGTGCGAGGGGGGGGGCAGATTACCCTTTTCTGTATGATGAGAATCATCCATTTTTGTGTTGGGGGATTACCGATTTTTGAGTGTGGAGGATTACCCTATTTGTGTGTGATATTACCTATTTGTGTGGTATTACCTAACTGTGTTGAGCTACCCGTTTGGTTGTTACATATTTGTGTGTCTGAGGTTACCCTGTGTGTGTGTGTGTGTGTGTGTGTGTGTGTGTGTGAGGGAGAGAGAGGGGTAGGTAGGTAGGTTACTCGTTCATGTATGGGGATTGCTCATTGTATATGCGTGCGCGTGGCGACTGCTCATTTGTGTGCAGGATTGATTATTAGTGATATTTAATGTTGATTCATTGTTATACTCATAATATCTCGTCTTCATCTCTTAATTCGCAAATTTTGTACACATTTTCCAGTGGTTGTGACACTGCCTAACTGTTCCAGCTTTCTGACTCTATATTTACCAAGGAAAAAACTTTTTAATAATATTTCCATACAGCAGTTTTTCCAAATTTTCACTGTGTACAATTATTTCTTCTCGTTTTCCCTCTTGATAACACTACATCATCATGCTCATTCATTTTCTGTCAGGTTATGATGGACGTAGAGGGGTAAGGTGTGAACATGGTTATCATAGCCATAGCAAGGTTTTTATTGGGACAACGTTTCGGTCAGGTTACAGCTTTATCAAGCGATAAACCTCTGTACCCTAAGTAAAATGTTATCCCCGTCCCTTCCCCCCCCCCCCAAAAAAAAAAAAAAACAGTGTTGTCTTCATGGCAGCATCACATCATAATCTCACATGTGATTATCAGGTGTTCTCTGACCTTTGTATCAGCCACTGAGTGCATTTTGAGATCTTCACTTTTCGTATTTTATCTTTATTAGCTCTCCGAAATGTGTTTCTTGACAGATTTTCTGTAGACGTAAAGTTGATACTACGTCTATGTACATGAATTATGTCCTAACGTAATTTTTTCCTAGCTTTTAATATCCCTCCATTCCTTTCAAAGAAAGCTATCTTGAAGCTTGCCAGTGTACTTTCTCTTGATGGGACTAACATGATTTCCAGTGAAAATTATTTATCTTTAATTTTGACCAATTTTCTGTCAAGTTCGCAAAGCGTAATGTTGTCCCAGTAAGAGTAATTTTCTGCAATTTGTGGTTTTTCTTCGTTCTTGTCGGCATTTCAAACCTTCTATCATTTCTTATTTACGATCATTTTTTTGGATTCCTTTCTGTTGAAGATATTTTCAGTGTTTTATGGCTGTCTTTATGTTTCATGTGACCTGTTGTCTTCTTCCTCTCTATCGTGAGTGAAATTATGGCAAAAGGCGACAAGTATTAATAAATACTCAAGAAAACAGAAGTATATAGTTCTGTAGTCTTCACATTGTCCTTGTGTCGTACTGAATAAGTCACTAGATGGCGAAACGCCTACAAATCAAGATACCCAGATGTTTCACATGTTTAATTCTTCATCAAAACAAAAGAACGTGAGATGCTCACTACGTTTGAACGAAACGTCGTGTACCCTTATCAATAAAGATTCTTCTGGTTTCTTGCCTTCTTTTTATCACATTTCCAAAATCTAGCGCTATTCTACGTTATATTCCACAATCCATCAATCGTTATTATCTCATTTAATCCATGTATTATTACAGAAATTTACATTATGATTTCAATTTTTATGAATCTGAAACTTTCTTTTTATTTTTTAATTTTTGTAAGTCGTTTATGTTTATATAAAAAAACATTTTGGGGGGGAAGTGCTAAACCCTTTTTGGGGACCCCGCTTTTGATTTTTCCCCTGAATAATTGTTTTTTTTCTTTTAAAACAGAAAATCTCTCTCTGTGTAAATTTGCCCTTCATATCTTACATTATGAAATTTTTCATATTATTTTTTTCATAAGTAACTCTAACTTTTTTTTTTTTTGTAAAGGAAATCTGATCCTAAATATTTGAAAAATTTCTGTGATTTTAAAGGGTTGCTAAAGTTTTTAAATTTTAAAAATAACTGACCATTGCGTATAATAGTGTATGTCAACAGTAAAAATAAAGATGCATGTTTTTTTTTCTGCATAATGGCTTTATGTAAGCTTTTTATAAGTATTTACTTTAATATTTGGCTGTTTACGAGGAAAACAAAATTTGTTTGACACTAGCAGAGTTCTGCTGTAAATCTGATTATCCCCTTAAAAATAGTGGCTATTTTTTTAAACAGCGTCGTCATTGAGGCAAGCACAGTGCTTAAAAGTCACACTTCCCGTACATTTTAAAAATTTTTAAAATGTATTCCATTTCAGTGTTTTTTGAGAGAGAGGAGGAGGGAGAAGGAGAGAGAGAGAGAGAGAGGGGGAGGTGAAGAGAGAGTAAAGGAAGAAAGGAAGAGATACAGGTTGAATTCTTTTAGATTATTTGCCTCCTCGCCTGGAGTCGGTTCCATTCCAAAATTTCCTCCCTTTCAAACTGCTTTCCCTCTTCCAGGAAGTGTGAACAAAGGGCAGGGGGGGGTGGGGGGAAGAGTTTGGGGCAAAAAAGCGTTTTAGTTTATGGGAAAGGTGGGGGGGCTGGTGGTAGGGTTGAGGCACAGGTGGGGGAGGTACAGGAGGTGGAGGTGGAGGGGACAGGTGGGGGGAAGTGGGGTACAAGTGGTTTTTGAGTGAGCAAAGAGGAGCAAAAAAGTGGGGGGCCCGAGATTTTAAGCTGAATATAATAGAATTGAGTCGGAGGTTGCGTAGTGGCGTTTTTAAGGGGCAATTGTGATAACGGTGGTCTGTGGTGGTTGTCGAAGTGGTGTTTTGGGGTTGTCGAAGTTGTTGGGGTTGTCGAATGGTGTTTGGTGGTTTGTCGAAATGGGGTTGGGGGTTGTCGAAGTGGGGTTGGTGGGTTTTCGAAGTGGGTTGGTGGTTGTCGAAATGGGGTTGGTGGTTTGTCGAAATGGTTTGGCGGTTTTTCGAAGTGGTGTTGGGGGGGTTGTCGAATGGGTTGGAGGGTTTTTCGAAGTGGTTTTGGGGTTTGTAGAAGTATGTTATGATTGTAGATGGTGAAAAAAATAGCTTGCTTGCAATTTTAGACATTTATATATGCTAAAGTGGTAAAAGTGTTATGCACAGTGGTAAGTCACACAACAGGGTAAAAAAGTTATGAACAGTTGAAGTGTTACCAACAGTGGTAAGTTTTATGCAACATGGTAAAAAGCGTTTTTCACAGGGTAAAAATGTTACCCTACGTAGTAAAGATGCACCCCCTAAGTGGTAAAGATGTTACCTACGGGTAAAGGGTGTTTCCCTACGTACTAAAGATGTTAACCCTACATGGTAAAGGTTTATGCCGTGGGGAAAGGGTTTTGCTACAGTGGTAAAGGTGTTTCTACAGCGGAAAGGTGTTAGTATAGTGGTAAAAGGGTTTATGCTACGTGGTAATTGGTTTTTCTACGTGGGGAATTGTTATGGTACAGTGGTAAAATGTTATGCTACAGTGGGTAGTGTTAAGCTGGGGGAAAAGTGTCAGGTGGACACTGGGGCGACTGGCAAGCCCGGAGAGAATAATTTTCAACAACACAAGAATGACAAAGAAAAAAAAAAGAAACAGGGAAGCTTCCCCGTAAAAAAAAAAAAAAAAAAAAAAAAAAAAAAAAAAAAAAAAAAAAAAAAAAAAAAAAAAAAACTCGCTTTATTTCCAACATTTTGTTCTAACCCATCCTTCCATCCCTTTTTTTTTTTTCCCCCCCACCCCCAAAACCCCCTATTTTAAAACCCACACCCATCCCACCCATTTTGTAAAATTAAAAGCCTTGAATTTTTTCATCAACTGTATAAAATTTTTTTTTTTTAAGCAATTTTTTAAAAAATTGTTTCACAACTGATCTATTTCTTTTTACAAAACACGATTCTTCACAGTCGCCAGACATGAAATCAATTTTGGGGGCATTTGAGGGGGGGAAAGGGGTGGGTAAAGGAAGAAGCTCAGGGTGGGTTTAGTTGAAGTGGAACACGGGTTTGAATGTTTGGGAATGAGGCCCCCGTGGGGAAAAAACTCAGTCCCACAGCTTAAAGGGAGTTAGGAAAAGGGCCAGGTACCAGAATCAGTGATGCCCTTTAAAAGTTCCGGGAGGGGGGCCAGGGCTAGGCCGAGAAGGTTTCGGTTACTGATCTTTGTAGGCATGGGAGAGGGAAGTTTTTCCTTGATTCGGGGGGGGAAGCGCTGGGCCGCAGGAGTCAACAGCCCCTGAGGTAAGGGGGCTTTCAGATCGACCCACGGGCAGGTAAAAATATTTGGGATCGGAGCCCTTCCCCAGCGTCAACAAAAACCTTCCCTGGGAAAAAAGTAAATCTATCCAAGCATCTTGGTTTTTAAAAAAACCCTGTTCCACGAGCTTAATAATAATAATAAAAATAATAATAATAATAATCTTTTTTTCTACAAGTACATAATAAAGCTCAGATTTCGCATTTACGGGCAAATTTGGGTTTAAATTTTTTGCCCCTAGGATGCGATCTACTAGTGGGTAACCCCAGGCCCCAACTTCTTTTTGAACAGGGCAGTAGGTGTCTTAAGGAACACCCCCAAATGTTTCCACCCTTACCTGGGTGAGCACGGATTTAAATTGTGAGGTGAGTGTGCTTCCAACCAAGTACGGAAGTTGTCATGCGAGAGTCCTACAGGAATCTCTCCCCGAGTGGAACCCCAAGCTGGGTTTGATCCATTTTCCTCGATCTGCCCCCCCCCCAACCCATCTCACTTCCCCCCTCTTATCTCACATCCCCCCTCCAATTTCTGCCTGTCCCAGTACTCTGTCCACCCCTTTCCCCGGAGGGGAGATAAAAGACTCCACCAAGGGGCGGGCTGTAGGGTAGGCAAACAATGCTGATCAGCCCATCAGCCGGAAAAAGAAATAAGTTGGGTGTTAGTCCCTTACCCTTGGTGTGTGTCAGTCCAAAATTCGAGGGATATAAACTAAAGCAGGTTGGTTAGGAAAGATTTGGCCCTGACGTGAGGCTTATCTAAAGACTCGCCAGGGTTTTTGTCATATAAAGAGTCCTTCCCTGACTTACCGGTCCCCCACTTTAAATTAAGGATATACTTTAAAGTGAAGCATGAGAAACCATCTTTATGCTGCCATAAGTCAGGTGTGGAAGTGGTTTAGCTGGGGGCCGTAGTAGGCTTGCTGCGTGCTCCTTAATTCCTATGTTCACATTTCCACACGGGCTCCGCCCCCCGTTTTCGTGTCCAAACAATAAAAAGTCGAAAATTTTAAACACAGCAAGTGCAGAGTCAGTGCTTGTTTGGGCAGAGGACTGCGAGTACATCAGGTAAAAGGGGAGACTACAAACAAAGAGGAAATAATGGGGAAAGGGGCCTTAAAACATCCCGGGGGGTTACATCAACTTTTTAAATTTAGAAGCAAAAAGCTTTTCGAGTGTTTGAAAACAATGTAAATAGGCCCGTATTAGAATTCTTCACCAGCATGAAGCCCAAATGATCAAGCACGTTCAGTAGCTTTAAGAGGTGCAGCCAGACATTTTTTCCCTTTAGTGTCACCGTTCGAGTGACTAAAACTGAACCCAAGCTACAGACGACAGAATAGACATAAGATAGTCAGATGAACCCGGAGGGTGGATTTGGACTGACAGGAGAGGGGGTTTAAGAAAAAGGGGTCAAAGTGGAAAAAAAAAAAAAAAGCAAGTCCAACAAAGTTAGCAAGTATTTTTTTTTTTTAACTAAAAAAGGGTAGCAAGAAATTTTAATGAATTTGATGAAAAAAAGATTTTGGAAAACTCGTAAACAATTTAAAAAAACATGTAATATGGCTTCAGAGAGAGAAACAGAATGGCGGCCGACTGAAAACTAAAGAAGGGTGCCAGCAGCAAAACCCGACCCCCCAGTACAGACATTGGATATACATTCCCCACCGCTTGTTACCCCGCCGAAGCCTTTTTGCGCGCCACGTAAAGTAGCTGTTTTGAGTGCAAACCTGCGTGGGCCCAGCCTCCCGACGGGCCAACTGTAAACAGCTCGGGGAACCCGGTAAAGCGATCAAAAATTTGGGTTTTTTGGTTCGTGAATCCTCGCCCCTTCGCTGAAATCGCGGCCTTGCCCTTCCTTAGGGGGGTTTTGAGGGGGGGGAGTAAAAATTTAGGGGGATGTTTTGGGGATATTTTAAGGGTCATTTGAAAAATGGGTGTTGAAAGAGGCTTTTTTGTGTCACAAGGGAATATTTAAAAAAGGATAGCTTCAAGGCGTGTTCTATGAAGAGGTATTAGCTTTAGCAGTGAGTTTTTAGAGGTGCTTGAAACGTGATTTAGTGTTGAGGTTCAAGGTGAATTTAAAAATATGCTTTTAGTGTTAGTGCTGAAGCTTCTTTCGGGCTTACGGCAAGTTTTGGAAGGGACAAGCACGCGTGCGCGAGAAAGATAAACATATTGATACACACACACACACAACACACACACACACACACCACACACACACACACACACACACACACACACACACACACACACACACACACACATACATACACACACACACACACACACACAGCTTCCACCCAACACCCAGCTATAGAAACCCACAGTATGCTACCAGGTCCCCCACCCTCACAGGCCCCCCAAACCAGTGTTGGAAAGGAAACTGAAAGTATGGTACACAAACGCTGATGGAATAACAAGTGAGAGGAGTGGCACGAAAGAGTCAAAGAGGCATCACCGGACGTAATAGCTCTCACAGAAACCAAGCTTATAGGTATGATAACAGATGTCATCTTTCTAACGGGATACCAGATCCTGAGGAAAGACAGAGGGAACAGGGGGGGGGGTGGAGGAGTGGCACTGCTGATCAAAAACCGATGGAATTTTGATGAGATGGAGAGAGGAGACAGCGGAGAAGAAAGTGATTACATAGTGGGAACCTTTCACTCTGGAGGTCCCAAGGTGGTAATTGCAGTGATGTATAACCCACCACAGAACAGGACGCCAAGGCAAGAGTATGGCGAGAGCAATAGAGCGATGGTTGACACACGGGCTGCAGTGGCCAGAAGAGCTCATGCATGCAGGGCAAAGCTCCTGATCATGGGTGATTTTAACCACAAGGAGATCGATTGGGAGAACTTGGAGCCACATGGGGGCCAAGATACATGGAGGGCTAAGATGGTGGAGGTGGTACTGGAAAACTTCATGTACCAACACGTAAGGGACACTACAAGAGAGAGAGAGGAGAGGATGAACCAGCAAGATTGGACTTAGTATTCGCCCTGAGTAGTGCAGATATTGAGGACAAAACATATGAAAGACCCCTTGGGGCCAGCGATCATGTGGTTTTAAGCTTCGAATACACAGTAGAGCTACAAGTGGAGGGGGAAGAAGGAAGGCCAGGACGAATGAAGCCAAACTACAAGAAAGGGGACTACACGGGAATGAGGAACTTCCTGAACGGGGTTCAGTGGGACAGAGAACTGGCAGGGAAGCCACTTAATGAGATGATGGAATATGTAGCAGCAATGTGCAAGGAGGCTGAGGAGAGGTTTGTACCCAAGGGTAACAGGAATAATGAAAAAGCCAGGATGAGCCCATGGTTCACCCAAAGGTGCAGGGAGGCAAAAACCAAGTGTGCTAGGGAATGGAAGAAATATAGAAGGCAAAGGACCCAGGAGAATAAGGAGAGCAGTCGTAGAGCCAGAAACGAATATGCACAGATAAGAAAGGCCCAACGACAATGTGAAAACGACATAGCAGCAAAAGCCAAATCTGACCCGAAACTGTTATACAGCCACATCAGGAGGAAAACAACAGTCAAGGACCAAGTAATCAGGCTAAGGAAGGAGGAGAGACAAAAAGAAATGACCGTGAAGTATGTGAGGAACTCAAGAGATTCAAAGAAGTGTTCACAGACGAGACAGATGGGGCTCCAGAAAGACGGAGAGGTGGGGCACACCACCAAGTGCTGGACACAGTACACACAACCGAGGAAGAAGTGAAGAGGCTTCTGAGTGAGCTAGATACCTCAAAGGCAATTGGGCCAGATAACATCTCTCCATGGGTCCTGAGAGAGGAAACAGAGGCGCTATGTGTACCCCTAACAACAATATTCAATACATCTATCGAAACAGGGAAATTGCCTGAGGCATGGAAGACAGCAAATGTAGTCCCAATCTTTAAAAAAGGAGACAGACATGAAGCACTAAACTACAGACCAGTGTCACTGACATGTATTGTATGCAAAGTCATGGAGAAGATTATCAGGAGAAGAGTGGTGGAACACCTAGAAAGGAATGATCTCATCAACAGCAGCCAACATGGTTTCAGGGACGGGAAATCCTGTGTCACAAACCTACTGGAGTTCTATGACATGGTGACAGCAGTAAGACAAGAGAGAGAGGGGTGGGTGGATTGCATTTTCTAGGACTGCAAGAAGGTGTTTGACACAGTTCCACACAAGAGATGAGTGCAAAAACTGGAGGACCAAGCAGGGATAACAAGGAAGGCACTACAATGGATCAGGGAATGCTTGTCAGGAAGACAGCAGCGAGTCATGGTACGTGGCGAGGTGTCAGAGTGGGCACCTGTGACCAGCAGGGTCCCACAGGGGTCAGTCCTAGGACCAGTGCTGTTTCTGGCATTTGTGAACGACATGACGGAAGGAATAGACTCCGAGGTGTCCCTGTTTGCAGATGACGTGAAGTTGATGAGAAGAATTCATTCGATCGAAGACCAGGCAGAACTACAAAGGGATCTGGACAGGCTGCAGACCTGGTCCAGCAATTGGCTCCTGGAGTTCAATCCCACCAAGTGTAAAGTCATGAAGATTGGGGAAGGGCAAAGAAGACCGCAGACGGAGTACAGTCTAGGGACCAGAGATTACAAACCTCACTCAAGGAAAAAGATCTTGGGGTGAGTATAACACCAGGCACATCTCCTGAAGCGCACATCAACCAAATAACTGCTGCAGCATATGGGCGCCTAGCAAACCTCAGAACAGCATTCTGACATCTTAATAAGGAATTGTTCAGGACCCTGTATACCATGTACGTTAGGCCCATATTGGAGTATGCGGCACCAGTTTGGAGCCCACACCTAGCCAAGCATGTAAAGAAACTAGAGAAAGTGCAAAGGTTTGCAACAAGACTAGTCCCAGAGCTAAGAGATATGTCCTACGAGGAGAGGTTAAAGGAAATCAACCTGACGACACTGGAGGACAGGAGAGATAGGGGGGACATGATAACGACATACAAAATACTGAGAGGAATTGACAAGGTGGACAAAGACAGGATGTTCCAGAGATTGGACACAGTAACAAGGGGACACAGTAGGAAGTTGAAGACACAGATGAATCACAGGGATGTTAGGAAGTATTTATTCAGCCACAGAGTAGTCAGGAAGTGGAATAGTTCGGGAAGCGATGTAGTGGAGGCAGGATCCATACATAGCTTTAAGCAGAGGTATGATAAAGCTCAAGGTTCAGAGAGTGTGACCTAGTAGCGACCAGTGAAGAGGCGGGGCCAGGAGCTTGGACTCGACCCCTGCAACCTCAACTAGGTGTGTACAACTAGGCGAGTACGCGCGCGCGCGCGCACACACACACACACACACACACACACACACACACACACACACACACACACACACACACACACACACACACACACACACACACACACACACATATATCAAGAAATAGGAATGTTCTGAGAATGTTCACTTTACACGTGAACTTTCATGGCAGGAGAGTGAAAATGAACTTCATTTAAACTGCTGAAAAGTTTTTAGGGAGTCAGAGTTGTAGCGATCTATGAAATAATTTGTCAAAGAAACCCCAGACATGAGGAGAAAGAACATAACATGCACTATACTCGTATAGTTCATACAACAAGCATATGAAAAAGCAAACTTAAACGGCAGTATGAGTGAGAATGGTGAAAGGGAAACACTTTTGTAAGTGTTGCACTTTAAAATCAAACTAGAATTTATAGAGTATTTTTCATAGACTAAGTTGCCAATTATTTTAACCTATGTTTTAAGAGATGGAGAAACTTGTTGGTGAGGAAGATGCTCAGAGAGTAGACTTATCCCCTGGGCAGCAACCTTTCCACCGAAACACTGCATCACTTACCCACCTGAAGCAGTACTTTGCAATTGCTTCTAAGCCTTTTCTTCTAAATTCCTGATGAGAAGGGGAGGGAGGGGTAGGCCAAGTGTGACCCATCTGTTGGCCTGATCGACGGTGAGGAGCTGAAGTGTGAGCCAGAACAAGAGCTGAGCACCAAGTAAAATGCCACCCACACAAGAGGTATATGTATGTAATATATGTATGTAATATTTTTTTTTATTTATTAGCACACTGGCCAATTCCCACCAAGGCAGGGTGGCCCGAAAAAGAAAAACTTTCACCATCATTTACTCCATCACTGTCTTGCCAGAAGGATGCTTTACACTACAGTTTTTAAACTGCAACATTAACACCCCTCCTTCAGAGTGCAGGCACTGTACTTTCCATCTCCAGGACTCAAGTCCGGCCTGCCGGTTTCCCTGAATCCCTTCATAAATGTTACTTTGCTCACACTCCAACAGCACGTCAAGTATTAAAAATCATTTGTCTTCATTCACTCCTATCAAACACGCTCACGCATGCCCGCTGGAAGTCCAAGCCCCTCGCACACAAAACCTCCTTTACCCCCTCCCTCCAACCTTTCCTAGGCCGACCCCTACCCCGCCTTCCTTCCACTACAGACTGATACACTCTTGAAGTCATTCTGTTTCGCTCCATTCTCTCTACATGTCCGAACCACCTCAACAACCCTTCCTCAGCCCTCTGGACAACAGTTTTGGCAATCCCGCACCTCCTCCTAACTTCCAAACTACGAATTCTCTTCATTATATTCACACCACACATTGCCCTCGGACATGACATCTCCACTGCCTCCGGCCTTCTCCTCGCTGCAACATTCATCACCCATGCTTCACACCCATATAAGAGCGTTGGTAAAACTATACTCTCATACATTTCCCTCTTTGCCTCCAAGGACAAAGTTCTTTGTCTCCACAGACTCCTAAGTGCACCGCTCACCCTTTTCCCCTAATCAATTCTATGATTCACCTCATCTTTCATAGACCCATCCGCTGACACGTCCACTCCCAAATATCTGAATACATTCACCTCCTCCATACTCTCTCCCTCCAATCTGATATCCAATCTTTCATCACCTAATCTTTTTGTTACCCTCATAACCTTACTCTTTCCTGTATTCACTTTTAATTTTCTTCTTTTACATACCCTACCAAATTCATCCACCAATCTCTGCAACTTCTCTTCAGCATCTCCCAAGAGCAGTGTCATCAGCAAAGAGCAACTGTGACAACTCCCACTTTGTGTGATTCTTTATCTTTTAACTCCACGCCTCTTGCCAAGACCCTCGCATTTACTTCATACAACCCCATCTATAAATATATTAAATAACCACGGTGACATCACACATCCTTGTCTAAGGCCTACTTTTACTGGGAAATAATCTCCCTCTTTCCCACATACTCTAACTTGTTTCACTATCCTCGTAAAAACTCTTCACTGCTTTCAGTAACCTACCTCCTATACGATACACCTGCAACATCTGCCACATTGCCCCCCTATCCACCCTGTCATACGCCTTTTCCAAATCCATAAATGCCACAAAAACCTCTTTAGCCTTATCTAAATACTGTTCACTTGTATGTTTCACTGTAAACACCTGGTCAACACACCCCCTACCTTTCCTAAAGCCTCCTTGTTCATCTGCTATCCTATTCTCCGTCTTACTCTTAATTCTTTCAATAATAACTCTACCATACTCTTTACCAGGTATACTCAACAGACTTATCCCTCTATAATTTTTTGCACTCTTTTGTCCCCTTTGCCTTTATACAAAGGAACTATGCATGCTCTCTGCCAATCCCTAGGTACCTTACCCCTCTTCCATACACCTATTAAACAATAGCACCAACCACTCCAAAACTATATCCTCACCTGCTTTTAACATTTCTATCTTTATCCCATCAATCCCAGCTGCCTTACCCCCTTTCATTTTACCTACTGCCTCACGAACTTCCCCCCCACTCACAACTGGCTCTTCCTCACTCCTATAAGATGTTATTCCTCCTTGCCCTATACATGAAATCACAGCTTCCCTATCTTCATCAACATTTAACAATTCCTCAAAATATTCCCTCCATCTTCCCAATACCTCTAACTCTCCATTTAATAACTCTCCTCTCCTATTTTTAACTGACAAATTAATTTGTTCTCTAGGCTTTCTTAACTTGTTAATCTCACTCCAAAACTTTCTCTTATTTTCAACAAAATTTGTTGATAACATCTCGTGTAATATTATATATATATATATATATATATATATATATATATATATATATATATATATATATATATATATATAATATATATTATATATATATATATATATATATAATGTATATTGTGTGTGTATGTATGCATACATAAGAAAATTTTAATTATGGTTGTATATTAGTGCACAGCGTCAGTAAGATGGTATATAGAACCTCGGACCTAGTTGATGGTATATATTGTGGGTTAGAAGTTTAGACTTTTAGTTTGCGATACATGTCAACAGTCATCCCAAGTACTAAGCTCATATGATCGACTTGTCAGTATATTTCTGTACATTTGTATCACTTGCACAACTGTACGTATTCTCACATAGTTTTGTGAAAGGAGGTTTTTTTCCTGGTATTAAGGTGACGGTGGTCATATGTGAGGATAGTGGTCACATAAATGGGTGATAACCTCACATGGGGGCTGGTGGTCTCCCATGGTAATATATACGGAGAGCTCTCTCATGGTGGCAGCTGTTTAGCTTTCATCAATGGAAGCGGCAACCAATGGCGATATTTCTAGTGCCGTAAAGTCGCACAAAATGAGAAATATTGAACAATCTCTTGAGCCCTTGTAACTCTGGAAAAAAAAGCGTGTGCGTGTGCGCAGCGGTGATCGTTCAAGCGGATCGCAGATTTTTTAACGCAGAACAATGTAGGCTGGTCCTGCCTGAGTGAGTCCAATCGGGAATTTTGGGTCTTCCTTTGCATCTCCCCCCCCCTCTTCCCTCTCTAGCTGTCCGAAACCCTTCCCATTTCTCTTGTTCCTCTCCCCCCACCCCTTGTTCTTCCTTCTCGTCCTTCTCCCTGGTAGTTCATCAACAAGGAAGTGCGGGGAGAGGTGGGATGCCCATTGTTCTCTCTTCGGGTCAGGTATCAATTTCAGGCTTCGCTGTCTACGATATTCTCGGTGGTAAGTGTGTACTCGCCTAATTGTGGCTGCAGGGGTCGAGTCATAGCTCCTAGCCCGTGTGTGTGTGTGTGTGTGTGTGCGCGCGCGCGCGCGCGCGGTTGCGGGGGTAGATTCACAACCCCCTGGCCTCGTCTCTTCGCTGGTCGCTACAAAGTACATACACTCCTGCCTTCAAGAGTCTTATCGTTGCTCTTCTTAGTTATGTATGGATCCCGCTTCTATCACTTCACTCAACAGATTGTTCCGCTTCCTGACAACTCGAAGGCTGAAGAAATACTTCCTAACTCTCGCATGACTCGTCTGAGTTTTCAAAACAGTGGGTCTTTAACAGACCCCACTAAGAAAAATCGTGGTGAACAGGATTCGACCCCCCGTTTGGAGGATAGTCACGAGTGTGGTTCAGCTCCCAACGTGACGACTTAAACCACTCAGCTACAAATGCCTTATAATGTAAGGTAGCTTCCTGGCTGCGATATTTCTTTGTATATACTTTCGCTTGTTGCTGCCAGGGGTGCTGAGCACAGTATCGTTGGTGAGGCTAGAATATAAGAGGAAAATGAAATAGCTGGAGATTATGCTTAAGGTTCACTGGTGAGCCCGGCGCTAGGAAGAAACATGGCCTGCAGTCAGCACGCTACCTAACGTTATGAAGTATCTGTAGATGAGTGGCTTAAGGCGTTAGGTCGGCAGCTAGCTACACTCGTGGAGAGCTGCCAATATCATAATCACTAAGATTGTATGGGGTTTTCCGCAGAAGGCTTAATGGAGGTTTGAACCTTCGTGAGGTTATCGCTATTCTCGCAGTCAAGCTTGACACGAAAGGTGAGGGTAGAAGAGATGAGAACTGACAGGTGGATGAAAGACGCAAAACAATGTAAGATTTTATTTTAACGACGCTTCGCTCGATGGAAACTTTATTAAGTTGCACACAAAGCATACAAAGAGGTTGGTGAGGACCTAAGTTACATGACTTATGATGCTGCATACATGAGGTCACATACTGCTTCGTAAGTGAGGCTACGCCCCATGACTGAGATGTCTTTGATACAGTAAATGTGCCGGATGCAGTAAATTCTATGTAGGTGAGACAGTCCGTCATCTCAAGACATGATTCTTAAACCATCAATATGTGGGTAGAGCATAATAGTGCACGTGTGACATATAGGAGAAAAACCACACACCTGCTGCACGAGTGATAGGATCAAGAGAAAATGTATGGAAGCCGCCTTCAAGACCTATGGTAATATTGAGCAAGATCAGAGAGCATTTGTGCTCGAAAAGCCTTTTACCCAGAATCTCCTTCGTTATCTTTCGCAAGTGCTGTTGCTGTTGTAGCAGCTCTAGTCTTTCACTTCCACAATTACAAATGCTTCAACAGTTCACTTTGGAGCTACCATAGATATGAGAGCATCAACAAAATAGCACAAGTGTGCAACACAATAGAAGCAACACATCACAGGTGAGGCAGCACCACACAGATCAATGCAGGGTGTGAGAGCACAAGCAAACAAGGCGGTCGCCTGGAGCGCCAATATTTGGGGGCGTCACAAACTGAATGAACTATTCACGAAACTATATAAGTAAACAAACGAGCTTCGACAGTCGGAAATAAAAAGTTTGGTGGCCTTCACATTTTTTGTTTTTAATTGAGAAATTTTCGGTAGCTTCCCCTCCCCTCCCCCCCCCAAAAAAAAAATGTGGTGGTGGTAGTTAGGATGGGAAATATGAAGGGTAGAGGTTGTGGAGGTGAGAGAGAGAGAGAGAGAGAGAGAGAGGGAGAGCTAGACGGCAGGGAGTAGGGAAAGATACACGAGTGGAAGAAGAAAGGATACAAAATTTCATTTATCGTGGCATACCCGTCCATAACTGCGCTGTTATCGACATCTCGCTGTGATGCATCATCCAAGAACACCTCCTCACACGTATATAGTACATAAGACTTTTGTAAATATTACAACTGAATATAAAAGTCACATACCTTTGCAAAGATTTGCTCTATATATTTTAAAATCTAAACTCTCGCTAACAAGTGTAAATTATTTAGTTATGAGTTACGTGGTTGTCAGTGATTAAAGTAAGTACTGTTTGTATTCTTAAACCATCACTGTTAATTCCATTAATTTTTTTCAAACCACGGTACGGGTGGGGTTTTTGAAGTTATGGCCAGTGCGTGAGCCAGGCCAGTGGCTTACGCACTGGCCTGGAGTTCAACGAGTCACCAACCATTGGATCAAACCCCACCCATACCGTGGTTTGTTTCAATTCTGTTATTACGTTTTCTTAAATAATTTCCGTACAAAACGTTGATCTTGTTTATTATATGATGAATTTGACGCATATTATATCAGCTCTAACATATCTCGTGTTTGACTCACGAAATCGTAATGATACGACTGCAAACAAACCATACCACGGGCGGGGTTAGAACCCGCGATCAGAGAGTCTGAAAACTCCAGACAGTCGCGTTAGCCACTAGGCCAGCTAGCCACAATAAGATTGATCCAATTAGGTATATTTAAACACCATAGGAAGGTTAGCATAGGCACCACTATGTATAACATTTCTGTGATTTTTTTTTTGTTTTATGTTTTAAAACTCAAAAACAAAATCAAGAAAAAATATTTGCACAGGACTCTACCATCAATAAAATGTTCTTATTGTTATATTCAGAACTGATAAATTCTTGCACACGTAATTCTCTATAATGCTGTAGACATTATAGTTATTCCTTCTAGATGTAAATTACGGAAATATTGATTAGCAATATATTATATCTAATAGATACAGTTTAAAATAATCATAGTTGCTTTACAATTATTTATAATATACTGTTTAAAATATATTATTTATAATATATTTTCAAGCCTTATTGGGTTTATATAATATTTTATTCTTTCAGTTAACGATATCAGAAAGATGCAAAATAAATTCATATTTACAAGACGATTTCGGGCTAAATATTTTTGAAGTGTTCAAGAAAAGCTCATAATTGTTATCAAAAAAAAAAAGTTTGTTATTCATACTTGGTATTGCGTCTTTCTGACAAATATTTCTGTTGACGAAGCAACATTAAAGATAAAGCAAAACTATCTGGGGTTTCATTATCTTTTTCCTTTTTGCTCTCATCCCTTTAACATATTTAGCAGATCGAAAAGGAATAAGACCAGAGGAAAGGAAGAACGTTGCTTTCTGGAGAATATTTTCCACATTAAGATGGTGATCCACTAGTCAGTCCCAGGCATAGAAGATTTTTTTTTGTCGTGAGTCTCACTGGCTGAAGTTCAAGTTGATGAATACAATCCGAAACTAATTCTGCCAAACTAAGGAAGTTGGGCAGAATTAAGAACGGCTTTATCGGGGAATAGAAAACATCCCCAGTTTCAACTTGGGTCAATTTGCCGTCACGAATGCTAACGTTAATCGTGTGCCTTGTGTCCGCACCTAACCTAAGCTAGTTGAATCTAAGATGCCTGAAAATGTATCTTTTTTACATGGAATGTATCCCTAATATAAGGCTATTATTTATGCTTCTTAGCTCTAAGTAAAAGTTTTGCTTGTTGAATATTACATACGAGGATGACGACAGATGCTTGGTTTCCGTTGATCTGCTCAGTGATGTAAGAAGCTTTTCTACGATAATACTTTTGAAGTTTGCATTAGCTTATGTTGCAAAGAAAAAGAACGCGTTGCACTGTCCACTGTGGAAAATATAATACGTGAAAAAGAACAAAACATTGATCTAAAGAAACCACGTTCTTAATTTGTTAGTGAAATCGTAAAAAGTAAATAAAAAATTCTGATGCAAATTTCGTCTGGTACATCCTGTGAAAAGTGTGGAACAAGAAGAATTTACAATCCGTATCATTTTTAGGTTAAGTCTACAATTGCAAATGCAAGCTATTCATAATGACGCACATTACTCATTTCCCAAAGTTAATTATTAAAGGGAAGGGAGACCGCAAAGGTTGAAGATTTCCTAAGGGAGCCTAATACCCCTGCACAGACCCTGGTTCAACAGACAACCCGAAAAGACTGGGGCCGCGATTATCGGACGAAGGATCGAGCTTCGACCACTCGTTCCTTGGCCAGAATTCTGGAAACGGCGAGACAGTACGTATTAGCTAAGTAGCCGTCATGGTGAAGCTGCGCCTTAGCTTGTACAAGCAGTTAGGAACTCTAATGTAAAAACAAAAAAGGCTTCATTGGTGAGCCATGCAAGTAAACAAAAGCGAAAACCTATAGACGACACAAGTAGGAAAAAACAGGTAGACGACACACGCAGACAGCATAACACAGGTAGACGACACACGCAGACAGCATAAAACAGGTAGACGACACACGCAGACAGCATAACACAGGTAGACGACACACGCAGACGGCATAACACAGGTAGACGACACAGGCAGACAGCATAACACAAGTACACGGCACATGCAGACAGGCAAATAACACTAGCACACAGGCCGACACTTCCACGGTGAACTGGATACAAGACGGAAAGATATACAGGTGGTGGGGGAGAAGGTTGGAGTGAGAGGGTGGGTGTAAGTCTAAGAAGTGGAGGGGTCTCTTAAAGAAGGGGAGGGGGAAGATAGGTCTCTTAATTGAAGCCGATGACCAGGGGGAAGGGGTTTTGCAGTAATGGGTGAAATACTAAGGAGTAGAAAGAGGGAAAGGGAAGGTCTCTTAGTTGAAGCCCATGACCAAGGTATTCTTGATTTCTTCCTTGTGTAATTTATCATATAAAATTAGCTTATTTTCCTTGTTAATTTCTGAGAGTATAAAAGTTATGAAGATGCTGTTAAAAAGATATTAACGGGAATTAAAAGTAATATTAATTCCATAAGTTTTCATTTATATTAATGATAATTTACTATTGCTTTAAATATCAATCCATTTTGTACACAAAAGGCATTAATTAAAATTACAGTGCAGAATTCTCTCGCCGTTACATTTATGAAGCCATTTGTTTCAAAACAATAATTATAGCCATGATTGTTATTACACGTAATCTATTTTTTTGTTAAATTCAGCATGACAGAGCAGAGGTTTGCCCATAGGCTGTTTTCTCTCCTGTTACGTAACTTTTTTTTTTTCTCTTGTCAGCTCTTGTCTTTTATCTTCACGAATCCAGGAATATTGTTCACGGATGATGTGGAACTAATGATCATAATCATAACTGTCGAGCACAAGTGATGGCGCCAGTAAGACTTAGAGAAAGATTGATAAGATAAGTGACTACTGGGACTCAACCTCGATAAGTGTAGAGTTACGAGGAAGGACAAATGCAGTGACTTTAGTGTATATGGCAAACGTAAGAGCAACATTCACGAGCCTCATCAAAGCCTTTCAGGTTCCTATATACGACATACGTCAGACCTGTCATAAAGTATGAAGAGCCACGATGGATCTCATTCGATCAAACTTGTCTAGAAACTAAAGAAACTAAAGAATAGTGTGGTGCCAACAGCTACAATGACACATGGATAGTTATAAAAGATCTGAAGCTGAACTATAATATGGCCAACAGAGCTGAGGAATGAGTTACGATGAAAGGTTGTTAACGCTGAAGATAGCCGAGAGGCAACTAGGAGACATGAAAACCACATACAAAGTTGTAAAGAAGCATGAAAGAATACACTAAGATTTCTTAGTACCTGAAACAGGAAAAGCCGCTGTTGTAAACTGAGAAAAAAGTGGAACCAAAGAGCTGCGCGAAAATTTCTTCACAGAAGAGTAGACTTATAGAATGATTTAAGAAGTTAAAAAATTACTAAAGAAGGGGCACCACTATCATATCTCAGCTTCTGTAGCTACAGAGAATTATCACAGATAATGGTTATACACGCGTACGTACGTGTGTTTACAAGCAGTTTGAAATGAGAGAGCAAAGAGTATGCTCCTCGCAGGGAAGTGTTACACACCACGTTCCATCCTCATTAAAATGTGAGAGACCCCTGAAAAACTCCCTCCTTGACACTGTCGACCCATGTGCTATAATGGCTGCAGAAATAAATAAGAGCTCGCCCTCCCTACCCCATTATGAGAAGCCTCCCAGCTCACAGGGCTCCTGGTAGGTGTGTGCACTCACCCATTTGTGCTTGCTGGGGTCGAGACTCGTCTCCTTTTGCCATTTAACTTCAAAAAATTGGCTGGCATATACTAGTACCTTGAACTGAGGCTTATACATTCACTTGAAGCTGTATATGATGTCTGACCCAACAATTGCCTCGTACCTCATCCAATTTGTTTTCCACCAATAGGCTGAAATATTTTTTTTTCAACATTTTTATTCCAAGTTTCCACCAATGTTCCATTGCTCTGTGCCTCGAATTTGGAAGTTCCCCTCCCTGTCAGGTCTATTGAAACATCTAATACGTTATGTATTTCCTGGTCCTCCTCTCTTCTAAGGTTATCAGGTTTGTCTTGAAGTCTCAACTCGTTGATCAAACCATTTGAGTTTTGGAACTATTTAGTTGTAAATTAGCAAACTTTCTCCAGCTTCTGAACTTACGTACGAACGTACATTGTGTGTGTGTGTGTGTGTGTGTGTGTGTGTGTGTGTGTGTGTGTGTGTGTGTGTGTGTGTGTGTGTGTGTGTGTGTGGTGGCCGATTCCAGGTTTCACCGGCATTTACGATAGAGTCCGGGAGGAGAGAATCGGTCATTGAGAGTTAAGAATTGCAACCAGGAACCTGCTTACCCTACAACGAAGCTCTTCCCGCCTCTGAAACTCTCCTCATTACTTAAACTCGCCTCACGACTGAAACTCTCCTCGATGCTGAAACTCGGCTCACTTCTAAGCCTCCGGTCACACTACTGATCCTCCGGTCACACTACTGATCCTCCGGTCACACTACTGATCCTCCGGTCACTACTGATCCTCCGGTCACTACTGATCCTCCCGTCATCTACTGATCCTCCCGTCACCTACTGATCCTCCCGTCACCTACTGATCTCCGTCACCTACTGATCCTCCGTCACCTGCTGATCCTCCCGTCACTGCTGATCCTCCCGTCACCTACTGATCCTCCCGTCACCTACTGATCCTCCCGTCACCTACTGATCCTCCCGTCACCTACTGATCCTCCCGTCACCTACTGATCCTCCCGTCACCTACTGATCCTCCGTCACCTACTGATCCTCCCGTCACCTACTGATCCTCCCGTCACCTACTGATCCTCCCGTCACCTGCTGATCCTCCCGTCACCTGCTGATCCTCCCGTCACCTGCTGATCCTCCCGTCACCTACTGATCCTCCCGTCACCTGCTGATCCTCCCGTCACCTACTGATCCTCCCGTCACCTGCTGATCCTCCCGTCACCTACTGATCCTCCCGTCACCTGCTGATCCTCCCGTCACCTACTGATCCTCCCGTCACCTACTGATCCTCGTCTCTATGCTCTCACGTCGTCGCACTATTCAATGGAAATGCATTTTCCTGGTAAATTTCGTTACTTAAGGAAAACAAAAGATAAACTTGAATCTTATTCATCTTTTCCTCTTGTTTTTCTGTTCTTCTTTACGTCGTCTAAGATGTTTTTGCTGTTATTGCTGTTGACTTTTTTGTTCATGTTGATTTTTTGTTAGCCATTTTTTTATCACTTCTTAACATGCGTATTTCTTCCATTTTTTATCGCTGTCCTCAGCAATTTCTTTTTACTATTGTTCCTGTTATTTTTTTAGTGAAGTGTATTGGGTTTTACTCTCTCTATTCCTGCAGTGTTTATATATGTATATGGATGTGCGTACATTATATATATAAACGAAGATGACCACGAAATCGTAATGACACGATTGCAAACAACCATACCACGGGTGGGGATAGAACCCGCGATCAGAGAGTCTCAAAGCTCCAGATCTAGTTGGACGAGTTTTATTGTGGCTAGCTGGTCCAGTGGCTAGCTGGCCCAGTGGCTAGCTGGCCCAGTGGCTAGCTGGCCCAGTGGCTAGCTGGCCCAGTGGCTAGCTGGCCCAGTGGCTAAAGCGACGGTCTGGAGTTTGAGACTCTGATCGCGGGTTCTCTCCCCGCCCGTGGTATGGTTTATAAACGAAGGGATGGAAGGATGGGGCATGGGTCACCACAGGAAGGGATGGAAGGATGGGGCATGGGTCACCACAGGAAGGGATAGAAGGACGGGGCATGGGACACCCCAGGAAGGGATGGAAGGACGGGGTATGGGACACCCCAGGAAGGGATGGAAGGACGGGGCATGTTACACCCCAAGAAGGGATGGAAGGACGGGGCATGGGACACCCCAGGAAGGGATGGAAGAATGGGGCATGGGACACCCCAGGAAGGGATGGAAGGACGGGGCATGGGACACCCCAGGAAGGGATGGAAGGATGGGGCATGGGTCACCCCAGGAAGGGATGGAAGGACGGGGCATGGGACACCCCAGGAAGGGATGGAAGGACGGGGCATGGGACACCCCAGGAAGGGATGGAAGGACGGGGCATGGGACACCCCAGGAAGGGATGGAAGACGGGGCATGGGACACCCCAGGAAAGGATGGAAGGACGGGGCATGGGACACCCCAGAAAGGGATGGAAGGACGGGGCATGGACACCCCAGGAAGGGATGGAAGGAGGGGCATGGGACACCCCAGGAAGGGATGGAAGGACGGGGCATGGGACACCACAGGAAGGGATGGAAGGACGGGGCATGGGACACCCCAGGAAGGGATGGAAGGACGGGGCATGGGACACCCCAGGAAGGGATGGAAGGACGGGGCATGGGACACCCCAGGAAGGGATGGAAGGCACGGGCATGGGACACCCCAGGAAGGGATGGAAGGACGGGGCATGGGACACCCCAGGAAGGGATGGAAGGACGGAGCATGGGACACCCCAGGAAGGGATGAAAGACGGGGCATGGACACCCAGGAAGGATGGAAGGACGGGGCATGGGACACCCCAGGAAGGGATGGAAGGACGGGGCATGGGACACCCCAGGAAGGGATGGAAGGACGGGGCATGGGACACCACAGGAAGGGATGGAAGGACGGAGCATGGGACACCCCAAGAAGGGATGGAAGGACGGGGCATGGGACACCCCAGGAAGGGATGGAAGGACGGGGCATGGGACACCCCAGGAAGGGATGGAAGGACGGGGCATGGGACAACCCAGGAAGGGATGGAAGAATGGGGCATGGGACACCTCAGGAAGGGATGGAAGGACTGGGTGTTAGAATGAGTGGAGATAAGTGTTGCCAATATGTGCGAGTGTTCCAGATGGTAGTGTCTCACTCCTTGTCAAGAAAGTTTTTTTTTTTCTCATAGAACACAGTAGGTAATCCTCTAGTGCTACGCCTTCATGAATAACTTCAACTTTTCATGCAGCGGTATACGACAGTTATGCCTCTGCTGCTTGAGATACGTCAGTTACCAACTTCCACTTGTATTTACCTAAGACATGTTATACCGGTTAATTTGCTGTTTAATAACAGACACATGAGGGTTTTTTCAGATGGAATGAGATTGAATGGAAGTTAGCAATTATTGGTTATAATGAATGACTTCAGATTCGTCAATTAAAGCACTTCTCATACTGGCGCAAAGGCAAAGGCTGCAGATTAATTAAACGAGGGACAAGCCCCCCGCCCCCTTCCTCTCACCTTGAGTATACATCACTCTAAGATAGGTTATCTGCAAGTTATCTTTCACTTTTGGAAAACATAGATTAAGACTTAGACACGTCTTTCACATGTGTCTAATTCTTTATCTTGTCGGTATTGTATACTATTCATATACTTAAACATAGGTTACCTCGGATTCAACACATTTTAAGCCTCAGTCGAGCCTTATTGAACCTGCCATTTTAACAGAACCTTCATTGGAGAGACTTCAAAGACCTCTATTTAACTCAACTCGCTGGGTAACCAAAATACACACACACACTGCATTAAAGGTAATTAATTCCTCAAGTAACTGGTGTATGTTATATAGTTTCACAAATGCATCACAATTTCGAGAAAATATGTGAAAATTAAATGCGATGACTTGAGAACATCTCTTCTAGTTGATTTAAAATTTTCAACGTTAACGTATCTCGCAATATAAAAAAATGAATTGTTGAGCTTAGTAGGTACCAGTTTGTCAGCGTTTTTAAAGAAATTTCAGTGGTTTTGGTTTCCGAGAGAGAATTTGAATGTTGCTCCCGATTAACATCAATCTTTTGAAAATGGTATATCTTAAAGGCGGGTTTGATTGTGGTTGCCAGTTTGCCAGTGTTATTTTAAAGAGTGAGGTCATTATATCTACCCTTCCAAATATTGGTCTCTCTCAAAGTTCACTGCCCGCACCGTCCAGTTTCTTCTGGCTCTGCACAACGACGTCCAAGATTCAATAAACTAAAAGCCGTCCATTGGATTTCATAAAAAAAATGATGAGTCTAGGGAATGGAGGGTTATTAAGGATTGATCTGAGGAAGGGAAAGGTTGCTTCACTTTCTGGAATCAGTCTCCCTTAATTAACCACCATCAAGGCACCCCTTTCCCTTGAAGGAATGTGCCGGACTTTGAATGTGCTGAGCTAAGACAACGACTCCTCACAACATGTCTCCTGATGCGGGTGTTAGTCATATGATGACCCACAGCTGGAGCTTTTGGTCACCTAACCCACGACTCCCACTGGCTTACCGGTCCACTTCTTCAAAAAATACGGTTAGGATTAAAACCATTAGACAGTAGGAATTCCAATGATTTGTTACTCTAAACTTTTAATAATTAAAATTATTATATAAATACAAAATGTTTGTGAAACAGAAAAAGTGGCTAAGAGTGGCAGTGGTTAGATATACAAGAGATAAAGGAAGAAATACAAAAGCACAGTGAAGAGAGATAATGGAGAAGTGTAACTCTGTGCTCAGGTTATCTGCTGTGAACGTTCCCTTCAAGGGAGGGCCTTCATGCTATTGACGGGGCTCTTGATCTTGTAAATGGCAACGACCATTTTTTTAATCGAACCTGATTCTCTTACTCCCAAAGATGAGGTTGGGCCTCTTCGGGTGTAGCGCTTCCCCACCAATATAACAATGTTGTGCTCATTCTACTGTATGTAACTGGTAAAGATTGTAACTGTAAATAGTAAGAGAGTGAATGGGCGTGAGAGTAAGAATGAATGAGGAAAAAATGACTGAGAAAGAATGAGAACAAGGGTCAAGGAGAACACTGTGGTGGGTCAGAGAGAAGAATGGGTTTCGGAGACCTGGATGGGAAAGGGAGGAAGCCCCCTCATCCACTGTGAGGTTTCCTTGATGAAGTCTACACTTCACTGGGCTTTTCTTAGTTCCTAAGACCCCCACCCCATCCGGTCCATCCAACCGCACCATCCCGTTCTTCCCTTGCCACCACCCTCTTTTCCACAATTTCCTCCCTCATCTCTGTCAAGCTCTCCAACTTCCTTTGTCAACTTTCCCTACACCTCCTTTCCCATCAACTTCCCAAATCTACTTCACTATCAAACCCTTCTTATTCCTTAATCCCCTGCCAGTTTCTCCTACCCCTTCATTCTTGTTAATCTCCGATACCTTCCCCTCCCTCTCAAAATCTACTATTTTCTCCCCTCTTGTCAACATCACCTACATTACTGATACTACTACATTACTGATACTAGTACATTACTGATACTACTACATTACTGCTACTACTACATTACTGCTACTACTACATTACTGATACTACTACATTACTGATACTACTACATTACTGATACTACTACATTACTGATACTACTACATTACTGATACTAGTACATTACTGATACTACTACATTACTGCTACTACTACATTACTGATACTACTACATTACTGATACTACTACATTACTGATACTAGTACATTACTGATACTACTACATTACTGATACTAGTACATTACTGATACTACTACATTACTGATACTAGTACATTACTGATACTAGTACATTACTGATACTACTACATTACTGATACTAGTACATTACTGATACTACTACATTACTGATACTACTACATTACTGCTACTACTACATTACTGATACTACTACATTACTGCTACTACTACATTACTGCTACTACTACATTACTGATACTACTACATTACTGATACTACTACATTACTGATACTAGTACATTACTGATACTACTACATTACTGCTACTACTACATTACTGCTACTACTACATTACTGATACTACTACATTACTGATACTACTACATTACTGATACTAGTACATTACTGATACTACTACATTACTGATACTAGTACATTACTGATACTACTACATTACTGATACTAGTACATTACTGATACTACTACATTACTGATACTAGTACATTACTGATACTACTACATTACTGATACTAGTACATTACTGATACTACTACATTACTGATACTAGTACATTACTGATACTACTACATTACTGATACTAGTACATTACTGATACTACTACATTACTGATACTAGTACATTACTGATACTACTACATTACTGATACTACTACATTACTGATACTACTACATTACTGATACTACTACATTACTGATACTAGTACATTACTGATACTACTACATTACTGATACTAGTACATTACTGATACTACTACATTACTGATACTAGTACATTACTGATACTACTACATTACTGATACTAGTACATTACTGATACTACTACATTACTGATACTACTACATTACTGATACTACTACATTACTGATACTACTACATTACTGATACTACTACATTACTGATACTACTACATTACTGATACTAGTACATTACTGATACTACTACATTACTGATACTACTACATTACTGATACTACTACATTACTGATACTACTACATTACTGATACTTCTACATTGCTGACACTAGTACATTACTGATACTACTACATTACTGATACTACTACATTACTGATACTACTACATTACTGATACTACTACATTACTGATACTACTACATTACTGATACTACTACATTACTGATACTACTACATTACTGATACTACTACATTACTGATACTACTACATTACTGATACTACTACATTACTGATACTACTACATTACTGATACTACTACATTACTGATACTACTACATTACTGATACTACTACATTACTGATACTACTACATTACTGATACTACTACATTACTGATACTTCTACATTGCTGACACTAGTACATTACTGATACTACTACATTACTGATACTACTACATTACTGATACTACTACATTACTGATACTACTACATTACTGATACTACTACATTACTGATACTACTACATTACTGATACTACTACATTACTGATACTACTACATTACTGATACTACTACATTACTGATACTACTACATTACTGATACTACTACATTACTGATACTACTACATTACTGATACTACTACATTACTGATACTACTACATTACTGATACTACTACATTACTGATACTACTACATTACTGATACTACTACATTACTGATACTAGTACATTACTGATACTACTACATTACTGATACTACTACATTACTGATACTACTACATTACTGATACTACTACATTACTGATACTTCTACATTGCTGACACTAGTACATTACTGATACTACTACATTACTGATACTACTACATTACTGATACTACTACATTACTGATACTACTACATTACTGATACTACTACATTACTGATACTTCTACATTGCTGACACTAGTACATTACTGATACTACTACATTACTGATACTACTACATTACTGATACTACTACATTACTGATACTACTACATTACTGATACTTCTACATTGCTGACACTAGTACATTACTGATACTACTACATTACTGATACTACTACATTACTGATACTACTACATTACTGATACTACTACATTACTGATACTTCTACATTGCTGACACTAGTACATTACTACTGCTACTACATCTCTGCTACTACTACATCTCTACTACTACTACATCTCTGCTACTACTACATCTCTACTACTACTACATCTCTGCTACTACTACATCTCTGCTACTACTACATCTCTGCTACTACTACATCTCTGCTACTACTACAGCACTGCTGCTACTACTACATCTCTACTACTACTACATCTCTGCTACTACTACATCTCTGCTACTACTACATCTCTGCTACTACTACAGCACTGCTGCTACTACTACATCTCTACTACTACTACATCTCTGCTACTACTACATCTCTGCTACTACTACAGCACTGCTGCTACTACTACATCTTTGCTACTACATCTCTGCTACTACTACATCTCTGCTACTACTACATCTCTGCTACTACTACATCTCTGCTACTACTACATCTCTGCTACTACTACATCTCTGCTACTACTACACCTCTGCTACTACAGCACTGCTGCTACTACTACATCTTTGCTACTACATCTCTGCTACTACTAAATCTCTGCTACTACTACATCTCTGCTACTACTACACCTCTGCTACTACAGCACTGCTGCTACTACTACATCTCTGCTACTACTACATTTCTGCTACTACTACATTTCTGCTACTACTACATTTCTGCTACTACTACATCTCTGCTACTACTACTACATCTCTGCTACTACTACAGCACTGCTGCTACTACTACAGCACTGCTGCTACTACTACAGCACTGCTACTACTACATCTCTGCTACTACTAAATCTCTGCTACTACTACATCTCTGCTACTACTACATCTCTGCTACTACTACATCTCTGCTACTACTACATCTCTGCTACTACTACATCTCTGCTACTACTACATCTCTGCTACTACTACATCTCTGCTACTACTACATTCTTGCTACTACTACATCTCTGCTACTACTACATCTCTGCTACTACTACATCTCTGCTACTACTACAGCACTGCTGCTACTACTACATTACTTGTACAATATTACCACTACTACATTAGAATTAGCACTACTACATTACTAGCACTACTATTACTACTACAGTACTATTACTACTACAGTACTATTACTACAGTACTATTACTACTACAGTACTATTACTACTACAGTACTATTACTACTACAGTACTATTACTACTACAGTACTATTACTACTACAGTACTATTACTACTACAGTACTATTACTACTACAGTACTATTACTACTACAGTACTATTACTACTACAGTACTATTACTACTACAGTACTATTACTACTACAGTACTACTACTACTACAGTACTACTACTACTACAGTACTACTATTACTACTACAGTACTACTATTACTACTACAGTACTATTACTACTACAGTACTACTACTACTACAGTACTACTATTACTACTGGTACATCACTACAGTACTAAATTACTGCTACTACAGCACAGTTACAATATTACTACTACTAATAAACATGCAATAATTACAAATGTGCATTCCAAAACAGGTAACCACACAAGACACTTGTAAGCGCATCTTGGTCAAAGGTCAGGTCGAGCGTAGCGATTCTCCTCTCACGTCACAGAACAAGTTAACCAGATACTGTAGTTCCGGCTCCCCACCCTCCCTCGCCTGGCTGCGCCGTTCTTCCTTCTTTATTACGGTCAATTACCCCCCCCCCCCTCTCTTTCTTTGGCTGCCTTCAGGAGCCACCTGATTTGGAAACCTTTGGTAAATACGTAGTTAACGAGGAAAGGAGGAAAACAAACACACACACACACACACACACACACACACACACACACACACACACACACACTGTTCCATGATAATGCGAGAAATCACGAAAGTGCTTGGAAATTGATATTTTTATTAGTTTTTTTTCATTATATATACATGTGTGTCGTGCCGAATACGTAAAACTGGTCAAATAGCAAGAACTCATTTAAAATTAAGTCCTTTCTAAAATTTTCTCTTATGCGCTTAAAGATAATTTTTTTTAGTTTATGTTAATGTAAAAATTAATAATTTTGTACCAAAACAACCTTAGAAAATTTACCTAACCTTGTTATAACAAGCTCAATTTAATTTAGCCTAATCCAGCTAAATACATTTTAAAAATGTTTACAATAATTTATTAATAAACACGATGAAATGTTTTTTTTTTCGTTAGGTTCAGAATGAACTTCGAGAAATTATTGCATACACTAATTTTCGCTTGCCTTATTCGGCAAGAAGAGCATTGCTATTTAAGCCAAAACAGCAAGTTTTACCTATTAGGCCCCACACACAGACACACACACAGACACGCACACAGACACACACACAGACACACACAGACACACACACAGACACACACAGGATGTTCCAGGGAGGGGACACAGAAACAAGAGGCCACAATTGGAAGTTGAAGACACAAATGAGTCAGAGAGATGGTAGGAAGTATTTCTTCAGTCATAGAGTTGTAAGGCAGTGGAATAGCCTAGAAAATGACGTAGTGGAGGCAGGAACCATACAGTTTTAAGACGAGGTTTTGATAAAGCTCATGGAGCGGGGAGAGAGAGGGCCTAGTAGCAACCGGTGAAGAGGCGGGGCCAGGAGCTAGGACTCGACCCCTGCAACCACAAATAGGTGAGTACACACAGACACACACACACACAGACACACACACGACACACACACAGACACACACACACACACACACACACACACACACACACAGACACACACACACAGACACACACACACACACACACACACACACACACACACACACACACACACACACACACACACACACACACACACACACACACACACACACACACACAGGACACACACACAGACACACACACAGACACACACACACACACACACACACACACACACACAGACACACACACACACACACACACACACACACACACACACACAGACACACACACAGACACACACACAGACACCACACCAGACACACACACACACACACACAGACACACACACAGCAGAGGCGCTATGTGTACCCCTAACAACAATATTCAATACATCTATCGAAACAGGGAGATTGCCTGAGGCATGGAAGACAGCAAATGTAGTCCCAATCTTTAAAAAAAGGAGACAGACATGAAGCATTAAACTACAGACCAGTGTCACTGACATGTATAGTATGCAAAATCATGGAGAAGATTATCAGGAGAAGAGTGGTGGAACACCTAGAAAGGAACGATCTCATCAACAGCAGCCAACATGGTTTCAGGGACGGGAAATCCTGTGTCACAAACCTACTGGAGTTCTATGACATGGTGACAGCAGTAAGACAAGAGAGAGAGGGGTGGGTGGATTGCATTTTCTTGGACTGCAAGAAGGCGTTTGACACAGTTCCACACAAGAGATTGGTGCAAAAACTGGAGGACCAAGTAGGGATAACAGGGAAGGCACTACAATGGATCAGGGAATACTTGTCAGGAAGACAGCAGCGAGTCATGGTACGTGGCGAGGTGTCAGAGTGGGCACCTGTGACCAGCGGGGTCCCGCAGGGGTCAGTCCTAGGACCAGTGCTGTTTCTGGTATTTGTGAACGACATGACGGAAGGAATAGACTCTGAGGTGTCCCTGTTTGCAGATGACGTGAAGTTGATGAGAAGAATTCACTCGATCGAAGACCAGGCAGAACTACAAAGGGATCTGGACAGGCTGCAGACCTGGTCCAGCAATTGGCTCCTGGAGTTCAATCCCACCAAGGGCAAAGTCATGAAGATTGGGGAAGGGCAAAGAAGGCCGCAGACGGAGTACAGTCTAGGGGGTCAGAGACTACAAACCTCACTCAAGGAAAAAGATCTTGGGGTGAGTATAACACAGGCACATCTTCTGAAGCGCACATCAACCAAATAACTGCTGCAGCATATGGGCGCCTAGCAAACCTCAGAACAGCATTCCGACATCTTAATAAGGAATCGTTCAGGACCCTGTACACCGTGTACGTTAGGCCCATATTGGAGTATGCGGCACCAGTTTGGAACCCACACCTAGCCAAGCACGTGAAGAAAACTAGAGAAAGTGCAAGGTTTGCAACAAGACTAGTCCCAGAGCTAAGAGGTATGTCCTACGAGGAGAGGTTAAGGGAAATCAACCTGACGACACTGGAGGACAGGAGAGATAGGGGGGACATGATAACGACATACAAATACTGAGAGGAATTGACAAGGTGGACAAAGACAGGATGTTCCAGAGATTGGACACAGTAACAAGGGGACACAGTTGGAAGCCGAAGACACAGATGAATCACAGGGATGTTAGGAAGTATTTCTTCAGCCACAGAGTAGTCAGTAAGTGGAATAGTTTGGGAAGCGATGTAGTGGAGGCAGGATCCATACATAGCTTTAAGGAGAGGTATGATAAAGCTCACGGCTCAGGGAGAGTGACCTAGTAGCGATCAGTGAAGAGGCGGGGCCAGGAGCTCGGACTCGACCCCCGCAACCTCAACTAGGTGAGTACAACTAGGTGAGACAAACACACAGACACACACACAGACACACACAAACACACACACACAGACACACACAGACACACACAGACACACACAGACACACACGGGACACACACAGACACACACACACACACACACACACACACACACACACACACACACACACACACACACCACACACACACAGACACACACACACACACACAGACACAGACAGACACAGACAGACACAGACAGACACACAGACACACACACAACACACACACACACCACACCACACACACAGACACACAGACACACACCACACACACACACACACACAACACACACACACACCCCACACACACACACACACACACACACACACACGAATATATATATATATTTATATATATATATATATATATATATATATATATATATATATATATATATACATATACAGGGTTAGAAGGTGTGAAAACAGAAACGACGGAGATCAATAGCATTTCAGATGATCTGCGGAATTGCTATGAACGTTGGCAGCATCTTATGCAACTGTGTCAACACACAAGGGAGCTATTTTGAAGGTAATCGTAGATGACTTTTAATTTGTTAAATAAAAAGAGTTAAAAGCACAGTGTCGCTTTTTTTAGTATCGTCCCTCGTATACATTTTAAAATTGATAATTTTAGAAGCGAATAGGTTAAAAGTGCTTAATTATCAGATGTTTCTAGTGATGCGTGAGGTAAAATAAAGGCGAACTGCAGTTCAAGAAATTGAATCTCTACTCTCAGTCCGGTGTGTCCATTGATGTGTAGGTAGATGTGTACCTGAGTCACCTGTTGCAGTACATAGTGCAACTTGCAGTGTGCCTGGTGATACCGAGAGCGTGCTTGTGGATACCGAGAGCGTGCTTGTGGATACCGAGAGCGTGCTTGTGGATACCGAGAGCGTGCTTGTGGATACCGAGAGCGTGCTTGTGGATACCGAGAGCGTGCTTGTGGATACCGAGAGCGTGCTTGTGGATACCGAGAGCGTGCTTGTGGATACCGAGAGCGTGCTTGTGGATACCGAGAGCGTGCTTGTGGATACCGAGAGCGTGCTTGTGGATACAGTGTGCGCGCCTGGTGATACCGAGTGCGCGCCTGGTGATACCGAGAGTGCGCCTGGTGATACCGAGAGTGCGCCTGGTGATACCGAGAGTGCGCCTGGTGATACCGAGTGCGCGCCTGGTGATACCGAGTGCGCGCCTGGTGATACCGAGTGCGAGCCTGGTGATACCGAGTGCGCGCCTGGTGATACCGAGTGCGCGCCTGGTGATACCGAGTGCGCGCCTGGTGATACCGAGTGCGCGCCTGGTGATACCGAGTGCGCGCCTGGTGATACCGAGAGTGCGCCTGGTGATACCGAGAGTGCGCCTGGTGATACCGAGAGTGCGCCTGGTGATACCGAGAGTGCGCCTGGTGATACCGAGAGTGCGCCTGGTGATACCGAGAGTGCGCCTGGGGATAACAAGAGTGCGCCTGGGGATAACAAGAGCGTCCCTGGGGATATCAACAGACTACCTGGGATACCAACGCTCTAAGGAACAAAAATTTGTTTCGAGGTTAATTGAAGGTAGATAAAATTTATTTACATTAACCTGACATAAAACAAAATTTGTTTTACTCTGGTTTTGAACGGGGAAAAAAACTATCAGTAAACGCGTTAGAAACTGGTATAGTACAATGACATGCATGAAAATAGTTTTGATATATGGATCGTGGTCCCGTGAAAATGTTATTGCCAACACAGGTCAGATCAACAATGACGTGTGTAGCTGTAGCAGTGTCCACAACTAAAAAGGAAAAAAAATGGGTATATTGATTATCAAAATTTTTAAAGGGGTGGACCGGTAATGCAGCAGAAGCTCCAACGGCGGGTCGTCACATGACTATTGACCCGCGTTAGGAAACACTTGTCCTGTTTCCTAACAAATCATGTTGAGGGTGTTGGTCTGGGTTCATCGTCTTCACATCTCTACTGCTTCTGCTGCTTCCTCTGTAATCGACTGAAGAAGCCTACAGTGAAAGCGAAACCTTTCGGATTAGATATACCTAAATTTTGCACCTGTCTTACTTTAGGAAAGAACGAAAATTACATTGGGGGGGGGGAGTATTTAAAAAGTAGGATGACTGTCTTCCTTAGGAAAAAGAAATGGGAGAACATGATACGAAATTATTCAAAGGACAAAAAATAGTGAGAGGCCTCTCACAGCCTCTCAGGCCTCTCACAGCCTCTCACAGATTTTCAGGCCTCTCACAGCCTCTCAGGCCTCTCACAGCCTCTCACAGCCTCTCAGACTAACAAATTGTATGACAAACAACGAAAACGAAACTCCACAGGAATAGATTAACTCTTCTCCTGTGACTATGATGAGTGATTCTCTCTTTCTCTCCCCACTTCATTGCAACAGACAGAAGGGTGCCAGTCATCACCAGAGTCACACAGAAGGGTGCCAGTCATCACCAGAGTCACACAGAAGGGTGCCAGTCATCACCAGAGTCACACAGAAGGGTGCCAGTCATCACCAGAGTCACACAGAAGGGTGCCAGTCATCACCAGAGTCACACAGAAGGGTGCCAGTCATCACCAGAGTCACACAGAAGGTGCCAGTCATCACCAGAGTCACACAGAAGGGTGCCAGTCATCACAGAGTCAGAGACAGAAGGGTGCACAATCAACAGAAGACTCCAGAGAACAGAAGGGTGCCAGTCATCATCAGAGTCACAGACAGAAGGGTGCCAGTCATCATCAGAGTCACAGACAGAAGGGTGCCAGTCATCATCAGTCACACACAGAAGGGTGCCAGTCATCACCAGAGTCAGAGACAGAAGGGTGCCAGTCATCACCAGAGTCAGAGACAGAAGGGTGCCAGTCATCACCAGAGTCAGAGACAGAAGGGTGCCAGTCATCACCAGAGTCAGAGACAGAAGGGTGCCAGTCATCACCAGAGTCAGAGACAGAAGGGTGCCAGTCATCACCAGAGTCAGAGACAGAAGGGTGCCAGTCATCACCAGAGTCAGAGACAGAAGGGTGCCAGTCATCACCAGAGTCAGAGACAGAAGGGTGCCAGTCATCACCAGAGTCAGAGACAGAAGGGTGCCAGTCATCACCAGAGTCAGAGACAGAAGGGTGCCAGTCATCACCAGAGTCAGAGACAGAAGGGTGCCAGTCATCACCAGAGTCAGAGACAGAAGGGTGCCAGTCATCACCAGAGTCAGAGACAGAAGGGTGCCAGTCATCACCAGAGTCAGAGACAGAAGGGTGCCAGTCATCACCAGAGTCAGAGACAGAAGGGTGCCAGTCATCACCAGAGTCAGAGACAGAAGGGTGCCAGTCATCACCAGAGTCAGAGACAGAAGGGTGCCAGGCATCACCAGAGTCAGAGACAGAAGGGTGCCAGGCATCACCAGAGTCAGAGACAGAAGGGTGCCAGGCATCACCAGAGTCAGAGACAGAAGGGTGCCAGGCATCACCAGAGTCAGAGACAGAAGGGTGCCAGGCATCACCAGAGTCAGAGACAGAAGGGTGCCAGGCATCACCAGAGTCAGAGACAGAAGGGTGCCAGGCATCACCAGAGTCAGAGACAGAAGGGTGCCAGGCATCACCAGAGTCAGAGACAGAAGGGTGCCAGGCATCACCAGAGTCAGAGACAGAAGGGTGCCAGGCATCACCAGAGTCACACACAAAAGGGTGCCAGGCATCACCAGAGCCACAGGAGGCTTCCAGGCATCGCGTCCAGGAACCTACAATTCATTAAGTCTCTGGACGTTTTTTTTCAATTGGCGATAATTGTTTCGTCACCATTTAATGAGACGCTTGGCTGGTATATAGTTGGTGATACCTGTCTCGTTTGTAACTTTTGTCTGTCTATATGTCTAATATCTTGTCCCTGGATTTTCAGTTTTGTAATCCTATGGCGTTTTGTATTCCTATGTGTGTGTTCGTTTTATCAATGAGCGAATTTTGTAACAAAAAGCCCAATCCCTTTTTTTTATGCTGTGTGATTTCCTCTTGGGTAAATAAAAGTGGGAGAGTGACCGAATTTATTAGATTTGTTGGGAAGGTTTTTTTAATACGTGGTAATAAGGTTTAGTTTTTAACATTAGAATAACAGTTTATTCTTAATAATGTGATAAATGGTTTAAAAAACCGAGAAGTTAAAGATTGAGACACATATGCAACATATGGGAATCTTTATTGCGAAAACGTTTCACAACACAGTGGCTTCATCAGTCCAATACAAAGCAAAAAGGTGTAAGGAGAGGAGGAATTTGAGGTAATCAGTCCCTCAGCCTTGAGTCGATGTGTTCAGTCCATCATTCTACAAAATTGATGGACTGAACACATCGACTCCAGGCTGAGGGACTAATTACTTAAAATTCTTCTTCTCCTTACACCTTTCTGCTTTGTATTGGACTGATGAAGCCAATGTGTGGCGAAACGTTTCCTTACAATAAAGATTCCCATATATTGTTAAGTGTCTCAATCTTCAACATTCTTAATAATGTAGAATCTTTGAGTGTCTGAGAAAGGTGAGTGGAGGGACAGAGTGGGAGAGAAAGGAGGAGGGATAGTGACAGAAGAAGGAAGGGCGAGAGAGAGAGAGAAGAAAGTTAGTGTGCGGCAAGTCAGGAACCCAAGAATATATTTACTCAGAGGGGGGGTTGAAAAAAAAATGAGTCACCATGTCTGTAGCCTGGAAAATTTGACAGCAGGTTGCTGCGGTACCTGCGCTGATACTTTTTTTTTTTTTATTTCAGTAATAGAATTGGCTTGCTCTTGGTAAAAAAAAAAACAGTACTGGCAAGAATACAGTTGCTACCGCGAGGAGTCTGCAGTGTAAGGTCTTCCTGTTTTACGCAGTGCAGCCTTTGAGGCCAGAAGGATAAGATGTCGCTTTGGTGGTTTGTTAAAGTTCTCTCTCTGTGGAAACTGCTTTACCTGTGATCGCTGCATTGGTGTCCGCTACATAGGGACGAGTCCTTAATGTAGGTAGTTGTTGCCTGGAAATCTGTAGGAGTCTTCTGAAACTCAGTAGGTGTAGTCTGATTCTCTGTAGCCTGGACCTCTGTTACTTGAGCCCCTGTAGCCTGAATCTCTGTAGCTTAAATTTTGTCTAACTTGAATCTCTGTAGCTGGAGCCTCGGTTGCCTAAACCCTTGTAGTCTGAAGCTGTGTAGCCTGTACCTGTGTAGCCTGAACTTCTGTAGTTTGAGCCTCCTTAGCCTGAACCTTTAGATCTGCACTCGTCAATCGTGGTGGGAAAATCAGCACCTGTGACTCTCAATTGTCACTCAAAAAAAAAAAATGAAATGAGGGGAGACCGACGAAAGATAAAGACGTGTGAATAAAAACGTTCCATTGCAATGGATGATATTTTAACTATAATGTGACTCAAATTGCAGCATCAAGCTGCACCTTGCAAATTAATCGAGTCATTTTTGCGTGCTCCTGCGGAAGGGGAAGTCAGTAAAAAAAAGAAACTTACAATGTTTGTCAAGTGTTCCAACAGAGTTTTACAGCCAGAGAGGCGCCCGCCCTGCCCGACATGCATACTGCAGTAGCTGCTGCTGAGGGTGAGAAGGGAAGGGAAGGGAGGGACGGAGGGAGGAGAGAAGGGTAGTAGAGTGAGGAAGGAGAGACAGAAGGGTAGTAGAGGGAAACAGGGAGAATGATAGCTGAAGAAGGGAGAGTAAAGGGTATCAGAGGGAGGGAGAATGAAGGGTAGGAGAGACAGACAAACACAGACACAGAGAGGAAGGATGGACAACAATCAATAATAATTTCTACAAGTACATGATACAACTTATACAGACCTAGCTGACATCAGTGACATATTATATAGAAAATCCCTGGTTATGCAGAGCATTTCGGGCAACTTAGTTTAATTTTGTCCCCAGGATGCAACCCAAACCAGTCGGCTAACACCCAGGTACCTATTTACTGCTTAGTTAACAGGGACAGCAGGAGTCTTAAGGAAACACGCCCAATATTTCCACCCATACCGGTGATTGAACCACGGACACTCAATGTACGAGCTGAGTCTGCTACCAACCGAGCTACGGGACACAGTATGAGTGCCAGGATAAAAACTTCTCACCTGGAAACTAAACTCGGGTAGTGATGAGGACCAGGTATCAGTGCCAGGATAAAAACTACTCACCTGGAAACTAAACTCGGGTAGTGATAACCAGGTATCAGTGCCGGGATAAGGACCACAGAGACTGAATCAGACAGTGCAGGAAAAAGTACCAACCTGGAGGCTGGACCTGGGCAGTTGCAGGGACCAGTTGACTCGGTCACTGGTAAGTACAATGAAAACTGAAACATGTCTGGACAAGAACCCACCTGGGCAGTGGTGAAGACCTGGAACAGTGCCTGGATAAAGACCCACCTGAAGACTGGACTCGGGCAGAGAGTTGCAGAAGTAGATCTCTGGTGGTGTTCTCTGGTACTTCGGTGACATATTCTGGTCGCTCGAACTCCACTGGGTCGCTCCCAACCAACTTCGTCACTGTTGTCAGAGAAACAAAGTCTGCCATTAGTCAAGGACAGCTGTATCATATCATATATCATAAGAGAGAGAGAGAGAGAGAGAGAGAGAGAGAGAGAAATGGGAGAAGAGGAAGAAAAGGGTAGGGAGAATAAGGGAAAGAAGAGGGGAGAAAAACGGAGAGGATGAGGAAAAGACACAGGTGGGAAGAAAGAAAAGGAAAATTGGTGAAAAACCTTGGAATAGAAAGAGAAAAGAAAAAAAGATACGGAGGTAGGAAGAAAAGGAAAGATATTAGGAAAAGTTTGAGATATAATGAGAAACATCTTTTAAAAGAAAGTTTCGCGTGCATCTTCAACAAACTGCAACATTCGTATAAAATACATTTAGGAAATATTGACATGACATAAAAATAAAGCCAACAACGATTCAACAGTGTATTAGGCTATTTGTACTTACAAATTAGGTCTGTGGATCCCGAGTCGTAGGCCCTAAAGTTACTGTTGTCTGACTAATGATAGCTTATTGTAGGCGTGGTTCTACTGTCTCCCCGAAAATGTAAACACTAGGAAAATAGTGGAAAATGTTAAAATGCACACCATGACAAATGTGAATAGAGAGGAATGTTTCCCCTCGTGTGCTACATATTAATGAAGATAATTTACCGGTGATGGAAATGCTTCTCTTCTTTCACTTTCCTTTTTTTGCTCGATTTTAATCCCTCCTCTTCCACCCTTTCCTTTACCTTGTCCTCTGTTGCTTTTCTTTCACCCTCTTTCCTTTAATCTCTCCTCTTGAACCTTTTCTTTCATTCTCTTACGCTTTTCCTGTACCTTTCCTCATCTCTTGTATCCCTGTATACTACCCAACCTCTCCCCAATTTGTCCCGTTCCTTCTTTACTTATCTCCCATGCCTCATCTCTCGATCTCATCTCTTCTTTACCTTCCCCATCCTTCTCTTCCTTCCCATTTCTTATTCCCTCTTCTCCCCGCCCCCCATTTTTCCTCCCTCTTTACCTCTTACCCTTCTCCTGCGCCTGGTGGAGAGGGGGTGAAACATAATTGGTGTGGATGTGGAGTCAGGTGCGAACGCTCATTAAAAATCATGGAACCTGAACGTTTGTTTGTAATGCAACGCATAACTGTGTGTGTGTGTGTGTGTGTGTGTGTGTGTGTGTGTGTGTGTGTGTGTGTGTGTGTTGTGTGTGTGTGTGTGTGTGTGTGTGTGTTGTTAGCCAATTTGTAGTTGCAGGGGTCGATTCATAGCTCCTCGTCCCACCCTCTTCGCTGGTCGCTACTAGGTCCACTCTCCTTTCTCGTTAAGTTTCATCGAACCTCTTCTTAAAGCTATGTATGGATCGTGGTGTGTGTGTGTGTGTGTGTGTGTGTGTGTGTGTGTGTGTGTGTGTGTGCGCGCGCGCGCGTGTGTGTGTGTGTGTGCGCGCGCGCGCGCGTCCTGACCAGATTTACATAATGGTGAGATGCAGGAGAAAAATGAGGTCAGGAGAAGATATGAAGCCGATGAGCTGCAACTGAAAGATTAGAAGAGTGGGTACAGTGTGAAGATTTGTGCACTGATGCTTGAAAAAGTAAAAAAAAAAAAAATATATATAGGAGAAATAGAGAAAAAGGAGAGAGTGAGCAAGGATGCAAGCGAGTGTTTCAGACATTTTATAACTTGCATAAACCATGTTGTTTACCAGATATGACGGTGCAACAACGACAACACCTGAGTACCTTCTTCAAATACAGACAGCCATGTGTTGCGTGTGTACCTATTTCCTCATCTTGCCGGTATTGTGTACCACTATCGTCACAATGATGCTACCTTACAAGCAGAAATCACGCTCTTTTAAAAATACGCAAATACAGTACGCATTGAACTGACATCAAATTATTTACGTCAAACGAAACTTGACGACGAACCATAACTAAAAATAAAATAGTTTGCGTCCATGGAAGTTAAAATTATTTTTTCCATGAACTAGGGCAGTTTTCCGCACAATTTTCACACCGTGTTATCTAAACACGAAACATTTGAGGAGAGTGAGGAAAAAAAATGGCATTTCAATTTTACTTTTGAATTAGTTGATAAATATTTTGGAAAAGCGACGTCGGTAATGAGTGGGTAATTGCGTGTTCCATTTTAGACTGGACGAGCCTAAATTGGTTCATTTCCTCCAGCATGATAAACCTGTCAGGAACCCTACAAAAAATAGAAAAAAAAATTATCGACAGTGATACCGAAGTTGTGTGTGTGTGTGTGTGTGTGTGTGTGTGTACTACTAATTGTACTCAACTAATTGTGCTTGCAGGGGTCGAATCACTGCCCCTGGCCCTGCCTCTTAACTGGTCGCTGCTTGATCCACTCTCTGCTCCATAAGTCTTACCATACCTCTTAAACCTATGTATGGTTCCTACCTCCATTACATCACTCTGTGTGTGTTTGTGTGTCTGTGTGTGTTTGTATATGTATGTGTATCTACGACAAACAAACAGAAAACAACATTTGGGTCGATCTTACCTCAAACAAAAACCGCATGAAAACAAAAATGGCAGCTCACACCAAAAAGGTTGAATATTCATTAAAAATATTCACGGTATATACACGTCTTCATTAACACTTTCCCAGTACAGGACACAACATAATTACACACAAAAAATCGCAATTTTACACTTCGCTTATTAACATGTTGAAACTTTAATAACATAACCCGTGAAAAAAGTTCCTAGATTCATTCGTATTTAACAAATTTAACAAGTTTAACTGAAATTAAGATTTAATAGGATACAGGTAATTTAAGTCAGTATTATTTGTAATGAGAGTTTAATTAGCAAATATGTTAATTTTCATCGAGTAATAACAGCGTCCATCACACTGTAAATTGATATCAAATTCTATCTCTTTCGAAATGTTTCGGCTTATGTTTGGTGGGAAAATATTTTTGGAAAATAAGTAAAATAAATAAAGTAAATAAACCAGGATGGTTGATGAATATATAAAGTATGATGACTGATGAACACATCAAACACTCCCACTTTTAGTATCGTGGGAATACCAACGTGATCAGCGTGGGGATACCACCATTATCAGCGTGTGAATACTACTGTTATAAGCGTGGGAATATCAAAGTTAGCAGCGTGGGAATACCAGCGTTATCAGCGTGAGGATACCAACGTTATTAGTGGGGATAACGTTATCAGCGTGGGGGTAACATCTACGCGGGGATACCAACATTAGCAGCGTGTGGATACCAAAGTTTGCAGCGTAGGGATAACAACGTTAGCAGCGTGGAGATACCAACGCTCATAAGGATTACCACCAGCATAGGATGATCCTTAAGATTTAGGTTGCAGGGGTCGAGAGACTGCTCCTGACACCGCCTCTTCACTGTGTGCTACTAGGTCCTCTCTCCCTGCTCCATGAGCTTTATCATACCTCATCTTAAAGCTATGTATGGTTCCTGCCTCCACTACCTCACTTGCTAGGCTGTTCCACTTCCTGACTGCTCTATGACTGAAGAAATACTTCCTAACATTCCTTTGACTCCTCTGGGTCTTCAACTTCCAATTGTGACCCCTTGTTTCTGTGTCCCATCTCTGGAACATCCTGTCTCTGTCTACCTTGTCTATTCCACGCAGTATTTTGTATGTTATCATGTCTCCCCTAACCCTCCTGTCCTCCAGTGTCGTCAGGCCGATTTCCCTTAGCCTTTCTTCGTAGGACATTCCACTTAGCTCTGGAACTAACCTTGTTGCAAACCTTTACACTTTCTCTAATTTCTTGACGTGCTTGATCAAATGTGGATTCCAAACAGGTGCTGCATACTCCAGTATGGGCCTGACGTACACGGTGTACAGTGTCTTGATTCCTTACTAAGGCACCGGAACGCTGTTCTCAGGTTTGCCAGGCGCCCATATGCTGCAGCAAGTTATCTGGTTGATGTGTGCTTCTGGAGACGTGTTCGGTGTTACACTCGCCCCAAAATCTTTTTCCTTGAGCGAGGTTTGCAGTCTTTGACCACCTAGCCTATACTCCGTCTGCGGTCTTCTGTGCCCTCCCCCGATCTTCATGACTTTGCATTTGACGGGGTTAAATTCGAGAAGGCAGTTGGTGTACCAGGTGTCCAGTCTGTCCAGGTCTCTTTGAAGTCCTGCCTGGTCCTCATCTGATTTAATTCTCCCCATTAACTTCACATCATCTGCGAACAGGGACACTTCCGAGTCTAACCCTTCCATCATGTCATTCACATATACCAGAAATAGCACTGGTCCTAAGACCGACCCCTGTGGGACCCCGCTCGTCACAGGTGCCCACTGTGATACTTCATCACGTACCATGACTCGTTGCCTCCCTGTCAGATATTCTCTGATCCATTGCAGCGCCCTTCCTGTTATACGTGCCTGATCCTCTAGCTTCTGCACCAATCTCATGTGAGGAACTGTGTCGAAGGCCTTCTTGCAGCCCAAGAAGATGCAATCGCCCCCCCCCTCTCTCTCTCCTGTCTTACTTCCATTACTTTATCATAAAACTCCAGTAGGTTTGTAACACAAGATTTACCTTCCATAAATCCATGCTGGTTGGCGTTTATACTCTTGTTCCGTTCCAGGTGCTCCTGTAGACAGCCTGTACTGTCTGCACAGACAGCCTATGCTGTCTGCCAGCTGAGTTCATATTTCGCGGCACTCAGGTGCTGCCCTCTCTAGTCCTGCCCAGGTCAGTGGGACGCTGGTCCCACTCGTTCTCACTCTGTCGACACCTTTCACTAAGTCAAGAAGTGTCCACTCCTCTCTTCCTTGTGGGCATGGCCCTCCCGGGCCATGGGCACAAACACACAAGCCTGTGTACCCACCACGACTTTGCAAATAAAGTAAGAAGCCTCCGAAGACTAATCATTTACTCCCGCTACCATGACATCACCCAACAAGATGGTAAACATGGGTAATAAATGGTAATAAACCTATTTCACATTGGTGGGAAGCGGTGGTCGCAACAGTTGTTTGCCCGGAGAGAGGAAGGATATAGGATGAAGTTGTGTTTACTTCATCACCCCACGCAAGAAGCATCCATCTCTCAACTAGTTATCCTTATGTCGTGTCTGCACGTTTTAGCATCCAGACACAGGTACAAGCAGGATCCAGGCCGAAATTTGTCGAATTTCTTCGAGAATTGTAAGTGGCGTCCCAGTGATCCCACGATACAGCGTCCCACGCTGTTTCTCCAGTCATGTGTTCAGCGTATGGCTCTGCCGTTGTTGTTCAGCACAGCAGAGCTATTTCAGCAAGGCAGAGGTGAGTTTTGTGGTGATTTCTGCATCCAGTGTGAGTGTCTCCCTGTGTTATGGGTGGGAGAGGAGGAAACTGCAGGGTTCCTGCCCCATTCACACCTCACCTGCCTACCACCACATTCCACCACTATGTATCCACTCCCTCTGCTGTGATTTCTGCTGTTTTCCATGTTAATTCATTGCCAGAGTTGTGTATCCGAGTGCCCGAGGCCACTTGAAGCTACGTGGATCACCAAGCCACATAGATCAGCAAGCCATGTGGAGCAAGCCATGCGGAGTGTGGACGACGCCATGTGGATCTACGAGCCACGTGAGTTACCGAGCCAGATGTCCTAGGCCACATGCTGTGGTCTGCTGCTGCCCGACTTCATGACATCACGATGTCTGCCTGACGTCACCTCGCGACGTCATGCCTGATATCACATGATATCACATAGTGTTTCAGTAATTATGTCGGTATTGTTGAGAAGATTGAGAGAAATATGTCATGTGTTAATTAATTCCTCTGTGTTCTCACATGTTAGTGTATGGCTTAGTGTCAATTTTGTGCACAGAAAAGCATCATTTGCTAGTTTAAGCCATGTTGTACTGCATGTACCGCGGGTGTGTGTAAAGTTTTCCGAGTGTCCAGTGTGGTCTTGAGCCCAGACCCCAGAGTAGCACCACTGTGTTACTCGTCACCCGGTGTGACGAGCGCGTTTGACAGCTGATATTAGTCAGCCCTGCGCGTATGGGCCCCTTGTACAGAAAGCTCTTATGCTCGTCGTTCATAGATGCCCTACAGAATCATACCCGCTACGATTCCCATCAAGATTTGTTTCACTTCACCTCCAGACCTACAGAGTGCAGTTGTATGTAGAGAAACAAGTCTGGGGATGCTTAGACTAACCTCTGTTATAACTCCAACTGTCGAGAGAATGACACTCGTCAAGCCGCAGTTTAAGCCCTGTCGGCAGGTGCTGTCAGCCTCGTGTCATAGCTTCAGTGAGCTCCTACACAAAGATGATGTCACTTTGACTGCTAGCTCACTCACTGCAGTCTGGTGTATGATGTTACGACTCCCAGATATTTCGCTGAGTCGTCTCTGCCATGACTCGCCCCACGCTTGCCGACAGTGACAGCCCCAGAGACAGTACCAGTTGAGAAGTGTCCTGAGTCGCTTGCCAGAAGTCCTGCCCAGTTGCCGAGTTCTGGCGACACCTCACTCGAGGGCACCAGCATGTCGTGCCCCAGGTTAAGTGAAACCCTGCAGCGACTCCTACAATGACTGCTTCACCGTTCCAGAGGAGACCGTACCCCGTTACGTCACAGCTCGGCAGCAGCGATGTCTCCTGTGTTGCAGTATCTGTCCAGACACAGGAAAGCATGCAGTGATGCCCATCGATGCTCACTGCCTATGACCACGATATTTAGCACACCCCACATGTTTTTTCTTCCCTCCCTGTAGAAAGTTATTTTTTCATGTCCATATATATATATATATATATATAATGTTTTTATTTTGTGTTCTGTGCCCTGTTCCTATGAGTTTTTTTTTACCACCAGTATTTTCGCATCGGGACGATGCGAGGTAGGTGGCTGAGCAAATGTAGACAGCCTGTACTGTCTGCAGAGACAGCCTATGCTGTCTGCTAGCTGAGTTCATATTTCACAGCACTCGTGTGCTGCCCTCTGTAGGCTTGCCCAGGTCAGTGGGATGCTGGTCCCACTCGCTCTCACTCTGGTGACACCTTTCACTCGGTCAAGAAGCATCCACTCCTCTCTCCCTCGCGGGCTTGGCCCTCCCGGGCCATGGGCACAAACACACAAGCCTGTGTATCCACCACGACTTTGCAAATAAAGTAAGAAGCCTCTGAAGACTTATCATTTACTCCCCACTACCAAGACATTACCCAACAAGCTGGTAAACATGGGTAATAAATGGTAATAAACCTATTTCACACTCCACCACTCTCCTCCCGATAATCTTCTCCATGATTTTGCATATTATACACGTCAGTGACACTGGTCTATAGTTTAGTGCCTCTTATCTGTCTCCTTTTATAAATATGGGTACTACATTTACCGTCTTCCATACCTCGGGTAGTTGCCCAGTTTCAAAGGATGTGTTTAAGATTGTGGTTAGTGGCACACACAGCATTTCTGCTCCCTCTCTAAGGACCCATGGGGAGATGTTGTCAGGTCCCATTGCCTTTGAGGTATCAAGGTCCCTTAGTAGCTTCTTCACCTCCTCCTCTGTTGTGTGCATGTCGTCTAACACTTGTTGCTATATTCCTTGTTGGTGCCCCCCCTCTGTTCTGTCCACCCAGAGGCCTTCCTGTCTCCACTTTAAATACTTCCTTCTTGTTGAGGTCCTCACATACCTCATGATCACTTCTGGTGAGTTTCCCACCTTTATTCCTCAGCCTGATCACCTGGTCTTTGACTGCTGTCTTCCTCCTAATGTGGCTATACAGCAGTTTCGGTTCAGACTTGGCTGTCGATGCTATGTCATTTTCATACTGTCGCTGGGCCTCCCTCTTTATCTGTGCATACTCGTTTCTGGCTCTTTGACTAGTCTCTCTATTTTCCTGGGTCCTTTGCCTCCTATACCTTTTCCATTCTCTGGTGCACTTAGTTTTTGCCTCCCTACACCTTTAGGTAAACCAAGGACTCGCGTTGGTTTTGTTTCTATTGCCCTTGGGAACAAACTTTTCTCTCTGCCTCCCTGCATTTTGTTGTTACGTATTTCATCATTTCATTTACTGACTTTCCTGCCAATTTTCTGTCCCACTGAACCTCTTGCAGGAAGTTCCTCATACCTGTGTAGTCCCCCTTTTTATAGTTTGGCTTTTCCCATCCAGCTCCTGTTACCCTCTCTACTTGTAACACTACTATCGATTCAAAACACAGAACCATGTGATCACTAGCTCCAAGGGGCCTCTCATATGTGATGTCCTCAATGTCTGAAATGCTCAGGGTGAACACAAGGTCCAGTCTTGTTGGTTCATCCTCTCCTCTCTCTCTCTGATAGTGCCCTTAACATGTTGATGCATGAGGTTTTCCAGTACAACATTCATCATCTTGGCTATCCATGTTTCATGACCCCTGTGTGGCTCCAGGTTTTCTCAGTCGATCTCCCTGTGGTTGAAATCGCCCATAACCAGTAACTCTGTTCTGCTCAAGTGAGCTCTTCTTGCCACCTCGGCCAGTTTGCCCACCATTGCTCTGTTGCTCTCTTCATATTCCTGTCTTTGCCTCCTGCAGTTTTGTGGTGGATTATACATCACTGCAATGACTACCTTATGTTCCCCAGACTGAAGTGTACCTGCTATGTAATCCCTTCCTCCAATCTCGTCCATGCCTTCCATTTCCTCAAATCTCCATCGGTTTTTTATGAGCTGTGTAACCCCTCCTCCCCATCTGCTCCTTCTTTCCTCAGGATTTGATATCCTGGAGGGAAGATTGCGTCTGTTATTGTCTCGGTGAGTTTCGTTTCTGTGACTGCTATGATGTCTGGGAACTTCTCGTTGATTCTTTCATGCCACTTCTCATATTTATTCGTTGTTCCCTCTGCCTTCGTGTACCAAACCTTCAACTTCTTTTCTAATACTGTGATCCTGGGAGAAGATTGGGGTTGGGGGATTGGGAGCCATGGCAGGAGCCTATGGGGGGTTGCGATGGGGGTGGGGGCAGAGTTTCCATAGGGGGTTGCTCTATTGGTGGTTTGTGGTGTGGGGGGTGTGGTGGAGGGATCAGTGTGCGAGTGTCGGTTTAGATTGCTCAGTTGCCTTGGGGTTGTCGTGACTGGAGTCCTTCTGTGGGTGTTTCTGGAGGGTGTGTTTGCCCTTCCACCTGCATCTGGGTTCTTCTACTCATCTTTGTCATTTCCTCTTGTTCCTCCTTTCGTTTTTGTACTCTTTCAGTATCAGCCTTTCCTCTTGTGTTCTGTCGCGATAGAGGTACACACTCTGGTACTCTTGTTTGTCTCTGAGTCGTGCTTTCTCCTGCAGAATCATGGTTCGAGTTGATTCTGCCTTGAAAATTACTTTGAGAGGCCGTCTCCGTCACCTCGCAAACCACCCAGTTCTCTGAAAATTTGCCACCTGGGTCATGTCGCCCTCACCTATTGTTTTTGCTTTCATGATACCTTCAATCACTTTCTTCACGTGTTTTCTTTCATTGTAGGTTCCCCTTCAACTTCCTGGAGCCCGTAGACAAAAACTGATCTCGCCCTTTCGTCCTTCCACTGTGTGTGTGTGTGTGTGTGTGTGTGTGTGTGTTTTTGTGTGTGTTTGTGTGTTTGTGTGCGTGTTTGTGTGTGTGTGTACGTGTTTGTGTGTGTGTGTACGTGTGTGTGTACGTGTGTGTGTACGTGTGTGTGTGTACGTGTGTGTGTGTACGTGTGTGTACGTGTGTGTGTGTGTACGTGTGTGTGTGTGTACGTGTGTGTGTACACGTGTGTGTGTACACGTGTGTGTGTGTACGTGTGTGTGTGTACGTGTGTGTGTGTACGTGTGTGTGTGTACGTGTGTGTGTGTACGTGTGTGTGTGTACGTGTGTGTGTACACGTGTGTGTGTGTACGTGTGTGTGTGTACGTGTTCGTGTACTCGCCTAATTGTACTCGCCACCTAATTGTAGTTGCAAGGGTCGTCATAGTTCCTGGCCTCGTCTCTTCACTGCTTTCTTCTAGGTACACACACACCCTTCTCCATGAGCTTTATCATACCTCTTCTTAAAACTATGTATGGATCCTGCCTCCACTACATCACTATCCAGATTGTTCCACTTCCTGACAACTCTGCGACTGAAGAAGAACTTTCTAACATCCTTATGACTCATCTGAGTCTTCAACTTCAGTTGTGACCTCCCCTCCCAATTTACCTTGTCAATTCCTCTCAGTGTTTTATATGTTATCATCATGTCATCCCTATCTCTTATGTCCTCCAGTGTCGTTAGGTCGATTTCCCTTAACCTCTCCTCGTATGACATACCCGTTAGCTCCGGGTCTAGTCTTGTTACAAGACTGCAATTTCTCTAATTTCTTGAGGTGCTTGACCAGGTATGGCTCCAAACTGGTGCTGCATACTCCAGTATGGGCCTGGCGTACACGGTGTATAGAGTCTTCAACGATTCCTTACTGAGGTATCGGAACGCTATTCTCAGGTTTGCCAGGCGCTCATATGCTGCAGTAGTTATCTAGTTGATGTGCACCTTAGGAGATGTGCTCTGGATTGTACTCACCCCAAAATCCTTTTTCATGAATGAGGGTTGTAGTTTTTGGCCCATCCCCCTGGCTTTCATTCTGTCTGCGGTCTTCTTTGACCTTCCCACTTGGTGGGGTTAAACTCCAAGAGCCAGTTGCTGGACCAGGTTTGGAGCCTGTCCAGATCCCTTTGTAGCCCTACCTGATCGTCATCCGATTTAATTCTTCGCATTAATTTCACATCGTCTGCAAACAGGGGCACCTCTGAAGCTGTCCCTTCCGTCATGTCATTCACATATACCAGAAATGGTACCGGCCCTAGGACTCACCCCTGTGAAACCCCGCTCGTCACAGGTGCCCATTCTAACATCGTCACGTACCATAACTCGTTGTATCCTTTCCGTCAGGTTTTCTCCGATCCATGCAGTGCCTTCCTTGTTATACCTGCCTGCTCCTCGAGCTTTTGCACTAATCTCGTGTGTGGAACGGTGTCGAAAGCTTCTTACAATCCAAGAAAATGCAATCTGTCCACAACCCCTCTTCTCTCTCTCTCTCTCTCTCTTGTCTTAATTCTGTCACATTGTCGTAAAACTCTTGTAGGTTTGTGACACAGGATTTCCCTTCCATGAAACCGTGCTGATTATAGTTGATAAGCTCGTTGCTTTTTAGGTGCTCCACCACTTTTCTGATAATCTTCTCCATGACTCTGCATACTATACATGTTAGTGACACTGGTCTGTGGTTTAATGTTGCTTGTCTGTCTCCTTTCTTAAATAATGGGACTGCATTTGCTGTCTTCCACACCTCAGGTAACTAGTTACCTTTGTGTGTGTGTGTGTGTGTGTGTGTGTGTGTGTGTAAAAATACTTCAGTAGGTGCTAAATATTTTATTCGACAAATATTAATCTGATCTACTAACATAGTGTCAGATGACCCAGCATGAGAGTGGCTATATAATCGCGCAGGCTGCTAGCAGCAACAGCCTGGTTGCCCAGGCAATCAATCGGAAATGAAATGGGTCTTAGGCAGGGCTTAGAATAACTTCTGAAACAGGTCATTGGAATGTGATAGAAAAGGTGGCAAGTAAGTCCTAAGCAGTGCCAAATCAGGTCGCCAGGTGAGGTGCCATGTCAGGTCGCCAGGTGAGATACCATGTCAGGTCGCCAGGTGAGGTGCCATGTCAGGTCGCCAGGTGAGGTGCCATGTCAGGTCGCCAGGTGAGGTGCCATGTCAGGTCGCCAGATGAGGTGCCATGTCAGGTCGCCAGATGAGGTGCCATGTCAGGTCGCCAGGTGAGGTACCATGTCAGGTCGCCAGGTGAGGTACCATGTCATGTCGCCAGGTGAGGTATCAGTTCAGGATGCAGGTCAAGGTGCCAGATAAGGTCGCAGGTCGAGGTGCCACTTCAAGTCGCAAGTGAAAATGTCAGGTCGTCACGTCGTAGATAAGACACCTAGACAAGTTTAAAACAACGTCTTCAAGACAGCGTTCTCGCGTTCCTGGACTGTTTTTTAAGCAACTGAGATCTTATCTGCTCGCGCAGTTCTTTATCGCTCCAGTTCTTTTTCGTTCAAATTCGAACGTTGCCTATTTTTGCCTGGCGATATTGTTGCCAGACGTATATCAACCTAATTTACCTAATTGTAGGTACTTCTACCTTATCATAGATTAACATAACTTAACCTAAAGTAAGTTAAAAAAATCGAAAAACAGTAAACGTCGAAAAACTAATGTTAGGTAAAGCGTCATTAATTTGGTTGCAAAATGAGAACTTTTCACCCCTAGAATGTTGACGCTTCTGCCCTGTCCCCAGACACCCTAAGAATATAAACTTCCCTAAGCATTTTGACAATAAAGAATCGTGTTGAACATACAATGTTCCCGTTTTCAGCACCAGCCTCTCAACCTTCCATGTTATACTACAAAGGTGCCGGTAAGGTTAGGTAAGGTTCGTCAGTGTTTCCTGACGCGGGTTTTGGTCAGATGATGACCCGCCTTTGGAGCTTTTGGCCATCTGACCGAGGCATTCCGCTGGCTTACAATTCCACCCCTTTAAAAATTATGTTGTAGTCTTCAACACCAGCTCCTCAACCTTCCATGTTGTACTACAAAGGTGCCGGTGTTGTAGTCTTCAACATTCCCTGCCAAGCTACAAGGGTAAAAACACGCCTCAAACATTGTGTCAACTTTGTTTTTAGCCGCTGATGAATCTTTTGATTGTGTATTAAGCTTTGTGTGTCTGTCTGTGTCTGTCTGTGTCTGTCTGTGTCTGTCTGTGTCTGTCTGTGTCTGTGTGTGTGTGTGTGTGTGTGTGTGTGTGTGTGTGTGTGTGTGTGTGTGTGTGTGTGTCTGTCTGTCTGTCTGTCTGCGCGTTCGTGTTCATGTACTCTGATGCGTTTGGATATAAGCAAGCTTAGGAACGTCAGTCTCCACAAAAATTCCTTAACTTCAGAGAATCAAGAGGAAAAGAATGCCCTGGGGAGGTGAACATTGACGGTGAGCATGAGAGAAGAGGGATGGAGGCACCACTAACATGAAGGGAGGAGGGGGGAGACGGGTGAAGGCATCACAAACATGAAAAGAGGGGCGGAGGGGATGTACCACTGACATGAAAGGAAGGATGGAAAGAATAGGCAGAGATACTCCAACTCAAACGGAAAAGGTTTCTAGGTGGCGGTACCACTAAAATGGAGAGGAGAGTTGGTGGTGAAGGTAACACCAACATGGAGAGAAGAGATGGGGAGGTACCTGAGATTAACACTAGCAACTTTGCACGTTATCTTGAGGGGCTGAGAAACTTTTCCGGAAGGTTGAACCACATCTATAAACAACAGTTATGCTGCTTGCTGAATGTCTTTCAACTTACCCTCGCTACAGCCGAGAGTGTATGACCGAGCTTCGACATCCAGACCAGGAAACATTTATCAATGGTCTCATTACATAGACCCAACTTAACCTGGCTTGGAGGAATATAAATAAAATTAAGGGTAACGAGATTAGTTAGGTCTCAGACCCTTGTCCTCTGTTATCGGACCCTTCCATTTACCACAGACGATATTAAACGTGTGACTGGTTCATTTTATGGTCACCAAAGATGATTGCAATAATCATTTCGTTGAATTTGAACTCACAGGCGCAGTAACTAAAAATAAATCTACTTCGCCTGGGAAAGAAGTTATCTCCTACAATTTACTTGGATTGCTCTCTCAAGTGTCAGGAAATTCCTTACTTATAAATCGTAAGCGATGCAACCGGAAGCTCCATTAATCTTGAGCCAATAGTCTCATCATTCCCATTACAAAACTCAATAAAAAATGTTTTTCATCCAGTGTCTCCCACTAGCTGCCAGTGTAAAACATTTGAGAAGATGGTGTGAAATCGTCTCATGCACAGAAACACTTTTACTTTTTCTTAGACCAACCCAACTACATCCTTTCATGTATGTAAAGCATGTGCATCACTGAATAACCACTTTCCTCAAACTGCACAATGACAATTTCGACACAATCTTCCTTGATCTCTAAGATGCATTTGAGATTGTTGTATTTGGAACTGCCAGAATGGCTTCTACTCTGGATTAAGGGATCAGTTATGATTATTATTATATATCATTATTATTATTATTATTATTATTATTATTATTATTATTATTATTATTATTATTATTATTATACCATTGTAATGTTTGGACTACCTCCCAGAGTGTCCATATTATAACTATCAAATCACCAATGTTGTTCCTCCTGAAAAGTTTGTCTCCTATTCTTTGCTGAACATTTTTCCCTGGTTATTGTTCTTAATGAACAAAGTTATTTTAACTCGCCCAAAATGCCATATAACTCTCATTTCCAAGATTTATAATGTTCACACGAGACAAGCACTTTCATATCAAATTAAGAATTTGACTTTTCGATTGAATGTAACAGGACGTGGAAGGATCGAGCCTTGAGAAGTCTTTGCGCAAGCATGAAGGCCAATACGCTGACAGGTAAGTTAACAAAGACGCACTCTTGACAAACTGTAATTGCAGTCCTCCGCACAAACCGAACCCGTCATGGGAGTGAGGGGATTTTAATCAAAGGAACTGAACCTTCTCTTTCCTTCCTTAAACCTGATTACCTTCCTATCCCCGGACACTACATGATGCTTAGAGGATTAACACTTCCCCGGAAATGTAATATTAATGCAGGACTTGCATCTTCGTCCACTTTCCGTCGCTAAAATGACATAAGCGAATGAAAAGTAATGTATCACATTTCATGATTTTTAATTTAGAGGAAAGGTGTGCGCTGCACTGTGTCATGTCTGCTCGCAATTAGCGGACGGAGGATCGAAGTTTCAATACCTTGTGCTGGTTGACCTGCAAGGGCTTACTGCTTCACGTGAATAATAATAATCTAAATAGTAATAATAATAGTAATAATACTAATACTAGTAATACTATTGCTACTACTAATAATAGTAATACTATTACTTCTACTACTAATAATAGTAATAGTATTACTACTAGAGCTAATAATACTAATAGCGATAATACTAATACTATTAGTACTACTACTACTAATAATAATGCTAATAATAGTTATAGTATTACTATTGCTAATAATAATACTAACACTAGTAAGAGTAATAGTAATTTGATTCAGTGGTCTGGTGGCTAAAACTCTCCCTTCACACGGCGAGGGTCTGGGTTCGATTCCCAGCCAGAGTAGAAACATTGGGCGTGTTTCTTTACACCTGTTGTCTATGTTCCCCATCAGTAAAATGGGTACCTGGGTGTTAGTCACCTGGTGCGAGTCGCATCCTGGGACACTGACCTAATTTGCCCGAAATGCTCAGCATAACAAGGGGCTTTCTATATAGTAGTATGTCATTGATGTCACCTAGGACTGTATACCTTGTACATGTACTTGTAGTAAATAAAGATATTATTATTATTATATTATCTAAACGTTCTTGTCTCACTCTCTCTCCACACTCAGCCTGTCCCGAGAGTTCAACCTGTCTTTTAACATCGTTTCTGATTTTTTTTCGGCTTTTCCTTGAAGGCATTAGAAAGTTTTCTTCTGTTTTTCGAAGCAAAATGATCAGTTCTCGAGTTTTTCGAAGTTGTTGATAAACTTGAGACGTCATGGCAACACCACCGCGATGACGTGTGTAGTAACTGACTGGGAGGAAGAGGAGCCCAGGTGTGTAGGAACTGACTGGGAGGAAGAGGAGCTCAGGTGTGTAGGAACTGACTGGGAGGAAGAGGAGCTCAGGTGTGTAGGAACTGACTGGGAGGAAGAGGAGCTCAGGTGTGTAGGGACTGACTGGGAGGAAGAGGAGCCCAGGTGTGTAGTAACTGACTGGGAGGAAGAGGAGCTCAGGTGTGTAGTAACTGACTGGGAGGAAGAGGAGCTCAGGTGTGTAGGAACTGACTGGGAGGAAGAGGAGCTCAGGTGTGTAGGGACTGACTGGGAGGAAGAGGAGCTCAGGTGTGTAGGAACTGACTGGGAGGAAGAGGAGCTCAGGTGGTAGGGACTGACTGGGAGGAAGAGGAGCCAGGTGTGTAGTAACTGACTGGGAGGAAGAGGAGCTCAGGTGTGTAGTAACTGACTGGGAGGAAGAGGAGCTCAGGTGTGTAGGAACTGACTGGGAGGAAGAGGAGCTCAGGTGTGTAGGGACTGACTGGGAGGAAGAGGAGCTCAGGTGTGTAGGAACTGACTGGGAGGAAGAGGAGCTCAGGTGTGTAGGGACTGACTGGGAGGAAGAGGAGCCCAGGTGTGTAGGAACTGACTGGGAAGAAGAGGAGCTCAGGTGTGTAGGGACTGATGGGAGGAAGAGGAGCTCAGGTGTGTAGGAACTGACTGGGAGGAAGAGGAGCTCAGGTGTGTAGGGACTGACTGGGAGGAAGAGGAGCTCAGGTGTGTAGGAACTGACTGGGAGGAAGAGGAGCTCAGGTGTGTAGGGACTGACTGGGAGGAAGAGGAGCCCAGGTGTGTAGGAACTGACTGGGAAGAAGAGGAGCTCAGGTGTGTAGGGACTGACTGGGAGGAAGAGGAGCTCAGGTGTGTAGGAACTGACTGGGAGGAAGAGGAGCTAAGGTGTGTAGGAACTGACTGGGAGAAAGAGGAGCTCAGGTGTGTAGGAACTGACTGGGAGGAAGAGGAGCTCAGGTGTGTAGGGACTGACTGGGAGGAAGAGGAGTCAGGTGTGTAGGAACTGACTGGGAGGAAAAGGAGCTCAGGTGTGTAGGAACTGACTGGGAGGAAGAGGAGCTCAGGTGTGTAGGAACTGACTGGGAGGAAGAGGAGCTCAGGTGTGTAGGAACTGACTGGGAGGAAGAGGAGCTCAGGTGCGTAGGGACTGACTGGGAGGAAGAGGAGCCCAGGTGCGTAGGGACTGATTGGGAGGAAGAGGAGCTCAGGTGTGTAGGGACTGACTGGGAGGAAGAGGAGCTCAGGTGTGTAGGAACTGACTGGGAGGAAGAGGAGCCCAGGTGTGTAGGAACTGACTGGGAGGAAGAGGAGCCCAGGTGTGTAGGGACTGACTGGCAGGAAGAGGAGCCCATGTGTGTAGGGACTGACTGGGAGGAAGAGGAGCTCAGGTGTGTAGGGACTGACTGGGAGGAAGAGGAGCTCAGGTGTGTAGGAACTGACTGGGAGGAAGAGGAGCCCAGGTGTGTAGGAACTGACTGGGAGGAAGAGGAGCTCAGGTGTGTAGCGACTGACTGGGAGGAAGAGGAGCTCAGGTGTGTAGGGACTGACTGGGAGGAAGAGGAGCTCAGGTGTGTAGGAACTGACTGGGAGGAAGAGGAACCCAGGTGTGTAGGAACTGACTGGAAGAGGAGCCCAGGTGTGTAGGAACTGACTGGGAGGAAGAGGAGCTCAGGTGTGTAGGGACTGACTGGGAGGATGAGGAGCTCAGGTGTGTAGGAACTGACTGGGAGGAAGAGGAGCCCAGGTGTGTAGGAACTGACTGGGAGGAAGAGGAGCCCAGGTGTGTAGGAACTGACTGGGAGGAAAGAGGAGCCCAGGTGTGTAGGAACTGACTGGGAGGAAGAGGAGCCAGGTGTGTAGGAACTGACTGGGAGGAAGAGGAGCCAGGGTGTGTAGGAACTGACTGGGAGGAAGAGGAGCCCAGGTGTGTAGGAACTGACTGGGAGGAAGAGGAGCCCAGGTGTGTAGGAACTGACTGGGAGGAAGAGGAGCCCAGGTGTGTAGGGACTGACTGGAAGAGGAGCTCAGGTGTGTAGGGACTGACGGAGGAAAAGGAGCTCAGGTGTGTAGGAACTGACTGGGAGGAAGAGGAGCTCAGGTGTGTAGGGACTGACTGGGAGGAAGAGGAGCTAAGGTTGTAGGGACTGACTGGGAGGAAGAGGAGCCAGGTGTGTAGGAACTGACTGGGAGGAAGAGGAGCCCAGGTGTGTAGGAACTGACTGGGAGGAAGAGGAGCTCAGGTGTGTAGAGACTGACTGGGAGGAAGAGGAGCTAAGGTGTGTAGGAACTGACTAGGAGGAAGAGGAGCCCAGGTGTGTAGGAACTGACTGGGAGGAAGAGGAGCCCAGGTGTGTAGGAACTGACTGGGAGGAAGAGGAGCCCAGGTGTGTAGGGACTGACTGGGAGGAAGAGGAGCCCAGGTGTGTAGGAACTGACTATGAGGAAGAGGAGCCCAGGTGTGTAGGGACTGACTGGAAGAGGAGCTCAGGTGTGTAGGGACTGACTGGGAGGAAAAGGAGCTCAGGTGTGTAGGAACTGACTGGGAGGAAGAGGAGCTCAGGTGTGTAGGGACTGACTGGGAGGAAGAGGAGCTAAGGTGTGTAGGGACTGACTGGGAGGAAGAGGAGCCCAGGTGTGTAGGAACTGACTGGGAGGAAGAGGAGCCCAGGTGTGTAGGAACTGACTGGGAGGAAGAGGAGCTCAGGCGTGTAGAGACTGACTGGGAGGAAGAGGAGCTAAGGTGTGTAGGAACTGACTAGGAGGAAGAGGAGCCCAGGTGTGTAGGAACTGGGTGGAAGAGGAGCCCAGGTGTGTAGGAACTGACTGGGTGGAAGAGGAGCCCAGGTGTGTAGGAACTGACTGGGAGGAAGAGGAGCCCAGGTGTGTAGGAACTGACTGGGAGGAAGAGGAGCCCAGGTGTGTAGGAACTGACTGGGAGGAAGAGGAGCCCAGGTGTGTAGGAACTGACTGGGAGGAAGAGGAGCCCAGGTGTGTAGGAACTGACTGGGAGGAAGAGGAGCCCAGGTGTGTAGGAACTGACTGGGAGGAAGAGGAGCCCAGGTGTGTAGGAACTGACTGGGAGGAAGAGGAGCCCAGGTGTGTAGGAACTGACTGGGTGGAAGAGGAGCCCAGGTGTGTAGAAACTGACTGGGTGGAAGAGGAGCCCAGGTGTGTAGGAACTGACTGGGAGGAAGAGGAGCTCAGGTGTGTAGGGACTGACTGGGAGGAAGAGGAGCTCAGGTGTGTAGGAACTGACTGGGAGGAAGAGGAGCCCAGGTGTGTAGGAACTGATTGGGAGGAAGAGGAGCCCAGGTGTGTAGGAACTGACTGGGAGGAAGAGGAGCCCAGGTGTGTAGGAACTGACTGGGAGGAAGAGGAGCCCAGGTGTGTAGGAACTGACTGGGAGGAAGAGGAGCCCAGGTGTGTAGGGACTGACTGGGAGGAAGAGGAGCCCAGGTGTGTTGGGACTGACTGGGAGGAAGAGGAGCTCAGGTGTGTAGGAACTGACTGGGAGGAAGAGGAGCTCAGGTGTGTAGGAACTGACTGGGAGGAAGAGGAGCCCAGGTGTGTAGGAACTGACTGGGAGGAAGAGGAGCTCAGGTGTGTAGAGATTGAGAAGAAAAAGAGAATCCAGGGATGTCAGAACTGATTAGGAGACGAAAATGAAGTCCAGGGTTTAAACAGACTAGGGCAAAGATCAGCGCGCACGCACGCACGCGCGCGCGCGCGCACACACACACACACACACACACAACACAACACACACACACACACACACACACACACACACACACACACACACACACACACACACACACATGGGGGTCCCGAAACATGGAGAGCCAGGACGTTGGACGTGGTACTGGAAAACTTCATGCACCAACATGTTAAGGACACTACCAGAGTGAGAGGGGAGGATGAACCAGCAAGATTGGACCTTGTGTTCACCCTGGGCAGCTCAGACATTGAGGACATCAAGTATGAGAGTCCCCTAGGAGCTAGCGACCACGTGGTTCTGTGCTTTGAATACATAGTAGAGCTGCAAGTGGAGAGAATAACAGGAGTTGAATGGGAAAAAGCCTGACTATAAAAGAGGGGACTACATAGGGTTGAAGAACTTCCTGCGGGAGGTCCAGTGGGATTAGAGACTGGCAGGAAAGCCAGTAAATGAAATGATGGAATATGTAACAACAAAATGCAAGGAGGCAGTGGAAAGGTTTTATTCCCAAGGGCAACAGTAACAACGGGAAGACCAGAACGAGCCCCTGGTTTACCCGACGGTGTAAGGAGGCAAAAACAAAGTGCAATAGAGAATGGAAAAAAGTACAGAAAGCAGAGAACACACGAAAATAGGGAGATCAGTCGCAGAGCCAGAATGAGTATGCACAGTAAGGAGGGAGGCCCAGCGACAGTATGAAAATGACATAGCATCGAGAATCAAGATGACCCGAAAATGTTGTATAGCCACATCAGGAGGAAGACAACAGTCAAAGACCAGGTGATCAGATTAAGGACAGAAGGTGGAGAACTCACAAGAAATGATCAGGAGGTATGTGAGGAGCTGAACAGGAGATTTAAGGAAGTTTTTACAGTAGAGACAGGAAGGGCTGTGGGAAGACAGCACAGAAGGGAACATCAAGAGGAAATATACCAACAAGTGTTGGATGACATACGAACAACTGAGGAGGAGGTGAAGAAGCTCTTAAGTGACCTTGACACCTCAAAGGCGATGGGACCGGACAACATCTCCCCATGGGTCCTTAGAGAAGGAGCAGAGATGCTGTGCGTGCCTCTAACCACAATCTTCAACACATCCCTTGAAACTGGTAACTACCTGAGAAATGGAAGACGGCTAATGTAGTCCCCATATTTAAGAAAGGAAACAGAAACAAGGCACTAAACTACAGACCTGTGTCTCTGACATGTATTGTGTGCAAAGTCATGGAGAAGATTATCAGAAGGAGAGTGGTCGAACACCTGGAAAGGAACAAGATTATAAATGAAAACCAGCATGGGTTCATGGAAGGCAAATCTTGTATCACAAACTTCCTGGAGTTTTATGACAAGGTAACAGAAGTAAGACACGACAGAGAGGGGTGGGTAGATTGCGTTTTCCTAGACTGCAGGAAGGCCTTTGACACAGTTCCCCACAAGAGATTAGAGCAGAAGCTGGAGGATCAGGCGCATGTAAAGGGGAGGGCACTGCAATGGATAAGGGAATACCTGACAGGGAGGCAGCAACGAGTCATGGTACGTGAAGAGGTATCACAGTGGGCGCCTGTTACGAGCGGGGTCCCACAGGGGTCAGTTCTAGGACCAGTGCTATTTTTGATATATGTGAACGACATGATGGAAGGAATAGACTCTGAAGTGTCCCTGTTCGCAGATGACGTGAAGTTGATGAGAAGAATTAAATTGGACGAGGATGAGGCAGGACTGCAAAGAGACCTGGACAGGCTGGACATGTGGTCCAGTAACTGGCTTCTCGAATTCAATCCAGCCAAATGCAAAGTCATGAACATTGGGGAGGGGCAAAGAAAACCGCAGACAGAGTATAGGCTAGGTGGACAAAGACTACAGACCTCACTCAGGGAGAAAGACCTTGGGGTGACCATAACACCGAGCACATCACCGGAGGCACACATCAACCAAATAACCGCTGCAGCATACGGGCTCCTGGCAAACCTGAGAATAGCGTTCCGATACCTTAATAAGGAATCGTTCAAGACACTGTACACTGTGTATGTTAGGCCCATACTGGAGTATGCAGCACCAGTCTGGAACCCACACCTGGTCAAGCACGTCAAGAAGTTAGAGAAAGTACAAAGGTTTGCAACAAGGCTAGTCCCAGAGCTCAAGGGAATGTCGTACGAGGAAAGGTTAAGGGAAATCGGACTGACGACACTGGAGGACAGAAGGGTCAGGGGAGACATGATAACGACATACAAGATACTGCGGGGAATAGACAAGGTGGACAGAGATAGGATGTTCCAGAGAGGGGACACAGGGACAAGGGGTCACAACTGGAAGCTGAAGACTCAGACGAGTCACAGGGACGTTAGGAAGTATTTATTCAGTCATAGAGTTGTCAGGAAGTGGAATAGCCTAGCAAGTGAAGTAGTGGAGGCAGGAACCATACATAGTTTTAAGAAGAGGTATGACAAAGCTCAGGAAGCAGAGAGAGAGAGAGAGAGAGAGGACCCAGTAGCGATCAGTGAAGAGGCGGGGCCAGGAGCTGAGTATCGACCCCTGCAACCACAATTAGGTGAGTACAATTAGGTGAGTACACACACACACACACACACACACACATACACACATACACACACACACGTACGTGTGTCTGTGTATACTCGCCTAGTTGTGGTTGCTGGGGTCGAGTTATAGCTCCTGGCCCCTCCTCTTCACTGGCTGCTACTGGGTCACTCTCCCTGAACCATGAGCTTTATCATACCTTTGCTTAAAGATATGTATGGATCCTGCCTTCACTGCATCGCTTCCCAAACTATTGCTGTATAGCCCTTGTGGCTTAGCGCTTGTTTTTGATTATAATAATAATTTCCAAACTATTCCACTTCCTGACTACTGTGACTGAAGAAACACTTCCTAACATCCTTGTGATTCATCTGTCTTCAACTTCCAACTGTGTCCCCTTGTTGTTGTGTCCCATCTCTGGTGTGTGTGTGTGTGTACTCGCCTAATTGTACTCACCTAATTGTGGTTGCAGGGGTCGAGACTCGGCTCCTGGCCCCGCCTCTTCACTGATCGCTACTAGGTCCTCTCCCTCTCTGCTTCCTGAGCTTTGTCATACCTCTTCTTAAAACTATGTATGGTTCCTGCCTCCACTACACTTGCTAGGCTATTCCACTTCCTGACGACTCTATGACTGAAGAAATACTTCCTAACGTCCCTGTGACTCGTGTGTGTGTGTGTGTGTGTGTGTGTGTGTACTCACCTAGTTGTACTCACCTAGTTGAGGTTGCGGGGGTCGAGTCCGAGCTCCTGGCCCCGCCTCTTCACTGATCGCTACTAGGTCACCTCTCCCTGAGCCGTGAGCTTTATCATACCTCTGCTTAAAGCTATGTATGGATCCTGCCTCCACTACATCGCTTCCCAAACTATTCCACTTACTGACTACTCTGTGGCTGAAGAAATACTTCCTAACATCCCTGTGATTCATCTGTGTCTTTAGCTTCCAACTGTGTCCCCTTGTTACTGTGTCCAATCTCTGGAACATCCTGTCTTTGTCCACCTTGTCAATTCCTCTCAGTATTTTGTATGTTGTTTATCATGTCCCCCCTATCTCTCCTGTCCTCCAGTGTCGTCAGGTTGATTTCCCTTAACCTCTCCTCGTAGGACATACCTCTTAGCTCGGGGACTAGTCTTGTTGCAAACCTTTGCACTTTCTCTAGTTTCTTTACGTGCTTGGCTAGGTGTGGGTTCCAAACTGGTGCCGCATACTCCAATATGGGCCTAACGTATACGGTGTACAGGGTCCTGAACGATTCCTTATTAAGATGTCGGAATGCTGTTCTGAGGTTTGCTAGGCGCCCATATGCTGCAGCAGTTATTTGGTTGATGTGCGCTTCAGGAGATGTGCCTGGTTTTTATACTCACCCCAAGATCTTTTTCCTTGAGTGAGGTTTGTAGTCTCTGACCCCCTAGACTGTACTCCGTCTGCGGCCTTCTTTGCCCTTCCCCAATCTTCATGACTTTGCACTTGGTGGGATTGAACTCCAGGAGCCAATTGCTGGACCAGTTCTGCAGCCTGTCCAGATCCCTTTGTAGTTCTGCCTGGTCTTCGATCGAGTGTATTCTTCTCATCAACTTCACGTCATCTGCAAACAGGGACACCTCAGAGTCTATTCCTTCCGTCATGTCGTTCACAAATACCAGAAACAGCACTGGTCCTAGGACTGACCCCTGCGGGACCCCGCTGGTCACAGGTGCCCACTTTGACACCTCGCCACGTACCATGACTCGCTGCTGTCTTCCTGACAAGTATTCCCTGATCCATTGTAGTGCCTTCCCTGTTATCCCTGCTTGGTCCTCCAGTGTGTGTGTGTGTGTGTGCGCGCGCGCGCGCGCGCGCTTTTGTGAGTGTGTGCGCGAGCGCGTGTGCGTTTGTGTGTGATTGTGCGCGCGCTTTTGCTGTGTGCGTGTGTACGTACTCAACTATTCGTGGTTGCATGGGTCGAATCACATCTGCCACGCCTCTTCGCTGGTCGCTACTAGGTTTCCTCTCTCCCTGCACCTCTCTTTAAAGCTATGTTTAGATCCTGCCTTCAGTACATCATTCTCCAGATTGTTCCACTTCCTGACAACACTGAAGAAATACTGCCTAACATCCCCGTGACTCATCTGAATTTTCATCTTTACAACTTCCAGTTGTGACCCCTTCTTGCTGTGTCGTATCTCTGAAACACCCTGTCCTCATTCACCTTGTCAATTCCTCACAGAATTTTCTGTGTCGTTGTCCTGTCCCTCCTATCCCTTCTGTCTGAATAAACTAGGAGGAGGACAAGCTTTGTGTGTGTGTGTGTGTGTGTGTGTGTGTGTGTGTGTTGTGTGTGTGTGTGTGTGTGTGTGTGTGTGTGTCACAACTGATTGCGGGGAAGAAAATAATTAGTTAGAAAAAAAAATACTGCTGCAACTGGTGTGATGGATTAATAGTGGCCAGAGGGCTGGTTTGTGATGAAGGGGGTAAGAAGGAAGGGGAAGAAAGGGAAGTAGAGGGGTGAGAGGGTGTGGGAGAATAAAAATAAAAATAGCTGCAAAGAGGGTTGGTAGAGAATGTGGAAAATTATGGGCATTTGAAGAGAGAAAAAAGTATGAGGGGGAGTATAAAAGTGTCTAGAGATGAAACAGAAAAGGTAAACAGGGGGCAAATAAAGATGAATGTGTTGGAGGGGGGGGGGGGCAGGTGGCCAGTTGAAACGCACGCCCCCTACTAAGAGGTGAGCATTACACTACTCTCCCCACGGCTATTCAGGTGATAAATTCGCTTGATTAAATAATTAAAATGTAAGAAAACTACGCTTACGGCAGAAAGGGTTTGTACAGTATGAAATCTGCCATTACGTGTTATAAACAAGAATGTGAGCAGGAAGAGTTAGTGTAGTAAGAGATGGAAAGTAATACAGTAATAGAATGAAGGGTGGGCGAAAGAGCAAGAGATAATTACAATATTCTTTATGTATATATATATATATATATATATATATATATATATATATATATATATATATATATATTATATGAGAAATGGAGAGAGAGAATTTTTTTTAATTAGTTGATACCGGATAATGCCCTGATTTTTTCAGCTCGCTAATGTGAAATAAATTCATTACATATCTAACTGAAGCCTAGAGAATAACTTCATTAATATTTTAGTCTCCCTTAAACCGAGGAGCAGGAATTAGTGGTGTCATTTTGTTCTAGCGGTGGATAATTAAGACGCTTCGAAATCTAGGCTTCCGAGGAATTATTACTTTGAAGAGACTGTACAACGCGGAGAAGTAATTCACTAACATTATTGCAATAAAATTGCAGTAAACAGGTGATAACACAATTTGGAAAATTACCACAGCGATAAAATATTGAAATAACAAGCGTTCTCGTGATTTCTCACGTAAGGAACAGTAAAATAATATGTCAAGAATATACAGATATAAACCATTTTCTACTTGAAGTAAATAGTCGAGCTTCATCCATAATGTAAACTGTTGAATCTGAAATAAAAAACTCAGTCTTTTTCAGATGTTTTAATTATTCAGGGGAACCAAGAATTTAAATTAAAAATATACAGGAAATCGACTGTTGTTATTTTCACTTAATGAGTGTTAAATGTTCTACATGTATTCTGCTCCGTGATTTTGACAACTCTGCATTTGCAGCCTGGAGGTCAAAGATGAGGAAATACTGAAGATTTATAAAATACCATATGATCTTAATTATCAAAAAACTTAGTTGACAAGTCTTTTAAAATTGTCAGAAATACTTTAATTGAAAATTCCACCCCCCCCCCCCCAAAAAAAAAAGAATATATTGGTTCTACCTTTCCATGAAAACCTTCTTGATATACCTTGTTTAATTAAGAATTTCAAAATCAAATTTGTATTTAAAATCTTGTTACAGTAAAAACATTTTAAGAATTCCTCAAAAAAAAAAAAAAAAAAAAATGCTGATGGCCTGTGTATATGAGAATCCTATTAAGAAATATTTTTTAAGTTTATTATGGTCAAACTGGAAAAGTCTCTTAACTATAAACTACAACATAAATGTATCATTAGAACTGAACAAGAGTTTAATGCTCTGTTTATTCATGCGAGAGATTTTAACCAACCAGTTGATTTTGAAAAGACCGAGAAGGTTGCATCAAGCAGATCCATGGCTGAGCGAAATAGTCAATTCAGGCTTAATGCAAAATTGTAATCAGTGCATTATGAATATAAGTTCAGGGTTGTATAAATTAGATTCATTTATAATGGGAAGATTTTAAATTATTCCTGATATGTCACTCTAAAATTTTTACTTTACATGTGACTTAACTATATCTTCACCACACTCCCACACTCGTTGAGTAGGGTCATATGTAAGGTCATATCTCAGTTGTACAAGTCTTCTGTTCCATTATTTTTACTATTCCTTGATGTGTGAAATCACGAAAGAAATTGGAATTTCACTATTATTTTTCACTGTGGTAATTTGCACAATAATATAATGCATAAATCTACGATGGATAAAGACACGTGTGTTTTGTTTAGGATATATACTAGAGTAAATGTTTCGCCATGAGCCTTTTTTTTCCGTCTTCGTTGACGGAGGAAGACTAATGGATTAGGACAAACCACTCGCGGCGAAAAGTTTCCTTTAATAAATGTCCTGAACTGTCCATAAATGTCTTTTTTCCACGTCTTGGCATCACCATTCATTTGCGGATAAATCAATTACCAAGAGCGACGCAAAAAAAATGTTAGAAATAGTGCAGATATTTTTTTTTTCGGTCAAATTGGACTCCTCGCAGAATGAGAAGAAATTAGTAAGAGAGAAGCCCGTATTGAAAAAGATACGTACAGTTCAGGACATTTATTAGAGGAAACATATTGCCACGAGTGGCTTCAGTCCTAATACAGATGTGCAACATCTGGGTATCTTTATTTGTAGACGTTTAGCCATTCAAAACACTGGATGGGGCAACGTCTACAATGATACCCAGATGTTGCACATGTCAAATTCTTCGTCCTCAACTCCACATAAGTGCTTTTTTTCCACATCTTTTCAGTATCGCCATTCTATTTCTCAGAGAAACTCATGGATTTACTGGCTCTTCATACAGTAGTGAGGTAAGACGGCATCCACCCAGACAGTCAGTTATGGAGGGAGGCCTTAAGCTGTTTATCAATAATCTTTCTTTACGGTTTTATCATATTTTAGTAGAAAAGTATTCAGCAGAGGCTTTACGTTCCCGTTCACGACATATATGTTGAAATTAGGAACATCGCCGATCAATACAGATTCTCTTATCGTTCTATGAATTACGTTAACATTCATAAATGATTCATGATTGACGGAGTTCAGCAATATTATTACAACAGGTCTGTCACAGGTGCTTTGACTCAGCTGAAGGTCTCTTGATCCAAAGAATTGGAAACTTTCTTTTCCCCTGGATCGAATCTAATTACCTCCCATTCCCCAATGCGCTGCATGACCCGTATAGGTGTAGCACACAGACCATGGAATAAAATACTGCAAATAGTTATTTGACCACGACTCGGCCAGCATATAATAGAGGAAAGAAATAGTGTATTGTTGATGAACTGAGACAAACATACAAACTGCACAACAAGTTTTTAATTCGAAAATATTTCGTTTTCTGATGAGCTTTATGAAATCAAGGTTAACAGAAGGTCTACGTAGAGCGAAACGTTGCTCCAATAAAAGCATGTTCTGGAACTCTGTTTTCCTTAGTACAGAAACAACTTATATATATATATATATATATATATATATATATATATATATATATATATATATATATATATTATATAGAAAGAGGCTAAAGCAAAAACTCTCAAAAGAAAAGAGAAAAAAAAAGTTAAATCTATAAATTTTGGAAGAAAGTGGCATGCTGGAAGACAATGAGGGAGAGGGAAGGGAAATCCTGAAAGATACTGGATCGCTAGACAGACAAGGAGAGAGAGAGAGAGAGTGGAGGTGAGATCCTGGAAGAAAATGGTGTCCAGGAGAGACATGGATGGAAAAAAAAGTTGAAATCATGGAAGAAAATGGGACGTTGAGAAGACAAGGGAGAGGAAGGGAAGGTTTAAGGAGTGGCAGGGATATTTACGATAACTCTCCAGGCTGGCCGCAAGGAGTTTCCAGAGGGTGGGCAAGAATGTTCATGAGATAGTCGAGGGAGTTTGAGCTGGAGGAAGTGGACCGTATTTCTTTTTTTTTTCTTTTGCTTTGATCCAAGTATGTTTATGATCATCCAAAGTTTCTCTGACGATTTAATAAGTTTTTTTTTAGGACGATGAAGGTTACATAAACTTTATATGATAGTTAACTAAGATCACTTCCATGTTTCTGCAATAGTTAGGGACGTCCTGTATCTTAAAATTATAAAATATTTAAAAAGATTTTAAAATCCATTGATAATAGGACAGTTATTTTTTTTAAATGCGTGATTTATAGGGTTGTGAAGGATTGTAAGGCTGAAGGGGTTTTAGGAAGATCAAGGATCTGTAAGATGGTCATGATTTTAGAGAAAGGAATGTCATGAATTTCTAGGATCATGAAATTTTAAGACAGTGGAGTTTCAAGGAGGTTCAGCTGCTCATGGGATGTATGCTTTCTAAAATTTCTGGAATTTTCTCCTATAGTCAAGCATTTCTTGAATGACAAAGTTTCTAGACTTGCCAAGGACTCACTGGGAGAGTGAATCATGCCCATAAATAGAAGGTTGAAAGTTTTTTTTCATGAAGGATGTCTAGATTAATTCTTGGTTTATCAAAGTTTTCTGGAAATGCGTAAGAGGACACAATACACACAACAAGCTTTCATCAGGACTACCTTTCACTCGGGAGAAAGATTGATCAAGTAATTACTTGAAAAAGCTTAATCCTAAGCTAAAGGTACATCCAATAAATGCCTCTTCTGCATATTATCTTAATGTCCATACCTGTCGGCATTATGCTTTTTACATCCCCTTTCAGGAAATATTGAATATTTTCAATGGTAGTTATTTATTTCCCAGTCTTCTCTTCCTTACAGTTTTCCCCAATACTCTACGTGACATCCATGCCTAAAGGCTCGGCAACAGGCTAATTTTGCTGTTATAGCAAGTGCCTAAACTCAACTGACTCAGTATTCTTACTGGAGGTAAACTTTTCCTGTGAAGCAGTGTTCAGAGGACTCCGTGTACAGCTAAAGGCCATCCAGAGTGAAGGATGGCAGGCTACGTGAGGAAGTAGGAATTTTCTTATAGATTCAGCGGTTAATTTTGGACACTAGACGAGAAAGTGATCAGGACAGGGATTTGTAGGGCAGTGAATGCGATGACACAGACGGAAAATTACAATGGAGAGTAAGACATTCTTGTTAAATGATCTGCCAGATTTTTTTTTCTCACTGCTAAACATGTAATGTGGCAGGTAAATTTGAGAATTATTTATTTTACATTAATACAATACGGTTATTTCTTCAGAGTTCTTCCTGTAAGATTTCCTTTCCAATTCAGAGGTCTTGTCTGAGACCGGGGCGCGGAGACGATGATTCCTGGAACGAGTAATAGATACACCATGTTCAAATCTTAACTCGAAACCTAAGTCTAGATTTATATGGGCTTTTCAATGTGTACTAAAGGATTTCCAGGAAACTTCAGCAATAAAGTTGTTAGACGAAAAACACTTCCAGCGAAGGACTGGAATCTAACATTTGATTACAAAAGTGCTCGAAATTCAACTGATAATAGATTGTGAAGGAAATTTAAGTGACCGACTCATTACAATACATCAGACATTCTTACCGGTATGTATATGCACCCAGACTCACTACTGTACACATGTACAATCAGACGAAGTTGCATTTCTTGCATTTTTTTGCTAATATAATAATCCTGTACTCCAGTTCGATGAAAGTGGGAGTAAGAGTGTGAGGGAGCAAGAATGTGAGTGTGTGAGATAGTGTGAAAGAGTGTGAGGGAGTGAAAGTGAGAGAATGAGTGTGAGAAAGTGAGTGCGTGCGTGTGAGTGAAAGTGCGGGAGAGTAAGAGTGAGTGCGAGTGCTGAGTGTAACATTATGCTTCTCGGGTAACGGGGAAGTTAGAGTGAAGGTCTAGGAAGGTTTTTGTCGTCATTTGTGTTCACTTATGCTTGATTGCTTTCTCGGAGAGCGCACTTGATGCCCGTGACTCCTGACTCTCACTCTAGTGACTCATGACTCATAGGTGACGACTCATGACTGGTGACTCATGGGGATGTCTCATCACCTAGGCTGGTGGTGCCAGTAACTCGTGACTCACACAAGTGGTGGCGGGTTATTCATTATTCACACTAGTGAATCAGTCATTAATGACTCACTAGTGGTCTTGTGTTAAATATGGCTCACAATGGCGATTGGTTACTCTAGATGACCCACAATTGTGATAAGTTACAAATGACTCACGCAAGCCGCACCTTTTGACTCTCACATGCCAAACCGTCTGACTCACACAGGCAACACCGTCTGACTCATGACTCAAGCGAGAGGCTCTCGGAGGTACAATTAAAAGTTTTGCCGCTCTAAAGAGGCACTTTTCGGAACGTAAATGAATGTAAATAAGACTTAATTGAAAGTTAGATAATTTTACAGTGAAGAGAGGCGGTGGGAAGTTGTTTACACTGCTGGCATTAACTCTCATTATTATATTCCCCCGATGAGTGTTAAGGCCTTAGGGGTCATTCAGTGCCTGTGGGGGAATAGCCAATCTGAGCCGATCCAAGGGTAGGTAGGTCTAATTTCTTGGATCAAGAGTCCATTTGTATCAAGGTAGGTGTTCTCAGTGTCGTCTTGATAATTTTTTCTTGTCTATGAGGCACTATATAGTGACAGATGCTAAAGGAGAGTAGGTGGAAGTAGATTGGCCAATACGTCTCTCTCTCTTCTCAGGGATCGAACCCTTATATTTGACCTTAGTGGTGTTCGTCATGCATTCTAATCACTGTAACTGCCATTTTTTCAGTGCCAGAAATTGTGTGTATGGTGACAAATATTCTAATATATATTTTTTTTTTAGTTCTCTTGAGTCCTTTATTCGGAAGTCTTACCTCTGTCTCCTGTGTGTCTATCGCAATATATTCTTTTGTATTAAAATATTTCAGACACTGTAAACTTAAAATGACTTACCTATTTTATATACCTACATGTGTGACACAAGGCGATATTTCTGAAAATGTTATAAAATATAGTGTCTGTACCGCTTGATCCTAAGTTTATAATGGAAGTCTCTTCTTACATTGTTAGTGGGCTCAAGTTGGGGTGTGTGAGAGAGAGAGGGAGATTATTTTCTAGTAAAAGCAGGCCCTTAGACAGGGATGCATTATATCTGGTAGTGTAACACATTTACAGAAAGAGTGTGAAGCATGAGTGTGAATGTTGCAACGTGGAGGCTGGAGGCAGCAAAGATGTCGTGTCTAAGGGCAATGTGTGGTGTGAATATTATGCAAAGAATTCATAGTTTGAAGATTAGGAGGAGGTGCGGGGTTACTAAAAGTTTTATCCAGAGGACTGAAGAGGGGTTGAAGTGGTTTGGACATTTAGAAAGTATGTAGAAAAATAAAATGACTTCGAGGGTGTATAAATCTGTCGTGGAAGGAAGGTGGGGGTCGGCGGTTGTCCTAGGAATTGTTGGCGGGAGGGGGGGGGGTTAAAGAAGATTTTGTAAGAGAACGGTTTGTAGATCCAACAGGCGTGTGGAAGCGTGTTAGAGTGGAGCCGAGAGGATTTTATGACTTGATGTGCTGTTGGAGTTTGAGCAAGGTATCATTTATGAAGGGATTCAGGGAAATCGGTTAGCCGGACTTGAGTCCTGGAGGTGGGAAACATAGTGCTTGCACTCTAAAGGTGGGGGTGGGGATATTTGCAGTTTGGAGGAACATCTGAGCGGTAATGTCGGCACACCTGTTTCTGACTCATGACTACTCACGCTAGTTGTCGCAGTGGGAGATTGCTTGCTTGTGTGTGTGTGTGTGTGTGTGTGTATGTAATATATATGAAGTATGTATTATGTATGTATATATATATATATATATATATATATATATATATTTATATATATATATATATATATATATATATATATATATATTAAACACCGGCCGTCTCCCGCTGTCACAATTATTGTATACACATTCCTTATAAGTGAAATAACTGACATGCTTATTGACAGAATTATAAATCTATAAAGCTGGTAAATTATTTTGGTAATACAGGTATTCCTTATGAAGTCTTTGTCTTATACTTTAGGAAGAATTGCTTGTTTTTGCTTAATAATGAAACGTAGATTGTTTGGGGCTCCAATTGGTGGTTCACTTCGACCAACACTTGAATGCTTTTCTTTCATTTCACGAGATGAAATGGTTGGAAGATTGGCCTTTGTTATTTAAACCATTTGTGCCCAAACTGTTGGAATTTAACCGAAAGATCAGATTTTCCCCATTTTGCAAGCCAAAACGGAATTTTAAAATAATTGTCTGTCTCTGTCTCTGTCTCTGTCTCTGTCTCTGTCTCTGTCTCTGTCTCTGTCTCTGTCTCGTCTCTGTCCTCTGTCTCTGTTCCTCTGTCTCTCTGTCTTCTGTCTCTGTCTCTCGTCTCTCGTCTCTCTGATCTCTGTCTCTCTGTCTCTCTTCTCCCCTGGGCTCTCTGTCTTTTCTGTCTCTCTTCTCACTGTCTCTCTGTCTCTCTGTCTCTCTGTCTCTCTGTCTTTTCTGTCTCTCTGTCTCTGTCTCTCTGTCTCTGTCTCTCTCTCTGTCTCACTCTCTCCTCTCTCTCTCTCTCTCGCTCGCTCCTCGCTCGTCGCTCGCTCGCGCGCGCTTTCACCCACAAGCCTTCTTATATCACATATTTAACTGATTATCTACGTGTATAAATATTTGTTCATCTCTTAACTAATTTGTCCTCGAGTCTCTTCTTTGTTCAGTCTCTCTTCTTGCAACTCAGTACATACACCTCTTTTATTAAACATCCTCTTCTCTCTATTCTCGTGCGTCTACTGGTCCACATACCTCCATGTCTCTCCACCAGTCCACTAATCCCACTCAGCTCTTCCATTTTATCTCCAACAAGCGTCCACGTTTAATTACACTAAAGGAGCTCTCTGAAACACTTTCTTTAGCTCATTAAAAATGAATCAAAGAGGGAGTATGGAGAGCGGCCGTGCTCTTGTCTGCTTGAGCTCTCTTGTGTTTCCCTTGACTGTACCGCCTTCCATGTTTCTATTAATAATGAACATTGTTCTGCATTATATTCAGTTAGGTTTGCCTTTGTCCTTGATGTGTTAGACTGCAAGAACTGCCGACATATTTGGTGGAAAACGCATTCTTTATTTGTATATATTTCGTTCTACGTAGAACTTTATCAAATCAATTGACTTGAGAGATGTTACGGTTGTCACTGGAAAAGTAGCCACAGTACTCTAGAGTATCACTGTTTTTATTTTGAGAGTGAAGAGGGAGGGGAAGGGAAGGGAAGGGAGGGGGGCTTAAGATTAGCTTAAAACTTAGTGCACTCTGGTGTGAAACTAACTGATATACTTCAATACATGCGCTTCTGGATGGAGGAAAAAACACTAAACACTAACACTACACACACACACACACACAACACACACACACACACACACACACACACACACACACACACACACACACAGTAGAGCAACAAGTGGAGGGAGAAGCAGGAAGGCCAGGACGAATGAAGCCAAACTACAAGAAAGGGGACTACACAGGAATGAGGAACTACCTGAACGGGGTTCAGTGGGACAGAGAACTGGCAGGGAAGCCAGTTAATGAGATGATAGAATATGTAGCAACAAAATGCAAGGAGACTGAGGAGAGGTTTGTACCCAAGGGTAACAGGAATAATGAAAACGCCAGGATGAGCCCATGGTTTACCCAAAGGTGCAGGAGGCAAAAACCATGGTGTGCTAGGGAATGGAAGAAATATAGAAGGCAAAGGACCCAGGGAGAATAAGGAGAACAGTCGTAGAGCCAGAAACGAATATGCACAGATAAGAAGGGAGCCCAAAGACAATATGAAAATGACATAGCAGCGAAAGCCAAATCTGACCCGAAACTGTTGTACAGCCACATCAGGAGGAAAACAACAGTCAAGGACCAGGTAATCAGGCTAAGGAAGGAAGGGGGAGAGACAACAAGAAATGACCGTGGGAAATATGTGAAGAACTCAACAAGAGATTCAAAGAAGTGTTCACAGAGGAGACAGAAAGGGGCTCCAGAAAGACGGAGAGGTGGGCACACCACCATGTGCTGGGCACAGTGCACACAACCCAGGAAGAAGTGAAGAGGCTTCTGAGTGAGCTAGATACCTCAAAGGCAATGGGGCCAGATAACATCTCCCCATGGGCATTGAGAGAGGGAGCAGAGGCGCTATGTGTACCCCTAACAACAATATTCAATACATCTATCGAAACAGGGAGATTGCCTGAGGCATGGAAGACAGCAAATGTAGTCCCAATCTTTAAAAAAGGAGACAGACATGAAGCATTAAA
>NC_069412.1:22754631-22794631 GCF_026875155.1 Cherax quadricarinatus | reverse complement strand
GCAACCACGTAGCTGAGGAACTTAAGAAGTTCGTATATTGTTCATAATTCTCTCATTTTCTCTCTCTCTCTCTCTCTCTCTCTCTCTCTCTCTCTCTCTCTCTCTCTCTGGACATTATGATGCTTTCCATCACCTACAGATATTAAAAAAGTGTTAGGTAGTTTTCTTGATTCTCAGCAGCAATGATATTTGAGTATGTCCCCTTTATTAATAATGTGGGTATGTATATGTTGAGGGAGGGGGAGAAAAGGGGTGGGATATATATATATATATATAATATATATATATATATATATATATATATATATATATATATATTATATATATTATATATAATAATATATATGTCTTCCTAGGACTGTTAACGTGCGCTGGTACACGAGACACGATGTTTAAAACGAGCTACATGAAGCAGTGTGTGCCGTGTAGAGGAGAATTTTGTGCCGTTTTATTTTTTTTTTACAATGAGTTCATATGCGAAGATGAGTGCCGGATTATTCTGGATTCTTAAAATTTTTCGTGAGATGAGGCTATGAAAAGTGGAGCATCCGGCTCAAGCTAAGGGCAGAAATACAATGATGAGAATATAGCTGGAAAGAGACAGAAACAGAAATATAGACAAAGCCATAGACACTGAAATAATGGAAGCTTGTGTAAGACACAGACACACTGTGTTGTGGTTTATAGACGGCATGACGTTACTGTAGGACTTAAGAGAAAAATGATAGGCATAGCTATCCAATGGGTGAAAATTTGAGGTTAGTGACGGAGAAAGCCGTGACTTTTGACTGTGAGGAGTTGCTTACCCTCTTTGAGAACCATGGAGTTTAAAAGTTGTATGTTGCTTGCTAAGACTGATACAACTACCAAGTTGATTGTTTCAAAGAGTAGGTAGAAAGGCATTTTGTCTAGGACAAACATTATCATGTGGGAGTTCGATACGTGGATTAGGTAAGAAATACTCACGTAGGCTGTTATTACGTATAATTGCAGGTATGTGGAGAGAGCCCTGACAGCCGTGCCTATCTCACTCGTTCCTCTCGTAATACTGACTAGCCGGCTGCCCAGTACCCAGTGTGAGGGGGCCTTTGATACTGCTGAGGTCAGCACAATATGAATTCAGATAGTGACTCAGGCAGAGACGGTTGGTCGTTGAGTCAACGGTACAATAGTTACTGGTAACTGGTTACTACTACTGAGAACACTTATTACAGACACCTTTTCGCTCTGTGTAGATTTTCATCAAGTCATGACTTGACAAAGCTCTGTTAGGAGCGATACGTTGTCTAAAATAATGGCTTCCTTTTTACTCTCTCTCTCTTTCTCTCTTTCTCTTACTTTCTCTTTCTTACTTTCTCTTTCTTACTTTCTCTTTCTTTCTCTTTCTCTTTCTCTCTTTCTCTTTCTTTCTCTTTCTTTCTTTCTCTTTCTTTCTTTCTCTTTCTTTCTCTCTTTCTCTTTCTTTCTCTTTCTTTCTCTCTTTCTCTTTCTTTCTCTCTTTCTCTTTCTTTCTCTCTCTCTCTCTCTCTCTCTCTCTCTCTCTCTCCTCTTTTTCTTTCTTTCTCTTTCTTTCTCTTTCTCTCATTCTCTTTCTCTCTCTCTCTTTCTCTCTCTCTCCACTCAGCAGTGAAGGTACATGTCTGATATATTGGTTCAAATTAGTCAGTGGACAATTAAAATGTTATATCCCTCAGTGATAATGTTTGAAAAATTCCATGATAAACACAGAAGGCCAACAGCTAACAAAGGAGGCGAGTGACTGGTTTTACAACATACAAATGAGTTGTTTGTGCAGAAATCAATAATACAATAGAGGATTGTTTCACCTATGACTGTATTGCGGTTGGTTTTCAAGTGACCTGTTTCAAAGTGTGGATGTGTATAATTTGTGGCGTTTGTAAGTCGACGACTTTCGTTACTAAGAAAGGTATTGGGCAAATCTTTCTTGGGCTACACTGGCAACGCTAACAGCTCAGGTAAGAGGCGGCTCCCACACTGCTGTAAGAGGCTTTAGCTGATAGATTTTGAGATGTCAGGGGGAAGGGAAAGTATTTAAAAGGTATTAAGGTAGAAAGTTTTCTTAAAAGGTATGCGGAAAAAATAGGATATAATATACGGACACGACTTAAAAAAGACACACAAGTGCAGCATATTGTGAGCCTTTATTGACAACGTTTCGAAGTTGTTGAAAGGGGTATAGAATAAAAAAGTGCTGTTGAGAAATATGATAGGGGATATGGGAAAAATATTTGCGGTATTGATAAGAAAAGAGAAGCACGAGAGGAAGATAAATTTCTAAAATTACTAACGGTAAACATTAGAATTATTGCAGTAGAATGTAAAAAAAATAAACATTAGTAAGGAAGTTCATTAGGAATTTATTAAAACGAGTAAGAGAACGATTTCAAATGGAAGAAATTAGAGGCAAAACTTCCTAGTTATTTCCTACAAACAGCCAGAGTGCAAGAAATAAAACGTATAACTTAAGACAAATTGTAATTATTGAATGAAAATATTGCAAGAGAGACCCCAGTTTATATTGAAAATTTAGGCCATGGACCCTCCTCCACCACCCCCCTCCTCCACATACGCATATATGCGTACATGCATATATAAGCGCACAGACTCACGCACGTATGTATACACACACAAGCACATACACACACATACCCCACACACACACATACCACACACACACACATACCATACACACACACATATACCATACACACATAAGAACATAAGAATGTAGGAACACTGCAGAAGGCCTACTGGCCCATACGAGGCAGGTCCTTATCAAAACGACATCTACCTAAAGCTACTCAAGAAATAACTCCCGTACCCTTGACACCAATCAAAAACCCAGCCAATCCCACTCATATATTTGTCCAGTCTCTTCTTAAAGCTACCCAAGGTCCTAGCCTCTATCACCCCACTGGGAAGACTGTTCCACGCATCTACAACTCTGTTAGAAAACCAGTACTTACCCATGTCCTTTCTAAATCTAAATTTATCCAACTTAAATCCATTATTCCTGGTTCTTACCTGGTTCGACACCCTCAGTACTTTATTAATGTCACCCTTGTTTATGCCCGTCATCCACTTATACACTTCAATGATATCTCCCTTATTCTACGCCTCTCCAGAGAGTGGAGATTTAAGGCTTTAAGTCTATCTTCATACGGGAGGTTCCTTACACAGTAAATCATTTTAGTCATTCTTCTCTGAATGTTCTCTAATGAGTCTATATCCATCCTGTAGTAAGGGGACCAAAACTGAGCAGCATAATCTAAATGAGGCCTCACTAGTGATGTATAGAGCTGTAAAATAACTTTTGGACTTCTGTTACTTATACTTCTTGAGATAAATCCAAGTAATCTGTTGGCCTTGTTGCGCACACTAAGGCACTGCTGTCTTGGCTTTAGATTTCTGCTTACCATGACTCCCAAGTCTTTTTCACATTCTGTATGACCAAGCTCTACTTCACCTAGATTATAGCTTCGAGGGTTATTTTCATTACCAAGGGCAAGTACCTTACACTTATCCACATTAAACTTCATCTGCCATTTTTCAGACCAAGACATTAATTTGTTCAAATCGTCCTGGAGTTCATTGATATCCTCCCCAGAGTGAATTATACGGCCTATCTTTGTATCATCAGCAAACTTACTCATGTCACTCGTAATCCCCTCATCAAGGTCATTAATGTAAATTATGAACAAGAGAGGGCCTAAGACTGATCCTTGTGGAACGCCACTAGTGACTAATCCCCATTCAGATTTCACTCCATTAATGGTAACTCTCTGCTTTCTATTGGTAAGCCATGCCTCAATCCATGCTAGAACTTTACCTCCTATACCATGAGCTGCCACTTTTCTTAAGAGTCTCTTGTGAGGTACTCTATCGAAAGCTTTACTAAAATCCAAATAAACAATATCATATTCCTTATCACTGTCAACTATCTCAAATGTCTATTGAAGAACGTCAGTAAGTTTGTCAGGCAGGAACGACCTCTCGTGAATCCATGCTGAGATTCATTTATCAAGTTATGCTCTTCAAGGTGACTTCTGATAATGTCAGCTATAATTGATTCTAACAACTTGCCCACTATAGATGTCAGGCTTATTGGACGGTAATTTGAAGGAGTGGACTTATCCCCTGATTTGAATATAGGAACCACATTAGCCATCTTCCACAACTCTGGCACAACACTGGTAAGGATGGACGCATTGAATACACTCGTTAATGGCTGACTAAGCTCCATCTTGCATTCCTTAAGTACACTTGAAAACAACTCATCGGGTCCCGGGGACTTATTTTGTTTCAGTTTGTCTATCTGTTTAATAACCATGTCCCTCGTGACAGTAATATTAGTTAACTTAAATTCATCAGGAACTAAATAATTGTTAATTACTGGAATCTCATTTACATCTTCCTGTGTAAAAACTGACAAAAAATAGTCATTAAATAAGGAACACATTTCCAGTTCATTATCCGTCAGCTGTCCATTCCCAGATTTCAGATACCATACACATACCATACACACACACACATACCACACACACACACATACCATACACACACACACACATACCATACACACACACACACATACCATACACACACACACATACCATACACACACACACATACCATACACACACACACATACCATACACACACACACACACACACACACACACACACACACACACACACACACACACACACACACACACACCACACACACATACCACACACACATACCACACACACATACCACACACACACACACCACACACACACACACACACACACACACATACCACACACACACATACCACACACACACACATACCACACACACACACATACCACACACACATACCACACACACACATACCACACACACACATACCACACACACACATACCACACACACACATACCACACACACACATACCACACACACACACACACACACACACACACACACACACACACACACCACACATACCACACACACATACCACACACACATACCACACACACACCACCCACACACCACCCACCACACACACACACACACACACACACACACCCACACACACACACCACACACACAGCACCCCCCCACACACACCACACATACACACATCAGAACATAAAGTAAGAACACTGCAGCAGGCCCTACCACCCACCCACACATACAACACACACACACACACACACACACACACACACACACACACACACACACACACACACACACCACACACTCGTGGAGGAGTCACGCGGTTTGAGCTCGTGTTTTGGTGGTAATTTCTGACTGTGCCATAAGGAATAGAACATAAGAACATAAGAACATAAGAAAGGAGGATCACTGCAGCAGGCCTGTTGGCCCATACTAGGCAGGTCCTTTACAATCCATCCCACTAACAAAACATTTACCCAACCCAATTTTCAATGCTACCCAAGAAATAAGGTCTAATAACTCTATCCACTTATTTGCAAATCCCACTCAAATCCAACCCCTCTCACTCATATATTTATCCAACCTAAATTTGAAGCTACCTAAAGTCCTAGCCTCAATAACCCAACTAGGTAGACTGTTCCACTCATCAACTACCATATTTCCAAACCAATGCTTTCCTATGTCCTTTCTAAACCTAAACTTGTCTGGATGGAAATAAATGGTATAAAATACCGACACAATGGAAATATAAACACAAATGCAGTATAATGTGATCCTTTATTGACAACGTAAAGGATCACATTATACTGCATTTGTGTTTATATTTCTAAACTTGTCTAATTTAAATCCATTACTGCGGGTTCTCTCTTGGAGAGACATCCTCAAGACCTTATTAATATCCCCTTTATTAATACCCATCTTCCACTTATACCCTTCGATCAGGTCTCCCCTCATTCTTCGTCTAGCAACTGAATGTAATTTAAGAGTCTTCAATCTTTCTTCATAAGGAAGATTTCTAATGCTATGTATTAATTTAGTCATTCTACGCTGAATGTTTTCTAACGAATTTACATCCATTTTGTATTATGGAGACCAGAACTGAGCTGCATAATCTAGGTGAGGCCTTACTAATGATGTATAAAGCTGCAGTATAACCTCTGGACTTCTGTTGCTTACACTTCTTGATATAAATCCCAATAATCTATTTGCCTTATTACGTACGCTTAGGCATTGCTGTCTTGGTTTAAGGTTGCTGCTCACCATAACCCCCAAGTCCTTTTCGCAATCTGTACGGCTAAGTTCTACATTATTTAACTTATAAGTACTAGGGTTATGGGCACTCCCAAGCTTCAGAACCTTGCATTTATCTACACTGAGCTGCATCTGCCACTTTTCTGACCAAGAATAGAGTTTGTCTAAATCCTCCTGAAATTCCTTAACATTCACGTTTGAATCAATCATCCTACCTATCTTTGTGTCATCGGCGAATTTGCTCATATCACTAGTAATACCCTCATCAAGGTCATTGATATATATTATAAACAACAACGGGCCTAAGACTGATCCCTGTGGTACGCCATTTGTTACAGATCCCCACTCGGATTTAACCCCATTTAAGCATACTCTCTGCTTCCTATTAGTGAGCCATGACTCGATCCATGACAGCACTTTTCTCCCAATGCCATGAGCTCACTGCCACCATAAGCCTGTGCACGCACAAGAGTGCATATGATCACTTAAGCCCCGAAAAAAGGAAATATAAGTGATCACAGAAAAGAAAACAAAGGAAATAGTGACTAAGTGTTTAGTGGGGGCCGTTGGAAGGGTGAACGGTTGTGTCAGGCCTAAATAGTGTTGCCATAATAACGCAGTGGGGTATTTTGAAGAATAAGTGCGACTCAAGACCAGGGAGATAAGAGATATGTATAAATGTGTCAGTAAATACAGTGAGTGAGTGAAAAAATTAGATGAGCTAGAGACCACAGTGCCTACAGGAAGTTAGTGGAAAAATTACCGAGAATCATCAAGCATTTTCATACTGGGACCCAGGACGACAACATTACTCCACTGCCAGCCGCAAGTAATATTCACCTAGTTTGAGTTGCATGGGGTCAGCACCAGTCTCTAGCTGGGAAAATTTGGGGGTCACTCTCCTCGAGCTATCAGAATTAGAATAAGCAGCATTTACTGGCATTTAATATAATTTATTGAGGTTCAGGAGTTAAGCAGTTAATGAATGATAGATAGCCTAGTATGAGAGGTAGCCTAGCGAAGCCTAGCATACAGAATTGAACGTAATTTTAGGCACAGTTTTTCCCCCCTTTTAGTGTACGTGAAGGGAGAAACCGCCCGATCAAGTGATTCTCGGGACAGAAACAGTGAGGAACGGGATCCTCCAAGAAAAACCAAGGTTGAAAAACTCGGAAGGGTAAAAGGTGTCCTAAAGGACAGAACAGAAGACAGCAGCTGGGGAAGGACAAAAAGCGAAAGGAGATGGGAAAAGGGAAAAACAAGGAGGGAACCAGCAGAGGTCAGTCAGAGAGAACAAGAAGAAGGGCAAGCACACACACAACTATCCCAAAACCCACAACACACACCATCCCAACACCACTACAACCATACCCAATTTCCCCCAACCCCAACCTAGAACCCCACAGTATGCTACCAGGTCTCCCACCCCCACAGGCCCCCCAAAACCACAGTAGGGAAAAGGAAATGAAGGTTGGTACAAAAAAACCTGAGGAATAACAAAAATGGGGGAATGGACAAAGCAAAGACATCACCGGACATCATAGCGCTCACAAAAACCAAGTTACGGTATGGTAACAGAGCATCTTTCCAAGGGATACCAGTTCTGAGGAAAGACAGAAGGACGGGGGGGGGGTGGAGGAGGGATGCTGTCAAAACCGATGGAATTTGATGAGTGGGAAAAGAGAGGAAAAAGCGGAGAAGAAAGGATTAAATACGGGAATCTTACTCTGGATTTCCCAAGGTGGTAATGCATGGTTTTAAAAACCACCACAGAAAGCAGGAGCCCGGGGATGAGTATACGAAACAATGGGGCGATGGTTGACAAGGGGCTCAGTGGAAAAAGGCTCATGCATGAGGGCAAAGCTCCTGATCAGGGGGCGATTTTAACCCCAAAAGGAAAAATCGACGGGGGAGAATGGAGCCCATGGGGGGCCAGTTCATGGAGGGCAAAGATGGGAGGTGGTATGGAAAATTTCATGTACCAACACGAAAGGGGGACATACAAGAGAGAAGAGGAGGATGAGCAGCAAGACTGGACTTAGTATTCCCCTTTGAGCAGTGAGAATTGAGGACATCACTATGAAAGCCCCCCGGGGGGCCAGCGATCAGGGGTTTTGAGTTGAAAACACAGTAGAGCTACAAGTGGAGGGGGAAGCAGGAAGGCCAGGACAAATGAAACCAAACTACAGGAAAGGGGACTACACGGGAAGAGGAACTTCCTGAACGGGGTTCAGTGGGACAAGAACTGGCAGGGAACCATTTAATGAGATGAGGAATATGTAGAAACAATGTGAAAGGAGGCTGAAAGAGGTTTGTCCCCAAAGGGAAAAACAGAAAAAAAAAAGCCGGGATGACCCCCATGGTTCACCCAAAGGGCAGGGGGGAAAAAACCAAGTGTGCTAGGGAATGGAAAAAAATATAAAGGCAAAGGACCAGGGAAAAAGGGAAAGCAGTCTAGAGCCAGAAACGAATATGCAAAATAAAAGGGAGGCCCAACGACTATATAAAAAACGACATAGCAGCGAAAGCCAAATCTGACTCGAAGCTGTTTACAGCACATCAGGAGGAAAACAACAGTCAAAGACCCGGTAATCAGGCTAAGGAAGGAAGGAAGGAGGGGAGACAAGAAATGACCGTTTAAGTATGTGAGGGAACTCAACAAGAGATTCAAAGAAGTTTCACAGAGGAGACAGAAGGGGCTCCAGTGGACTGAGAGGTGTGGCACATCACCAGGTGCTGGACACGGTACACACAACCGAGGAAGAAGTGAAGAGGCTTCTGAGTGAGCTAGATACCTCAAAGGCAATGGGGCAGATAACATCTCTCCATGGGTCCTGAGAGAGGGAGCAGAGGTGCTGTGTGTAACCTTAACAAACAATATTCAATACATCTATCGAAACAGGGAGATTGCCTGAGGCATGGAAGACAGCAAATGTAGTCCCAATCTTTAAAAAAGGAGACAAACATGAAGCACTAAACACAGACCAGTGTCACTGACATGTATAATATGCAAAGTCATGGAGAAGATTGTCAGGAGAAGAGTGGTGGAACACCTAGAAAAGGAATGATCTCAATCAACAGCACCCAACATGGTTTCAGGGATGGGAAATCCTGGTCCAAACCTACTGGAGTTCTATGACAAGGTAAAAGCAGTAAGACAAGAAGAGGAGGGGTGGGTGGATTGCATTTTCTTGGACTGCAAGAAGGCGTTTGACACAGTACCACACAGAGATTAGTGCAAAAACTGGAGGACCAAGCAGGGATAACAGGGAAGGCACTACAATGGTACAGGTAATATTTGTCAGGAAGACAGCAGCGAGTAATGGTACGTGGCGAGGTGTCAGAGTGGGCACCTGTGACCAGGGGGTCCCACAAGGGGTCAGTCCTGGACCAGTGCTGTTTCTGGTATTTGTGAACGACATGACAGAAGGAATAACTGTGAGGTGTCCCTGTTTGCAGATGACGTGAAGTTGATGAGAAAAAATTCATTCGATCGAAAACCAGGCAGAACTACAAAGGGATCTGGACAGGCTGCAGACCCGGTCCAGCAATTGGCTCCTGGGGTTTTAATCCCACCAAGTGCAAAAATCATGAAGATTGGGGAAGGGCAAAGAAGGGCCGCAGACGGAGTACAGTCTAGGGGGCCAGAGATCAAACCCACTAAAGAAAAAGATCTTGGGTGAGTATAACCCCAGGGAAAATCTCCTGAAGCGCGCATTTAACCAAATAACTGCTGCAGCATATGGGCGCCTTGCAAACCTCAGAACAGCATTCCGACATCTTAATAAGGAGTCGTTCAGGACCCTGTACACCGTGTACGTTAGGCCCATATTGGAGTATGCGGTACCAGTTTGGAACCCACACCTAGCCAAGCACGTAAAGAAACTAGAGAAAGTGCAAAGGTTTGCCACAAGATTAGTCCCAGAGCTAAGAGGTATGTCCTACGAGGAGAGGTTAAGGGAAATCAACCTGACGACACTGCAGGACAGGAGAGATAGGGGGGACATGATAACGACTTACAAAATACTGAGAGGAATTGACAAGGTGGACAAAGACAGGATGTTCCAGAGACTGGACACAGCAACAAGGGGACACAGTTGGAAGCTGAAGACACAGATGAATCACAGGGATGTTAGGAAGTATTTCTTCAGCCACAGAGTAGTCAGGAAGTGGAATAGTTTGGGAAGCGATGTATTGGAGGTAGGATCCATACATAGCTTTAAGCAGAGGTACGATAAAGCTCATGGTTCAGGGAGAGTGACCTAATGGTGACCAGTGAAGAGGCGGGGCCAGGAGCTTGGACTCGACCCCTGCAACCTCAACTAGGTGAGTACACACACGTGTATAAAAACTGACTCGCACTGATATAACTAACAAGAAATGGCGTGGAGTATCGGTGTTAGGTAACACCAGAACACCTTCGTCACTAACACAATACTGAGGGTCAGCTACTCTGGTCTGACAAGCCCCCCCCCCCCAAAAAAAAAAAATAAAGGTGCCGACAGCTATTATAGAACAGATACACATTCAGCAGAGCATGCGTCTATTTTAACAATGTTTCGCTCACGGATGAGCTTTTTCAGGTCATCACCTGAAAAAAAACTTACGAGCGAAACGCTGTGCAAATAATGGATTGCTCCGATTTGCGTTTTTTTTTAACTATAATAATCAAGATGTTAACAGATCTTGGGTGTTTTACAGTGAGTATATTTCCTTAAAACTTATGGAAAGGCCATTAGGAATTTTTATTTAAAATTGGAGGATTGTGAGGAAATCTTAGTTTTTAGACTTAGATGAAGTCGTTCAAGTCTTCCTTAAGGTTGATAAATTAGACACATGTGCAACTCTTGGGTATCTTTATTGAGGAAACGTTTCGCCACACAGTGGCTTCATCAGTCCATACATAGGAGAAACTTGAAGAACAGGAGGAGAATGAGGTAATCAGTCCCTCAACCTTGAGTCGATGTGTTCAGTCCATCAATCTTGAGTAGAATACGGCAGATGAGCGGAGAAGCAGCTTATAAACCGTATGGCAGGAGAGGTGTAGCAGTCATAGGTAGTGTCACATTTGAACATTAAAATGGTATAAAATACCGACAGGTTCAACATTTGTTCAATGTGGAAGTAGGTCGTGCCCAAGAATTAGGCAAGCGAAGAAATCCCAAGTATTAAGATCTAATTTATCAACATGTCGGTTCTCTGAACCATTCATCTACAAACCTGTCAGACACTGCAACTTCTTGGGATCTTAATACTTAGGAATTCTTCGCTTGCCTAATTCTTGGGCACAACCTTCCACATTGAACCTGTCGGTATTTTATACCATTTTAATGTTCAAATGTGACACTACCTATGACTGCTACACCTCTCCTGCCATACGGTTTATAAGCTGCTTCTCCGCTCATCTGCCGTATTCTACTCAAGATTGATGGACTGAACACATCGACTCAAGGTTGAGGGACTGATTACCTCATTCTCCTCCTGTTCTTCAAGTTTCTCCTATGTATGGACTGATGAAGCCACTGTGTGGCGAAACGTTTCCTCAATAAAGATACCCAAGAGTTGCACATGTGTCTAATTTATCAACATGTCGGTTCTCTGAACCATTCATCTACAAACCTTCCTTAAGGTTGTTTAAAAGTGTTTATTACTGAGCTCACTCAAAGGAGCATCTTGTATCAACTTATTCTGGCAAACGAGGAAGTTCTGATAAATGATAGTGAGGTCGTGGTATAATTTAAAAAAAAATAATCATGAAGGTGATTTGAAACTCAGGTGTTGCTAGCCTTCGGCTAACAACCACAGGACCCTGGTTCAGTCTCAGGCGAAATGAGACTGGGAAAATCTCATTATGTCTGTTTCCCATGTTCCCCTAATATTAAATAGACATCTGAATGTTAGGCGACTGTTGTTGGTAGCATATTGTGGAAGGGGACAGTATAGCTTACATGGGAATTGCAATTAACTGATATACTAGGAGAACAACTGTCTAATTCAACTGCTGAAATTTGTTTTTAATACTTTCTGGAGAAATAAAGATAACGATAAAGTTCGAGTCCAGAATTTTCCCTTTGCAAACTACATAAAATTAAGACATTACCTAGCATGTGTTAGAGTAACCTGTCTGTGGAGCTTTACGGGAGACCTTACCAGTGAATTTCTAGTATGTTAGTTTTCAAAGCGTTGTTCATGCTGCTCACACAATATACATTCTTCTTGGGAAAATCGTATCAGACAAAAATAAGCCTCAGTGGATGACTAAAACGCCAAGATCTATCAGGTTTAACAAAAAAGGCATTTACCCTCCCATTAAATAGAAGATGAGCATTTTACAAACGAATTCTCCAAACCAAAAATGCAAAAAAAAAAAAAATGGTTAATTAGCACGTGCAAACTGAATATTTGATGTATATGTTGATGAGCTGGATGTACGGAATATACATTCAACCCTCATGACCAGCACGGGTAAGTCAGAGGTCACTGCTGCCATTTTAAGCGCGACGCACGTCAGGTGATTCTTACACGAGTGTAAAAGCTCCCTTTGAATAGCTATTTTGAATGGTTATAAAATGTAATGATTCATAATTTCGAAACAGCTTAGAAAATAATGAGATTGGTTAAGCAGTAGTACTTACTGTCTGGCAAACTATATCAAGATTAAATATTCAACACTTGTTTGGTAAAAGTATCTTATTTCATCGAAGAAAAAGAGAATCAAAGTTTTTTGTAGTGAGAAAATTAATTTCTGATCAGTGTGTATCAACACTAAACCCCAAGGGAAATTATTTACCCCTTCAATTACATTTCCCGCTTCCTTTCCTTTTTTTTTTTTTTTATACTTTTCGGAAGTCCGTTCTCCGCTTCCACTTTGTTCAAGTTCAAGGCTCAACTACTTTTAGCTCTCTATAATTAGAGAAAAAGGTAAACTGCTTGGAGATGGAGAGACGTCTGAGTATATACTTTTTTTTAGTAATATTTTACATAACCCGCACATAGCAGACTAAAACTTATAGCGACGTTTCGGTCAGAGTCTTCATCATTTTGTCTTCTATGTGCAGGTTATTGTTCATTATTCCAGTCACGGTATTGTGCCTTTTTATTCTTAATATTTTGATTCGTCGCATCCACATATTCAACGATAACTTTGTTGTTTCTTCAGCATACACAATAACATCCTGTATTGGGACCCTGTACACACTGGTTGTTCAGGGTAATGAGCTAGTGGACTCTGTCCCGAACCACAGGGCAAGCATTTTTAGGGATTTGCTTTTGTCTTTGTTTCCCGTCCTCGATGCATACGTGGTGTTGGCAGCGCCAGTGCTGGGGATCAACAGGGTATTTACAGTGAAACCGCCACTATACTTCTGGTCGACCACCTCCCGTCGCTGTCGGATATGGAGAAACTGTTCTCGCCTGCCTGCGACTAGGCCACACGATTCTCACACAAGCATCATTAGAGAGGGACATTCGGCGTCTCTTCGACTTGCCGTGTCTAATTAACCATCCAGCACTTATTGGTTGACTGTTTCGTTTATGGCCCAAAGGGCTAATGTCAATCCTTTATCCCGACTCCAGGATTTCTTCTTAACTGCTCTCATCTCGGATACTGACACCTTCAATGTAGATTTTTTCTCACTTGTTAGAACAAACTGGCTCATGACACAGACTTCGATATTCCATAGTGCACTTACCTTCTCCAGCACTTGCCCGCTTAATACATGGTGATGTATGACCCAAATAAATTTAGAGCTCTTGTGAATATCATAAAACTTTATAATAACTGATAATGTGAATGTTAACATTAGTATTGAACATCAATAACAATAATTAAATCGTTCATTCCATCAAGTACTTATTTCTAGTTTCTATTTAATGTGGCGAGAAATTAATCAGACTGATGGTGAATCCTTCATAACAAAATGAAGAGATTAATTTTACGTGCTGGCAAATCAGCATTCTCTCCAGATCCCGGCTTAAATGAGAGAGAGAGAGAGAGAGAGAGAGAGAGAGAAAGGGAAAGAGAGAGAGAGAGAGAAAGGGAAAGAGAGAGAGAGAGAGAGAGAGAGAGAGAGAGAGAGAAAGGGAAAGAGAGAGAGAGAGAGAGAGAGAGAGTTACTCAATAGGCCTTAACTGAGACACTAATTGGTCGAGGGTATTAATACGTCTGAGTGCTCATGCGAAGGGATTGCAATTGGTCACTACTTTGTAAGCGAGTCGCTAGTTGGTTAATGATCGGTGGCAAACCCAGGGTCATAACACGAAGTAGTCCTTCATTATTTGGAAGAGTTTGAGAGCACTGCCGGTATTGGTCTGCTTATCACAGTCCTTGTGAGTGGGAAGTCGAATGAAAGGCAAAAATTATTGGAGAGTGGCTGTCAGTGAGTAGGAACTCTTTTATGAAGAGATGGACTGGTCAGCAGCTGTCAGTGAATAGGAACATGCACGAGAGGCAGACAATGATTGGTCAGCAGCTGTCAGTGAATAGGAACACGCATGAGAGGCAGACAATGTTTAGTCAACGGCTGTCAGCTCCTTCAAAGGACCTAAAGGGCGGTGAAGGGTTCTTGATCTAAAGAATCGGATAGTATGTGATTACCACAAGTTTCCCTAACGCTCTATGATCCCCAATGGATTATACAGCGCTGCTGCTGCTGCTGCTGCTGCTAATACTAATACTAATAATAACAATATGAAAATATCCCTGCAAGGGAATACGTGTAAAAGCAAAATGTTGATTGGTTTCAGGGAAGAGTTTTTAAATATTACTAATTATTTTAATTGCCTTTACATAAAAAGTTTTATCTGACATATAATTAACAATATCAACCGAGTCTAGATGCGAGAGTTTTAGCTAGGTTACTAGAGACCGCTAGGGGTAGGTGGGAGGTGTTCATTAGTTTTGTAAGGATGATGAAATGATTTTTGCCTGAATTACTAATGATAGAAGTTTTGACTTGATCACTAAAGATAGGTTGAGAGGAATAATAAGGATAAGTAGCAGTTAATACATCACTAAACTTCTCACCCTTACCACCCTCTTTACCTCGTCATTCCACTATTCATTCCCTTTTCCACTTGCACCCGCCCTCCTATACCCACGTTCTAATACCATTGTAAAATTTACTCCAAAACTTACCGACCACCACCTCATTGCCTGCACTCTCTCTAGCTCGTCTTTCTCCCAGTGTTGCTCTTATTTCCACTTGTAGTTTGAAAGTGTTGGGTTAATTGCTGTTGACTGTTATTTCGGTGTCCTCGGTATGTTATGGATAGATTCGTGTATGTATGTGTTTATTTTTTATATATATATATATATATATATATATATATATATATATATATATATTATATATATATATATATATATATATATAAAGTGAAACGCTAAACCTGCATGGGTCATTCAGTGCAAGTAGTGGCGGAGGCTTGATCCTCCATCTAACAATCGCTGTGCAGATAGGCTATCTAAATGTATTCGCTCAAATTATTTAAGACTCGTCAAGCAGCTCTTAGATCATTTCATTTAGAACAAATAATAAATTTAAAATTGAATGTGGAAAGAATGATCGGATTCATAATTTTTTTTTTTTGTCATTGGTGTGCAGAAGTGATAATTATGCCTTATTACTCGTTATGGAAAATCAAATTATTGGGAAACTTCTCCGCATTTTCTTCCCATTCTTTCCTAATAAAAAGAAGTCATTTAAGATTTATTTTTACAACGATCCTAGTGTTTTACTTTGGACTCGTAAAACTTGAGAGACTGACAGCATTTATAATGCTTTCTAAATTAGGTTATACCGAGGATGTTTTAAATGTCGCTAATAAGATATTTTTTTTAATCCTAAACTGAAAAAAAACTTGAAGATTCGCTTTATAGTTCTTCCTCCCGATGTGAATTCTGGCAATATTTTTTTTGGCAATATTTTAAGAGCGCTTTAAACCTATCAGAGCAGATACTCTGTAAATACCGAATGATAAAATATACACCTGTTTTGACCGATGAAAGACCCGTGAAATATATCCTCGTATCCCGTAATACCCAGTACTCTACTTCGACGACCTCAACAGTGCAGAGTGCTCATAAATTCCTATTGCACACGTATACATAAACACGTGTATATTCAGGCACACGCATACATACGTACACTTTAAAATACTTTCATACTTTTTTCTGCATTAGAGCATTAGAGTAATATGACTGCTCTGGGCTGTTGCTGTTGAGTGCACTCGCGTTACGGGATACGAGTGCAGTTGTACGTGCCGTAGAGTACATGAGAAACGCATGGGAGGACAGAACTGACCTCACAATATAATTTGAGAGTCTGCTAACCCTTTATCGGTGGTACTGGAAGTGGAAGTCTGCAAAAGTTACCTCATTACATAACAAGACGGATACTAACAGCTTCTCCTGACCTCGCACGGACTAGGAGGAGGGCTGAGGTAAGGAGGGAAGGAAGCAGGGGTAAGAGGTTGTGAATAGTCACAAGAGGGAAGGAAGTAGGGAAAGAAAATAAGTATAAGACATTCACAAATAACCCTCACAGGAAGCATGAAGAAAGGAAGGAATGAAAGTGGAATGAAACACAGGAAGAGGAAAGGAAGGAAACATTATATCGTGATAATTTTAGTTACCACGTAAACATCACATCAGGACTATGTTTACTAGCCATTCTACTAACATCACGTCAGGACCATCCAGCTAACATTACATTAGGAAAATGTCTCCTAACCACGCAGCGAACATTCTTCCAGGGAAAACCTAGTTTCCTGGCTTGTTATCCAGCTGGTTTGACGATCACGCGACTCAAAAATGTCAACATTTCAGATCATCACAAGGGAAAAAATGCAAATCTTCTACGTTGCAAGTCATAATCAGCGGCCAAATGACGATGCTAACAAAGCAAGTTGCGCCTTGCAACAACTTAGCTGAATACCTATCCTGTTGATAAATTAGACACGTGCAACATCTGGATGTCTATATTATGGAAACGTTTCGCCACACAGTGGCTTCATTAGTCCAGGACAAATGGTGAGGATCATAAGGAGTTTGAGGTGATCAGTCCCTCAGCTTGGAGTCGATGTAATCAGTCCATCAGTCCTGATTGATGTAATCAGTCCATCAGTCCTGACTGATGTAATCAGTCCATCAGTCTTGACTGATGTAATCAGTCCATCAGTCTTGACTGATGTAATCAGTCCATCAGTCTTGACTGATGTAATCAGTCCATCAGTCTTGACTGATGTAATCAGTCCATCAGTCTTGACTGATGTAATCAGTCCATCAGTCTTGACTGATGTAATCAGTCCATCAGTCTTGACTGATGTAATCAGTCCATCAGTCTTGACTGATGTAATCAGTCCATCAGTCTTGACTGATGTAATCAGTCCATCAGTCTTGACTGATGTAATCAGTCCATCAGTCTTGACTGATGTAATCAGTCCATCAGTCAAGACTGATGTAATCAGTCCATCAGTCTTGACTGATGTAATCAGTCCATCAGTCAAGACTGATGTAATCAGTCCATCAGTCAAGACTGATGGACTGATAACCTCAAACCTCTTCTGATCCTCACAGTTCTTCTTGGTATTGGACTGACGAAGTCAGTGTGTGCCTAATGTATCAACTTGTTGGTTCTCTGCACCATGTATCGACACCCATCTTGTTCACCACTCCCGACTTGCGTTATTCGTCGAGCTGTTCTCCGTTAATTCCTACTCGAATTTTTTTTTCAGACATTCGTTGTTCAAACTTTTTGTCTGGTTAACGTATACTAACATACATTTGCGTATAATTATCCAACAACAACAAAATATAGAAAACTGGTTGGCATTACTTTGGCTCATCCTCTACAACACCGCTACCAATGATCTAAATACGTCACGCGTTACCAAACATAAGCCGCCCGTTTGTCGTTTCGTTATCAGCGGTTAGCTATAAGTAAACAAAGGTTAATTTAAGTTACCCCTCTGTTAACAAATATTTATCCTCTGGAAATGTTTACATTTGCGAGAAGTCAACGAGGAGTAACAAATGTTAAAACGCACGTTTTATTTAGGAGGACAGGGCGATAAGGGAGGCAGCACCTGGCTCTCACATAGTTATTTTTTATTATGCGTGTAGTGAGTGACATACAATGGTTTAGTGCTTCATATAAATACAAGGAAATAAAGCATTCATTTTACCATGTAATAGTTTGTCAGGACTTAGGACGACTTATGTTCCTGGTCTCCACACCATCGCCATGTTCCTGGTCTCCACACCATCGTCATGTTCCTGGTCTCCACACCATCGTCATGCTCCTGGTCTCCACACCATCGTCATGTTCCTGGTCTCCACACCATCGTCATGTTCCTGGTCTCCACACCATCATGTTCCTGGTCTCCACACCAGCGTCATGTACCTGGTCTCTATAGTTTGCTCTTAATTGCGGTAGTCTCGCTTCCTCGACGCAACTTCCAAGGACCTCAAGTCTAGCTGGTCCAGGACTGAACATCCAGAATGATTATACACAGCAGTTACTAGTGCAGTGTAGGAGTATTGGAGAGTTATCCTCTGGTGGCAGGGAAGGTTTGAAAGCTACCCTGGTAGGTAGGGGAGGCAATTAGGCTTGATCTGAGGAATAAAACAGTATTTTAATTCCCATGATCGAAAATTTCACCAGCAACAAAGAACGTCCTCTACATTCGGCAGCGCTGAACGACTCTTCTTGTCTTGCAATCTGTGACATCGACGTCCTCTAATCTTGCAATCTGCAACACTGAGGTACTCTTATACCGTGGAACTCTGAAATACTACTACCCTTCACTGTTACACCCTTGCACCAGTACACACGTCAAGTGGATAACCATATAATTAAGGGTCGTCAGGTGATTTTCCCGTGACAAAATCAATAAGAAATACTCCCTGTGTTGGCTTGAGTACCCGCACTCCCTGTGTGGGTTTGAGTACCCGCACTCCCTGCTTTTGACCTTTCTTCCCACGGTCACGAAACTAGTGAGGCTAATTAGCAAGAGGTCTAATTAAGAAGTCTCATTAACGGAAACAGTTAGGGAGTCGAGGCCAGAATGACTGTGGCGCGTAATGTTTATAAAGATGGAGCAGAGACTCTTGATGCAGGTGCAGCAGGCAGTGGAGGTCTTCTCCAAGACGCCAACCTGACTTCCACAGCAGCTGTGGCAGAGAGCACTATTTACACAGCTAAATTTACATTCTAGTTGTTCTTGGACTGCCTCAGCTCTGTTCGAAGTCCAGACCTGTCTACTGCAAATTACTACGACCTTTTCCTTAAATTTTCGAATTTATGCTGCTGAATACAACACTTAAATAATTTGGTTTCAGACTCAGGGTCAAACACGTTTCCATCTTTATAGTGTTGATGGCTGATACATGCTTTCTTCCTTATATTGCTGGCGGCGGAAACTTGTTTCTTTCCTTATAAAGTTGGTAGCCCCAACACGTTTCCTTTTCAAGCTAGTGACGCAGACACGTTTCCTTCATTTTAATAACATTAGCCTCCACACATTTCTCTCAATACTGGTGGCTTCATGACGTTTCCCTCCTTGTGGACCTAACGCTTTTCCTTCCTAATAATTCTGATTGCCCCCCACACATTTTCCTCCTTATGATTTTTGTGGCCCCAACATGTAACCTTCCTTCTACTGCTGGCTCTATCACATTTCTTGCCGTATAAAGCTGGTGGCCTCATAAAGTTTCTTTATCATACTGGTGGCCCTAACACACATCTTCATAATGTTCGTGGTCCTATCACTTGTCTCCCCCTATATAATGATATTGGTCCTGACACGGATCCCTTTTAAATGTCGGACCTCTTCTCCTCTACCATACAAGAGTGTATCACATTTTACAAGGTGCAGATTGTAGATTAGATTAATAAAGACACCAACAATGTCATTACTGTGTAAAGTGAAAGGACACAAATGCAACTAATGTGACATTTTATTGTGGCAACGTTTCGCTCTCCAGGAGCTTTGTCAAGCCGTTAGCGGCTTGACAAAGCTCCTGGAGAGCGAAACGTTGCCACAGTAAAATGCCACATTAACTCCACTTGTCCTTTTACTTCACATTTTGTCGGTAATTCTACCAACATTTATACAATGTCATCACTGGTTTTTTTTTTCAGTTGAAACATAATAAACTGTTGATCACAACACTCCAATAATAAGGTTTTAGCCTCAGAGATTTGAAAATATTCTTGGTGCAACACTTACATTTGGAATGAAGTGTCAAGATTTAAATGCTGAAAACCATTACGTAGCTGAAATGTTTATTTTTCCAGACGTTGCCGCTGACACTGTCGTTGACTGTTATGTTCTTATGTTGTGCCTCCGTAATGTGTCGTTACCTTAGTCTTGGTGGCCACAACTGGTACCGGAATGAACTTTGTTTTTACCTGTTACTGGCGGTAGTAGTTTTTTTTTTCTTTTTTTTTAGCGCCTTGGGCATTCAGACGTCGATTTACCTTTACTTCCATATTATCAGGAGCTCGCAGACGAAAGTTCTTTCGAAATTTTACAGCTTCCTTCCTACCGCCCCCACGATGCCACTTAGATATTTATTTATTTCTAAATGAAAAGAGGGTTTAAGGAAACTTCTCACTACGTCTTGCCCTCTTCAGATTCTGAGTTTGTGTGTGTGTGTGTGTGTGTGTGTGTGTGTGTGTGTGTGTGTGTGTGTGTGTGTGTGTGTGTGTTTTTGTAATGCCTCATTAATGACCCTTACACTGACTTCTCGAACCAGACTGGAAAGTATAACGACCCTGCTATAGCGAGAGGTTTCAGATTTTGAAGAGGGTCTCTAGTAAACGGAAAACTTTTGTCTCCCCCATTTTTTTTAAGGGCATCATTCCTATAAAACCCTCATAAAACAGGAGTGAATGTAACCCAACCCCACTTAATTCCAGAGGCCCCGGGGACCATGGTATCTCGCTCATCACGTTCGAATTATCTGGAGATATGTCAGAATAAGGCCTCATAGGAAGCCAACTGCGAAATGCAAAGCTATTAAAATCTGCCCTTCGACAGGGAAGCCTGTCTTGATGACGATAAAAGGATCTTTTGTGGAACTGGAGCTGCCCTTCTCTTGTTTGGGTGAAGCCGGATTGTTGCTTCCAGTTCCACTTAAGTTGGCCCTAATGGTTAGGCTTCCAAATGCAATTAATAAAAATTAAAAATATATATATAATCATAATATATAAAACAATAATAATGAGACGGTGATGTAATAATACTAATAGTAGTAGTAGTAATAATGATGGTTATGTAATAATAATGATATGGTTATATAATAATAATAATAATAATGAGACGGTAATATTATAGAAATAATTATAATAATAATTAAGTGCAACGAATCTTAGCAGCATGGGATTTTCTAATTTCACGGCACGACAAATACTCCTTTCAGTGTTAAATTGCGTGATAAAATAGTCTAGATTAACACGGCTCTCTGCGGTATGCCGTTACCTGATCTCTGAGTGGTTTTTAATATAGAACAAATTGTTCTATATTTACCACTCAGAGATCAGGTAACGGCATACCGCAGAGAGCCGTGTTAATCTAGACTATTTTATCACGCAATTTAACACTAAAAGGGAGTATTTGTCGTGCCGTGAAATTAGAAAATCCCATGCTGCTAAGATTCGTGCACTTAATTATTATTATAATTATTTCTATAATATTACCGTCTCATTATTATTTTTATTTTTATATAACCATATCATTATTATTACATAACCATCATTTTATACTACTACTATTAGTATTATTACATCACCGTCTCATTATTATTTTTTTATAATTATGATTATATATATATTTTTAATTTTTATTAATTGCATTTGGAAGCCTAACCATTAGGCCAACTTAAGTGGAACTGGAAGCAACAATCCGGCCCTTTCACCCAAACAAAGAAAGGGCAGCTCCAGTTCCACAAAAAAATCCTTTTATCGTCATCAAGACAGGCTTCCCTGTCAAAGGGGCAGATTTTAATAGCTTTGCATTTCGCAGTTGGTTTCCCATGAGGCCTTATTCTGACATATCTCCAGATAATTCAAAACGTGATGAGCGAGATACCATGGCCCCCGGGCCTCTGGAATTAAGGGGGGTTGGGTTACATTCACTCCTGTTTTATGAGGGTTTTATAGGAATGATCCCCTTAAAAAAAATGGGGGAGACAAAAGTTTTCCGTTTACTAGAGCCCCTCTTCAAAATCTGAAACCTCTCGCTATAGCAGGGTCGTATATTTTTCCATCGGGTTCGAGAAGTCAGTGTAAGGTCATTAATGAGGCATTACAAAAACACACACACACACACACACACAAACACACACACACAAAACCCCACACCACCCCACACCACAAACTCAGAATCTGAAGAGGGCAAGACGTAGTGAAAAGTTTCCTTAAACCCTCTTTTCATTTAGAAATAAATAAATATCTAAGTGGCATCGTGGGGGCGGTAGGAAGGAAGCTGTAAAATTTCGAAAAAAACTTTCGTCTGCGAGCTCCTGATAATATGGAAGTAAAGGAAAATTCGCCCGTCTGAATGCCCAAGGCGCTAAAAAAAAAGAAAAAAAAAACTACTACCGCCAGTAACAGGTAAAAACAAAGTTCATTGGGTACCAGTTGTGGCCCCCAAGACTAAGGTAACGACACATTACGGAGGCACAACATAAGAACATAACAGTCAACGACAGTGTCAGCGGCAACGTCTGGAAAATAAACATTTCGCTACGTAATGGTTTTCAGCATTTAAATCTTGACACTTCATTCCAAATGAAGTGTTGCACCAAGAATATTTTCAAATCTCTGAGGCTAAAACCTTATTATGGAGTGTTGTGATCAACAGTTTATTTTTTCAACTGAAAAAAAACAGTGATGACATTGTATAAATGTTGGTAGAATTACCGACAAAATGTGAAGTAAAAGGACAAGGGGAGTTAATGTGGCATTTTACTGTGGCAACGTTTCGCTCTCCAGGAGCTTTGTCAAGCCGCTAACGGCTTGACAAAGCTCCTGGAGAGCGAAACGTTGCCACAATAAAATGTCACATTAGTTGCCATTTGTGTCCTTTCACTTTACACAGTAATGACATTGTTGGTGTCTTTATTAATCTAATCTACAATCTGCACCTTGTAAAATGTGATACACTCTTGTTGGTAGAGGAGAAGAGGTCCGACATTTAAAAGGGATCCGTGTCCGGACAATATCATTATATAGGGGGAGACAAGTGATAGGACCACGAACATTATGAAGATGTGTGTTAGGGCCACCAGAAATGATAAAGAAACTTTATGGGGCCCAGCTTTATACGGCAAGAAAGTGATAGAGCCAGCAGTAGAAGGAAGGTTCATGTTGGGGCCACAAAAATCATAAGGAGGAAAATGTGTGGGGGCAATCAGAATTATTAGGAAAAGGAAAAGCGTTAGGTCCACAAGGAGGGAAACGTCATAAGCCACCAGTAATTGAGAGAAATGTGTGGAGGCTAAGGGTATTAAAATGAAGGAAACGTGTCTGCGTCACAGCTTGAAAAGAAACGTGTTGGGGCCCACCAACTTTATAAGGAAAGAAACAAGTTTCCGCCGCCACAAAAATAAGAAAGCATGTATCAGCATCAACACTATAAAGAGGGGAAACGTGTTTTGACCTGAGTCTAAAACCAAATTATTTAAGTGTTGTATTCAGCAGCATAAATTCGAAAATTTAAGGAAAAGTCGTAGTAATTTGGCAGTAGACGGGTTTCGGATTCGAACAGAGCTGAGGCAGTCCAAGAACAACTAGAATGTAAATTTAGCTGTGTAAATAGTGCTCTCTGCCACAGCGCTGTGGAAGTCAGGTTGGCGTCTTGGAGAAGACTCCACTGCCTGCTGCACCTGCATCAAGAGTCTCTGCTCCATCTTTATAAACATTACGCGCCACAGTCATTCTGGCCTCGACTCCCTAACTGTTTCCGTTAATGAGACTTCTTAATTAGACCTCTTGCTAATTAGCCTCACTAGTTTCGTGACCGTGGGAAGAAAGGTCAAAAGCAGGGAGTGCGGGTACTCAAACCCACACAGGGAGTGCGGGTACTCAAGCCAACACAGGGAGTATTTCTTATTGATTTTGTCACGGGAAAATCACCTGACGACCCTTAATTATATGGTTATCCACTTGACGTGTGTACTGGTGCAAGGGTGTAACAGTGAAGGGTAGTAGTATTTCAGAGTTCCACGGTATAAGAGTACCTCAGTGTTGCAGATTGCAAGATTAGAGGACGTCGATGTCACAGATTGCAAGACAAAAAAGTCGTTCAGCTGCCGAATGTAGAGGACGTTCTTTGTTGCTGGGGGAAATTTTCGATCAGGGGAATTAAAATACTGTTTTATTCCTCAGATCAAGCCTAATTGCCTCCCCTACCTACCAGGGTAGCTTTCAAACCTTCCCTGCCACCAGAGGATAACTCTCCAATACTCCTACACTGCACTAGTAACTGCTGTGTATAATCATTCTGGATGTTCAGTCCTGGACCAGCTAGACTTGAGGTCCTTGGAAGTTGCGTCGAGGAAGCGAGACACCGCAATTAAGAGCAAACTATAGACAGGACCGGGGAGAACATGATGGTGTGGGACCAGGAACATGACGATGGTGTGGAGACCAGGAAAAATGACGATGGTGTGGAGACCAGGAGCATGACGATGGGTGGAGACCAGGAACATGACGATGGTGTGGGGACCAGGAACATGGCGATGGTGTGGAGACCCGGGAAAATAAAATGTCCTAATCCTGACAAACTATTACATGGTAAAATGAATGCTTTTTTTCCTTGTATTTATATGAAGCACTAAACCATTGTATGTCCCCTCACTACACGCATAATAAAAAATAATATGTGAGAGCCAGGTGCTGCCTCCCTTATCGCCCTTTCCTCCTAAATAAAACGTGCGTTTTAACATTTGTTACTCCTCGTTGACTTCTCGCAAATGTAAACATTTCCAGAGGATAAAAAAATTGTTAACAGAGGGGTAACTTAAATTAAACCCTTTTTTTACTTTAGCTAACCGCTGATAACGAAACGACAAACGGGGCTTATGTTTGGTAACGCGTGGGCGTATTTAGATCATTGGTAGCGGTTTTTGTAGAGGTTTAGCCAAAGTAATGCCAACCAATTTTCTATATTTTGTTTTTTGTTGGATAATTATACGCAAATGTATGTTAGTATACGTTAACCAGACAAAAAGTTGAACAACGAATGTCTGAAAAAAAAATTCGAGTAGGAATTAACGGGGAACAGCTCGACGAATAACGCAAGTCGGGAAATGGTGAACAAGATGGGTGTCGATACATGGTGCAAGGAAAAACCAACAAGTTGATACATTAGGCACACACTGACTTCGTCAGTCCAATACCAAGAAGAACTGTTGAGGATCAGAAGAGGTTTGAGGTTATCAGTCCATCAGTCTTGACTGATGGACTGATTACATCAGTCTTGACTGATGGACTGATTACATCAGTCGACTGATGGACTGATTACATCAGTCTGACTGATGGACTGATTACATCAGTCAAGGGCGAAAAAGGACTGAATACATCAGTCGACTGATGGACTGATTACATCAGTCGACTGATGGACATTAAAATTACATTCTGTCAAGACTGATGGACCCGATTACATCAGTCAAGGGCTGATGGCTTTAGATACTATTCATCAAGACTGATGGACTGATTACATCAGTCAGACTGATGGATGATTACCTCAGTCGACTGATGGACTGATTACATCAGTCAAGACTGATGGACGATTACATCAGTCAAGACTGATGGACTGATTACATCAGTCAAGATGATGGACTGATTACATAAATCAAGGGCTGATGGACATGATTACATAATCAAAACTGATGGACTGATTACATCATCCAACTGAGGCTGATAATCACCTAAAACTCCAAACTGAAAACACTACATTTGTCCTGGACTTTTAATGAAGACTGTGTGGCGAAACGTTTTATGAATATAAAATCCAAAATGTGGACTGTTAATATCAACAGGATATAATCAGCAAGTTGTTTCACGCAAACTTGGCTTTTTTTACATCGTCAAAATTTTGGGCCGCTGATTATGACTTGGCAAACGTAAAAATTGGCATTTACCCTGTGATGAAATCAAAATGTGGGCATTTTAGTCGCGTGGGGAATTTCGTCAAACCAAGGCTGATTACAAGCCCAAAAATAGGTTTTCCGAAGATGTTGGCTTGCTGGGAGGAGGACATTTTCCTAATGTTTCATAGTAGCTGTGGGTGTTCCTGACGTGGGTGTTAATAGAAATGGCTATTTAAAAAAGTCGATGTGGGTGTTACTCGGGTTAACTTAAATTATCACGACTATAATGTTTCTCATCGGCCCTTTCTGTTCTCATCCTTACTTATTCATCTTCAGGCTGTGGAGGTTATTTGGGTGATGGTCTTACATTATTTCTTCTTACATCCTTCCCGCTGGGGGCTATTCACCTCACCCTGTCCTTCCCTTTCCTACAATGCCCCCTGTGTGCGAAAATTTTAAAAGCTGTTTACCGGGCTTTTATTAAGAGGTAATTTTTAGCTTAATTGTTCCAACGAAAAAGGGTTAGCAATCTCAAAAAATTTGGGGTATTTGCCTCCCAGGTTTCATTTTTTACGGAGACGAAAATTGACTTATGGGCGCGAGTCCAAACAGCAAAAAAGCCAGGGGAATAATTTTCCTAAAATGCCTTTCGGTAAGAAAAATTTTCCCAATGTTACGGATGGGTTTCGTGTGTTGAAATATACAACCTGTTTATGTATACGTGGAATAAATTATCACATTACGTTATCTTTTTTTCCCGGGTTTTTCATTTACATTACTTTTTCCAGGCTTTCCTTGGTAAAGTTATATTATTATCTTTCTTTTTTCGGTATTCACAATTATGGTTTTCCCTCCCTTTAAAAAAGCCCCCAATTGCCAAAAATTATACCAGTTGGGGGCTCGGGGTTTAAAAACCATAAAGGGAAACTCTCAAATTTTTTATTCGTTTAGGTTAAAAAAAATATCTTTTAAGCGACCCTTTAAAAACACCCGTATATACTCTAATGCTTAAAGCCCCAAAAAGTTTTAAAATTTTAAGTTTACGAGTTCCAAAATAAAACACGTTAGGATACGTTTTTAAAAAAAATTTAAAGAATCATGTGATCTATAGAAAGAATGGGAACGGAACGAGGGTATTTCACGGGTTTTATTTCCAAAAAAAGAGTAATAACGGATATTAACATCTTCTTGACCCAAAATTTGACAAAAAAAAAAAATAATGAATCCGATCATTCTTTCCACATTCAATTTTAAAATTTATTATTGTTCTAAATGAAATGATCTAAGAGCTGCTTGACGAGTCTTAAATAATTTGAGCGAATACATTTAGATAGCCTATCTGCACAGCGATTGTTAGATGGAGGATCAAGCCTCCGCCACTACTTGCACTGAATGACCCATGCAGGTTTAGCGTTTCACTTATATATATATATATATATATATATATATATATAATATTATATATATATATATATATATATATATATATATATATATATATATATATACACACACACACACACCACACAACACATACATACACGAATCTATCCATAACATACCGAGGACACCGAAATAACAGTCAACAGCAATTAACCCAACACTTTCAAACTACAAGTGGAAATATGAGCAACACTGGGAGAAAGACGAGCTAGAGAGAGTGCAGGCAATGAGGTGGTGGTCGGTAAGTTTTGGAGTAAATTTTATAATGGTATTAGAACGTGGGTATAGGAGGGCGGGTGCAAGTGGAAAAGGGAATGAATAGTGGAATGACGAGGTAAAGAGGGTGGTAAGGGTGAGAAGTTTAGTGATGTATTAACTACTTATCCTTATTATTCCTCTCAACCTATCTTTAGTGATCAAGTCAAAACTTCTATCATTAGTAATTCAGGCAAAAATCATTTCATCATCCTTACAAAACTAATGAACACCTCCCACCTACCCCTAGCGGTCTCTAGTAACCTAGCTAAAACTCTCGCATCTAGACTCAGTTGATATTGTTAATTATATGTCAGATAAAACTTTTTATGTAATGGCAATTAAAATAATTAGTAATATTTAAAAACTCTTCCCTGAAACCAATCAACATTTCGCTTTTACAAGTATTCCCTTGCAGGGATATTTTCATATTGTTATTATTAGTATTAGTATTAGCAGCAGCAGCAGCAGCAGCAGCAGCAGCAGCAGCAGCAGCAGCAGCAGCGCTGTATAATCCAGTAGGGATCATAGAGCGTTAGGGAAACTTGTGGTAATCACATACTATCCGATTCCTTAGATCAAGAACCCTTCACCGCCCTTTAGGTCCATTGAAGGAGCTGACAGCCGTTGACTAAACATTGTCTGCCTCTCATGCGTGTTCCTATTCACTGACAGCTGCTGACCAATCATTGTCTGCCTCTCGTGCATGTTCCTATTCACTGACAGCTGCTGACCAGTCCATCTCTTCATAAAAGAGTTCCTACTCACTGACAGCCACTCTCCAATAATTTTTGCCTTTCATTCGACTTCCCACTCACAAGGACTGTGATAAGCAGACCATACCGGCAGTTGCTCTCAAACTCTTCCAAATAATGAAGGACTACTTCGTGTTATGACCCTGGGTTTGCCACCGATCATTAACCAACTAGCGACTCGCTTACAAAGTAGTGACCAATTGCAATCCCTTCGCATGAGCACTCAGACGTATTAATACCCTCGACCAATTAGTGTCTCAGTTAAGGCCTATTGAGTAACTCTCTCTCTCTCTCTCTCTCTCCTCTCTCTCTCTCTCTCTCTCTCTCTCTCTCTCTCTTCTCTCCCTCCTTTCTTCCTTTTCCCTTTCTCTCTCTCTCTCCTCTCTCTCTCTCCTCTCTCTCTCTCTCTCATCTCTCTCTCTTCTCTCTCTCTCTCTCATTTAAGCCGGGATCTGGAGAGAAATGTTGATTTGCCAGCACGTAAAATTAATCTCTTCATTTTGTTATGAAGGATTCACCATCAGTCTGATTAATTTCTCGCCACATTAAATAGAAACTAGAAATAAGTACTTGATGGAATGAACGATTTAATTATTGTTATTGATGTTCAATACTAATGTTAACATTCACATTATCAGTTATTATAAAGTTTTATGATATTCACAAGAGCTCTAAATTTATTTGGGTCATACATCACCATGTATTTAAGGGGGCAAGTGCTGGAGAAGGTAAGTGCACTATGGAATATCGAAGTCTGTGTCATGAGCCAGTTTGTTCTAACAAGTGAGAAAAAATCTACATTGAAGGTGTCAGTATCCGAGATGAGAACAGTCAAGAAGAAATCCTGGAGTCGGGATAAAGGATTGACATTAGCCCTTTGGGCCATAAACGAAACAGTCAACCAATAAGTGCTGGATGGTTAATTAGACACGGCAATTCGAAGAGACGCCGAATGTCCCTCTCTAATGATGCTTGTGTGAGAATCGTGTGGCCTAGTCGCAGGCAGGCGAGAACAGTTTCTCCATATCCGACAGCGACGGGAGGTGGTCGACCAGAAGTATAGTGGCGGTTTCACTGTAAATACCCTGTTGATCCCCAGCACTGGCGCTGCCAACACCACGTATGCATCGAGGACGGGAAACAAAGACAAAAGCAATCCCTAAAAATGCTTGCCCTGTGGTTCGGACAGAGTCCACTAGCTCATTACCCTGAACAACCAGTGTGTACAGGGTCCCAATACAGGATGTTATTGTGTATGCTGAAGAAACAACAAAGTTATCGTTGAATATGTGGATGCGACGAATCAAAATATTAAGAATAAAAAGGCACAATACCGTGACTGGAATAATGAACAATAACCTGCACATAGAAGACAAAATGATGAAGACTCTGACCGAAACGTCGCTATAAGTTTTAGTCTGCTATGTGCGGGTTATGTAAAATATTACTAAAAAAAAGTATATACTCAGACGTCTCTCCATCTCCAAGCAGTTTACCTTTTTCTCTAATTATAGAGAGCTAAAAGTAGTTGAGCCTTGAACTTGAACAAAGTGGAAGCGGAGAACGGACTTCCGAAAAGTATAAAAAAAAAAAAAAAAGGAAAGGAAGCGGGAAATGTAATTGAAGGGGTAAATAATTTCCCTTGGGGTTTAGTGTTGATACACACTGATCAGAAATTAATTTTCTCACTACAAAAAACTTTGATTCTCTTTTTCTTCGATGAAATAAGATACTTTTACCAAACAAGTGTTGAATATTTAATCTTGATATAGCTTGCCAGAGAGTAAGTACTACTGCTTAACCAATCTCATTATTTTCTAAGCTGTTTTGAAATTATGAATCATTACATTTTATAACCATTCAAAATAGCTATTCAAAGGGAGCTTTTACACTCGTGTAAGAATCACCTGACGTGCGTCGCGCTTAAAATGGCAGCAGTGACCTCTGACTTACCCGTGCTGGTCATGAGGGTTGAATGTATATTCCGTACATCCACCTCATCAACATATACATCAAATATTCAGTTTGCACGTGCTAATTAACCATTCTTTTTTTTGCATCATTGGTTTGGAGATATTCGTTTGTAAAATGCTCATCTTCTATTTAATGGGAGGGTAAATGCCTTTTTTGTTAAGCCTGATAGATCTTGGCGTTTTAGTCATCCACTGAGGCTTATTTTTGTCTGATACGATTTTCCCAAGAAGAATGTATATTGTGTGAGCAGCATGAACAACGCTTTGGAAACTAACATACTAGAAATACACTGGTAAGGTCTCCCGTAAAGCTCCACAGACACGTTACTCTAACACATGCTAGGTAATGTCTTAATTTTATGTAGTTTGCAAAGGGAAAATTCTGGACTCGAACTTCATCGTTATCTTTATTTCTCCAAAAAGTATTAAAAACAAATTTCAGCAGTTGAATTAGACAGTTGTTCTCCTAGTATATCAGTTAATTGCAATTCCCATATAAGCTATACTGTCCCCTTCCACAATATGCTACCAACAACAGTCGCCTAACATTCAGATGTCTATTTAATATTAGGGGAACATGGGAAACAGACGTAATGAGATTTTCCCAGTCTCATTTCGCCTGAGACTGAACCAGGGTCCTGTGGTTGTTAGCCGAAGGCTAGCAACACCTGAGTTTCAAATCACCTTCATGATTTTTTTTTTTTAAATTCTACCACGACCTCACGATCATTTATCAGAACTTCCTCGTTTGCCAGAATAAGTTGATACAAGATGCTCCTTTGAGTGAGCTCAGTAATAAACACTTTTAAACAACCTTAAGGAAGACTTGAACGACTTCATCTAAGTCTAAAAACTAAGATTTCCTCACAATCCTCCAATTTTAAATAAAAATTCCTAATGGCCTTTCCACAAGTTTTAAGGAAACATACTCACTGTAAAACACGAGCGTTTCGCTCGTAAGTTTTTTCAGGTGATGACCTGAAAAAGCTCATCCATGAGCGAAACATTGTTAAAATAGACGCATGCTCTGCTGTATGTGTATCTGTTCTATAATAGCTGTCGGCATCTTTATTATTTTTTTTTTTTTTGGGGGGGGGGGGCTTGTCAGACCAGAGTAACTGACCCTCAGTATTTTGTAGTGACAAGGTGTTCTGGTGTTACCTAACACCGATACTCCACGCCATTTCTTGTTAGTTATATCAGTGCGAGTCAGTTTTTATACACGTGTGTGTACTCACCTAGTTGTACTCACCTAGTTGATGTTGCAGGGGTCGAGTCCAAGCTCCTGGCCCCGCCTCTTCACTGGTCACCATTAGGTCACTCTCCCTGAACCATGAGCTTTATCGTACCTCTGCTTAAAGCTATGTATGGATCCTGCCTCCACTACATGTCTTCCCAAACTATTACACTTCCTGACTACTCTGTGGCTGAAGAAATACTTCCTAACATCCCTGTGATTCATCTGTGTCTTCAGCTTCCAACTGTGTCCCCTTGTTGCTGTGTCCAGTCTCTGGATCATCCTGTCTTTGTCCACCTTGTCAATTCCTCTCAGTATTTTCTAAGTCATTATCATGTCCCCCCCTATCTCTCCTGTCCTCCAGTGTCGTCAGGTTGATTTCCCTTAACCTCTCCTCACAGGACATACCTCTTAGCTCTGGGACTAGTCTTGTTGCAAACCTTTGCACTTTCTCTAGTTTCTTTACGTGCTTGGCTAGGTGTGGGTTCCAAACTGGTGCCGCATACTCCAATATGGGCCTAACGTACACGGTGTACAGGGTCCTGAACGACTCCTTATTAAGATGTCGGAATGCTGTTCTGAGGTTTGCAAGGCGCCCATATGCTGCAGCAGTTATTTGGTTGATGTTCGCTTCAGGAGATGTGCCTGGTGTTATACTCACCCCAAGATCTTTTTCTTTAAGTGAAGTTTGTAGTCTCTGGCCCCCTGGACTGTACTCCGTCCGCGGTCTTCTTTGCCCTTCCCCAATCTTCATGACTTTGCACTTGGTGGGATTGAACTCCAGGAGCCAATTGCTGGACCAGGTCTGCAGCCTGTCCAGATCCCTTTGTAGTTCTGCCTGGTCTTCGATCGAATGAATTCTTCTCATCAACTTCACGTCATCTGCAAACAGTGACACCTCAGAGTTTATTCCTTCTGTCATGTCGTTCACAAATACCAGAAACAGCACTGGTCCTAGGACTGACCCCTGTGGGACCCCGCTGGTCACAGGTGCCCACTCTGACACCTCGCCACGTACCATTACTCGCTGCTGTCTTCCTGACAAATATTCCCTGATCCATTGTAGTGCCTTCCCTGTTATCCCTGCTTGGTCCTCCAGTTTTTGCACTAATCTCTTGTGTGGTACTGTGTCAAACGCCTTCTTGCAGTCCAAGAAAATGCAATCCACCCACCCCTCTTTCTCTTATCTTACTGCTGTTACCTTGTCATAGAACTCCAGTAGGTTTCTGACACAGGATTTCCCATCCCTGAAACCATGTTGGGTGCTGTTGATGAGATCATTCCTTTCTAGGTGTTCCACCACTCTTCTCCTGATAATCTTCTCCATGACTTTGCATACTATACATGTCAGTAACACTGGTCTGTAGTTAAGTGCTTCATGTTTGTCTCCTTTTTTAAAGATTGGGACTACATTTGCTGTCTTCCATGCCTCAGGCAATCTCCCTGTTTCGATAGATGTATTGAAATATTGTTGTTAAGGGTACACATAGCGCCTCTGCTCCCTCTCTCAGGACCCATGGAGAGATGTTATCTGGCCCCATTGCCTTTGAGGTATCTAGCTCACTCAGAAGCCTCTTCACTTCTTCCTCGGTTGTGTGTATCGTGTCCAGCACCTGGTGATGTGCCACACCCTCCGTCCCTCGGAGCCCCTTCTGTCTCGTCTGTGAACACTTCTTTGAATCTCTTGTTGAGCTCCTCACATACTTCACGGTCATTTCTTGTTGTCTCTCCTCCTTCCTTCCTTAGCCTGATTACCTGGTCTTTGACTGTTGTTTTCCTCCTGATGTGGCTGTATAACAGCTTCGAGTCAGATTTGGCTTTCGCTGCTATGTCGTTTTCATATAGTCGTTGGGCCTCCCTTCTCATCTGTGCATATTCGTTTCTGGCTCTACGACTGCTTTCCTTATTCTCCTGGGTCCTTTGCCTTCTATATTTCTTCCATTCCCTAGCACACTTGGTTTTTTCCTCCTTGCACCTTTGGGTGAACCATGGGCTCATCCTGGCTTTTTCATTATTCATGTTTCCCTTGGGTACAAACCTCTCTTCAGCCTCCTTGCACATTGTTGCTACATATTCCATCATCTCATTAACTGGCTTCCCTGCCAGTTCTCTGTCCCACTGAACCTCGTTCAGGAAGTTCCTCATTCCCGTGTAGTCCCCTTTCCTGTAGTTTGGTTTCATTTGTCCTGGCCTTCCTGCTTCCCCCTCCACTTGTAGCTCTACTGTGTATTCGAAGCTCAAAACCACATGATCGCTGGCCCCAAGGGGTCTTTCATAAGTGATGTCCTCAATATCTGCACTGCTCAAGGTGAATACTAAGTCCAGTCTTGCTGGCTCATCCTCTCCTTTCTCTCTTGTAGTGTCCCTTACGTGTTGGTACATGAAGTTTTCCAGTACCACCTCCATCTTAGCCCTCCATGTATCTTGGCCCCCATGTGGCTCCAAGTTCTCCCAGTCGATTTCCTTGTGGTTAAAGTCGCCCATGATCAGGAGCTTTGCCCTTCATGCATGAGCTCTTCTGGCCACTGCAGCCAGTGTGTCAACCATCGCTCTATTGCTCTCGTAATACTCATGCCCTTGTCTCCTGCTGTTCTGTGGTGGGTTATACATCACTGCTATTACCACCTTGGGACCTCCAGAGTGAAGCATTCCCGCTATGTAATCACTTTCTTCTCCGCTGTCTCCTCTCTCCAGCTCATCAAAATTCCATCGGTGTTTGATCAGCAGTACCACTCCTCCACCCCCCCCCCTGTTCCTTCTGTCTTTCCTCAGGATCTGGTATCCCGTTGGAAAGATGGCATCTGTTACCATACCTGTAAGCTTGGTTTCTGTGAGCGCTATGATGTCCGGTGATGTCTGACTCTTTCGTGCCACTCCTCCCACTTGTTTGTTATTCCATCAGTGTTTGTGTACCAAACCTTCAGTTTCCTTTCCAATACTGTGGTTTGGGGGGCCTGTGGGGGTGGGAGACCTGGTAGCATACTGTGGGATTCTATGATTGGGGGTTGGGTGGAAGCTGTGGGTATGGATTGTAGTGTGTGTTGGGATGGTGTGATAGGTTGTGGGGTTCTGAGGATAGTTGTGTGTGTGCTTGCCCTTGCTTCTCTGTTCTACTCTGACTGACCTCTGCTGGTTCCATCCTTGTTTCCTTTCCTATCTCCTTTCGCTTTTTTGTCCTCTCCCTCAGCTGCTGTCTCTCTGTTTGTGTTCTGTCTCTGTCTAGGAACACCCTGTACTCTTCCGAGTTTTTCAACCTTGGTTTCTCTTGGAGGATCCTGTTCCTCACTGTTTCTGTCCTGAGAATCAGCTTGATCGGTCGGTTTCTCCCCTTCACGTACCCCCCTATTCTCTGAAAATTTACAATCTCGTCCATGTCTTCTCCCCCTATTTCCGTGATGATTTTCCCAATCTCCTTTCTTTCTTCCTGCCATCTTTCAGTGTGTGTCTTTTCCTCTCTCTCCCAAAGCCCATGGATAAACACTGATTTTGCCCTATCCTCCTCCCATTGCCTCTCCCTCTGTGACTCTGGTTCCTGTCTGTATATGGTCATTTTCTCCCTTGATTTTTCCAGTGGCTCTTGGTAGCATGGTTGTACCTCAGCATTCGACTTATCTTCCTCTCTATCTGCACCCAGCTGCTCTTTCCTTTTACTCCCTGACCCTTCTTTGCAGGCTGATATGACCTTAGTATAATTCATATCTCCTTCCTTCCTGTTCATCCTCTCAGCTTCATATGCTGTGTCTTCTCTGGTCACTGCCCCTGAGACTTGCTTCAGCCTGTTTACCTCAAACTCTAGGACCCTTACCCTGTCTACTGCAGTTTCGATTTGTGCCTCCCATTTCTTCGTCTCCTTCTCCAACCTCTTTTCCCATTTCGCAGAGAGCTCTTTCTCCATTTTTTCAGAAAGCTCTCCTAATTTTCTCTCCCATTCTTGCTCCATCCTTCTCCACTGCTCCCCCATCCATTCCTCCCTACCGATACCTTTGTCATCTGATCCCTGATTCCTACGAGTCCAAACTATTTTTTTTTTAGTAAAGGAAAGAGAAAGAGAAAAAGAGAGAAAGGGAGAGAGAGGAAGAGAGAGAGGAATAGAGAGAGAGGAAGAGACGGAGTAAGAGAGAGAGAGAATAGAGAGAAGAATATAGAGAGAGAGAGGAAGAGAGGAAAAGAGACAGAGACAGAGAGAAGGAAGGGTTAGAGGGTCAATTCACATAAAGGTGTGAAATCCTGTGTGTGTGTGTGTGTGTGTGTGTTGTGTGTGTGTGTGTGTGTGTGTGTGTGTGTGTGTGGTGTGTGTGGTTTGTGCGCGCGCGCGCTACAGCTATTCAAGTGCCTAACAGCAGATCCTGTTCTCACCTAGTGTGCGTGTGTGTGTGTGTATATGCGTGCTTTTATGTAAGCAGTCCTTATTTCCCTCGTATGTACTACATATGTTTTGCATATGTACCCTATCTCTTGGTTTCCACTGTACTGTCTTGTGTGCCTAAAATTACGTAAATTCACATAAAGATGTGAAATCCGTATATATATGTGTGTGTGTGTGTGTGTGTATGTGTGTGTGTATGTGTGTGTGTGTATGTGTGTGTGTGTGTGTGTGTGTGTGTGTGTGTGTGTGTGTGTGTGTGGTGTGTGTGTGTGGTATGTGTGTGTATATGTGTGTGTATATGTGTGTGTATATATGTGTGTAATATGTATGTGTGTGTATGTGTGTGTGTGTGTGTTGTTTATGTAAGCAGTCCTTATTTCCCTCGTATGTACTAACATATGTTTTGCATATGTACCCAATCTCTTGGTTCCCACTGTACTATCTTGTGCCTAAAATTACGTTCAATTCTGTATGCTAGGCTTCGCTAGGCTACCTCTCATACTAGGCTATCTATCATTCATTAACTGCTTAACTCCTGAACCTCAATAATTATATTAAATGCCAGTAAATGCTGCTTATTCTAATTCTGATAGCTCGAGGAGAGTGACCCCAATTTCCAGCTAGAGACTGGTGCTGACCCCATGCACTCAAACTAGGTGAATATTACTTGCGGCTGGCAGTGGAGTAATGTTGTCGTCCTGGGTCCCAGTATGAAAATGCTTGATGATTCTCGTAATTTTTCCACTAACTTCCTGTAGGCACTGTGGTCTCTAGCTCATCTAATTTTTTCACTCACTCACTGTATTTACTGACACATTTATACATATCTCTTATCTCCCTGGTCTTGAGTCGCACTTATTCTTCCAAAATACCCCACTGCGTTTATTATGGCAACACTATTTAGGCCTGACACAACCGTTCACCCTTCCAACGGCCCCCACTACTAACACTTAGTCACTATTTCCTTTGTTTTCTTTTCTGTGATCACTTATATTTCCTTTTTTCGGGGCTTAAGTGATCATATGCACTCTTGTGCGTGCACAGCTTATGGTGGCAGTGAGCTCATGGCATTGGGAGAAAAGTGCTGTCAGGGAACGAGTCATGGTTTCACTATGGGAAGCAGAGAGTATGCTTAAATGGGGTTATAATCCGAGTGGGGATCTGTAACAAATGGCGAAACCACAGGGATCATCTTAGGCCCGTTGTTGTTTATAATATATATCAATGACCTGATGAGGGGTATTACTAGTGAAAATGAGCAAATTCGCCGATGACAAAAAGATAGGTAGGATGTTTGATTCAAACGTGAATGTTAAGGAATTTCAGGAGGATTTAAGACAAACTCATTTTTGGGTCAGAAAAGTGGCAGATGCAGCTCAGTGTAGATAAATGCAAGGTTCTGAAGCTTGGGAGTGCCCATAACCCAAGTACTTATAAGTTAAATAATGTAGAACTTAGCCGTACAGATTGCAAAAAGGGGACTTGGGGGTTATGGTGACAGCAACCTTAACCAAGACAGCAATGCCTAAAGCGTACGTAATAAGGCAAATAATTATTGGATTTATATCAAGAAGTGTAAGCAACAGAAGTCCAGAGGTTATACTGCAGCTTTATACATCATTAGTAAGGCCTCACCTAGATATGCAGCTCAGTTCTGGTCTCCATAATACAAAAGGATGAAAATTTCGTTAAAAAAACATTCAGCGTAGATGACTAAATTAATACATAGCATTAGAAATTTTCCCTTATGAAAAAGATTGAAGACCTTAAATTACATCATTGCTAGACGAAGAATGAGGGGAGACCTGATCGAAGGGTAAAAGGGTGGAAGAGGGGTATTAATAAAGGGGATATTAATAAGGTCTTGAGGATGTCTCTCCAAGAGAGAACCCGCAGTAATGGATTTAAATTAGACAAGTTAGAAATATAAACACAATGCAGTAAATGTGATCCTTTACGTTGTCAAAAAGGATCACATTATACTGCATTTGTGTTTATATTTCCATTGTGGGGTATTTTATACCATTTATTTCCATCCAGACAAGTTTAGGTTTAGAAAGGACAAAGGAAAGCATTGGTTTGGAAATATGTAGTTGATGAGTGGAACAGTCTACCTAGTTGGGTTATTGAGGCTAGGACTTTAGGTAGCTTCAAATTTAGGTTGGGGTAAATATATGAGTGAGAGGGGTTGGATTTGAGTGGGATTTGCAAATAAGTGGATAGAGTTATTAGACCTTATTTTTTTGGGTAGCATTGAAAAATTGGGTTGGGTAAATGTTTTGTTAGTGGATGGATTGTAAAGGACCTTCCTAGTATGGGCCAACAGGCCTGCTGCAGTGATCCTCCTTTCTTATGTTCTTATGTTCTTATGTTCTATTCCTTATGGCACAGTCAGAAATTACCACCAAAACACGAGCTCAAACCGCGTGACTCCTCCACGAGTGTGTGTGTGTGTGTGTGTGTGTGTGTGTGTGTGTGTGTGTGTGTGTGTGTGTGTGTGTGTGTGTGTATGTGTGGGTGGGTGGTAGCCTGCTGCAGTGTTCTTACTTTATGTTCTGATGTGTGTATGTGTGGTGTGTGTGGGGGGGTGCTGTGTTGTGGTGTGTGTGTGTTGGGTGTGTGTGTGGTGTGTGGGGTGTGTGGTGGGTGGTGTGTGGGTGGTGTGTGTGTGGTATGTTTTGTGTGGGGATGTGGTGTGTGGTATGTGTGGTGTGTTGTGTGTGTGTGTGTGTGTGTGTGTGGTGTGTGTGTGTGTGGTATGTGTGTGTGTGGTATGTTGTGTGTTGGTATGTGTGTGTGTGGTATGTGTGTGTGTGGTATGTGTGTGTGTGGTAGTGTGTGTGGTATGTGTGTGTGTGTGGTATGTGTGTTGTGTGTGGGTATGTGTGTGTGTGGTATGTGTGTGTGGGTGTGTGTGTGTGTGGTGGTGTGTGTGTGTGGTATGTGTGTGTGGTATGTGTGTGTGGTATGTGTGTGTGGTGTGTGTGTGTGTGTGTGGGGTGTGTGTGTGTGTGTGTGTGTTTTGTGTGTTGTGTGTGTGTAATGGTATGTGTGTGTGTGTATGGTATGTGTGTGTGTGTAAAGGTATGTTTTGTGTGGGGTATGGTATGTTTGTGTGTGTGTTGGTATGTGTGTGTGTGGTATGGTATGTGTGTGTGTGTGGTATGTGTGTGTGTGTATGGTATGTGTATGGTATCTGAAATCTGGGAATGGACAGCTGACGGATAAAAGACTTGAAATGTGTTCCTTATTTAATGACTATTTTTTGTCAGTTTTTACACAGGAAGATGTAAATGAGATTCCAGTAATTAACAAATTTTTTATTCCTGATGAATTTAAGTTAACTAATATTACTGTCACGAGGGGCATGGTTATTAAACAGATAGACAAACTGAAAAAAAATAAGTCCCCGGGACCCGATGAGTTGTTTTCAAGTGTACTTAAGGAATGCAAGATGGAGCTTAGTCAGCCATTAACGAGTGATTCAATGCGTCCACCTTACCAGTGTTGGCCAGAGTTGTGGAAGATGGCTAATGTGGTTCCTATATTCAAATCAGGGGATAAGTCCACTCCTTCAAATTACCGTCCAATAAGCCTGACATCTATAGTGGGCAAGTTGTTAGAATCAATTATAGCTGACATTA
>NC_069412.1:22691362-22754131 GCF_026875155.1 Cherax quadricarinatus | reverse complement strand
TAAATTACGGGTTAGCCCGGTACTATTATTTGATACTGATTTAAACCAGTTTCTGATCCCCTCTTCGAGTACTTAGAACAGATGATGACCCACCCACTCCGACCTCGAGAAGCTGTCTGGCAGAATTATAAGACTGAGGAAACATTGTAGTAGTCATGTATTTTGGGCACTGAGAACTAAGGGTGATTCAGGGATTTCTTGCATTTCCTGTGGCTACCATACTACCTCTTATCTCCCTCTACCACGACTTCACGGTACGACTACCCACATCTACCACGACTTCATGCTTCCACTACCCCCTTCTACCACGACTTCAATACTGCCACTACCCGTTCTACCACGACTTCACGGTACCACTACCCTCATCTACCACAACTTGATGCTGCCACTATCTCTCCCATCACACCACTAACAGCCAACTGTGCATTAATACTATTAATACTGATTGCTGAGACGGGTGGAAACTGACTCAGCAACTAGCAATCTCTGTGACAATTATTCCATAATTTGATTCTGCCTAAGACATGGTTATTGCTGGTGAAGGAAAGGTATAACCTGCTATAATGGGGACAAAGTTTCTCTGTGTAGAGCTTTATCATCACTTGGTAAAACTACTCGGTTAATTTAAGTTTTTTCCTGTACAAGTTTGTGCTGCAATCGAGATTTTTTTTCAGTGATGAATAATAATAATTAATAATAATAATAATCTTTATTTCCACATGTACTTACTATTATTACAGACCTTTTTATGCAGAACTTTTCGGGGAACTTGGGTTAAGCTTGTCTCCCAGGATGCCACCTACAACAGTCGTTTAACACCCAGGTACGTGAACAGGTGCAGCAGGTGTAAGGAAACATGTCCAACTCTCTTATATTTTATCTTAAGCCTCAACAAGGGGGCTAGTTGAGGCTCGATCCACCGTCCGGTAACAGCAACACAGACAACCCAGTCGTGTTCACTTGACTGCCACCTGACCTCATACACCCCCACAAGGAAGGGGTAGAGGATGTGCACTGATGCTAGTAAAATGACTCTTGATCCACGGAATTAGAGCTCTACGGGGATCAAACGTGATTCGTCTCCCTTTTCCCAGGGGTTTAGCTCTTCCGCGTGGATATGAAAGCTGGTATAGTCTGCTATATTGCTATCAAAGTTTAGCATGTAAATTTTTATAGCAAGGTAAGAAGCAAACGCTTGTTATCAATGTTACTGATAGCAGGATGCGTGATATCTTTAAGACGGACTATATCTTTTTTTATGTGAATGATTATCTTAATGCTAGAGATAGCGGATGTAAGGTTTTACACTGTGTCTTAAATATCTTGTTCATTCACTCAGTATCTTGCATAGTTCATTATATCCAGATTCTACACTTCCCAGGGCTACTGACGGAACTCAGATAATACAGTTAGGTAGTGTGTGTGCCTCCCTTTTAGTATACAGTAGATGGAGCCTCCACCACTCCTAGGCTGCATCACCCTCTCAGGCTCAGCATTAAATGATACGGAATATAACCTCGAGAGACTTAAATAACGAGGTGTTCAGGTGACCAAGTTACCTAGTAATTGTATACAATCTTCAATTAGGTTTAGAATCAGGTACCGTGATAGCCTTCCATTATTTATATAATACGTTACTTAGACTTTATTACTGTTAGTACCGGGGTGAAGTAGAGACCTCTCATTATTTATACCATCATTGGCTGAGCCCATACTTTATAATGGTAGCTAAATAGAAACCTTTCATTATTTATGTATGTAGTCATGCGAGTTGATGAATAAAACACCTGTGTAATTCTTGGGTGTTTTTTATTGAAAGCGTTGCACCTGTGCAGCAGATCACTGCAGTCAAATATACAGTAGTGTCTTGAGTATACTGGTAACCTCTGTATATGGCTGTAGAAGCCTACTATGTAGGCGAAACTTTTCGGCAACAAAAATACCCAAGTTTTGCAAGTGGCTTATTCACTTCTCGGTATTGTCTACCATTAATACATTAATCGTCAGCTGGACCACTAGTGACGACACGACACACACACACACACACACACACACACACACACACACACACACACACACACACACACACACACACACACACACACACACACACACAAACACGCCTCAGAGGGGAGACAGACAGACCTACCTACCTACCTACAGCTCCTCTTCTGTGTGTATTGTGACATACAGTTTACCGTGTAATATTTTTGTATTATATTTCATGAAGCGCCAAGTCCATAGGAACTATTCAGGGTTGTGAGTGCTAGAGCTTCATTTATCGTCAGTTACCTGTAGCCTGGTCTCTGTCCAGTCGTGTTCTCGGTAATCCTCTGACTCTGGAACACACGACCTAGTTGCAGGTTAGTTGCAGGTTATCTTGGCATAATAGTATTTTTTTGTGGGGGGGGGGGCTTAAGTGGTTGTTTATAACTTTTGATGGCAGTTTTGGCTTAAGTGATAGTGCTTTTGGTTGTACGTAATTCATTACTTCTCATAAGTATTGAATCATCTATATCAGAAAGAGTTCGTTCCCCACGATGCCAACACACACGAGGCTGAGATGTAATGCAGGGAGACTCCCGGAGCTCAGTCTGGCGACTTTGAAGAAGAGAGATTATAAGAGCAACATTGGAATTTCTGTGAGGTGAAGGTTATATTCAACGACAGGTGACTATCCGTGTTCATATATACTGATACCACAATATAATCCTTTTTTTAGGATTCAAATGTCCTTGACTGGTGATGTACAGGTTACATGCAGTCGCTAGGCTTTAAACCCAATAAACCACACAGCCAAAGGGATAGTGTGAGGGAAACATGAAACTGATGATGAATCGGCAACAAGGGACTTCAGATGGGACCTGAAGTCACAGATTAGCTAAAGGATTGCCAAATGGTATTTCTTTAGGCTCTTTGGTTGTAGAAATAATGTAAACAAAATGAACATGTTGTGAGAACAAGCTTCATTCACAGCTCTAGGAGTAGGTACGACAGTGCCCAGGAGACCAAAGAGTACAGCAAACGAAGATCAGGTATTATAAGAGGCAGTGTCAGATGTCTTGAACCACGCAAATACACATGGATGATTGTAGACACGTGCACACGCCCACGCCACTACACACGCCCACACGTACCCCCCCCCCACACACAAATACACAAAAATATTAACACGGCCGCTTCCCACCAAGGCAGGGTGACCCGAAAAAAGAAAAGCTTTCACCATCATTCACTCCATCACTGTCTTGCCAGAGGCGTGCTTACACTACAGTTATAAAACTGAAACGTTAACACCCTTCAGAGTGCAGACACTGTACTTCCCATCTCCAGGACTCAAGTCCGGCCTGCCGGTTTCCCTGAATCCCTTAATAAATGTTACCTTGCTCACACTCCAGCAGCACGTCAAATCCTAAAAACCATTTGTATCCATTCGCTCCTAACACGCTCACGCATGCTTACTGAAAGTCCAAGGCCCTCGCACAAAAAACAACTTCTTTACCCCCTCCCTCCAACCTTTTCTAGGTCGACCCCTGCCCTGCCTTCCCTCCACTACAGATTTATACACACTCGAAGTCATTCAATTTTGTTCCCTCCTCTCTACATGTCCGAACCACCTCAACAACCCCTCTTCAGCCCTCTGGATAATAGTTTTGGTAATCCCGCACCTCCATCTCCAAACTAATGGATCCTCTGAATTATATTCACACCACACATTGCCCTCAGACATGACGTCTCCACTGCCTCCAGCCTTCTCCTTGTTGCAACATTCTCCACCCATGTTTCATACACATATAAGGGAGTTGGTATAACAGTACTCTCCACAGACTCCTCAGTGCACCACTTACCTCTTCCCCTTTTCAATTCTATGATTCACCTTATCTTTCATAGATCCATCTGCTGACCCATCTACTCCCAAATATCAGAAAACATTCACGTCCTCCATACTCTCTCCCTCCAATCTTATATCCATTTTTTTGGAACCTAATTTTTTTTGTCCTCATACACCTTACTCTTTATTCACTCTTTATTTCCTTCTTCTACATACCCTAACAACCTCATCCAACCTCTGCAACTTCTCTTCAGAATCTCCCAAAAGCACAGTGTCATCAGCAAAGAGCAACTGTGACAACTCCTACTTTGTGTTATATTCTTTTCTTTTAACCCCACACCTCTTGCCAACACCCGATCATTCACTTCTTTTACAACTCCATCTATAATTAAATTGAACAACCATGGTGACATGACACATCCCTGTCTAAGGCCTACTTTTACTGGGAAATATATATAATGTCGTGCTGTATAGGTAAAAAGTGGTCAATTAGCAAGAACTCATTTAATTTAAATCCTTCCTAAAATTTTCTCTTAACTTTTAAAGATATATTTTTTTCATTTATGTTAGTGTAAAAATTAATAATTTTGTACCCAAAGAACCTTAGAAAACTTACCTAACATTATTGTAAGCGCAATTTAATATAGCCTAATCCAACTAAATATATTTTAGATAGGTTTACAATAATTTAATAAAGAAACACAATGAAATACATTTTTTCGTTAGGTTCAGTATGATTATTGCATACGCAAATTTTAGCTTGCCCTATTCGGCAAGAAGAGTGCTGCTATTTAAACCAAAATCGCAAGTTTGACCTATTCGGCACGACATCTATATATAATCACACACGAACATGCATGTGCACTGTGAGTACACACATGTAAGAACCCTGAGGATTCATCTGTTATCCACTCAGAGCGTCAATGCACTAACCACTTCAGATCCACAAGCACTTAACAACTCGCCTAAAAGTCATTAAGGAACACCTGGCACCAGACACAGCCATCCATTTTAATATTCAATAAAATGAATTCCATTTTTAATAACAGTAAAGGACTCAGCGTGTATTTTGTCATTTGTAAATATTCCTGAGTTAATATGATGCAGTGTTCATGTCCCGTGAGAAGAGGGAAGGGTCGTGCTGAGGGAAGAGACTGAGAGAGAGACTGAGAGAGAGAGATGGAGAGATATAAAGATGGAGAGAGAAAGATGGAGAGAGATATGGAGATGGAGAGAGAGAGATATGGAGATGGAGAGAGAGATATGGAGATGGAGAGAGAGAGAAAGGGAGAGGGAGTTAGGGAGGGAGGGAGAGGGAGAGAGAATAGTCAAAAAAAGAGAGAAGCAAAGCCATCAGCATACTGTTTACCAATTTAAGAGACTATTTAATTTTTTCTTGTTCTTTTGTGAGCTCACGAATGTAGAAAATTCAACGTTGGAAAGACTCAAGCAGAAAATAGTTATCAGGAAGCAAAGACTTGAAAACCTGGTCCCTCCACGGCAGGGAGGAACCTTGACGCCGGTGGTGCGAGATTGATTCAGGGAATTAAAGATACCCTCCATTTCTCCCAGACCAAGATTGCGCCTCTTTTCTCCAGACACTGTATGACCACTACGGGTTTAGCGAATTCGTATAAATATGAAGAACCCGATGTCCTTAATGAAGTCCCAGTATGGATAATCGTCTGGCATTAATCCGCATATTGATGTATGATTAACCCTTCTGGGAAGAGAGCTATTGAATGCGTGATGATAAATGTGTTTTCTTCTTTGGGTTACCCTTCCCTGAGTAGGAAACAGCCGATGATCGTGGAAAAAAAAATCCACTTCAGAACTGACAGAGACTGTGGCTTTCAACTAGGAAGAAAAGATTCATGTCTCCATCCAAGATTTTCAATCTTCATAACTTGCTCCTAAAATTGTGCCAAAGTGGTAATAGGTGTCGGTAAGGAAAAGATCTCTCTCATTTTTAATTATTTGGGCATGTAATCGGCTGACAGACTGGACAAGATTATTTGAGGAAACTGTGTTGATGAACTGCCTCTGACTCGCATATACCAACTTTACTTAGCACAGGGTACGTTGTATTGTCTCTCATAAAGCGCTTAACCCATGTGGGCTGTTCTGTGCAAGAAGTGATGGAGACTCGATTCTCTCTCTGTCCTCTGACCTGCCAGTCTGTTAGCGCTTGCACAAAGGGTAAGTGACCTTTCCTTTCTGGAAGAAAGCCCTTCACAAAAGAAACAGCCAAGCAATAGCCTATGACCGTATATCAGTATTTTCCGTGTTAGGTTAGGTTAGGTAAGGTTCGTCAGGAAACAGGACAAATGTTTCCTGACGCGGGTCTTAGTCAGATGATGACCCGCCTTTGGAGCTTTTGGTCATCTGACCGAGGCCTTCCGCTGGCTTACCGGTCCACCCCTTTAAAAATTATGGTCATTTATAACCAGTCTGTCATATTTTCCGTGTGGTTTCAGAAAAGGTCACTCAGCATCAGACGACCGGCTGGTCCTCTCCACCACAAGACATAGCTTATTGGATATATAAGATATCAGCTGTATAGCTGCAGTGCACATTTTGAACGCCTTTGAAAGGATTGGAACAGTATACTGGCAAATTAAAAGGACTTGAAATCAGACTTAGAGAGTTGCGCTTTTAGAGCAGTTCATGATGAAGCATGGACAATAATATCTGTACAACCGATATCATTATACCACAAGTGTGTGTGTCTGGCTCCTTGTTATGTAATGTGTATTTCATACATGTAATTCTCCACATTCTTGAATCATAGCACTCCTATGCAGATATCTAGATTTTGTAACCTGCAACTAGGTAGAGGAATATTAGGCCTAGGAGCTAGGGATCAGCCTCTATCAAACACGTGTAGTTGAGTAGCTGGTTTATAAGATGGCAGTGATAATTATAACGAATTCCAAAAAATGAGATATGTAATTTCTTCGCAAAGTTAACAGGTAGAAGCGCTTGACCTCAACCCTCTCCAGCATAGCTAAGAGAGGCAATACAGATTAATATTAGTTTTATATGGGGTGAACTTGTAGGGTAATGGAAGGTAATAAGGTTCGAACTAAGGGGATTATAATTCCAATTCCCAGGATCAGTAGCCCCTTAGCAGCATCAGGGTCATCCCCGTGTAACCAGCAAACCGCGAATCTTCAGAAAAACTTTTTCGATTTTTCATAAACGTAACACGACACTTAAACTTTCAAAGCGGAGGAAAATAATATATATATATATATATATATATATATTATATATATATATATATATATATATATATATATATATATATATATATATACAAAACCACTGTGAAAGAGTAGTGAAATTCCAAGCGCTTTCGTGACTACTCACATTGTCAAGGACAATGTGAGTAGTCACGAAAGCGTTTGGAATTTCACTACTCTTTCACAGTGGTTGTTTTGCATATTATAAAATCACCTGTTTACTGTGATCTTATTGTATAATATATATGTGTGTAAATATATATATATGCAGATCTGATGGCAGCCAAAATCGTCCAGATGGTATCACCCTTCAAGCCTGGACAGACGGTAAGCAGGTGGTGTGGGACTACACATGTGCGTCTACCTTGGCTGATACCTATCTCCATTACACCAGAGAGGAAGGAGGGGCAGCTGCCAGCTTCATGGAGTCACAAAAGTCTAGAAAATATGGAGACCTAGCCCATCATTGTATGTTTGTTCCCATAGGCTTAGAGACCCTTCGGTCATGGAGAAAGAGTGCATCTAAGTTCCTTAAGGAGCTAGGCAAAAGGCTCATTAGGGTAAATAGGGATCCCAGGGCAGCTAGTTTTCTGTTCCAGCGGCTCAGTGCGGCTGTCAGAGGGGTAATGCCTGCTGTATTTTGGGCGCGCGCCCTATCCTGAAGAGTTGGATGAGATTTTCGCATTATAATCAGTGACAAACACGTAACAATATGTACTAGACGTATATCTCTCACATCTCATGAACTATATATGCCATCTTTATATCAACAATGTATCTTTTAAACCTTTTGTACCATATTACGTAATAAAATATACCTATTGGTAAAAGTATAGAGTATAGTTATACCAATGTTTTTGTATGGGTGTGAAGCATGGGTGGTGAATGTTGCAACAAGAAGGCTGGAGGCAGTGGAGATGTCATGTCTGAGGGCAATGTGTGGTGTGAATATAATGTAGAGAATCCGTAGTTTGGAGATTAGGAGGTGGTGCAGGATTACCAAAACTATTATCCAGAGTGCTGAGGAAGGGTTATTAAAATGGTTTGGACATGTAGAGAGGAGGGAGCAAAATAGAATGACTGCGAGAGTGTATAAACCTGTAGTGAAGGGAAGGCGGGGTAGGGGTCGGCCTAGGAAAGATTGGAGGGAGGGGGTAAAGGTTTTGTGTGCGAGGGGCTTGAACTTCAGTAAGCGTGCGTGAGCGTGTTAGATATGAGCAAATGGAGACAAATGGTTTTTAGGACTTGGCGTGCTGTTGGAGTGTAAAGGATCCAGGGAAACCGGCAAGCCGGACTTGAGTCTTGGAGATGGGAAGTACAGTGGCTACACTCTGAAGGAGGGGTGTTAATGTTGCAATTGTATAACTGTAGTGTAAGCATGCCTCTGGCAAGACAGTGATAGAGTGAATGATGATGACAGTTTTTCTTTTTCGGGCCACCCTGCCTAGGTAGGAAATAGCCGATGTGTTAATAGAAAAACGTATACATCTAATTTATAAAATTATATATATAATTTGTAAATTTATATTCAAACAGAAAGAGTAAGTTTAAAATTACTTCAAATGTTGACATAACTTTTTGTTTACATATTTGCATTTAAAATATTAATTTTGCATAATTGCCTCATCGTGTCATTTTAATGTGTAATGTGCCCTTTTTCGATCGACACCATGCCTAACCCTTCTAGGGTAGGGTAGGTGCCTGAGCCCGAGCTTACAGCTCACAAGACTGTCATTCCCATTAGCCCCCTTGTGGCGGGGATGGCAGACCAGAGAGGCCTAGTTTGTGGCTAGGCCTGGGGACAGTTGGTCCCAAAGATGAGGAGGTACTTGTGCCTCCTCCCATGGGAGACTTAGGTCTCAGACACTCCCTAAAGAGAGAGTCAAGGCTGGGCCACCACTTGGAAAAGGCCCGGGCCGGGAGAATACCGGCTAATCTTTAACTAATGTGCCCTTCAATCTGGTAGTCAGCAGTTACTGTAAACTCTCTGGTCCCTACACTAGGACAAACCTTCAAGCTCACGATACCAATGAATATGTAGTGGAATGCTAAACTATAATGAAGTCTCCCAGATCAAGCTGTAATTTTTCACTGCATTATTAGGAAATCCACCTGAGTGATAATATATAAGATGGAATATGATGATAAAACCGTTCTCTGGGATGGAGTATGACAAAAACCCTTTTGTGTAACGGAGGATGACAACTATCCTGCATGATGGCAAATGACAATAAAACTATCCTACATGATGGAGTATGATAAACTATCCTGCGTGATGGAGTGTAATAAAACCGTCTTGCGTGACGGGTACATAAAATAAATATTGTTTTGAGAGAGAGTAAATCCCACATGGAGACAAAAACGCGGAAAAATAGTTAGTTATTTTCGACCCCACAACTGAGGTCTTCAGCTCGAGAGAACTTTAAGTCCCACTACAACACCACTGTATGAAAGGATAGATGACAAGAAAGTATCTAGAAACTGCTAGGAGAGCAGAATAACATCTGACTAAGGTGAATGTGTTGTCAAAGTTCAATTTGATCAGGGTTTTAATTGTGGCCTTTTCTCTACCAGTGACAACTTCGTTCTTTTATACTTTCAAGAACCAACATAGTTCTTGCTTAAACTTTATAGAATATATAGGTCAGGGTAACGACATAATATGCAACCAATTTTGCTTACAGGAACCCGGGGTGTGTGCGTGTGTACTCGCCTAATTGTACTCGATTGTGGTTGCAGGGGTCCAGACTCACCTCCTGGCCCCGCCTCTTCACTGACCGCTACTGGGTCCTCCCTCTCCCTGCTCCATGAGCTTTATCATACCTCGTCTTAAAACTATGTATGGTTCCTGCCTCCACTACATCACTTCCCAGACTATTCCATTTCCTAACAACTCTGTGGCTGAAGAAATATTTCCTAACATCCCTTTGACTCATCTGGGTCTTCAGTTTCCAATTGTGACCCCTTGTTTCCGTGTCCCGTCTCTGGAACATCCTGTCTCTGTCCACCTCGTCTTTTCCACTCAGTATTTTGTATGTTGTTATCATGTCTTCCTTGACCCTCCTGTCCTCCATTGTTGTGGTGTGTGTGTGTGTGTGTGTGTGTGTGTGTGTGTGTTGTGTGTGTCGTGCCGAATAGATCAAACTTGCGATTTTGGCTTAAATAGCAACGCATAAGAGAAAATTTTGAGAGAATTTTAGAAAGGACTTAATTTTAAAGGAGATCTTGCTAATTGACCAGTTGTACCTATTCGGCACGACATATGTATATCAATAACAACACTGCACTAGCCAAGGACTCGAACCCATGCTGCTTTGTCCTGCCTCATGGTGGGAGAAAACACATGACGCCCTAATCCACTGGACCATACGATCCTTAAGAGTAGCGCACCCAGCGGAACTGGATGTTGTACTCGCTACCCAAGGACACACGATGGTGTGAATGACTCGAGGCTAGTTTCATTCTAGTCCCTGTTTGGTGTACTAGTACAACGAGCAGTATTTTATATTATTGTAACCACGAACGAGTGGTATTGATCAATAACAACACTGCGCTAGCAATAATATATAATACTGCTCGTTGTACTAGTACACCAAACAGGGACTAGAATGAAACTAGCCTAGAGTCATCCACACCATCGTGTGTCCTTGGGTAGCGAGTACAACATCCAGTTCCGCTGGATGCGCTACACTTAAGGATCGTAAGGTCCAATGGATTAGAGCGTCTTGTGTTTTCGCCCACTATGAGGCAGGGCAAAGCAGCATGGGTTCGAGTCCTTGGCTAGTGCAGTGTTGTTATTGATCAATAACACTCGTTCGTGGTTACAATTATATATATATAATTATATATATATATATATATATATATAATTATATATATATATATTTATATTAGTTTGTTTTGTATATTACTTCCATCTCTATTAAAAGCTAATTTTGTCATTTCTTCAGCATATTTTTACTATTTAAGAGCACTCATTAAGAGTTCAGGTGACTCAACTTATAGGCTTCAATAAACATTCATATTAAATTAAAATATTAAGTGAAAAAATAGGATGTATAGAGGAAGAGGAGGAAACCGCTGGGGCTGTCTGGTAGTCTTCAGAGACCAGTGTACAGAAAGGCGTCCTGGATGATGGCTGACTTAGATAAACATGGCAAGTTGTCTTCCATTTTAATAAGACTGATCCTTACTAAATGGATTTCTCTCTCTGCCTGTCTCTTTCTCTTACACACACACACACACACACACATACTTCCTCTTTTCTCTCTCTCTCTCTCTCTCTCTCTCTCTCTCTCTCCCTGTAAGAAAATTCTTGCCTAGGAACCTGGTGTTTGAGTGATGTTGCCTTTGTGTATGCATCAACCTGGTGAGGTATGGCTCTCTGGCGTGCCGCCTCCGTGCCTCTGACCCGGACTCTTGATGCAGTAATAGCAATAATAAAAATGGAAATAAAAATAATAATATTGGGAATAAAATTATTTGCAAAAGTCATTCTAACAATATTAATTGTAATAATACTAACAAGAGTAATAATCTCTGAGGCAGTGTTCAGCTCAAGTTATTTATAATGCTTGTACCCTGTGGCTTAGCGCTTATTTTTGATTATAATAATATAATGCTTGTATTCAGCAGTATACAGGAACCGTATTGTTTGTATTCAGTGTACAGGAACTACATTGTATGCTCAAGGCTTGATGGAGGCTAGATCCTTCGGTCTGTTAATCGCCTTGGTCTCTGAGCAGCCAGGCTGTTGGTGATCCACTGCAGTATACATGAATGGTTTCTATAACCACAGATAAGCGTACAGATAGCGACTATCTTACATATAACTCTACTGGAAATTATCGTGACGGGAAAGCGATAAAACTGAAGATGTCATATAGCTGAATGCAACTGGAAACCAGAGCCTCAGTGATAGAATTTTTGATTACTTCGAGGGATAGGTGAAGGGCTCTAGTTTCAAGGAATTGGACCTAACCTTCCGTTCTTTTGGCGAACCCTATTTCCCATTTCCCAGACGCTGTGGGATCCTGTGATATTAGACCTCTGTCTATATTAATGGTGGGCTTCAATAATTTTGATTAATTTTCAAGCTATTAGCGATAAAGTCAAGTAAATGTTGCATGATTTATGTTTGGGAGAGCTTACTACATTCACTCGTGGCTCTGCAAAGTCGAGTAAACATGCAGCATCACGGTGTTAGTGTACGTAGCCTTAAATATTTATGCTCCAGCTAATCAGTTTCGGCCTGAAGCTTTACCAGATCACATCAATAGTTAACCTACCCTTATTCTTGGAGACTGGCACAAGAATATTGGAGGGTCTGTCAGAAACACCAATGAAAGTAAACCAGTTAAATTTCTAAGTGAGCAGGATAATACTAGAATTGTGGGCACTATTGAGCTTATTCGTCTGTATGGCGGCGTATTAGATTTGTGCCTAGGATTCAATGCATCGCATACGATACAGGGCTCTCTTATAGTTGATGGTCTATCTAATCACTTTTAAAGACTCACAACTGGCAATCTTGATCATACTTCCGTAATCAACATGCTAAATACAAATGGAAAAAGCTTCCTCGTTACCCAGATTATAGAGAACATTATTAATTGCTTTTTTCAATGGTATAAAAATTGTGTCCACTGGTACACAAAGAATTAATGATTTAGTTTCCACTATTGAAATCTTTCTCACATATTAAGAGATTAGAAAAAAAGACAATGTGCATGTCAACAAACACCATTAGGAGCATTATAGTGATCTACAACTACATAAAACGTGTAGCTAAAAGGATTTCTACCTTCTACCCCTGCATCATCCACTATCATCCCTCTCCCTCTTGCTACCCATTACCCTTGCATTCTTCGCTGCCCGGCGGCGCTGTATGACCCTTGTAGGTTTAGCGCTTCTTCTTGATTACAATAAAAAGATTGGTAAAACATATCGTGACTGTAGAACCCCAGACTTGTTCAGAACTTTCCAAGATGCACTACCAATTGCTAGGAATAGAAAATAAGAACTTAGGCAGCAAGAATAGAATTCTTTCTTTCTATGTTTAGCTTGGAAAGATATAAATAAAATAACCAAGAAAATGAGAGGTAATGTTCCCTATCCATTGTTTCTTGAAAAAGTAAATGACTTCATAAATAATTGGTTCAAAATATCAATGCTTGAAAATCTCTCATCTCATATTAAAACAAACCTAGAAATTACTAAAGGAAGGTCGAAACTGACTTATTTTATGAGCCAAAATATTGAAGAGTGTGATTGCCTCTTCACTGCATTAAATAAAGATGGTATAACTTACGATATCCTTGGAATTTTCAGGCAAATCCCGGATAACCCTTTGTACTGAATAATCTTACAAGGATCGAGGGAATATTTCCTGAATCGGTAGTCTCATTGTCTCTTCCTAAGCCACAATAGCCTGATACATTTATACCAATCACTTTAACTAATTGGATTGTAAAAATAGTTGAATGATAAAAGACTATGTAGAACCAGACATCAACTTTCACCTCTTTGGTTTTATGAAAGGAAAGTGTGCAAAATCGTTTTACCACCTATTTCAATGTACACACTTCTAGTTTTACCACTTTTTTTTACGTAAAATCTGCATTTGATGGAGCAATCAGAACTATTATCCAACATAAACTAACCAAAATGAATATTGTTGGTACCCTACTCAGGTAGATAATAGGTTATCAAAGTATCTTCTGTTCATTACCAAGGTTTTAGAAGTGAGACTAAAGAAATGTTCCTAGGTACTCCGCAGGGAAGAATGCTTTTTCCCATGTTATTTAATTTCCCCACTAATACTCTTCTAAGTGCTCTGCCTACTTCACTTAAACATATAGCTATAAGCTGTGCCGATGACATGTAATCCACAAACTGAATACAAGTAGATGAGCACCGTCATTAACCAAGTTCAAGTAATTTGTAATCTACTAGGCCTCATTATATCTTCATCTAAAGCAAAGTTACTGACAAGCAAACGACATCCCTCACCAGTCAGCTTGTAAGATAAAAACATCAACTATGTTTAATCTTACAGTATCTTAGGGTAGACGTACCCTTCAATAAATCCATTATACCACAACTAAATAAACTTAAAATACGAAGATAGGATAAATACTCTCAGAGCTCCTGCTGATTATACTCCCCAATTCTGATGCGAATGTAAAAATGATGGGAATGATGTACATAGGTTATATTAGATCCTTAATTGATTATGCTGCGCCCAAGTTAATATTAGTTAATTAAAATCCTCTCCAGCCGTTGGAGCTAATGCAAAACGAAGCTCTAAGAATTATTCTTGGCTGTTTTAAAACTACTAAGGTTCTTTATGTGAGGAAGAGGCCTGATGATCATAGTAAAAATAATAGGATTATAGGCAATAATACTGTACTTGTTATTAGTGTTAAAAAATGAACCTGACGCAACAAATCTTATTAAATGTCTAGAAACAAATAAACATTACTCTAAATGAGTTGTTTAAACATGCAGCTACATTATATTTTATAACCTGCACGAACTGTATCACTAATAGCAACAAGAGCATTTCATCCCGTCCATGGAAAGTGTATTTATGGAATATCGTATGTCTGAAAAGCCGTCCCAGTAAGCTCATCACTAGATCACTTGCAAATGTAAATGTAAATGGACCTAAGCAGTAGTCTACTGGTAGGGCGATTGCAACCTGTTGAGTTAGGGATAAGCATTAATAACAGGGCATCTACACTGCGAACTAAATCGTTTGCCATCTTAATGGGACTAAAATTAACTTACGGCACTTAAACCGACTCTGATTATTATTGATTCTATCATCACTGAAGGTTCTGGAATAACAACAAGCTCTTCGAAGTATATAATATATATATATATATATTTTATATATATATTAATATATATATATAATATATATATAATATAGTGCTGAATAGTTAAAATTGGTCAATTAACAAGAACTCATTTAAAATTAAGTCTTTTCTAAAATTTTATCTTATACGTTTAAAGATATATTTTTCCATTTATGTTAATGTAAAAATTAATAATTTTGTACTAAAAGAACCTTAGAAAACTTGCCTAATCTTATAACAGGAACAATTTAATTTAGCCTAATCCAACTAAATATATTTTAGATAAGTTTACAATAATTAATAATAAACACAATGAATTTTTTTTTTCGTTAGGTTCAGAATGATTTTTTTTTGGGGGGGGGGGGAAATTATTGCATACACAAATTTTCGCTTGCCTTATTCGGAAAGAAGAGCGCTACTATTTAAGTCAAACTCACACTCGAAAATCAGAGAGGAAAAAATTTTGCATAATTTTCATCGATTCCGTCACACAATGACTTACTCTCGTGATAAAGTTAAGAAGGTAACCAAAGTACGCTGAAGGAAAATGTAGAATATAACTTTGCCATGTCTGTCTAGTATTAGGAATGACATTAGAGAAGTATTGGTAATCCCGCACCTCTCCTAATCTCCAAACTACGAATTCTCTGCATTATATACACACCACACATTGCCCTCACACATGACATCTCCACTGCTTCCAGCCTTCTCCTTGTTGCAACATTCACCACCCATGTCTCGCACCCATACAAGAGCGTTGGTATAACTATACTCTCGTACATTCCCCTCATTGCTTTCATGGATAGAGTTCTTATTCTCCACAGACTCCTCTGTGCACCACTCAACTTTTTCCCCTCGTCAATTCTATGATTCGCTTCATCTTTCATTGTAATATATGCTGACATGTCCACTCCCAAATATCTGAATACATTCACCTCCGCCATACTCTCTCCCTCCAATTTGATATCCAATCTTCCGTTACCTATATTTTTTATCCTCATCACCTTACTTTCCCTATATTCACTTTTAATTTCCTTCTTTTACATACCCTACCAAACTCATCCACCAAACTCTGCAGCTTCTCTTCAGAATCTCCCAAAAGCACGGTGTCATCAGCAAAGAGCAACTGTGACAATTCCTACTTTGTGTTAGATTCTTTATATTTTAACTGCACACCTCTTGCCAAGATTATTAACCCCACACCTCTTACCAAAACTATTATCCAGAGGGCTGAAGAGGGGTTATTGAGATGGTTTGGGCATGTAGAGAGGAGGGAACAAAATAGAATGAATTCGATTGTATATAAATCTGTAGTGGAGAGAAGGCGGGGTAGGGGTCGGCCTAGGAAAGGTTGGAGGGAAGGAGTAAAGGAGGTTGTGTGTGCGAGGAGCTTGGACTTCAGCAAGCGTGCGTGAGCGTGTTAGGAGCAAATGGAGACAAATGGTTTTTAGGACTTGACGTGCTGTTGAAGTGTAAGCAAGGTAACATGTATGAAGGGATTCAGGGAAACCGGCAGGCCGGACTTGATTCCTGGAGATGGGAAGTACAGTGCCTACGCTCTGAAGGAGGGGTGTTAATGTTGCAGTTTTATAACTGTAGTGTAAGCGCGCATCTCGCAAGACAGTGATGGAGCGAATGATGAGATTTTCTTTTTCGGGCCACCTTGCCTTGGTGGGAAACGGCCGATGTGTAATAAAATAAATAATTAGAAGTGAATAAACTGAATGTCATAGGAATGCAGTTAGAAGCCTGAGAAGCTCTATCACTCTATAAAGTACGTTTATGGAGCATCTTGTGATGTGAATAGTAGCCGAGCTTAGGATTGATTACAAGTACCTCTGGAAGTTAGCACACTGAACATTAAAATGGTATAAAATACCGACAGGTTGTTAGGTAAGACACATATGCAACAGTTAGGTATCTTCATTTCGAAACGTTTCGCCTACACAGTAGGCTTCTTCAGTCGAGTACAGAAAAGTTGATAGAAGCAGGGACCTGACCTCCCAACATCTGCGTTCTTACCTCTTCTAGTGACCTACGTCTCACCTCCTGGCGCTATATAAGGCTCCATCCTGTCACTTCATCTTCATATTGTTTCATACTATGGAACAAAGCTCTTCTCCAGACTGAGGGACTGACCACCTCAAAACTTTAAGGGTGATGGACTGATTACATCGTCTTCAAGTATCTTCTGCTTCTATCAACTTTTCTGTACTCGACTGAAGAAGCCTACTGTGTAGGCGAAACGTTTCGAAATAAAGATACCTAACTGTTGCATATGTGTCTTACCTAACAACAAGTTAGCACACAATGATCAGACTAAATGCAAAGTATGTGGTCAGCCTTATGGTTACTTTCTTGAACACTATGCTTAACTGTCCATTTATCGAGGAAATAGGAAGACAGTATAATAATCTATGAGGCATGTCAGGGTATCTTATTAATGAAAATAAGATTCCAGATATATTAAGCAAATATCCTAATTTTGCTTGCAGAGATTGCAGATGTAAATCCAGATATACTCTAGTAAATCTTCCGGGGTGTAGTTCCCTAGGCATTTTAGGTAAGTATTTGCTCTTACGCTACCTTCCACAGAATTGATATAGGGTGCACAATAAACTAGCCGCCTCAGTGGCACAATTTAAAGTCTAATTCAGCGATAACTACTCGCACACAAATATATACGTTCACATCAGGAGCGCACACATCCAGACGAGTGTAAAAAAAAAAAATATCACTGATGAACTCTCTACCGCGGGTTCAAGCCCCTCCCGTGGTATGGTTTTGTAATCGTGTCAATATGATTTCGTGAGTTAGACGACTGTACGCTCATAGATGAGCATCAGCGACAGTTGTTACTGCTCGAAAAAACGTTGTTGACCAGGCGGCCAGTGCTGGAATGCTGAGTTAATTCCCTAGTGTTTCCAGAGTAGAACCACCCTCGAACCTCTCAAAGGTATAACACAGGCACGCCCTGACGAGATACTGGCAACACGAAGGAGAAATAGCCATTAGTACATCACATCCGCCGGGTCACACACAAAAATTTACATGCATATGTATATGACTCCGTTTCAAATTGGATTGGGAAATTTGCCTTTATAATGGAGACATGGAGGCGCTGCCGAGTGGGAAGTATGTATCGTGTCATTTATTGACAATGAACATCGGGCAGTGAGCGCTGCCAGCACATTGTAGTGCCAATGGTAATTATTTTTCGTAAAACTGGATTAAACTCTTGCAGTTCATCAGACGTGAATGTAGAGGCGAGTGACAGACGAGGTAGAGTGAGTTAAACACAAACACAAACACGAAAACAGAACTCATAATATAAACCTATCACTACAAAATGATGTAGACGCCTCTCGATCCGAGGTATTCCAGTTACACCTTCGAAAAAAATCTTTATAACCTCCCATTTACCGAGCGTTGTACGACCCCTGCGGGGTCGTACAACGCACAGGTCGCTGGAAGCCAGCGACCCACCTCAGTACCTGGACAACAAGAGTGGTGTGGAAATCTTGACATATGGTGTTACTAAAAAAGGTCTTTGAGATTAGCTGAAGGATCATAATTCCACAAGAAACATTGTTAAAAAAGGACATGTCGCAGAATGAGAGCACTTGTATTCGGACAGTTTTACTCTGTTAGAACCTGCCTTAGGATGATGTTTCGCTCAATCAGCGCTTGTATTGAGGCAACTCTTTACTGTTGGGCAGCGCTGTGTGACCCTTGTAGGTTTAGTGCCTCGTTTTGATTATATAATCTTCGCTGTAGGAGCTGGCAATGAGACAACATTTCAGTCATTTAAAGCTGGTATTAATGCAGTGTTTCGCTTTTATCAGAGCGAAACGTTTTCCAAAAGAAGCCTCTTCTGCAAAGTGTCCTTCTCTCAACATGATCAATAAGTATTTTTCTGGATCCCACAAGAAATACAGAACCCAATTGGTGGTTAGAGAGAAAAAACTCACTATAAACATGGATTTAAGCGTGTTTACATAATCAGCCATCGGCAATAATGTTTAAACGCGAACACAAAATATTTGTAAATCTGCATAAAACGTATTTAGCAGGCAGTAACAGTGTAAACAGAGGTCTTGTTTGCAATATATACATTAACCAACACCACCAGTCTTACCATTCACTTTCAAGTGAAATTTTGGTTGGTTGGTTGGTTGGTTAATTGGGCTTAAAGCCTATCAACTTGCATGTGAGCTTTAAACTACTAGTCAAGAATATCTTGACACCTGAAGTAGGGATTAAAGTGAACTTCTAAAGGTTTATACACAGAGAAACACGAGGAATAAGAGACAAGTTCAACATCTGGGTATCTTTGTAGACGTATCGCCAATCAGTGGGTTTATCAACACAATACATAGACATAAAGTGAAGAATGTAGAAATGCATACAAAAGATGATGTAATCAGTCCTCTACTTTGGAGCTATCTCTGATACACATGCATGAATCTTGGCTATATGCATGTGTTCCAGATTCTTCAAGACTACGGTGCTCTTGACCAACTTCAAGGCAGAGGCACTGATTACCTCATCTTTTGTATATAATTCGAAAGTCTTCATTTTATGTCCTTGTATTGATAGTCACTGGTTGGCGAAACATCAACAAATAAAGATACCCAGATGTTGTACATGTCTTATTCTTCATCTTGCTTTTTGTCGTATGTGTATGTATATATCCTGTGACCTGAGAGAAAATACAAAATCTCGGTTTACAAAATAAATGGCTTGTGAAATGAAATAGTATGAAATCATTTACCAGGGTTGTGTTCAACCCTAATAAATTGGCATTGATGTTTTTAAACAGATGACTGCATGGAATTAGAACACCTTCTGATTATGGCTAGCCAGGAGTTTTAATCTGCTCTCCTAATTATTTGGAAGGGTTGTGGCCGATGTGATTGTTCTTTGCAATAGAGACAGAGTGAACAAGGACTGCACCAAGGAAATTGAGAGCTAGTTTGATGAACCATTGCCTCCTCCTCAGGATGGTTCCATGATGTTTGAGTGGCTGATAGGAATGATCCACAGTTGAATAAGCCATGAATGACACAGGCGTGAAAACTCACGAAGCGTCCTGTATAATATAAGTAATAGTTATGAACAATCGAGCGAGTGAATGAACGAGTTAAAAGTTGTTTTGGAGAGTCGAGAACAAAAGCTGACAAATCAAAACAATCTCTCTGGCACCTTAGAATTTCGCAGGATTAGTCTTACTTTCCTAATTGCTTGCGAAGCTAATTCGCTCTCAGCCGGGTAAATTACTCATTTGTTGTGTGTGTGTGTGTGTGTGTGTGTGTGTGTGTGTGTGTGTGTGTGTGTGCACGTGCGTCCATTCGTGTGCGCTTTTTATTTACATTTTCGTACTGGAGATATTTAGAGTAATTAATAAATATTTAAGTATACAACGGATCAGACGAGACTGCCATCGCTGTCATTGCTACCATGGTGATGATTGTTGTCGTGGTGGTGATTGTTGTGGTGGGGTGGTGATTATTATCGTGGTGGTGATGGTGATGACTGTCGTGGTGGTAGTGGTGGAGACCCATCATACTGTTACATTACAGGTGGGTGCTCCCTGGCTGTCTATGCTCCTTTTGAGTGGCTGTCGTTTTTTAGTGCTCTCCTCTGTGGCTCTGCCTTTATGATCCTGTCTGATGATTTTCTCCTCGGTTACCTTCTCCCTTCCCTCCTCCTTTACGTCTCACCCGTCTTCCTTTCCACGACGCCCCTTTGCCTTCCCTCCCTTCTTTCCCCCTCACCCGTCTTCCTTTCCACGACGCCCCTCTGCCTTCCCTCCCTTCTTTCCCCCATTTCTTCCCTCCGTCCCGCCCTTCATCTTTCCCTCCCTTCCACTCCGACTTCTGCCTTTTTTTCAGTATTTTCTACCCCTTTTCATCCCCTTTCCCCCTTCAGTCTGTATCTGCTTCCATTTATCTCTTCCTTCTCCCCTCCCTCCACCTTCACTTCCTCCATTACCTTCTTAACTCTTTCTACTCTTTCCTCCATCTCTTACCTTTTTCCCGTTATTTCTCCTTGACCTTTAATCTCATTTAACTTCTGTTCTCCCCTCTTTACATTCTTTAGTCTACCTTTCCATCCTTTCGTAGGTAATACCATCCTTCTCTAGCTTTCTCCATACTTCTCTCCCTTACCTTCCTCCTGTACCTTTTCCACCTTACTTCCTTCTCTCCTTCTCTTTTTCCTTTTTTTCCATTACTTCCGTTTTCGTTTTCTATCGTCTTCCCTCTTGCCTTCTTTTCCTTTCATCCTTCAGTTCCTTACTTTCTTCCCTCCTTTCCTCTCTCGTAACTTCTCCCTACCCCTTTCGCCTTCCTTTCTGTTCCATTTCTTCTACACATCTGCCTGGAACTCTCTCTCTCGCTCTCTCTCCCCTCATTCACATTCTCCCTTGTCTCATTTCTCTCGCGTCCCTTACATCATCTTTTTCACTTCCGTCCATAAACTCCCCTACTTCTGGTGTGCTATCTTCCACGTTACTCTCCCCCCTCCCCCCCTGGCTCTCTTTAATGTCTCACTAGCTCTTTCATCCTCCCCTCTCATCTCATCCCCCATTGCTCCTCCTCCCTCCCTCCCTCCCCCCTCTTCCTCTTTTTTCCACCTCCTACCACATCTTTCCTTTCAACTTTCCACCCCTTCAACTTCCCCTTCTGCTCTTCTTATTCTTCCTCCTACTCATCGTTCTTCCTCTCCCCCTCATTCCTCCTCTTCCTTTCACCCCTCCCCCCCTCCTATTCACCATCAAGTCTCATTTCTACTCTCACTCCTATTCTTCCACTACTCTGCCTCATTCCTCCCCTCATCTTCCTTCTTCCTTATCTTCCGTCCTCCTCCCCCCATCTTCCTTCTTCCTTATCTTCCGTCCTCCTCCCCTCATCTTCCATCCTCCTCCTCCCCTCATCTTCCATCCCCTCCTCCTTCCCCTCGTCTTCCTTCCTCATCTTCCCCTCATCTTTCCTCTTCCCCCCTCATTTTCCCTCATCTTCCCTACTCCTCCTCCCCTCATCTTCCCTCCACTTCGTCCTCCCTCTCATCTTCCCTCCTCCTCCCCCTCATCTTCCCTCTTTCTCGTCCTCCCCCTCATCTTCCCTCCTCCTCCTCCCCCTCATCTTTCCTCTTCCTCGTCCTCCCCCTCATCTTCCCTCTTCCTCGTCCTCCCCCTCATCTTCCCTCCTCCTCCTCCCCCTCATCTTTCTCCCTCATCTTCCCTCCTCATCTTTCTCCCCTCATCTTCCCTCATCTTTCTCCCCTCATCTTCCCTCCTCATCCTCCTCCCCTCATTTTCCCCTCCTCCTCCCCCTCATCTTCCCTCCTCATCCTCCTCCCCTCATTTTCCCTCTCTCTCCTTCCCTCCTCATCTTTTCTCTCCTCCCCCTCATCTTCCCTCCTCATTCCTCCTCCCCCTCATCTTCCTCATCATCCTCCTCCCCCTCATCTTCCCTCCTCATTCTCCTCCCCTCACCCTCATCTTCCTCCTCCCTCATCTTCTCTCCTCCCCCTCATCTTCCCTCCTCATTCTCCTCCCCCTCATCTTCCCTCCTCCTCCCCCTCATCTTCCCCTCTCTCCTCTCCCCCTCATCTTCCCTCTCTTTCCTCCTCCCCCTCATTTTCCCTCCTCCTCCTCCCCCTCATCTTCCCTCCTCATCCTCCTCCCCCTCTATCTCCTTTCACTTCTCCTCCCCTCATTTTCCTCATCTCCTCCCCCTCATTTTCCCCTCATCCTCCTCCCCTCACCTTCCCTCCTCATCCTCCTCCCCCTCATCTTCCCTCCTCATCCTCCTCTCCCCTCACCTTCCCTCCTCATCCTCTCCCCCTCATCTTCTCCTCCTCCCTTCATCTTTCCTCCTCCCCCTCATCTTCCCTCCATCATCCTCCTCCCCCTCATCTTTCCTCCTCATCCTCCCCCTCATCTTTCCTCCTCATCCTCCCCCTCATTTTTCCTCCTCATCCTCCTCCCCCTCATCTTTCCTCCTCATCCTCCTCCTCCTCCCCTCCTCCTCTCATAAAAGCACCATTGTAGTAATGACCATCTTCGCCTCTGGAAAGAGTTCGTCCTCCACCGCCGCCTTTGAAACGTTTGTTCACGCTCCACTCAGACGTTTGTTTGCGTTTACGCCTGGCAAAGGCGAACGTTTTGTGCTGTTTGAACACTAACTTTGGCTTCCCCTTGATACTTACCCCCCTTCCTCCCTTCCTTTGTAAGGCTCATTTGGATTTAGTGCTTTCTTTTGATTTCAACAACAGGTGCAGTGTTAACTCCTGTTAACACCGCACCTGTTATTGTTCCGTTACTGTTCGTGATAACTGTTGGTTTGACAGCTGTTGGTTGTGTGTGTGTGTGTGTGTGTGTGTGTGTGTGTGTGTGTGTGTGTGTTTGCAAGGGTAGAGTCTCAGCTCCTGGCCCCTTCTCTCAAACTGATGGCATCGGGCTTTACTTATGACTTCGTGGTCCCTAACAGATGTCGTCTGGTTCCATTGCTTTCGATGTACATAGCTCACGCGGTAGTTTCTTCGCTTATTATGTGTGTGTGGTCCTCGGTACTCTTTGATGTACTCATTCTCTTCAACTCTCATTATGTCTATATTTCTCGGTGAATACCTCCACAAATCTTTTGTTCAGTTTCTTGCAGACTTTCTTGTCGTATCTTTTGAGCTCTTCTTTTTTTCTTCATCCTTCTTGAATGGTCCTTTGCTGTTTTCATTCCACATGGTGGTTTGGGTTCTGATGTGGCTCTCGATACTATTTGTTTCTGCCTCTGCTCGCTTCCCTGTTTTATTGTGTGTTTTGCCTTCCACATTTTTTCATGCTTTTTAAATTTTAGCTTATGCCTCTGCACCTCCGTTCTTACCATCGCTTCTTTTACTCCTCGGTATTAATTTCTACTCTGCCTCTGGGCACTTGTTAGCTATAAACTCCATTTCATTCACTGTCTTCCCTCCATTTTCCTGTTCCATTGCATTCTATTGAAGAATTCTCATACCTGTGTCGTCTATTTGACTATCCAGTTTCACCCAAGTATTCAGAATTGAGTACTATGTGGTCACTATGTTGGGTTCTTTTAGGGTGAATACCAGGTCCAAGTATGCTGCGTCGTCCATCTCCTCTCTCTAACATTTTGTCACGTAGCTTTCCATCATGTTTCACTGTCTTAGCTCTGTATGTTTCTGCCCATGTGGCTGCCAATGTTTTTTTTTTAATTTCCTTGTTAAAGTCTTCCTTGATTAGTAACTTTGCATTTCTCATATGGGATCTTCTAGTCGCTTTGATACAGTGTCCACCGTTACTTTGTTGCCATCGCATTCTTGTCTTGGTCTCGTGCTGTTTAGAGGCGGGTTGTATATAGTTAATGCTATCATCACCTTGTGTCCGACAGTCTTGAATGTGGCTAGTATGTAGCCATTTCTCTCCTCTCTGTTTATTCCTCTCATTTCAAAATTAATTTTTTTTATAGCAGTCCTAATCATCCTCCTCATAATTTGACACCAAGCTATGAGAATTGCATATGTTATCTATGTGAGTTTTGCATAATCAATGATAGGCTCACTGATCAGAGACCGGACACTGAATAACACAGAGGATCGAACCTTCACCATTCCTTGTGCTGAATAACCCACTCGGATTTAGCACTTTATTCAATGACAGTAGTTCATTACGACTTAATCTGAGTTCATATACAGTACTCTTTGAGTTTTGTCTCCGTGGAAGCTATGATGTTTGGGGATGCATCTTGTTATTCGCCCATTCCATTCATCACTATTGACTGTAACTCGGTCTGCATTCGTGGACCATTAATTCCTCTCTTTCTGTGTTCCAGTTTATGGCGTCCTGGTCTTTTCCCCTGACTCACGGGATGGGAGAGGGTGTAGAGAGAAGCGTGGTTTGGGAGTTAGGGTAACAGGTACTTGTGGGGACGGTTCTTAAACTTGAAGGGGTCAGGATGGTGGGTGAAGGTGAGGGAGGATTGGCTGAAGGGTGTGACTGGTTGCGAATTACGGTATTTGAGTGGGAAGCAAAGGCTTGAGGAGGATTCATTAGGGGCTTTGCATGGTGTAAACCTGGAGTGATATTCCTCACTTATCTTCCCTACTTCTACTTCCTGTGTTTCTTTGTTTCTCTCTCTCTCTCTCTCTCTCTCTCTCTCTCTGTTTTTTTTTCTTCTTATTTACTGCCTTCCCCCCCCCCCCCAAACATTCACTACCAGGTACAATCACTCCCACGTACATTCGTCCCCCATACATTAACACCTATTATGCTCACAGGTGTAGACTATTGGCCTGCACATTTTGCCGTAGCACGGTAACCAATAAGGAACGAGCAAAAACGCGGCAGAGAAGAAACGACTGCATATCCTTCACCAAAATAAGCTGTTATTTATGGTGTATATAGCCTATGTACAGAATTTACAAACTATGGAATTAGGAGAATGAGATTACAAGACAGTGAGAACCGTAGCGACCAGCTGGAAAGGTAAGTCCGCCAACACTGCTTCACGAGAGTCCCACGTTGCTTCACAGCTTTGGCGGACTTCCATGTGATAGGCTGGTTGAACCAAGGTACTGTTATAACGAAGGGACCCCCTTCTCGTTAAACCCTTAGCACCTGGTTCGCTGGTAGGGAGGCATGTTTATATGGATGTGTGACATACGCGTAATATAATGTATATAATGTGACTTTCTGAATGGTCCAAGTCGGACCGAAACGTCGTCGTAAGCTCCTCTCTTCTGTGTGCGGGTTTTTTGTGTAATGCCAAAACACCTTAAATATACTTCTATCCATTACCATCTTTATATTTAATCCCCTTCACTGTCTACTCTCACCCCTCCGTACATTCACTCCTCTTCCCCGTGCCTTCCTCTCCACTTCCACCTTACGTTCAATCCCGTATATTTGCCCCTCGAACATTCAATCGGGTAAAGTCGACAATCATGCAAAACAGAATATACACACCGTACGTGTGGACAATTTAAGTATCTTTTAGTCCGCCGTTCGTAAACATTACCATGTACATGCCCTCCATTGTAAACATTACCACGTGCATGCCTTCCATTGTAAATCTTACCGTTTAGGTTGTTATGCCTTGTGTAAACATCATGTACAAGCTCTCCTGCATAAACATTACCGTGTACATACTCTTGTAAACATTACCATTTCTACACACACAGATGTGCTCCTGTTAACTCTTTTTGGGGTCTAGTTCCTAGGCCTTTTGTGTATCCATATGCTCTTGCGCTACCGTCCACAGGATGGTTATGGGTTGCACTATAAACTAGACACTTATGTGGCAAAATATAAATCTAATCTCGTGTAAACATTGTCGCGTACATGGTCTCCTGTGCAAGCATTGCCGTGTACGTCTGTAAACACGTGTTGAGTACATATACTCAATGATGTTGCATTGTGCAACATCATTGAGTATATGTACTCAACACGTGTTTACATTTTCTGCATTAATATGCATACATACACCCCCATTGTATAAACATCACCAGAAACACCCACTCTATTGTGTATCCTCACCACACAGTGAGGATTGTGTATCCCCACTACACAGTGGGATTGTGTATCTCACTACACAGTGAGGGATTGTGTATCCTCACCACACAGTGAGGATTTGTGTATCCTCACCACACAGTGAGGATTGTGTATCCTCACCACACAGTGAGGATTGTGTATCCTCACCACACAGTGAGGATTGTGTATCCTCACCACACAGTGAGGATTGTGTATCCTCACCACACAGTGAGGATTGTGTATCCTCACCACACAGTGAGGATTTTTGTATCCCCACCACACAGTGAGGATTGTGTATCCTCCCACACAGTGAGGAATTGTGTATCCTCACCACACAGTGAGGATTGTGTTTTCCTCACCACACAGTGAGGATTGTGTAAACCTCACCACACAGTGAGGATTGTGTATCCTCACCACACAGTGAGGATTGTGTATCCTCACCACACAGTGAGGATTGTGTATCCTCACCACACAGTGAGGATTGTGTATCCTCACCACACAGTGAGGATTGTGTATTTTCCCCACCACACAGTGAGGATTGTGTATCCTCACCACCCCCAGTGAGGATTGTGTATCCTCACCACACAGGAGGATTGTGTATCCTACCACACAGTGAGGATGTGTATCCTCACCACACAGTGAGGATTGTGTATCCTCACCACACAGTGAGGATTGTGTATCCTCACCACACAGTGAGGATTGTGTATCCTCACCACACAGTGAGGATTGTGAAACCTCACCACACAGTGGGGATTGTGTAATCTCACCACACAGTGGGGATTTGTGTATCCTCCACACAGTGAGGATTGTGTTTCAATCCCCACACAGTGAGGATTGTGTATCCTCAACCCCAGTGAGGATTGTGTATCCTCACACACAGTGAGGATTGTGTATCCCCACCAACAGTGAGGATTGTGTATCCCCACCCCACAGTGAGGATTTGTGGGATCCCACCACACAGTGAGGTTTTTGTATCCTCCCACACAGTGAGGATTTTGTATCCCCACCACAACAGTGAGGATTGTGTATCCTCACCCCACAGTTTAGGATTGTGTATCCTCACCACACAGTGGGATTGTGTATCCTCACCACACAGTGGGGGATTGTGTATCCTCACCACACAGTGAGGATTGTGTATCCTACACACAGTGAGGATTGTGTATCCTCACCCCACAGTGAGATTGTGTATCTCACCACACAGTGAGGATTGTGTATCCTCACCACACAGTGAGGATTGTGTATCCTCACCACACAGTGAGGATTGTGTATCCTCACCACACAGTGAGGATTGTGTATCCTCACCACACAGTGAGGATTGTGTATCCTCACCACAGTGAGGATTGTGTATCCTCACCACAGTGAGGATTGTGTATCCTCACCACACAGGATTGCGTATCCTCAACACACAGGATTGTGTATCCTCACACACAGGATTGTGTATCCTCACCACACACGATTGTATCCTCACCACACAGGATTGTGTATCCTCACCACACAGTGAGGATTGTGTATCCTCACCACACAGTGAGGATTGTGTATCCTCACCACACAGTGAGGATTGTGTATCCTCACCACAGTGAGGATTGTGTATCCTCACCACACAGTGAGGATTGTGTATCCTCACCACACAGTGAGGATTGTGTATCCTCACCACACAGTGAGTTGTGTATCCTCACCACACAGTGAGGACTGTGTATCCTCACCACACAGTGAGGACTGTGTATCCTCACCACACAGTGAGGACTGTGTATCCTCACCACACAGTGAGGACTGTGTATTCCCCACACACAGTGGGACTGTGTATCCTCACCACCAGTGGAGGACTGTGTATCCTCACCACACAGTGAGGACTGTGCATCCTCACCACACAGTGAGGACTGTGTATCCTCACCACACAGGATTGTACATCCTCACCACACAGGATTGTACATCCTCACCACACAGGATTGTACATCCTCACCACACAGGATTGTACATCCTCACCACACAGGATTGTGTATCCTCACCACACAGGATTGTGTATCCTCACCACACAGGATTGTGTATCCTCACCACACAGGATTGTGTATCCTCACCACAGTGAGGATTGTGTATCCTCACCAGTGAGGATTGTGTATCCTCACCAGTGAGGATTGTGTATCCTCACCACACAGGATTGTACATCCTCACCACACAGGATTGCGTATCCTCAACACACAGGATTGTGTATCCTCAACACACAGGATTGTGTATCCTCACCACCCACGCTTGTATCCTCACCACACAGTGAGGATTGTGTATCCTCACCACACAGTGAGGATTGTGTATCCTCACCACACAGTGAGGATTGTTGTATCCCCCCACCCCAGTGAGGGGTTGTGTATCCTCACCACACAGTGAGGATTGTGTATCCTCACCACACAGTGAGGATTGTGTATCCTCACCACACAGTGAGGATTGTGTATCCTCACCACACAGTGAGGATTGTGTATCCTCACCACACCAGTGGGATTGTGTATCCTCACCACACAGTGAGGATTGTGTATCCTCACCACACAGTGAGGATTGTGTATCCTCACCACACAGTGAGGATTGTGTATCCTCACCACAACAGTGAGGATTGTGTATCCTCACCACACAGTGAGGACTGTGTATCCTCACCACACAGTGAGGACTGTGTATCCTCACCACACAGTGAGGACTGTGTATCCTCACCACACAGTGAGGATGTGTATCCTCACCACACAGTGGGATGTTGTATCCTCACCACACTGAGGATTGTATATCCTCACCACACAGGATTGTACATCCTCACCACACAGGATTGTACATCCTCACCACACAGGATTGTACATCCTCACCACACAGGATTGTCATCCTCCCCACAGGATTTTGAAACCTCAATCACACGGGTTGTGTATCCTCACCAACAGGATTGTGTATCCTCACCACACATTGAGGCTTGGTCGAGCACCGCCTCGCTAAGCCATTAATACCATCACTAACGCCTGTGCTTATCTTCCGTATTCAGTAGCAGGTTCCTGGTTTCCACCAAGCTCTTGATCCAAGGAATTAGAGCCTACTCTTCAAGATCGGACCGAATACTTCCATTCCAGTAGGTTTCTGTGCGACGCTTAAGGAGATTAGTAGTTCTATAGATGCTCGAACAACCTCGTCTGGCACCAACAATCATTCCACGGTTAGTTATAAATAACAAAAAGGCACAATACCGTGACTGGAACAATACACAAATAACCCGCAAAAAGAGAGAAGCTAACGACGCGTTTCGGGCCGACTTGGACCATTGCAGTCAATGCTTTGCCAGTGACTTTGTCATGTCCAAGTCGGACCGAAACGCGTCGTTAGTTCTCCTTTATGTGCGGGTTATTTGTGCACGGTTAGTTACTTAGATCACATGTCTTCCTTATTCTGATGTTTGGGCTGAACAACAACCGCCGCCGCCGCCGCAGCATACGACGACGACGAAGCATACGACGAAGACGACAACGAAGAACAACAACAATGTCGTCGTCGTCTTGACCATCTCTGTATGCTTTTAGACACTGAGGTGCTGCAACTGGATTGGCTGATTAAATATTTGCATTAACGAGCAGGTCTATAGGTGTACAAATAATAATGTGGCCACTGAGTGTATGAAAGACAGAAGACTAGGGTTGATATTATAACGTACAAAATACTGAGGAGTTGACAGGGTGAATAATAGCAGATTGTTTGAGAGACGGCAAACAGGAACACTATGAATCACAGAGATGTTAGGAAATATTTTCTCAGCCTTAGAGTAGTCAGGAAGAAAGAAGTGACAGGGACAGAATCCACACGTACATAGCTTTAAGTACGATAAATTTCTCGAAGCCAAAAGAGAGTGAATTTAATAGTGACACACACACATTCAACTAGACTTGCAGGGTTCAAACCGACGGTCTAGCGATTCTAGAATTACTAACTTTGTGTCTTAACCTAGTGCACCACAGACTGTGTAAAGTTTCACCAACTAGAATCCTGGGAAGGTGTGTGAATGGCCACGTCCTGGAATGATATCGTATGGACACGAACGTAATACTCTGGAGCACACTTTACCACAGACCAAGCAAGTGAGAGATACAAGTATATAATGAAATACTACAGAGACGAAACACCAGTATCGGGTAACCTGCTAGCTCCCCCAAACGATGTCTCAATCATCTTCAGAATCATTGTTTAGTTAATAGATGAGGAAACGCGACTGCTCTGTCCCGATTCTCACGTCATAATTTAGTCTCAGCGTCTTGCAGCCAGTAGATACAAACTGACCATTTCAGACCTTAAAATAACATTGTGTGGGAAAGCGATCACTATGGACTCGACCCACCGAACTGGGATTACAAGACGACCAACTTTATTACTCAGTATAGTTTCCTTACACTATTTTCTTTGTAGGGTATTGCGAAATAAGACTAACTGAAGATAGGCTGACCTTCAATAAGTCGCGCATGACCTAACTTCATTATAGTGCTGAAAAATTCTTAAGCAAGGCTGGATTACGACCTAAGTTAGTTTTGATGCAATATTTATCATTTGCACACCAAATAAATTTGCGATAATGTCTCAATCTTACCGAGAAAGGATACTGATTTTAAGGAAAATTCATGTTGGCCGTAGACTTCAAAGCGAGCGTGGGTGCGCGTGCCTGCGCGTGTTTTGTGTGTGTGTTGTATGTGTATGTATGTTGTGTGCATGTGTGTGTTGTATGTGTGTTGTATGTGTATTGTATGTATGTGTGTGTATTGGTGTGTATATATTATATATATATATAAATATATATATATATATATATATATATATATATATATATATATATATATATATAATTTACATAACATAAAAGGAGGAACACTGAAAGGGGGGCCAACAGGCCTCCTGCAGTGTTCCTCCTTATGTATCTTATGTAAATTAAATATATATATATATATATATATATATATATATATATATATATATATATATACATAATACGTACACAATACATATACATAAATATACATGTTATCACCTGTAAAATAAATTTCGAGAATTCTTTAATAGTGTGGAAGACAGGATTATACCATAAAAAGGAGACTGCTTTTCCTGGTCGTTGGGAGGATAAAAGGCTTATTATAAAAGACTAACGAGCAGTCTTTACCTTGAAGGCTGGTTTATGGAGACATTTTCCCCAAGACACAAAACTGTCTCCAATATTCTAGTTTTAAATTATTTACGATGATATTGAAAACTTTTAGTGCGAGGCTGCACCATTAGTGTGTGTGTGTGTGTGTGTGTGTGTGTGTGTGTGTGTGTGTGTGTGTGTGTGTGTGTGTGTGTGTGTGTGTAAGGGAGAACTGGACCGTCTCTCAGGCCCAAGCCTGTGTCAATAAAAGGCTCTCCATCCAAAGAATTGGAGTCCTCCCTTGGATCAAACCTAACTGCATCCCATTAACCAGATGTTTTATGACCCGTACGGGTTTAGATAATTATAATAACAATCGGGCAGGCTAGCAATTTTAGTGGTGAAACGGTCTTCGTCCAAGGAACTGCAGCTACCATACTTTTCCTAGGATCAAACGTGACTATTTTCCGTTCCCAACGCTGTATAATCCCTTCGAGGTTTATCTCTTCTCAATGAATATAATAAAAATACTAGAAATGTTGAATGTAAAAAATAAAAATAAAACACGGATTTAGCGCTTTTTAAATATGAATGTAAAATATGAACTATATGAAATTCATCACAGATTTTCGAAGTTGACATATTGGGAGTATGAGTGAGCTGTTGCAATATGCAGATCTGCTGTTCCATATTCACATCACTTACTACCAATTGCAGCACCCTCAACACTTTTCACTGGTTATATACTCTTCAAGGGGGGGAAGATGCCTTGATGCCGGTTAAGGGCCCTTGATCCAAGGTATTACTGCTGCTCTCCGTCGAAATAAGCTAGATTTCTGTGCAGGCTGTGGTAGCATCTGCGTCCTTTCTGTATAAATGGTTGGAAGATCTGTGGTAGCAGGTTCCAGCTGCTCTTAGTTAAACGCACTCTTAGGTACTCAAAGCAGAGTTGCAAGTCATGAAATCAGCCAGGACTGAGGATAACATATCCAGAGCACCACTGAAACAACATCACGCCAAGACTGAAGTTGAGTCACAAATTGCTACCAGATATTAGCACTACAGCAAAGGAGCACCATCATCCCTGCTTGAGCGACACATTCCTTCACACACTGCTAAAGGACACTATCTCAGAATGTAATGGCTTGTTGAGGCCAGGACAAATTAAACGATGCACGTTACTTGCCATATTACAAGTTTTGTCAGATTCTGTGTAACAAGTCACCAGAACCGTTATTAGACGATGTTTTACTTTGATGTACGCGTTGATTAAAGTTATTCTATATTAATAACTTGTTGACTTTGTTGTTATAGTAAACCTGTTTTATTACAGGGTTGTAACATTGACGAAGCTGCCATTCTCAAATGTTTTCCACATGAAAATTGCATCTATAGATATTGGCAGTTTCAATACATTTAGCTAGAACCGGACACCACCGATACGTGACAAAAACTGGTCAGGACCCATGAGTTAAAACTGATATGCGAACGTTAAGACAACAGACTGGACCACAGCGAACACCTCGCCTTGTTGATTGTCCACACTCAAGAAGCCAGTAAGTACTATTCAAGGGGGGGGGGAATGTTACACAGCCGGTGAAGGACTCTCGATCCAATTGAACTATTCTCATCTTCGGATCAACACAGATTGTCTCTCTCTTTCCATGTATGACGTCTACGTCTCGCTGGAGAGCTGGTACCTCTTTGACTCCATTCTCGTGAGGCAAAGACTCCGGGGATGATTTGCTGCTGGCTATGGTTTGTTAATCCAAGGAATTGGCGCACTCCTTCCTTGGAGCAAATCTGATCACCTTTCATTTTCCAGAAGATGTATAACCCCTAAAAGTGTGTAGCGTTCCTAAACATACTAATATTGAAGCAAGGAGTCATTGTAACGATTTGTCCAAAATCAACAATTCTGAATCTTTTTAAGTGCCTGTGCCCCTCAGTTTGTCTTAATTTCTTTCGGAAAACATTTTTTTTTTACAGCAAAATCAAAGCTAAAGGTGAAGTAAATTAATGACAGTTATGAATGAAAACTTGTATACATTCATTTATAAACAAAAAAATACATTTGCCTAATAAAGTTCTATTGCTGTTGACATTCATTCATTAGTGATGATGCAGAGACCAGGTCCTTTTTTTTTTAAAGCCACATGCTTGTCAGCACTCGCATCGAGACTGTTTCCAGGTTTTGTTTTCATGAACAGAATTACTGAGAAAGTTGTCTCACGCAAATAGATGGTGGTATATAGCACAAGGACCTCCAAAGCTTTTTCTGCTGTGGGACCATATTTAGCTGTGCAATCCCGGCTCCCACAACACAACTGAGTAAGCATGTCCAATGAACTCTGCAAGCCTCGTGAAATTAATCAGCTACCATACGAGTAAATATGACGGTGTACGAAGCGCTCAAAAATAAAAAAAAAGCGGCATGCAACACAGACGTCAATAGAATCGTAAAATAAAAACTACACGGTAGAGCAAAAAGTACTTTTTCAGTGTGTTTCATAGACATATTATTTTTAATTGATAAGTGTGTAGAGTACCCTATCCCTGCTAACTTCGCTTTCTCGTACCCTCGGAGAGTACTGAAGAATTTTCTCAAGATGAGACTGTAAACTAGGCTAACAACTGTAACTTAGGCAAACAACCGTCAAATAGGATAACTGTAACTTAGGCTAACAACCGTAAACTAGGCTAAAACTTAGGCTAACAACCTTATAATAGGCTAAAAATTGTAAACTAGGATACAGACTTTAAACTAGGCTAACGACTGTAATCTAGACTAACGACTGTAAACAGTGATAACGATGGTAAATAGAGGAGGGGAGGCGAATTAGAAATATCCGTGAAAAACCTTTTTGAATCTGAATGTGAAAAAAAATCGTAATATTTTGTACCTGTCACCCATTGTAAAATATGAAATGCATGTCAGGTTTAACCCTGTGTGTGTGTGTGTGTGTGTGTGTGTGTGTGTGTGTGTGTGTGTGTGTGTGTGTGTGTGTGTGTGTGTGTGTGTGTGTGTTTCTGTCTGTGTCTGTCTCTGTCACACTCGCCTAGCCCCCTCCCTCCCTCAGCCACCTTCCCTCTGGCATCCACAATCCCCCTACTACCTCTTTCCCTCGATCCCCTCTCTCCCAGCCTCCACCCGTTCCTCAGGGCGTGATGCCACACCACTTAGCGTGATGGAAGGGAGTAAAGATGGAAGAAAATCATAGAAAAAAGCTGATATATTTTCCCTTCTCACTGTTCTCCCCTTTGTTTCCTATTTCCACGAGAAAATCTCTATAAGACGTACTTATTATTATTATTATTACGTTTCATTTTGTCTGTGGTATTAGAGTTTCCAGGAATGGTGTCAGTGACGCACTTTCGATAAGAGCTGGAAAGATAACCTTTACTGCCTCTAAAGTTATTGCTTGTGATCGCAAGTTTGGCTGCTCGTGAAGGTGTAAGTGCTACCGATATGTTGTGTGTATGTGTGTAGCAGCTGCATCGTGCGCCAGAGCCTATTATTATTATTAATAATAAAAATATTGTTATGTACATTTTAATTATCAGTGTGGAGAGAGAGAGAGAGAGAGAGACACACACACACAGACACAGACAGACAGAGATGAGATTTGGATAATTTGGAGAAGTTAATGTAACACTCCTTTTTAATTGTAATTGTATCCAACTGGTCACATGTACAGATGGTCACAGGGGCCAGCTGGTCACAGGTGCAGCTGGTAAGCGTGATGGTGCTGTCCTGTGACGATCGTGAATCTGTGAATTATAACTAATGAACGTTAATCACAACTCTGTGGATCACAATTCTGTAAATTACATCCTGGTACATCCCAGTCTCATACACACTAGTCACACAATCTGGCATTTCTATTCTGACCCAACATGAAAAATCTTTCGTGTTGTGGTACTAAAGGCCAACACCAGTGTGTAGTTGTTTTATCATATACCAAGTGTCAGCACTTCTTCGTTGAGTAGCAGAGAGAGAGAGAATGATGGGGGAAAGAGAATGGGAGAGAAGATATTTTAGGGACGTAAATTGCAATCATAAAATAAGTGTGTGTACTCACCTATTTGTACTCGCCTATTTGTGGTTCCAGGGATCGAGACATAGCTCCTGCACCGCCTCTCACTGATCGCTACTACGTTCTCTCTTCCTGCTCCATGAGTTTTTATCATACCTCGTCCTAAAACTATGTATGGTTTCTGCCTCCACTACGTCACTTGCCAGACCATTCCACTTCCTGACAAGTCTGATTAAAGAAATACTTCCTTGCATCTCTTTGACTCATCTGAGTCTTCAGCTTCCAATTGTGACCCCTTGTTTCTGTGTCCCATCTCTGGAACATTCTCTCTTTCCACCTTGTCAATTCCTCGCAGTATTTTGTATGTCGTAATCATGTCTCCCCCAACCCTCCTGTCCTCCAGTGTTGTCAGGCCGATTTCCCTTAATCTTTCTTTGTACGACATTGCCCTGTATGTGTGTCTTTGTCTTGCATCTAAGAAGGAAGAGCTAAAACCGCTGGGATCATGCAGAGACTGGAGGAATTGGGGGACACATCTAATTTCTTGGATCAAGAGTTCTTCACAGGCATCAAGAAAACCACCCCTCCCTGAAGAGTCTTGTGTGTTTATTATGGTTCGGGGAGAACCATAATAAACAAGTCAATGCATTAGGATTTTTATTTTTTCCGGTTTTCAAGAGACAGTAATGAATTAGATTAAGGGAGTCCTGACCTCCCACCACCAGTACCGGATTTAGGTTAAGAGAGGCCCTAGGCTATTCCATCTGTGAGGTCGTTCCCAATCCCCCAGCCTCACCACTAGAGGACGATAGTGTTTTAAAGCAAAATTCTGTGTTTGAAATTCCGCAGTTCACAATTCCTAGTCAAAAGGACATATGCTATTAAATATCGTAGTGATTGAAAAAAAAAACATAAATGTTAAAATTTCACTGAAAAACTTTCTCAATAACCGACTTTGTAAACATTTTGTGGAATAAGTAGGAATTTTTAGGAAAATGAAATTGTAAGTTTACTGCTATGTCCTTTAAAATACATATATTCCTTTAAAATACTTAGTAAGAAATAAAGAAACTACATTCATCACATACACTAAGACTAATATAAACTTCTTTCTAGCCGCTTTCACAGCAAAATCATCCAAAAGTTTGTCACTTTCATTACACAGAATATTCAGTGCATACAACCTCTCTTGAGACACTGTGGCCCTTAATTCGTTTTTAATTCTTGAAGCTTCAAAAAGATCTCCCTCCCGAGCAGTTAGTGACCATTAAGCTACGAAATAGCCGCAATATTGCTTCCACATTAGGGAAGGTCATCTGAATTTTTCCCTTGTATATAAGTTGATGGTCTGTATGAGAGTGACTGCTCTTCTGTAGGCCTATGTATGGCTTTGTCTCACGTATAAGTGAAAGTGCAAAGTTTATCAGTAAGTTTCAGGTCAACATCTGGGTAGGCTGCCATCAACATTTCTTGCTTAGATGCTGTCACATTAGCAAGAAAGGAAAACATTTGAGCAACATCACCGTACACAGAAACTCTTCTTAACTTGGCTTCAGGTGCATCTAGCACAGGAATAAAGGATTTTATCCTAAACTTATCTCATGAAGAGAGTTGATCTAAGGCATCAGGACCAGATGCAATTCCGTCATTCCCTTGCCGTTTCCTTACTCGTTGTCTCCTTGTGAAAGGTCTGTAGTTAATATTTGGCAAGGTGGCTTTTGCCTGTTGCTCAGCCTTATCAAAATATCTAATTTTGCTTAAAAAATCCTTAAGTGAACTGTTCAAACATGCACAAGTACTCAATAACAGTTCTGATTTCTGAATTGCTTTGCTAACCTTCTGAAAATGATCTATCAGATAGGTTCCAAAAATGCAGCATAAAAAAAATCCAGTTCTTTCATTTTCTGCAAAAGATTGTTTAGTTTGAAGATTGATATCACCCTTCTCGTCAACTTCAGAGTGCAAATGACTGAGGGACCTCAGTCAACTTATCTATCCCACTGCTTTCTTGGAAGGAGAAAAATCAATATAGAAATCATTGCAAGGAACATTGCTGAAGGATTGTTTTAGAGACTTCAGCGCATTATGACAGCATGTGTAAGAAAGGCCTATGACAGTGTCAAAAATATACACCCCAAGATTTTGAGGCCTTAGATGTAGACTTTCTTGGAGGAGGACGAGAAAGGTTCAGCCATTCTTAGAAGAGTTGGGAAGTCTAGACCGTCTTAAAGGAGGTGGAAGATCTAGTCTCGTTCTTAAAGGTGGTGGTCAGTGCCGGATATACCTATAGGCCTTCCAAGCCTATAGGTAAATCCGGCACTGACCACCACCTTTAAGAACGAGACTATGTGAACATTAATGTTCAAGAACGAGACTAGTTCTTCCACCTCCTTTAAGACGGTCTAGACTTCCCAGCTCTTCTAAGAATGGCTGACCCTTTCTCGTCTTCTAAGAAAGTATACATCTACCACTTCCTGTAAGTAACAGAGTCGACCTTCCTCCTGCGACTTCTGAGCACACAGTTTCTTGTCTCATTTTTCTCTACTTCTTTAACAAACGCAAAAACTACCAACAACAACCCGGAGCATAAACCTTCGAAAAAGTTTTTATGTTGAGCAGTAAGGAGAAATGAGACGAATGCATATGTATATGTGAACTTTTACGTACGTGTGTGTGTGTGTGTGTGTGTGTGTGTGTGTGTGTGTGTGTGTGTGTGTGTAATTTGAATTTTGCTGCAGTTTTTAGCCCGAATGTTCCGACTTTGTTCATTCATCATGCACCTCTTTTTGCCAGAGAAGTTGAACAAAAGTTTGCTGCATTTGGAAATATAAACACATTTGTTTGAACACGTGAAATTAATATATTTCATTAATGTTAAATTATACTAACGAAATTTAAGCTGACCTGTGATATATTGCGATATAATTAAGCTTTATTATATTAAGTTAATTTTAATATAGGTCAGGCTGGTAAGTTAGAATTCTGCAACATACACAATTTTTTTTTTTTTTTTTGGGGGGGGGGGGGATTAAAGCTTGCTTGATGCGATTGTTACTCACAGAAAGAGCATAATTTTTATATATTTAGAAGAATATAAATGATATTAATGTATAGATGAATTGCTACTATTACGAACACAGATGAAATCTACTGGACTGCACACCTGGCTGCAGAACGATAGCCACTTGGGTATGAGCAAAAAGGCAGCAGAGTAATTGTATTTCCTTCAAATAATCTGATATGTACAATATATATAGCCTATGTATAATATATACAGCTATGTACGAGGAGGCAAATGCTAGCACAAGACACGGTGAGAACCGTAGCGACGAGACCTGAAGGTAAGTCTGCCAAGGATGATTCACGAGTGTACCACATCGCTTCACAACATTGGCCGGTTTCCTTGTGACTGGCTGGTTGAACCAAGGTACTGGTATAACGATGGGACCTCTACTCGCCCCTGATTCGCTAGTCGGAAGGCATCCCTATATGGGTGTGACATACGCCGAACAAAAAGTAAAATACCACGGCGGCCTTAATGACCCTTGAGCAGTTAAAAGGCCTTAAAATATAACTTAAGAACACAAGAACAAAAGAAAGGAGGAACACTGCAGGAGGCCTGTTGGCCCATACTAGGCAGGTCCCTTTCAATCCATCCCGCCAACAAAACATTTGCCCAACCCAACTTTCAATGCTACCCAAGATATAAGCTCTGATAACTCTGTCCACTCATTTGCAAGTCCCACTCAAATCCAACCCCTCTCACTCATATATTTATCCAACCTAAATTTGAAACTACCCAAGGTTTTAGCCTCAGTGGTGACGTGTACTTAGCTCAGTGAGGACGTGTCGAGTGTGCTCTCTACGGACTGAACCAATATGCCCTCCATCGAGCAACTTTACCAACAGCTTAAGGAAGTATTGAGGATGGCGAAGATGGAGATTCGCCGACTGACCGAGGAAAAGAAGATTCGTAGTAGCCCTCCTGTTTTGAGTCCTCAGGTCAAGAAGGGAAACTGGTCAGTGGCTGGACAGCAGGGAACGAAGCTGACGATCAAGAAGACGAATGGAAAGGTAGAAACGATGAAGAAGAAAGAGATTGCCGTGGAAACTGTTGTGGAAACATCTAATACATTCTCAGTGCTACCCGACGAATACGAGTCGACTACTGGTAACGTCACGACAAACGACACCAAGGAAGGTAAGATAAATGCAAGGTTCTGAAGCTCGGGAGTGCCCATAACCCTAGCACTTATAAGTTAAATAATGTAGAACTTAGCCATACAGATTGCGAAAAGGACTTGGGGGTTATGGTAAGCAGCAACCTTAAACCAAGACAGCAATGCCTAAGCGTACGTAATAAGGCAAATAGATTACTGGGATTTATATCAAGAAGTGTAAGCAACAGAAGTCCAGAGGTCATACTGCAGCTTTATACATCATTAGTAAGGCCTCACCTAGATTATGCAGCTCAATTCTGGTCTCCATATTACAGAATGGACATAAATTCGTTAGAAAACATTCAGCGTAGGATGACTAAATTAATACATAGCATTAGAAATCTTCCCTTATGAAAGAAAGATTGAAGACTCTTAATTTTACATTCACTTGTTAGACGAAGAATGAGGGGAGACCTGATCGAAGTGTATAAGTGGAAGATAGGTATTAATAAAGGGGATATTAACAAGGTCTTGAGGATATCTCTCCAAGAGAGAACCCGCAGTAATGGATTTAAATTAGATAAGTTTAGATTAGAAAGGACATAGGAAAGTATTGGTTTGGAAATAGGGTAGTTGATGAGTGGAACAGTCTACCTAGTTGGGTTATTGAGGCTAGGACTTTGGGTAGTTTCAAATTTAGGTTGGATAAGTACATGAGTGGGAGTGGTTGGATTTGAGTGGGACTTGCACATCTGAGCTTGTTTCTTGGGTGGCATTGAAAATTGGGTTGGGCAAATGTTTTGTTAGTGGGATGAATTGTAAAGGACCTGCCTAGTATGGGCCAACAGGCCTTCTGCAGTGTTCCTCCTTTCTTATGTTCTTATGTTCTTAATATCGTTGTTGTTGGGGATAGCCAAGTTAGGTATATGGATAGGGCGTTCTGCTTGAAGGACAGGAGTAGGAGACAGAGGGTTTGCTTTCCTGGGGCTGGGATGGAGGATATTGTTAGCCGTCCGGATGACATCATGAGAAGTAATGGGAGCAATCCTATTATCTTTCTCAGTGCTGGAGGCAACGATGTTGGCAGACGTAGGAGTGAAGACCTGATTAGCAGGTATAGGTCAGCAATATAAATAATTAGGAGGAAGGGTGGGAACCCTGTTATATGTGGTTTTTTTGCCAAGGAGAGGAGTTGGAAATGAATGGTTGTCCAGGGCAATTGGTGTCAATTGCTGGCTGGACAAATACTGTAAGGAAAATGCGGTAACATTCATTGACAACTAAGACCTCTTCTATGGCAGAAATGACATGTATGCCAGGGATGGGGTTCACTTACCTAGGTCTGGGGTGGGGGCACTGGCAACTGCAGTGGAGGGAGCTGTTAGGACTTTAAACTAGCGATAGTTAGCGGTATGGGTTTTGGCAGGAAAACAGTGAAGTCCCAGTGTAGTAATATTATGAGTTCTAGGGGAACTAGTAATAAGCAGAACGAGGTAGATATTGAAAAGCCAGTGACACTAGGTGATAAGGACAGTAATAGGTTTAGTAGAAAAACAGAAATGAGCAGGAAGTGTAAAGAGAAAGGAGTCTTTCAATGTTTATTACGCTAATAGCCGTAGTGCTAGGAATAAGATGGACGAGTTGAGATTAGTTGCTAGTGCAGGTAACATTGATGTATTTGCCTTAACTGAGACGTGGTTTAATTCAGAAAGTCGGGATATGCCTGCGGAATGTCACATTCAGGGTTTTAAATTGTTCCAAGTAGATAGAAGTATCGGGAAGGGGGGTGGGGTGGCAGTGTATGTCCGAGATCGCTTGAACTGTTGCATAAAAACGGGTATTAAGTCTGAAGTAACACATACAGAGTCTGGATAGAATTTTCAGAGGGGCATGAAAAGTTGATTTTAGGTGTGATATACCGTCCCCCAAATTGGATAGGGACCAAGGGAGACTACTATGGGAGGAAATTGTTAAGGCCACAAGGCACGATAATGTAGTAATTCTAGGAGACTTTAACTTTAGTCATATTGATTGGAATTTCTTGACTGGGAATTTAGAATCATACGACTTCTTAGAAGTAGTTCAGGATTGTTTTTTGAAGCAGTTTGTGATAGAACCTACAAGGGGAAATAACCTGCTTGACTTAGTTCTGGCTAACAATGAATCCCTTGTTAATAATTTAGAAATTTCAGAGGAACTGGGTGCTAGTGACCACAAATCAATTACATTTAGCATTGAATGGAAGTATGATAGTAGGGATAACTCAGTAACAGTCCCTGATTTTCGCTTAGCAGATTACGATGGGCTTATAGAACACTTATCATCTGTTGACTGGGGTAACGAAGAGAGCTATCAATATGACAGTTTTCTGAACACTATACATGCTGCTCAAAGAACGTTTATCCCGTATAAAGAAATTAGATCAAATAGAAATGACCCAAAATCGATGAATAATAGGCTGAAATATCTACTAGGGCATAAGAAGGGAATTTATAGGTGTATCAAAAGAGGTGAGGGTCATCTTATGAATCAGTATTTTGACATTGAGGGACGTTAAAAAGGGGATAAGAAAAGCTAAAAGGGACTATGAAATTAAAGTTGCTAAGGATTCGAAAACTAACCCAAAAAGTTTTTTCCAGGTCAATAGAAGAAAAGTTAGAGATAAGATAGGTCCCCTTAAAAATAACTATGGGCATCTTACTGACAAAGAGAATGAAATGTGCTCGATTTTAAATAATTATTTTCTCTCGGTTTTTACGCAGGAAGACACTAACAATATTCCAGTAATTAATTTTTATAGTGGGCTAGAAGAAAATAAATTATGTAACATCACAGTCACTAGTGAAATGGTTGTGAAGCAGATAGACAGACTGAAGCAAAATAAGTCACCGGGTCCTGGTGAGGTTTTTTCAAGGGTTCTTAAGGAATGCAAAATGGAAATCTGTGAACCATTAACTAATATTTTTAATTTATCTCTTCAAACAGGTGTAGTGTCTGATATGTGGAAGATGGCTAATATAATTCCTATTTTTAAAACAGGGGACAAGTCGTTACCGTCAAATTACCGCCCAATAAGCCTGACCTCAATTGTAGGCAAATTACTAGAGTCAATTATAGCTGAGATTATAAGAAGCCATCTCGATAAGCATAGCTTGACTAATGATACTCAGCATGGATTCACAAGAGGCCGGTCTTGTCTAACTAATTTATTAACTTTCTTCAGTAAAGCTTTTGAGGCTGTTGACCACGATAAAGAATTTTATATTATTTACTTAGATTTTAGTAAGGCTTTTGATAGAGTTCCGCACCAAAGACTGTTAAAAAAAGTGGCAGCTCATGGCATTGGGGGAAAAAATGCTCTAGTGGATCGAGTCATGGCTCACAGACAGAAAGCAGTGTGTCCATAAATGGGGTTGGTATAAACCTTGGTAATAAATACCGACAAGTTGGTTTAGAAAGACACGTAAGCAAACACTATGACATATTTATTAGAAAACGTTTCGGTCCTGGGACCTTGATCACTTCTAACATACAGAGGTAGAAAGGCATTATATATATAGGCGGAGAGTGAGGTGTGACGCACGTGACCTGAGGAATGTCATAAGAACATAAGAATGGAGGAACACTGTAGAAGGCCTACTGGCCCATGCGGGGGCATCCTTATAAAAAACAACCTCGCCTATGAGAGGACGGGTAACGAAAAAATCATGTGACCCTGTGTTGTTGGGTTGGTGGTGCTTAAGTACATATATGCCAAGTTTTTGAAAATTTTGTAGTTTCCAGTGTTGCGTTTTATAGTGTCCCGGGGACGGCATTTGGGGGAGGCTTCTGGCACCGTCGGGGGTCTAAGGTTGGTTCGGGGAAACGGGTTGTGCCCCATTCCATTCATCAAATTCCCGTGGGGTGTCTGTGGAGACACAGGGTACCTTACATCGCCTCTGTTAGAGCTTTCGATGCTCATTCAAGGGACAAAAATCTCTGCTTCTCGCCCACATATTTCTTGGGGCAGAACCCACAGGGATAGTGTAGACGCCTTTAGAAGTTAGAGGTGTGGGGCTGGTTTCGTAGTGAGGTCTTTGATAGATGATTGTTTATGGGGAAACTTGATGTTACTCATACAAGTGCCCGGGGAGTATTTTGGCAACATCACCACAGGGAGTACAAAAGAACTTTTAGGGGGCTGTTCCATGGGCGGTTTGTTGAGAATAGTTTGCCCTTAGTCCAATCTCGGGGTGAAGAAAGAGGGAAATGAAAACTTAAAGGCTGTGTTTTGTAAGTGCATTCTTCTTCTAGAAAACAAGGGGTGGAGATGCGAAGAGCTCTCAAGAAGAACCAATGAGGACTCCCTCTTAGTGCGGTGCCCTTGGGGTGAAAAAAAAGTGTATAAAAATATCCTTGTTGGTAGGTTTTCTATACACTTTGAAGAGAATTTTTGTCACTGTCGGGAGATCTGCACAGTAGAACGTCGAGGAAAAGGGAAGTTTGCCATCATTTTCGAGTTCAGTGTAAATTTTAAATGATGGTTTCAACTGCATTGATCTTGTTGAGAAGGCCGGGATATTGAGACGTCTCGGATAGAAAACCAAATACATCACGTATCTTAGCCAGGTAACGGTGTTGGGAATGGGGGTGCTAAATTTTTTCTGTCTCTCGGGTTTTCCATGAAGGGGTTGGCAAGCACAGCACTGGGGAGGGGCTGCCCATTGCCATCCCAAAGCACTTTTTTGTAACAGTTGTCCTGATACTTGAAGAAGTGAAATTAACACAAAGTTCCACTAGATTGATGAAGTCTAGAAGAGGTAAAGGGAGGTCGTGGTTTTCAGTGAGCCTCTGTCTCAGAATGTTGATTGCAGCGTCAGTAGGAACGTTGGTGAAGAGGGCTGTGACATCGAAGGAAGCCATCTTTGTTTTTGACATTCAGGTTGGAAATTCGGGAGAGAAGGTCACCTGAGTGCTTGAGGTGGGCTTGACTGATGGTGCCCAGAAGCGCTGAAAGGTATTTGGCAAGGTGGCCAAATGCACTCCCTATGCCCGAAGTGATAGGCCGTAGTGGGATGCCAGGTTTGTGTGTCTTAGGAAGGCCATACAGACGTGCTGGTTTCGGTTGACATGGTAAAAGTTTAAGTAGTTTTTTGCCTTGTTCTGATTTTCGTAAGATGCTACGAGCCTTTCGAAGAAAAGTCTGGGTACTTTGAAGTAGCACTGATTCTGATACAGGCTGGTATGTGTTGACATCGTTGAGAAGATTTAAAACTTTATTGTTGTAGTCGACAGTGTTGAGTAACACCACACCACCTCCTTTGTCAGCGGTTGTAGTGACGATATCGTTGTTGGCCAAGTCCCTGAGTGCTTGGATGTATCTTCTGGGAATGACCGGTCTTGAAGGCTCAGTAGCTGCAGCAGTGATAATTCCTTGAACAAAGCCTTTTTGAAACTCGGAGCCTCCGAAAGGTTGGTTCTTGGTTACCATATCCACCAGATTATGTTTCTTGTTGATGCCGGTGGTAAACTGCATCTGCCACTTTTCTGACCAAGAGTAGAGTTTGTCTAAATCCTCCTGAAGTTCCCTAACATCTACGTTTGAATCAATTATCCTACCTATCTTCGTGTCATCGGCGAATTTGCTCATATCACTAGTAATTCCTTCATCAAGATCATTGATATATTATAAACAACAACGGGCCCAAGACTGATCCCTGTGGAACGCCACTTGTTGGAAATATAAACACATATGCAGTATAATGTGATCCTTTATTGACTACGTTTCGCCCACACAGTGGGCTTTTTCAAGTCACAAGCAGAACTACCTGGGGTGGAAGGAACGCGAGTATTTATAGGTAGTTCTGCTTGTGACTTGAAAAAGCCCACTGTGTGGGCGAAACGTAGTCAATAAAGGATCACATTATACTGCATGTGTGTTTATATTTCCATTGTGTCGGTATTTTATACCATTTATTTCCAACGCCACTTGTTACTGATCCCCACTCGGATTTAACCCCATTTATGGACACTCTCTGCTTGTCTGTTAGCCATGATTCGATCCACGAGAGCACCCTTTCCCCAATGCCATGAGCTGCCACTTTCTTCAACAGTCTTTGGTGCGGAACTCTATCAAATGCCTTACTAAAATCTAAGTAAATAATATCAAATTCTTTATCGTGGTCAACAGCCTCAAAAGCTTTACTGAAGAAAGTTAATAAATTAGTTAGACAAGACCGGCCTCTTGTGAATCCATGCTGAGTATCATTAATCAAGCTATGCTTATCGAGATGGCTTCTTAAAATCTCAGCTATAATTGACTCTAGTAATTTGCCTACAATTGAGGTCAGGCTTATTGGGCGGTAATTTGACGGTAACGACTTGTCCCCTGTTTTAAAAATAGGAATTACATTAGCCATCTTCCACATATCAGACACTACACCTGTTTGAAGAGATAAATTAAAAATATTAGTTAATGGTTCACAGACTTCCATTTTGCATTCCTTAAGAACCCTTGAAAAAACCTCATCAGGACCCGGTGACTTATTTTGCTTCAGTCGGTCTATCTGCTTCACTACCATTTCACTAGTGACTGTGATGTTACATAATTTATCTTCTGGCCCACTATAAAAATTAATTACCGGAATGTTATTAGTGACTTCCTGTGTAAAAACCGAGAGAAAATAATTATTTAAAATCGAGCACATTTCATTCTCTTTGTCAGTAAGATGCCCATAGTTATTTTCAAGGGGGCCTATCTTATCTCTGACTTTTGTTCTATATACCTGGAAAAAACTTTTTGGATTAGTTTTAGAATCCCTAGCAACTTTAATTTCATAGTCCCTTTTAGCTTTTCTTATCTCCTTTTTAATGTCCCTCTTAATGTCAATATACTGATTCATAAGATGACCCTCGCCTCTTTTGATATGCCTATAAATTCCTTTCTTATGCCCTAGTAGATATTTCAGCCTATTATTCATCCATTTTGGGTCATTTCTATTTGATCTAATTTCTTTATAAGGGATAAACGTTCTTTGAGCAGCATGTATAGTGTTCAGAAAACTGTCATATTGATAGCTCTCTTCGTTACCCCAGTCAACAGATGATAAGTGTTCTCTAAGCCCATCGTAATCTGCTAAACGAAAATCTGGGACTGTTACTGAGTTATCCCTACTATCATACTTCCATTCAATGCTAAATGTAATTGATTTGTGGTCGCTAGCACCCAGTTCCTCAGAAACTTCTAAATTATTAACAAGGGATTCATTGTTTGCCAGAACTAAGTCAAGCAGGTTATTACCCCTTGTAGGTTCTGTCACAAACTGCTTCAAAAAACAATCCTGAACTACTTCTAAGAAGTCGTATGATTCTAAATTCCCAGTCAAGAAATTCCAATCAATATGACTAAAGTTAAAGTCTCCCAGAATTACTACATTATCGTGCCTTGTGGCCCTAACAATTTCCTCCCATAGTAGACATTATTAGAAGTCACCTTGAAGAGCATAACTTGATAAATGAATCTCAGCATGGATTCACGAGATGTCGTTCCTGCTTGACAAACTTGCTGACGTTCTTCAATAGAACATTTGAGGCAGTTGACAGTGATAAGGAATATGATATTGTTTATTTGGATTTTAGTAAAGCCTTCGATAGAGTACCTCACAGGAGACTCTTGAAAAAAGTGGCAGCTCATGGTATAGGAGGTAAAGTTCTAGCATGGATAGAGGCATGGCTTACCAATAGAAAGCAGAGAGTTACCATTAATGGAGTGAAATCTGAATGGGGATTAGTCACTAGTGGCGTTCCACAAGGATCAGTTTTAGGCCCTCTCTTGTTCATAATTTACATTAATGACCTTGATGAAGGGATTACGAGTGACATGAGTAAGTTTGAACATTAAAATGGTATAAAATACCGACAGGTTGAGTAAGTTTACTGATGATACAAAGATAGGCCGTATAATTCACTCTGAGGAGGATAGCAATGAACTCCAGGAGGATTTAGACAAATTAATGTCCTGGTCTGAAAAATGGCAGATGAAGTTCAATGTCGATAAGTGTAAGGTACTTGCCCTTGGTAATGAAAATAACCCTCGAAGCTATAATCTAGGTGAAGTAGAGCTTGATCATACAGAATGTGAAAGGACTTGGGAGTCATGGTGAGCAGAAATCTAAAGCCAAGACAGCAGTGCCTTAGTGTGCGCAACAAGGCCAACAGATTACTTGGATTTATCTCAAGAAGTATAAGTAACAGAAGTCCAAAAGTTATTTTACAGCTTTGTACATCACTAGTAAGGCCTCATTTAGATTATGCTGCTAAGCTTTGGTCCCCTTACTACAGGATGGATATAGACTCATTAGAGAACATACAGAGAAGAATGACTAAAATGATTTACTGTGTAAGGAACCTCCCGTATGAAGATAGACTTAAAGCCTTAAATCTCCACTCTCTGGAGAGGCGTAGAATGAGGGGAGATATCATTGAAGTGTATAAGTGGATGACGGGCATAAACAAGGGAGACATTAATAAAGTACTGAGGGTGTCGAACCAGGTAAGAACCAGGAATAATGGATTTAAGTTGGATAAATTTAGATTTAGAAAGGACATAGGGAAGTACTGGTTTTCTAACAGAGTTGTAGATGCGTGGAACAGTCTTCCCAGTGGGGTGATAGAGGCTAGGACCTTGGGTAGCTTTAAGAAGAGACTGGACAAATATATGAGTGGGAGGGGCTGGGTTTGATTGGTGTCATTGGGTACGGGAGTTATTTCTTGGGTAGCTTTAGGTAGAGGTCGTTTTGATAAGGACCTGCCTCGCATGGGCCAGTAGGCCTTCTGCAGTGTTCCTCCATTCTTATGTTCTTATATATAATATAATGATAATCATTGAAGTTAATAATAATAATAATTAAAAGTAGAAATACAAGTTATTTTGGGTAAATATTTTTGGTATTTATGTCGTGTTCGGTAGGCCAGAACACTCTTCTCTTGATTTTACCTTCAGATTCATAGGTGAAGTGCTTTCTTAACTTATACTGGAGAACTTATACTGGAGTAACAGAAGGAAGGCACTCTATCCCGCCTACCACAATAGATAACGAGCGTGTCAGCATACTGACTCTCCCACACCACCACAACTGTGTCATGGATCACTGAGTAATATAATGATGGCCAGCCAGCAGGGATGCTCTCCTGCCGCCGGCACCCTTTCGCCGACGCCCTCCTGAATACCCGTCCGCTGACACGCAAGGACGCTTGCTTGCAGGCTAAATACAATGATAATTTAGGAAAATGCCTGCAGTTGTTGGGGAAAATGCCGAAAACTGCTCTTAGATCTCGACGTGGTTGGAACCATTCAACGCTGGTCAAATGTGGAAGATTGAGACACTTATGCAGCATATGGGAATCTTTATTCAGGAAACGTTTCGCCACACAGTGGCTTCATCAGTCCAATACAAAGAGGAAGGCGTAAGGAAAGGAGGAGTATGAGGTAATCAGTCCCTCAGCCTGGAGTCGATGTGTTCAGTCCATCAATCTTGTAGAATGTACAGCATAGGGCCGTAGACGTGGCTTATATACTGTAGTGAGGTGACTTGAAGCAGACGGAGGCGGGATCATAGTGGTATCATCCACTAGTCGAAGTAGGTCTTTGTCCAAAGGTTGAACAAGCGTTGAAGAATTCTTTGTAAGAAGATCCCATGATGCTGCAGTGTCTGACAGTTGTGATGAATGGTTTGAAAAACCGACAAGTTGAAGATTGAGACACTTATGCAGCATATGGGAATCTTTATTCAGGAAACGTTTCGCCACACAGTGGCTTCATCAGTCCAATACAAAGAGGAAGGCGTAAGGAAAATGTACATTTTAAAATGTACATTTTAAAAAATGGCTGTTTTATGTCTCGCATTAAATTGACGGACGTGTGCTATTGTACTAGTGTGTACATGCGTGCGTGAGTGATACATGCTGCTATTTGCGTGTATGTAATTACTGGATTGTACTTAGCAGGGTACCCCACCTCCTGGCCCAGCATCTTTCTCCCTTCATCGACTGCCATAGTTGGTTCACATCTCAGCCAGTTATATATTTGAGCGTTTCTCGGCTTTCCTATTAGCAGCATCATAGTAAAATGGGTCGTATAACAGTGGTAGTAGTTGAAGAATTGATGGCTTAATTGTAATAGTAGTAGTAGTAGTATTTATGGGAGTGACCAAAGTGCTAGTAGCAATTAGTAACAATTGATTAAGTAGGACATATGTGGTCTTGTTAGTGTCATTGAGGATATATATATCATTGATGGAACAAGTGAGCTTAAGAGTGAGCCTGGTAATAATTAAGCTTAGGAGTGAGCCTGGTAATAAATAAGCTTACGAGTAAGAGAGGTTAGAGATGAGTTTGGTTATGAGTGAGCGTCGGGAATGAGTGAGCTTCGAAAATTAGAGCTGGAATGAGTGAGCTTGGGGAATCAGAGTTTCTCCAGTGAGTGAGCTTAGCAATGAGTGAGCTTAGCAATGGGTGAGAGTAGTAATGAGTGCACTTAGCAGTGAGTTTAACAGCGAGTAAATTTTTGGAGTGAGCTTCAAAACTGCGTGAGTTTGGGGAGTGAGCGTGAGCCTCTGGAATGTGTGAGCTTCAGACACGAACGAGCTCCGAGAATGGATGAGCTCTGGAATGAACGAACCGAATAACAAGTGAGCATCAGGAATGCTACGCGGACGTCTAACCCCCCCCCACCTGATTGCCAGGCTGGTGAGAGAGGGGGTGGGAGGGATGAAGGGAGGGGAAGGAGCAGAGACGGGAAAGGAGAGGCAAGGAAGGGTAATGGGTTTCTTATGCTTCTCAGACAAGAGTCGTGAAATGTTAAGTGTGAGAAGTGATTCCTCTCAAAGAAATCTGTATACCATGTACCGTAATTTCCGGCATATAAGGCGCGCGTTTTTACCCCCACAAAATGTCTTGGAAAACCACCCTGCGCCTTGTATGCTCAAGGTCAGGGTCAGGGTCAGGGTCAGGGTCAGGGTCAGGGTCAAGGTCAAGCACTGGGTTACGCTTTAGCAGTTATTTATTAACGTTACGTTACAACTGCTTGGAAACATCGTTTTGTCTTATATGCTCGTGCGCCTTATTTACCAGAAATACGGCAATGCTTTATATTGCCTATAACAATATATTAGGTAAATATTATTTATAGCAGTTAAGGGAGCTATATTGCCTATAAGAGAATAGATATACTTTGCCTATAACTGATTCATGTTCTAATTGCTTGTAGCAGTAAGGGAGGATTTATATGATCTATACGAGTATAGATATAAATTACCTACAAAAGTACGGGTTTATTATATCGCCTATAAAATAGGTGGGGTTAATATTACTTATAACCTTATAATAGGTTTAAATTTCATATAACATTGTTGCGTTAATGTTACTTGTAACATCGTGCCACATTTCAGTGGAACATTTTAATGTCTCCTCCAGAGATTAATTAAGGCATTTCCTGTGGACAACTATTTTTCGAGGTCCTGAACTCGGAAATGGTATTTCAGAGCAGCGATTAATTTACTTACCAAACTGTTATTTGTCGAGGTTTGTGCAAGTCGTTGTATTAGTTACTGCTCTGAAACGGCCAAAATATTTTGCTATTAATATTTCTAACTTTGTAAGTTTTCCGGTTCTCATTTAGAATTGTGTTTACAAGAGGCACTTCAACATAATTTACACAAGTCAATAATAGAAGTAGTGGTGGTAGAATGACTGTAGAGTAACACGAATAGTGAGGTAGAAACGGTGTTACTTTAGCAGATATAGTTGTAGTCCACGTCTTTTATCTAGTTCATATCGCCTCTCTGTTTTTCAGTTTAATATTGTATATTTTTTTTCCCTTTTTTTCAGTGGCCGGAGGGAGTGGAGTGTGGGGGGGAGGGAGAGAGCCTTCTGCTTTTCCATTCTTGTCTCATGCACACAAATACATCACGGTCGTTTAACGGGTTCTTAATATAGATATAAACAGATGGTTCTCAGCAAATAGCTTCCATGAGGATTTATGAAGTCCTCTGTTATCTGGCTTTCTTAGATCCTCTGTGCAGTTATTGAAGTGGAATAGAGCCTTTAGTGGAGAGGATAGATCCTCTAGTTGGAGGTGAGACAGACCCTTTGGTTGGGGTAAGACACATCCTTCAGTTGGGTTTGGATAGATCTTTCAGTGAGGGGAATGGATCCTTTAGTGAACGGTTGGATGGATCCTTTAGTGGGGGTGAGATGCATCTTTTAGTAGGAGTGGGACAGATCTTTGAGATATGGAGGACTGGAAGGAAGCAGGGATGAATAATGGAGAATACAGGGAAAAGTGAAAAAAAAATGGAAGGGAGGAATGAAGAAAGCAAGGTCAAGATAGGAAGGGGAGTGATTTCCAATAAACTGATATATTTCTTTTCTGATTGTTACAGGTAAGTCTCGGTGAAGAGCACATCGTGTGACAGCACAGCACAGTGTCAAGGTAAGTACGCATACAGCTCTGTTTATTTTATCACAGCTTGTCTGAATAAACAGATGACTATACAAGGCCGTGTACAGGGCGTGCAAATTAGGTGTTATAGTCGTGTTTGTGTCACTGCTGGGAACGAGGCCGCGAACCTAAGTATACGAGGACTGGACGATCTGGTTTGCACCGCCAACCTTCCCACGGTTATCCGTCGCTTCCTCCTCTGGTCTTGGAGACGTAAGAGTGACTATCTCTGCCGCTTGATGAGTTACTAAAACTCCCTGACCCGTGATTATGAGGTCATAAAATTAGCAATTTCCTGGTCAGCGTGTGCATCCAAGTCCGGCGACTTATTGATGAGGCCGAGTAAAAGTTCCTGGTGCTGGTCAGGAAAGGAATCAAGGCTCCTTGCCCCTTTCCGGGGGTCATCAAACAAAAAAGTCCCCCTCCTAGGTCAGTAAAGAGAGCCATTTTTCTTCGCCGTTCATGGAGGCATTAAGCCCACGGGGTCTGATTGTGAAGTCATTATAGCTCTCTCAGAACGCCGGATCGTGACTTGGTGCACTCTGAGATATTTGTTGTCAATATTTCAACTTCATCTGCTGGGTTTTAAGATCCTCGGTAACGACCTTTGCGTAAGTCATCAACATGAGATGTTTTCCTACGGAATATGTGTAACAACTTTGTTTTCCATTATGTTTTATTTGGGTGCTGGCATGCTCAATTAATGACAACTTATTCTTGAACATGTATTAATCATCTGAAAAATTAATAAATTAAAAAAATGATAAAAGTAATCATGTAACTAGAATTACTGGAAGTAGGAGAGGCAACGAGCGATGATTAGACGACAAAAACGAAAAGGCGTAAGCCTTTGTTATAACAACGATTCGCAAACAGAAGACCTTCGTAGCTTATGATAAAGTGAAACGTTCTTATAATTAAGGCTTTCGCTGCTTTACGTTTCTTCATTAGTAAAGAAGTAATGTAATTTTACACTCAAATTTTAATACAATACACTCGTTTAATGATACTGGTTACCTATATATATGTGATCTGTGTATAACAACAGAAGGAAGACAACGAGTAAATGTTGTTTATTTCACCGAGATTTCGGTGTTTATCTCTTGGCACATATCAGTCCTCTGGAAGAGTCCGAGAGAGAGTATGTGAACTTAAACTTAATGAATAAAAACAAGACTGTTCAAATAAACAACGTTTACTCGTTGTCTTCCTTCTGTTATACACAAATATATAGGTAACCAGTATCATTATATAATATATATGCAATAAGACCACAGTAAACAGGTGATTTCAGAATATGCAAAACAACCACTGTGAAAGAAGAGAGAAATTCCAAGCGCTTTCGTGACTACTCACATTATCAATGAACATATAGTTCCTTGATAATGTGAGTAGTCACGAAAGTGCTTGGAATTTCTCTATTATTTCACAGTGGTTGTTTTGCATAATATATATATATATATATATATATATATATATATATATATATATATATATATAATATATATATATATATATATATATATAATATATACACCAAGATGTATATGTTTATATATACTAAGTTAAGTTTATCTGTACAACGAGTGGTATGTATATATGTGGAAGTGCTCCCCGACGTTGGGTCGCCTTGTCGGGTTGGTGAGGTTTAGGTTGTGTACCCTGGGGTCTGAGCGTATACCATACCATAGGAGGGGTGTCACTCTCCATAATGCTTGAATGACTAGGAACCCAGCGTCACCTACGGCATGAATGGTGCGGATATTTCCCACTTCATTCAAACTTTCTGACACTTGCGGCCAATGACACGGAATGAGTTATAGATTTAGAAATGAGACAAGCTGCATTCGAATGATGCTGTAAATTCGATATTGTTAGTAATGGTAATTATTTAGAGCGCGGAATAACCAAACTGTTATAGTGTTTTGTGAAAAAGTGAGTGTACTCGTACACTGTATCTACCGAATTGTAGCTCTCAGTATATATCCACTGACATTTTCTTAGCTGTATTTACTTTAGGGATATAAGTATAAGCAATAGAAATACTTGTTTAAAGTGCAGTACATTATATAATAGATAATGAAGTAAGGAATGTATGTGCTCCTTTATTTACAGTTTTTCTTAAGCAGAGCATATCAACCAGCCATAATTAAAATTAATCTTTACTTATTAGACAATAAGTCAAATATCGTAGTTTACTGGTATGCTATAGTTTGTCATATTTGGCATTTAAATACTGCAATAACTTTACATAATGAATTATGATATTCTGAGATAGTGTAATAGTTTGACACAATTTTACATCGGGAAATACCGAGGTAGAAAATTAAATTGATTACTACATGTTTTGGTACAGATTGGTGATAGTGTGAACAATATAACTGCTAAAATGTGACTTACATCAAGAGCGTTACTTTTGAAAAATCCGGCTGAAACATAATCTGCCTAAGCAGGTTTTTAGTTTTAGTGGGTGCATTTTGATTTCTTTTTGAAGCAGGCGGCTGAAGGGGATTTTTTTTTTTTTTTTTTTCTTCTGGTAGGGTGTTCCATATTTTCGGGCCCTTTATTTGCACGGAGTTCCTGTACAAGTTGAATCGAACACGCGATATATCAAATAGATACTTATTTTTTGTTTTGTGTTTGTGTTGTGTTGCAGCTCTCCAGGAAGAGTCGAAGCGCTGGGTTGAGGCACGTTCTAAGTGTCCTGTACATGTAAAATGATCAGTAGTAAGTGTGAATGATATATATTAAGTAAGCTGAGACCTTTCAGTAGTGTGTGTGTTGTCTGGAACCTGAATGGCTGATTATTCTAACAGTTGATTTCTTTTGGGTAACAATTGGTTTTAGGATATGCTAGATAGTAGTACAGAGTGAGTAGTGTTGTTTGTGTGGGGAGCAAAGAAGAAAACTTTTGATAGAATACCCAGTTTTTAAAATTTTCTAATTTGTGTTGAATGCGAGTGTTGAATTTAAGGTTGTTATCAAGGTGCTTTCCTTAAGAATTTTCCTTCGTCTTACTATTCTTTGAGTGAATTATATTTTTTTTTTGTTATAATAGGTATTTTTATCAGTAGTCCCAAACAACTTGAAGGTATTGTCAATACTGAGAGTACATTTGTTGGTGGCCATCCAGGTAGAAATCGTTACAAGTTCCTCATTAACTATGTGTTGAGGACAACACGATCTGGATTACATAAGACAAATATTGTATCATCTACAAACAGAACTGGCGTAAGTTATTGAGAAGAATTTGGTTGGTCACTGATGTAGATGAGGAATAATAGTGGGTCAGAGACATTACCCTGAGGCACCCGTATGTTGATACATTGAGTTAATGAGGTAGTGTCATTGGCTGTTACACACTGGCGTCTGTTAGTAAGTTAATGTGTGTCTTTGATACCAAAATGCTCTAGTTTCGTGATGTAATTTACAGTGTTATATGCATTTCTTAGATCACTAAAGAGGCTTACTGAAAATCTTTATTCTCTGGAGCTGAATAAACATTCTTGGTAGGTAAGACACATAGGCAACAGTTAGGCAACTTTATTTCGAAACGTTTCGCCTACACAGTAGGTTTCTTCAGTCGAATACAGAAAGTAGGCAGGAACAGTAGACATGTGGATAGTTCAGATAGTTCCTGACTATGGAACTGAACTTCTCCAGGCTGAGGGACTGACAACCTCAAATTCTACGACTTCAAGGGTGATGGACTGATTACATCGTCTTCACATATCTACTGTTCCTGCCTACTTTCTGTATTCGACTGAAGAAACCTACTGTGTAGGCGAAACGTTTCGAAATAAAGTTGCCTATGTGTCTTACCTACCAACCTGTCGGTATTTTATACCATTTTGATGTTCAATGAACAGTCTTGCATCTTAATGATGGTATTATTAGTACTTTTTTCTGGGCTGAAGCTGAACTGGCAGAGAATAAGAATATTTTATAGAGAAATAAATTCCCCTGTGATCACAAATGCAAACTTTTCAAAACCTGCATTTGTTGGATGAATCTTCTTAGAGCCAGCTGGCCGAATGGTTAACGCACTGGCCTAAGAGTTTTAGGACACGCTTGCCTCGGATTCAATCCCCACTGGTTCCCTGATGTGTTTGCTATCTTCTTATTACGATTCCATGAGTCTTGATGGTGGCTTTGAAGGGTCCTGAGCTAGAGTACGCCACACCCACGCTGGTGTGGGATTCGTTTGTAAATCTTGCATTTGTAATCACAGTGGTGGACTATGCTAACTTTCTTATGGTGTATGGAAATATACTTAGCTGGATGAATCTTATTAGAGCCAGATGGCCGAGTGGTTAACACACTGTCTAAGAGTTTTAGGACTTATTTGCCATGGTTTCAAACCCCGCCGGTTCCGTGATTTGTTTGCAATTATGTTCTTACGATTTTGTGAATAGTAGGCGATTATGAATGTTTAGGGAAACAGATGGCAGTGTTTGATAGATGAACAATATGGGTCCTCAGTGAAAAAAAAAAGTTTACTGAAAGATGAATATTTTATATTTCGGCCTCACTCTGAGGTCTTCTTCAGCAGTGAGAGGCTGAAGCATACATCACGCTCCTTATATTCTCTTTCTTATTTGTGAGCTCGTTTGTGATATTGGAGAAATAATACACGATATATTACCTGTTCATGAGGAGAAAAGAGACGGATATTGAGTTATCTTTTATTGTGACATATCCTATCGATCCAAGTTGTACATAGAGAGAAATCCTGCCAGAAGAAAAGCTTGTTCAGCACATTGTCGAAATTTTCTTGAACACTGTCGGCAGCATACATGTGTGTGTACCATGTTCAGGCGACAATGAAGAGGCCAACAAACACTGTGATCTTCAGTGCAGCAGTGAAAATGTCACCACCTTCATGAGCCTCAGTGAAAGCTGTGTGTGTGTACACTCACCTAATTGTACTCACCTAATTGTGGTTGCAGGGGTCGAGATTCGGCTCCTGGCCCCGCCTCTTCACTGATCGCTACTAGGTCCTCTCTCTGCTTCCTGAGCTTTATCATACCTCTTCTTAAAACTATGTATGGTTCCTGCCTCCACTAGTTCACTTGCTAGGCTATTCCACTTCCTGACGACTCTATGACTGAAGAAATACTTCCTAACGTCCCTGTGACTCGTCTGAGTCTTCAGCTTCCAGTTGTGACCCCTTGTTCCTGTGTCCCCTCTCTGGAACATCCTATCTCTGTCCACCTTGTCTATTCCCCGCAGTATCTTGTATGTCGTTATCATGTCTCCCCTGACCCTTCTGTCCTCCAGTGTCGTCAGTTCGAGTTCCCTCAACCTTTCCTCGTACGACATTCCCCTGAGCTCTGGGACTAGCCTTGTTGCAAACCTTTGTACTTTCTCTAACTTCTTGACGTGCTTGACCAGGTGTGGGTTCCAGACTGGTGCTGCATACTCCAGTATGGGCCTAACATACACAGCATACAGTGTCTTGAACGATTCCTTATTAAGGTATCGGAACGCTATTCTCAGGTTTGCCAGGCGCCCGTATGCTGCAGCAGTTATTTGGTTGATGCGTGCCTCCGGTGACGTGCTCGGTGTTATGGTCACCCCGAGGTCTTTCTCCCTGAGTGAGGTCTGTAGTCTTTGTCCACCTAGCCTATACTCTGTCTGCGGTCTTCTTTGCCCCTCCCCAATCTTCATGACTTTGCATTTGGCAGGATTGAATTCGAGAAGCCAGTTACTGGACCACATGTCCAGCCTGTCCACGTCTATTTGCAGTCCTGCCTCATCCTCATCCGATTTAATTCTTCTCATCAACTTCACATCATCTGCGAATAGGGACACTTCAGAGTCTATTCCTTCCATCATGTCGTTCACATATATCAAAAATAGCACGGGTCCTAGAACTGGCCCCTGTGGGACCCCGCTCGTCACAGGCGCCCACTGTGATACCTCTTCACGTACGATGACTCGTTGCTGCCTCCCTGTCAGGTATTCCCTGATCCATTGCAGTGCCCTCCCTGTTACATGCGCTTGATCCTCCAGCTTCTGCACTAATATTTTGTGGGGAACTGTGTCAAAGGCCTTCCTGCAGTCTAGGAAGACGCAATCTACCCACCCCTCTCTCTCGTGTCTTCTGTTACCTTGTCATAAAACTCCAGGAGGTTTGTGATACAAGATTTGCCTTCCATGAACCCATGCTGGTTTTCATTTATAATCTTGTTCCGTTCCAGGTGTTCGACCACTCTCCTCATGATAATCTTCTCCATGACTTTGCACACAATACATGTCAAAGACACAGGTCTGTAGTTTAGCGCCTCGTTTCTGTTTCCTTTCTTAAATATGGGGACTACATTTGCTGTCTTCCATTTCCAGGTAGTTCCCCAGTTTCAAGGGATGTGTTGAAGATTGTGGTTAGAGGCACGCACAGCATCTCTGCTCCTTCTCTAAGGACCCATTGGGAGATGTCCGGTCCCATCGCCTTTGAGGTATCAAGGTCGCTTAGGAGCTTCTTCACCTCCTCCTCGGTTGTTCGTATGTCATCCAACACTTGTTGGTATATTCCCTCTTGATGTTCCCTTCTGTGCTTTTCTTCCCACAGCCCTTCCTGTCTCTACTGTAAAAACTTCCTTAAATCTCCTGTTTAGCTTCCTCACATACCTCCTGATCATTCTTGTGATTTTCCCCCACCTTCTGCCCTTTAAAACTAAATCACCTGGTATTTGACTGTTGTCTTCCTCCTGATGTGGCTATACAACAGTTTCCGGGTCAGTCTTGATTCTCGATGCTATGTTATTTTCATACTGTCGCTGGGCCTCCCTCCTTACCTGTGCGTACTCGTTCCTGCTCGCGACTGATCTCCCTATTTTCGTTTGTTCTCTGCCTTCTGTACTTTTTCCATTCTCTATTGCACTTGGTTTTTTGCCTCCTTACACCGTCGGTAAACCGGGGGCTCGTTCTGGTCTTCCCGTTGTTTCTGTTGCCCTGGGGAAATTTAAACCTTTCCACTGCCTCCTTGCATTTTGTTGTTACATATTCCATAATTTCGTTCACTGGCTTTCCTGCCAGTTCTCTGTCCCACTGGAACCTCCCGCAGGAAGTTCTTCAACCCTGTGTAGTCCCCTCTTTTAAAAGTCAGGCTTTTTCCATTCAACTCCTGTTACTCTCTCCACTTGCAGCTCTACTATGTATTCAAAGCACAGAACCACGTGGTCGCTAGCTCCTAGGGGACTCTCATACTTGATGTCCTCAATGTCTGAGCTGTCCAGGGTGAACACAAGGTCCAATCTTGCTGATTCATCCTCCCCTCTCACTCTGGTTGTGTCCTTAACATGTTGGTGCATGGGGTTTTTCCCAGCACCACGTCCAACATCTTGGCTCTCCATGTTTCGGGACCCCCATGTGGCTCCAGGTTTTCCCAGTCAATCTCCCTGTGGTTGAAATCTCCCATAACCAGCAACTTTGCTCTGCTGGAGTGAGCTCTTTTTGCCACCTCAGCAAGTGTGTCCACCATTGCTTGTTGCTCTCTTCATATTCTCTCTTGGCCTCCTGCAGTTCTGTGGTGGGGGTTATACATCACTGCAATGACCACCTTGTGTTCCCCAGACTGAAGTGACCTACTATGTAGTCCTTTCTCCCGTCTCGTCTATGCCTTCCATTTTCTCGAATTTCCATCTGTTTTTTTACGAGCAGAGCAAACCCCACCTCCCCCTCTGCCCCTTCTATCTTTCCTCATGATCTGGTATCCTTGTGGGAAGATTGCATCTGTTATTGTCTCCGTGAGTTTTGTTTCTGTTAAATGCTATGATGTCTGGGGACATCTCTTGATTCTTTCTTGCCATTCCTCAGTTTAATTTGTTAGTCCATCTGCATTTGTGTACCAACCTTCAACTTCTGTTCTAATACTGTAACTGTGGGGGCCGGGGGTGGGAACAGAGGGATCCGTGTGTGATGGGTTTTGGGTTTTGGGCTGTTCAGTTGCCTTGGGGTGTCGTGGCTGGAGTCCTCCTGCTGGTGTTTCTGGAGGGTGTGCTTGTCCCCTTCCATTTGTTCCTGGGTTATTCTGCTCTCCTTTTTCATTTCCTCCCATTTCTCCTTTCGTTTTTGAACTCTCTCTTTCATCGTCTTTCTTTCGTCCTGTGTTCTGTCTCGATCGAGGTACACACTCCTGAACTCCTGCTTGCCTCTCAGCCGTGCTTTCTCCTGCAGGATCATGGTGTGTGTGTGTGTGTGTACTCGCCTAATTGTACTCGCCTAATTGTGGTCGCAGGGGTCGAGACTCGGCTCCTGGCCCCGCCTCTTCACTAACCGCTACTGGGTCCTCCCTCTCTCTGCTCCATGAGCTTTATCATACCTCGACTTAAAACTATGTATAGTTCCTGCCTCCACTACATCGCTTGCCAGACTATTCCACTTCCCATCATGTGTGGCTGTGTGTGTGTGTGGACGCAGCTTATAGATCCATTATCAGAATGTTTGCCGACAGTTATATGATGTTCAGTGTCTACTGGGCACGCCAGTGCCATGAAGATTACTGTGTGATACTGACCTAAGGAAATTTTTTCCTAGTTTTTGATTTCATTCTGCGTTGTTGCTTGCAATTCCAGCTAGAGACATCACTCTCAGGCGTTCTCTCTCTCTCTCTCTCTCTCTCTCTCTCTCTCTCTCCTCTCTCTCTCTCTCTCTCTCTCTCCGTCCCTCTCTCTCCGTCCCTCTCTCTCCGTCCCTCTCTCTCCGTCCCTCTCTCCCTCTCTCTCCCTCTCTCTTCCTCTCTCTCCCTCTCTCTCCCTCTCTCTCCCTCTCTCTCCCTCTCTCCCACTCTCTCCCTCCCACTAATGCCACCACCGTCACAATCTTATATCCATAACGCAGAAAGAAACACAAGATTTATCAGCGTGTAAGTGAGGCTGGCGACCACAATGGCTGTGGTTAGGTGATATTGTTTCCGTCTTGCCACCTCAAGACACTTTGTTGTTTTGTGTTAGTGGACACTCTTGTCTCCTTTATTGGATTGTGGGGGGGGGGAGGCTAATTAGCGATGAAAATGTGTGTGTGTGTGTGTGTGTGTGTGTGTGTGTGTGTGTGTGTGTGTATGTGTGTCTGTGTGTGTTTGTGTGTTGGGTGGTTGTTTGGTTGGGTGTTGGGAAGAGCGTGTATGTGGGCAAGGAGCAACAGCCCACCTTATTTTAATAACAAACAGTATTTCACTCTTTCTGTGACAGTCAAATGGGTGACTTTTTAAACGAGTCTTAAACAGTGACGACTTGACTTCGGTTTTTCTACTGCTCTCGGTGGCTCCCCGTTGTCTGTTCCAGCGTCAAAACTTTAAATCTCATTTATCTTTCATTTTATACATTACCTTAGTGGTATACTTTAGTTGTTTTCGTTTTAGTGATAGTGAACAACCTAACTAAAACTAACATAGCCTAAATAACGTAATTTGAGAAATTTACTGCGAAATCGTATGTGAGAAATGTACGTGCAATTTGGGAGGATGGGTTGGGAGAAGTGTCTCTTTACAAAGGAGAGTATACGACTGGAACTTAAAGGCGTGTTTGGGTGAGTGTGTGTTTGGATGGACGGACGGATGACGCATGAAGTAAATACATGTATATGTAGCGAGTGTGGTTCCTACGTTGGACTGCGTGCGGCCAGCAGTAACAGCCTGATTAATCAGGACCTGATCCACCGGGAGTCCTGGTCTTGGACCGGGCCGCGGTGGATCTCCGGAATACTGCTGGTAGCGATGTGTCACCATGTGTCACTCGCCACACTCTCCACCTATATATATATACTGTATTTTTAACCTTTGCATGTTAAAGTGATCAAGGTCTCAAAACCGAAACGTTTTCTAATATGTCCCAGTATTTGCTCTCATATCTCTCTAAACCGACTTGTCGGTATCTATTACAAAGGTTTATATCAGTGATAAGGTGCATGTGGTGATGCTGTGTGGTTAGACCGAAAGTATACCTAGAGTATACCTGGAGAAGGTTTCTGGAGTCAACACTCCAGCATTGACTCCAGAAACCTCCTCGCATTAGATCAGGGCCTCATCAAACAGGCTGTTACTGCTGGTAGCGTATATTTCTTGTAGGGAACGTATTGTGAGTAAGACTCTCGTCGTCAGAAAGCTGCGATGGAAGACAAAAGCACTGACACAAATGAAGACAGAGAAGACTAAGTATGCCAGATTCAGTCCCTTGTCAGCTGTGTCAGAGTTCGCAGTGAAGAAAATTTATAAAAAACAAGGAATTATTTGTACGGTGTTATTTCTGATTGTAAAATGAAGCATTTGTGTAAAATTTGGGAATCTTTATTGAGAGAACGTTTCGCCAGTCAGTGGCTTCTGGCGAAACGTTTCCTAAAGATTCCTTAATGTTGCACATGAGTCTCATCCTTCACCTTATCGGTTTTATGAACCATTTACATTATATTCTGTCTTTCGCGAAGACAGGCACAAGTGAAACTAAACTTGCAACAATAAAAGCTTCATCTGGATAATAACAAGGGCCCCAA
>NC_069412.1:22673969-22690862 GCF_026875155.1 Cherax quadricarinatus | reverse complement strand
CTACTACTGGTGATGCCCTTGAGGGTCGTGGTTGTGGAGGTAGATATTTGGGAAATGATGTTTTGGCAAAGATTTTGGAAAACATGTTTGGCAAGGGTTGGGTTTTGGGAGGACTATGATCTTTCTGGGCAGTGCCACACCATCAAGGACTCACCATAGTGACGGGACAACCTCCATCCTCTGCAGGGGTATACATAACCCCTTGTAATGACTGCAAAAAATTTAAAAGTGGGCGAAACAAAAGAGCCCTCCAAACACGATTTCAGAACACCAATATGCAAGCAGACTACGATAAAGGAATCCGTTACAACACCAATTCACAACCATTTAATTAACACAGAAATCAAGACTTATACCCACAGAAGAAACACTCAATACAGAAAATCCTGGAATCATCCCACCCTTACAACCAAAAATTTTCAACCAAGAACAATGGCTTCTATAACTGGGAAACCCCACCGCCAAAAAACTTCTTCATCCATCCCACATAAGAACATAGAACACTGCAAAAGGGGTCACTCACAATTTTCCCAATCCCCCTGCCAGCTACCCAAGACTCTAAACCCCACCCGGTAGATAAAAAAAAAATTGCACTTTCTCCACCTGACCTCAACATTCTAAACAGCATAAATACTCTCTACCTTCCAACCCCGGTGACCCGTGTGTGATTTAAAAACCCACTTGGGGTGAAACGTTGTCAATAAAGGATCACATTATACGCATTTGTGTTTATATTTCAATATAATTTACATTGTTAGAATTTAAAAAGACGTATGGGGTCTAAATATTTGGGCGGGTAAATTTCATCAATGAACAAAGACCCGTTCAGGGGCCAAGTTGTTTCCTGATAAACAAACACCATCTTCAGTGACTAAAGGAGGGCTGATTTGCATGTATCTTTGGTAGGTCGTACATGTATAACCTGGCCAGCCACTGCGGTCCTGACCACCACCTGTTTTCTCTTTTCCCTCCCTCCTCTCTCTCTCTCTCTCTCTCTCTCTCTCTCTCTCTCTCTCTCTCTCTCTCTCTCTCTTTTAATAGGGTTTGACAAGGTTAGGGTAAGGATTCCTAGCTTTAAGGATTGCTAACTTTATTGACAAGCTAAGAGCTGTTGCCTACATCAGCTCATTAGAAAGCATTTTTATTATGAAACATTCAAGTAGGGAACAGGATGAAGTTGGGCCAGCATTTGATCAACGAACTTTATCTCGTTAACATTATAATGCTGTACGAATGTGTTCCATCTCTCTCTCTCTCTCTCTCTCTCTCTCTCTCTCTCTGATAGGCAGAGTTACATACTGTTGGTAATTTTGTTAGAGATATCGTTACGTGTTTGTGATCGTTACACTGTGTTGGCAATTACCGAATAAAAGTTAGGAAATTCCTCCCTTAATTCTCTCTCTCTCATCCCTCTTTCATGCCCCTCTCTCATCAGTCTCTCTCTCCTGCCCCTCTCTCATTCCTTTCTCTCGCATTCCTGTCTCTCTCATTCCTCTCTCTCTCATCCCTCTCTCTCTCATCCCTCTCTCTCTCTCTCTCTCTCTCTCCCCCCATTCTTCTCTCTCTCTCTCTCTCTCTCTCTCTCACACACACACACAAAACACACACACACAAAACACACATACACACACAGGTGACGTAGTGGAGGCAGGAACCATACATAGTTTTAAGACGTGCTTTGATAAAGCTCATGGAACAGGGAGAGAGAAGACCTAGTAGCAGTGAAGAGGCGAGGCCAGGAGCTATGACTCGACCCCTGCAACCACAAACAGGTGAGTACAAATAGGCGAGTACGTACATTCTCACAAACAGTGATTTTTCAATAAATCCGTATTGCACACATGCCAGCTAAGGAGCAATTTTTCACCAGGAGCCAGTAGTTGTTTCGTGATAAATGATAAACAGTTCTATGCCTATATAACCAAAATCTGTGTTGTTCCTGGTGTGAGCATGTTTACAATTGCAACTCCATCGGATATTGTAAAATCAATAGCAGAAGTCTGGTAAAAAGGCATCAGATTTTCCATGCAAGGCCAAAACTCTGAATTTGCATTTGATGTTTCCCAAGTGTGATATGGAAGGCGGGGCAGGATGATTCTCTCGTCTTAAAAATACTCTTCCCAGTCTCCCTGTCGTGTCTGACATACAATATAAACTTTTGTGCCTGGACAAGATATCAGAAGCAATAAGTTTTTCTTCAAAGGATCAGATAAGAGTTTTGACTACATGCCAAAACTCTGACAAAGACTTGTGCGCCTACCTTACAAATTTGTTCGTTCTGGGTTGGTACACTGAAACCATCCAAGGAGGTACTACGGTTTTCTTGTATGAGTGTGAAACGGAAGCCTGTTAAACTTTTATCGCTTTGCCAGGATTTCTGGTACTTTTCTTGTCATATGAACGTGACAGTAAGCAAGTAAATCCCATCAACTTCAGCTTGGAATCCTTATACATATCTTTTTTATGTTTAAACTATTCTCGATATATTTAACTCTCTTAATGCTTCCTTTATTATTCTTAAGTTTTCCCGGAGAAAATGGGTTGGAATCCTTCCTCTGGAGACTAAAACGCCAGAGCAAGAAGCTGGTTGGTTGCTTTATTCTGAATTAAAGAAAAAACTAAGGAAATTTTGTTTTTATTTTTTCATTGGGTTTCTCTGCATTTGTAGGAGTGAGTTATGCTTAAAAATTAGTTTAGTTACAAAATTTCCAACAAATAATAAAATAGTAATGTGTACATAATGTGTACATAAATTGTTAATTAAATCCTCAGAGTAAGTGTGTAAAGTTGTGTATGTCTCTGTGTGTATATATGTCGTGCCGAATAGTTAAAACTTGCGATTTTAGATTAAATAGCAACGCTCTTCTTCAGGAATAAGGAAAGCGAAAATTTATGTATGCAATAATTTCGCAAAAATCATTCTGAACCTAACGAAAAATATATATTTCAATGTGTTTCTTTGTTAAGAAATTATTGTAAACTTATCTAAAATATATTTAGTTGGATTAGGCTAAATTAAATTGCGCTTGTTATAATAAGGTTAGGCAAGTTTACTAAGGTTCTTTTGGTATAAAATTATTAATTTTTACATTAACATAAATTCAAGAAAATTATATATAAACATATAAGAGAATTTTAGAAAGGACTTAATTTTAAATAAGTTTTTGCTAACTGACCAATTTTACCTATTCGGCACGACATTATATACACACACACACACACACACACACTTCTCGCTCTCCTCTCTCTCTCCTTTCCCCTCCTTACTCTCTCTCCTCTCTCTTTCTCTCTCTCTCTCTTCTCTCCCTTCTCTCTCTCTCCCCTCTCTCTCTCTCTCTCCTCTTCTCCCCTTCTCTCTCTCCTTTTCTCTCTCTTCTCTCTCCCCTTTCCCCTCTTCTCATCTCTCTCCCTTTTTTCCTCTCTCTCTCTCTCCCCTCTATATATATAATATATATATATAATATTATATATAATATATATATATATAAAATATATATATATATAATACATGTGGAAATCTATGAATGGTAGATGGTCATCAGGCAAGTGGCTCAATTATCAAAATAATATTTGCAAAAATGCTGCAGGAATAAGATCAATTAAGAAAAAAATGATTGTTTTTTAAAATCTTCAAAAAAACCCAACAGTTTAAACCCAATACTGCCCAAAGTACAATACTCAAACTTCCTCCCTCAAAATTTAAATGAAAAAAAAATTAATTTAAAGCCTTTTGGAAAGAGAAGTTCAAAAGAGCAACTTCAGCGAGATTGTGAGGTATAAATCATAAAACAGCCAGTGAGTGCAAAAACACTAGAAACAGAGAAAACGGGTTTTAAAAAATATCTTTCCCCGGGCACCCAATCAAGAAACACACACTTTTTCCCCCTCAATGTTTTCATTAGTGCGCTCGGTTTAACGGACTCCTGGCCCCCCATTTTTATTATTTTAAATTTTCGACATTTTTTTAAAGGGTAGACCTCAGAAAACCGTTTTTCTTTACAACAAAAATTTAAATTTCCCGGTGGTTATTTGCGGGGAGGGGAACCCCGGAGGGGGGGGGGGAACCCACCATTGTAATAATAAAGTAGGAAAAAATTTCCCGAAGGGCCAAATTTTCGAGCGTAGAATATTTAAACTTTAAATTAAAATTCAAAAAAAATCAAAACCCAAAATTGTTTTCGTTTTTAAAATTCGGGAAAACTTGTTTTAAATTAAATAAATAACAGAAGTAAAAAAAAATTTCCCTTCTGCCCCAGGAATTGTCAAGAACAAAGCATAAATGGTTCGAATTTAAAATTGCCCAAATTGGTACCTTAACAACGTGGGGTAAAAGAATAAAAAACTTGAAAAATGAATTTTCTTTTAATATAAAAATTTACTTTTAAATTTAATTTTGGGCAATAGGGGATGCTCAAACGAAACAGAGAATCTAACTTGCTTATTTTAAACCCAACAAATATTTTTGGTCCAGTCCCGGGACCGTTCCCAATCTCGGTAATCTTTCCCAAAATCGTTCACAAAAGACAGGGGAGTGTTACCCACGACATGATGAGTATTCATTTTTTTAAAATGGCTGTGCGGCCCTTATGTGCGGGTTTTAAATGCAGTTTGAATGCACATAGGCAAATTTAAAAGTTTTTACAAGCTAGGGACGCGGGCCTAGGGGAGTTAAACTTGCTAAAAAAAAAAAACTTTCTAAATCATTTTTGAAAACAAACCAAAAAATTTCCCTGGAGGGGGAAAAAAAAAAACAGATTTAAACTTTCTTTAAATTTTTTTTTAAAACCGGCGAAAGTAATGAATGGAAAAAATAGTGCTTTTTTTTATTTTTTTCCTTATGTGCTTTTTTATCCAATTTTTTAAAACCACTTATTTTTCACCCCCTCCTCTCTCTCTCTCTCTCTAAAATTACTTTTATGTAAACGAACACAGCCCAAAGGGTTTATAAAAAATTTATTTAACTTTTGGGCTGTTTGCAGATTTTTTTAAATTAAATAAAATTCTTTCTAAATAAATTATATGCCCAGCCGTAAAAAGATAATGAACAGATTTAAACAAAATTTTTCGCAGTTCTTTTTTTTAGATTTTTCGGGTGTTGATAAATTTTTGGGGGTTAATGATTTTGGTGTTGAAAATTCTGTGTTGATAAATTCGGGTTTGTTGTTTATTCTGGTTTTTAAATAAATTCTGGTTTATAATTCTGGTGTTGAAAATTCTGGTGTTTTAAAAATTCGGTTGATAATTCTGGTGTTGATAATTCTGGTGTTGAAAATTTCTGGGTGTTAAATGATTTCGGGGTTTTTGATGTTTCTGGTGTTAAATGATTCTGGTGTTGAGATTCTGGTGTTAAATGTTTCCCTGGTTTTTAAGATTCTGGGTTTAAAAAGATTTTTGGTGTTGATAATTCGTTTTGTTTAATCTGGTGTTGATAATTCTGGTGTTAAAGCTTGTTTTTTAAAAAAAATATTATTATTGCCCTTTGCCCCAACATTTCCCCCCTTAAACCCCTTTTCCCTTCCCTTTTCCCCCCCCTTAAACCTCCACCCCTTTTCACCCTCGGGAAACCCCTTCACCCCCACACCCTCACTTCCCCCCCTTTTAAAACCCTACCACCCAATTCCCCTCCACCCCTTTACCCCCAAACCCCTTTCCCAAACCCCCCCCCCTTTCACTTAAACCCCCCTTCATCAAACCCCCCCCTTTAAACCCCACCCCCAAAGGGACCGCTTAAATCCCTTAAAAAGGGAACACCGAAATTAAAATTTAAATGAACGCAAAAAAAACTTGACAAAACGGTGCAGGATACTTCCATTGAAGATCATGGAGCGATGAGTATAAATTGAGAAGAAAACCCCTTAAGTTAAAGGAACCAGACTCTTCAACGCCCTCCATTCACACTGTCTTCAAGGGGGGAACTCGACAAAAATTCTTAAAAACATTTCCCTGATCACGGGGTTTTAAGGTTGACATGTTGGATTTGGGGGCGGGGGCACTAAGGGAAGGGTTTGAAAAGGGAGCAGAAAAAATTTTCCTGGTGCGGGGGGCTTTTGGGGCCCCGCAAATGAACCTCCGGGAAGCGATCGGGGTTAATCCAGCAAAAGGGGCACTCGGGAACACCACCCCTTCCCGTTCAAATCATTTCTGGACGGCTTTTTTAAAGTCTCGTTTAAATTAAACCATAAAACCTTTTTATCAGAAAGGAAAAAGCTCTTTCCCCAATGTGCACCATGCCCCCAAAATTTTACCCACAACACCACCACACACACACACACAACACACACAACACACACAAAAACATGGAATAATCTGGCAAGTGACGAAAGTGAGGCGGGAAACCCAAAACATAGTTTTTAAGCCGGGGTTTTAATAAAGCTCTGGAGCGGGGAAGGACCTAGAGCGATCAGGAACGGGCGGGGAAACGGGAAGCTTTTACTAAAACCCCTGAAAACCCACCCCAAAGGTAAATAAAAAAAGGTGAGTGCACAAACGCGCGCGGGGGCGCAACACAACGCGCACTAACGCACACACGCGCACACCACATTCCCGAACACCACACCCACACAACCCCGGGGGCACGTGTTTGCTTCAATTAAATCGCAAAATTTTTCCAAAGGGGGACAAGGGCCCGGATTCGGAGGGGGCCCGACACACCCACCCAGGTGTGCAAAAAACCTTTCCCTAACCATGAGTAACCCGCCGCACTGCCCCACTCGATCCACTCCATTTGAACGAAGGAGGGAGGGGGAAGAGAATGGGGAGGAGGAGGGGAAGAAAAAGGAAGAGGCGGAAAGGGGGAAGGGGGACCCGGGGGAAAACGGAGGGGTGAGTGGAGAAGGAAAAGGGCAGGGAAATGGGGGAAGCAGGGGGAAAAAAAGAGGAGGCCTAGGAGGAATCGGGGGAAAGAAAAGGGGGGAGGGGGAAAAAGGGAAAAGGGAGCCAAAAACCATTTGGTAATTTACACGAGGGCCAAATTGAGGGATTTGTCTTTTTGGGAAATTGTTGAACTGATTAGCCCCTTTAAATAAAATTTGGCCACCCGAGTAGGATTGAATATTGGGGAAACCCGATACAGTAAAAAATTTTCCCCGTCCTGGAAAAGGGGAGAAGTGGGGCCTTGGGGGCCCGGGGGGTTGGCAGGGGAAACAGGGGGAGGGTGGGGAGAGGGAAATTTTGGGAGGGATTTCAAAGGGGGAGCTGTGGAGGAATGGTTTTGGGAGGGGGAAACCGGGGAGCTGTGTAGCTGTGTGAAGAATGGTTTGGGAGGGGGAAAAAGGGGGGAGCTGTGTGAGAGGGGGTTGGCGGGGGCAAGTGGGTGTGTGGGGAAAAGTGGTTTTGGGAGGGAAGCGAGGAGTGCGTGAGAGGGTTGCAGGGGAAACAGAAATGAGCGTTTGGGGGAGAGTGGGGTTTGGGAGGGAACAGAGTGAGCTTTTTTGGGGGGAGGGGGGGTTTGGGAGGGAAGCAGGGTGAGTTGTGTGGGGAAAGGGGGGTTGGGCAAAGGGGAAAAAGGGGGAGTTGTGGAAAGGTGTTGGGAGGGAAAAAAGGGTGAGGGGTGTTAGAGAGGGTGGTTTCAGGGAAACAGAGTAAGCGTGTGAAGAGTGGTTGGCAGGGAAACAAGTGAGCTTTTTTTGAGAGGGTGGGTTTTTAGGGGAAACGGGGATCTGTGTGAGAGGGGGTTGGCAGGAAAAGCAGAGCTTTGTGACGGGGGGGTTGGCAAGGGGAAACAGAGGGAGCTTTGTGGGGGGGTGGGGGGCAGGGAAAGCAGGGGGGGAATTTTTATGAGAGGATTTGGTTTGGGAGGGGAAACAGGTGATCGTTTTTAGAGGGTGGTTTGGGATGAAGCAAGTGGGGCTTTTTTTAGAGGGTGGGTGAAAAGGGGGGGCAGAATTTGGAAAATTTTAAGAGAGGAAAGGGTGGCAAGGGGAAAAAGGGTTGGGCTGTGTGAAGGGAGGTTTGGGAGGGAAAAGGGGTGAACTAATAGAAGGGGGTTTGGCAGGGGGGGCAGGGTTTAGCGTGTGAGAGGTTGGGTTTGGGAGGGGGAAACAAAGGGGTTTTGTGAGAGTAGGTGATTTGCAGGAAAGCATAGTTTAGCTGTGTGAAGGGGTTTTGGGGAGGGAAACAAAGTGAGCTGAGGAAGGGGAGTTTATAGGGAAACAGGGTGGGGCTGTATGGGGGGTTTTAAAGGCAAAGGGGGGGGAGGGTGATCTGTGTGAGAGAATGGTTGGCAGGAAAGCGGTGAGCTTGTAAAGGGTGGTTGGGAGGGAAAACAGAGTGAGCTGTAGGGAGGGTGGGTGGGGGAGGGAAAAAAGAGTGAGCTGTTGAGAGGGGGTTGGCAGGGAACAGGGGGCTTGGGGAAAGATGGGGTAGTTGGGGAGGGTACAGTGAGGGTGTGTAGAGGGTAGTTGACAGGGAAACAGAGTGAGCGTGTGAGAGGGTATTGACAGGGAAAACCCAAGGTGAGCTAGTGAAAAAAGGGTATTGAAAAGGGAGGGAAGTGAGCGGTGAGAGGGGAAATTACAGGGAACAGAGTGAGCGTGTGAAGGGTATTAGACAGGGAAAACAAGGGGGGAGCCGGCTGTGAGGGGGTAAAGGGGGTTTGAAAGGGAAGCAAATTTTAGCTGTGTGAGAAAGGGGAGTTTGACAAGGGAAGCAGAAAAGGGGCGTGGAGGGGGTAGTTGAAAAAAAAGGGGGGGGCAAAAGTGAGCTGTGTTTAGAGGGAGTTGAACAGGGAAGCAAGGAGGTTGTGAGGGGGGTAGTTGCAAAGGGGAACAGAGTGAGCTGTGTGAGAGGGGAAAATTACCCGGGGAAGCAGAGTGAGCCGTGAGAGAGGGTAGTTGACCCGGGAAGCAGATGAGCCGGGGGGTGGGGAGGGTAGTTTCCCGGGGAAACACAGTGAGCTTTTGTGAGAGGGTAAAATTTACAGGGGAAAAACAGTGAGCTGTGGGGAGAGGGAGTTGACAAGGGGAAACACAGTGGGGCGGGTGAGAAGGGGAAATTTTCCCGGGAAGGGAGAAATGAGCTGTGGGAGATTGTTTGACAAGGGAAAAAGTGAACTGTGTGAAAAGGGTATTGACAGGGGAAACACAGTGAGCTGTTTGAGAGGGGGAATTTGAACCCGGGAAAACAGTTAGCTTTGGGGAGAGGGGGTTGACCCGGGGAAACAGAAGTTTAGCTTTGTGAAGGGAGTTTACCCGGGGAAACAAGGACCCGTTGAGAGGGTAAATTGACAGGGAAGCAAGTGAGCTGTGTGAGAGGGGTTGACAGGGAAGCAAGGGGAGCTGGGTGGGGAGGGAAATTGACAGGGGAAGGGGAGTGGCTGTGTGAGAGGGGAGTTGACAGGGAAAGCAGAAATGAGTGTGTGGAAAGGGGAGTTGAAAAGGGAACAGAGTGAGCTGAAAGGAGGGTAGTTTTCAGGAGGCCCGAGTGAGCTGTGGGGGAGAAAGGGGGTTGACAGGGAAAGCAGAGTTTAAAATGTGTTAGAGGGGATTGACAAAAAAAGGGAAGGGGTGTGAGCGTGTGGGGGAGGAAATTTTTACGGGGGAAAAAAAAGTGAGCTGGGGTGAGAGGGGGAGTTGGGCCCGGGAAACATTTAGCTGTGTGAGAGGGTAGTTTTTCGGGGGGAAACAAAAGTGACGTGAGAAGGGTAGTTTAAAAAGGGAACAGAGTGAAAGGGTGAGAGGGGTAGTTTACAGGGAAAGGCCGGGGGGGACCGTTGGAAGGGTTATTGACCCCCAAGGGCCGGGCCCCTTGGTGGGTTGGGAAGTTTCCCCCCCGGGTTCCCAGGGGGGGCGTGGGGACGGGTTAGGGTTGGCCCCCCCCCCCGGAAGGGGAAAAGAGCCCCGTGGGGTGTGGGAAAAAAAAGCAAGGGGGCGGGTGGGGGTATTGACCCCGGGCCCCCCCAAATGAGGCCCAATGGGGGAGTCGGGCCGGGGCAGTTGGGGGGTGGGCATGGGCCCCCCGGGGCTTGGGAGGGAGGGACCGGGAACAAAGGGGTTTGGGGGCGGGGGGGTATAAGAGGGGGCCGGGGGCAGGGTTTGGGGGTTGGGGGTTTACGGGGCCCCCCCGGGGGGGTTTTGGGGAAATTCCCCCCTTTAACCCCCCGGTGGCATGGTGGGGGTTTCCCCCCCCAAGTGAGCTGTGTGAAAGGGGAAATTTTACAAAAGGGGGGCAAGTGAGCTGGTGAAAGGGGTAGTTGACAGGGAACCCCAAATGAGCTTGTGTGGGGAGGGAGTTGACAGGGAAAGAAGTGAGCTGTTTTGAGAGGGTAGTTTGACAGGAAAAAGGGGGAAGTGGAGGGGAAGGGGGAAAACCAAAGGGGAAACAGGAAGTGAGCTGTGTGAGAGGGGTTTGTTGAACCCGGGAATCAGAGTGGGGCTGTGTGGGGGTATTGACAGGGAACAAGTGACTGTGTTTAGAGGGTAGTTGACAGGGGGGGCAGAGGAGCTGTGTGAAAAGGGGATTTTTTACAAAAGGAAAACAAATGGGAGCCCGTTGAAAGGGTAGTTGAAAGGGAAAAAGATTTAAACTTGTGAGAGGGTAAATTTACAAGGGGAACAGGGGTGGGGCTGTGTGAAAAGGGGATTGACAGGGGAAGGGAGATGAGCTGTGTGAGAGGGTTTTTTGACAGGGGAAACAGAAGGGGAGCTTTTTGGAAAGGGTTTGTTTACAGGGGAAAAACGAGTGGGGCTGTGTTTAAAGGGGGAGTTTCAGGAACCAGAGTTTAGCTGTGTTAAAGGGTTTGGGTTGGGCAGGGAAGCAAGTGAGCTGTTTTTAGAGGGTAGTTTACAGGGAAGCAGAGTGAGGGCGTGTGAGGGGGGTATTTTACAGGGAACAGAAAAGGGGCTGGTGAAAAGGGTAGTTTTAAAAGGAAGCAGAGTGAGCTGTGTGAAAGGGTATTTTACAGGGAAGCGAGTGACTGGTTTAGAGGGTAGTTGACAGGGAACAGAGTGAGGAAAAAAAAGGGGATTGACAGGGAAAAACAAAATGACTGTGGTGGAAAAAGGGGATTTTACAGGGAAAAACAAGGAAACGTGGAGAGGGTGTTGACAGGGGAACCCGTGAGCTGGGGTGAGAGGGTAATTGACAGGGGGGCCCAAATGACTGGTTTTGGGGGGGTTAAGGGGAACAGGTGGGGCTGGTGAGAGGGTAGTTACAGGGAAGCAGAGTGACTGGGGTTTAAAGGGGAGTTGAAAAGGGAAAACAAGTGAGCCCTTTTTAAAATTTAAAAAATAATTTGGGGGGATTTACTAAGAAGGGGAGCTTGGGGAAATGTTACAGGGAAACAAGTGGACTGGTTTTTTGGGGGATTACCATTTGGGAACAATGGCCCGTGTGAAGGGGAGTTTTTCGGGGCCGAGTCCGGGGTTTGGATTTGATAGGGGGGCAGGTAACCCCGAAGTGAGGGGTTTTAACCCCAAAGCAAAGCTTGTAAGGGATTGCCCCCAAACAATGGGTTTAAATAATACCCCTTAAGGCAATCTGTGGTTTAAGGGGAAAAAAACCCAAAAAACCCCCCGGGGAGGGGAGGTGAAGGGTTAATGGCCCCCCTTTTTTACGGTAATTCTAGGAACCCCCCCCCCTTAAATTTTTTCCACCTTTCCAATTCCCCCCCCCCCCGGTTTTTTTATCCCCCCCTGGGCCCCCCCCCCCCCCCACCCCCCCCTCCCGTGTTGTCTTTTTTAATTTCCCCCCCCCAAACCCCCGTTTGGCCCCTTTCCCCCCGGGGAAAGTCTTTTGCCCTTTTAAATTTTTAAAAATTAAATTTTATTTAAAATGCTTGGGTTGGGTGTGGGGGCCAAAAAAAAGGGGCCATCATACCGGATTTTGGGCAACGGAATTTTAAAGGGTTGGAATTTTTTTTCGTGTCCCCGGTGCTGGGGTTTGGGTTTTTAGGCCCCATAAGGTTTTCCCCCCGCAGTTATTTGGGGAAAAAAGGGAAAATTCGGGGGTTTGGGGGGGTGGTTTTTAAACCCCCCTCACCTTTTATTTTTATTTCCCCCTTTAGGCCCCCCTAAGGGCCGGAACTCCCCCTTCCCCCACCAGTTTCCCCAATACCCCTAGGCTTGCCGAAAAAATCTTTTGGTGGGGCGGGGAAACCCCAGAGGCCCAAATTTTCTTTGGACCAAGGGATGAAGTCCAGATCCAGAAACCCCGAGTTTCGCCGGCTTCATCGGTTTTTCTTCTCCCCTCCCTTCACTATCCAAAAAGGGACCCCTCTAAGCTTTTCTCCCCTTCCAGTATGGTCCCCCCTTCCCCCAAAAACCCTTAAACCCCACTGTCCTGGGCTAAAAAACCCCTTAACCCAGGACCCCTTTTCTTCACCCAAGGGGCCCCCATGAACCCCGGCCAACCCGGAACCCTTGCTTTTTTCCCCTTTCTTCCTTCCCGGTTTTTTTGTAAAATTGTTTTCCTTCCCCTTTTTCCCTGCTTGGGCCTCCAGTTTTTGGACCCAAAAAATCTTGGTGGAAAAATTTTCAAAAACCTACTAGGCCGTTCCCAAAAAAATGCACTTTTTCCACCCAACCCGGGTTTCCCCCGGGTTTTAAAAAGGTGTCAACCCAAAAGGGGCTAAAACTTTGGAAAGGTTTGAAAGACCTTTTGTTCCCCAAACCAAGGTTTTTTGGGCCCTTTCTGGGTTATTTTGGTTTTTTTGCCTTTTTAAAATGGTGGGGTTAACTCTTTTCCCAAAAACATTTTTTTTTCCATATTTTTTGGCCCCCAAATTACCTGTCGTGCCGGCCCTTTTTTTTAATCCTTTTTTTTTTCCCGTTTCCTTTTTTAAAAGAAATTTTGGGGCAATTGCTGACCCTTTCCCGTCAGGATTCCCCCCTGGGTTTTGATGATGAAAATTTTTATTTTGTTATTCAAAAGGGGCCCTCGGCTAACCCCTCTTTTTCAAAATACCCCGGGAAAAAATTTCCTGGGGCCCCCCTTGGGCCCCCCTTTAAAGGTAATCTACCCCAACCAGAAACCCATTCCCTTCTTCCTCGGTTTTGTCCCCTTGGGGTCCCCACCCCCGGGGGTTTCCCCTTTCCCCCGTTTTTTTGGAACCCCCCCTTTTTGTTGGAAACTTTTTAACCCCCTTGGAGTTTCCCCCCATAAAAAAATTCCCCCCATCTTTTCTTTTTCCCCCTCCTTTCCCTTCATAAAAATTCCTGGTTTTGACCGGTTTCCCTCCCGAAACGATGTTTGGGTCGTTTGGGTCCCCCGTTTCTTTTTTTTTCTAGTTTTGGCCCCCCTTCCTTTCTTCCAAAATTTCCGTTTTGGGTCATACATGTCTTTACCCCTGGGTTTAAAGCTTCTTTTTCTTTCCCTTTTTTAGAAAATTGGGAACATTTTGTCCCGCCCTTGGAAAACCCATTCCATCCCGGTTTTTTTTTAAATTAAAAATTATTAAAATTTTTTTGGTTTTACAAACCTTCCCCTCCCTCCCTTGGGAATTTTTGGTTGGCCTTTTTATCCCATCAAAAAATCTTAACCCTTTTTTTTTCCCTTTTCCGGGGTTCCTTTGGGGCCCACCCCCCCTTTTTGGAAACCCCCCTTTCCTTGGAAAATTCCCTTTTTCTTTTTAGTTTCCCCCATACTTTTGGCCTTTTTTGTTTCTCCCTCCCCTTTTAGCCCCTTTTTTGGTTTGTGTGTTTTTGTGTGGTGTGGTTTTTTTGGGTAGTTTGGCCCCCGGTGCGTGTTTTTAAAATTTTTCGGGGGCCCCCCAGTGATATTCGTTTCTTGGTTTTGAAACTCTTTATTTCCCCGGGTTTTTTCTAAAAAATTTTTTTCCCTTCCCAGATTTAGGTTTTTTCCCCCGCCCCCGGGAAAAATTTGGGTAAAAAAACCGGGCCCAACCCTTTAAATTGGGGAAAAAAAAATTTTAAACCTTTGGGGGTTTTTTCTCATATCCCCTCCCATTAAAAAGGTTCCCGTGTTTCCTCGTCCCCCTGGGTTGGGAAATTTCCCCTTCCAGGAGGGCCCCCTTTTTTTAGGGTTTTCCCCTTAATTGCCCTGGGTTCCTTCTTTCCCTTACTTTTCTCACCCATGGTTTTTTGTTTTTTTTGGGGGGTTTTGGTTTTTTACTCCTTCTTGTCCCCCCCCGTAATTTCATTCCCCTTAACCCTTTGGGGTTTTTAAGCTTAAACCTTAAAATTTCGTGTTTAAAATAACTCATCTCCCCAAAAATGCCCACCCTTCCCCAAACGGGGAAAAAACAGGGCAAATTTAAACAGGGGGTTTTAAAATAAAACAATATTAATTTCTTTCTCTTACTTTCAACCCCCCTTTAAAAACTTTCCCAATCCAATTTTTTCTTTCTCACCAACACCCCCCCCTTCCCAAACCAAAATTTTTTCCCTTTTTGAAAAAACCCTTCCCGGGGCTCCCCTTTTCACTCTTCTTTTCTCATTTTCCCCCTCTCCACCTCCCTTCTTTTCTCCCCTCCCCTCTTTCTCTTCCCTTCTACAACCCCCTCCCCCCCCTCCCCCTCCCCGTCAACTCCCAAACCCCCGGGTAGCCCTTCTCCCCCTTTATCCTTCCCCCCCCATTTTTTAATTTTTTCTTCCCTCTTTTAGTTTACCCTGGTTTTTTTCATATCCGTTTAACCCTTGGTTACAAACCTTTCTCCTCACCCTCCTTGCATTTTGTTGCTACATATCCCATCATCTCATTAACTGGCTTCCCTGCCAGTTCTCTTGTCCCACTGAACCCCGTTCAGGAAGTTCCTCATTCCTATGTAGTCCCCTTTCTTGTAGTTTGGCTTCATTCGTCCTGGCCTTCCTGCTTCTCCCTCCACTTGTAGCTCTACTGTGTGTGTGTGTGTGTGTGTGTGTGTGTGTGTGTGTGTGTGTGTGTGTGTGTGTGTGAGCGATTGTGCGTGTGCATGTGCGAGCGCGCAAGGCAGTGAATGTGTCAGTCAGTTAACAAATGGGAGATTATTGAAGCTTAAACGTTATTGCAGTGTCTAAAATAGAGGCAACACTCCCAGATGGGAGAGTGACACGGCGACACAGCCAGCAGCAGGAAGAGGAGGAGGAAGAAAAAGGAAACAGAGGAAACAACATTGTAAAGGGGGAAAATGAAAATGAATGGAAGCAATATTAGGATTTCTTTCTCACTGTTCTCCCTCCCATTACGTATCGTGTTGCCTGAGGGAGTCAAGTGGTGGGTGGGTAGTATCTGGTTGCTAACGGACGGAGGAGCGAGCCTACACTAGTCCTTGCTCTTAATGACCAACATGGGTGCATTCCTTTCCTTAAATAATACTCCTATCCCGGTCTCCCCTCTCTACTGTCTCACTCTTTCCCCCCTACCCTCCCTCTCTCCCCCTCCCTACCCCCTCTCTTCCCCCTCCTACTCCTCCTCTCCCCCCCTATCCTCTCCTCCCCTCCCCACTTTCTCTCCCCTTCCCTAATCCGTCTTTTCCCCCTCCACTCTCATCATTCCCACCCTACTCCTCTATCCCTCCCCTCCCAATCTCCCCCCCTACCCCCTCCCTCCAATAATCTCTCTCCCCCTCCACTCCACTCCCCCCCTTCCCAATCCTCCCCCCCTCCCCACTCCTCTCTCCCCTCTCCACTCCCTCCCCTTTTCTCCTCCTACTCCCTCTCACCCCCTAACTCCTCTCCTTTCCCTTCCTAACCCCCTCCCCTCCCCACCCTACCCCCTTCCCCTTTCCCCCCCTTACTCCTCTCTCTTCCCTCCCATTCTCTCTTCCCCCCCTACCCTCCTTCCTCCACTCCTCTCCTCTCTCTCCCCCTCCTACTCCTCTCTCCCTCCCTACTCCTCTCTCTCCCCCCATTCCCCCCCCTCCCTCCCTACTCCTATCCCTTCCTACTCCTATCTCTCCCTCCTACTCCTCTCTCTCCCCCCTACTCCTCTCATCCCCTCCCTATCTCTATCTCCCCTCCTCTTATCCTCCTCCCCCCCTCCCTACTCCTCTCTCTCCCCCTCCCTACTCCTCTCTTCCCCCCTACTCCTCTCTCTTCTCTCCACTCCTTCTTTCCTACTCCTCTCTCCCCCTCCCTACTTTCCCCTCCTCCCCCTCCCTACTCCTCTCTCCCCCCTCCCTACTCCCTCCCCTTTTCCTCCCTCTCCCCCTCTCCCTCCCTACTCCTCTCTCCCCCCTCCCTACTCTCTTCCCCTCCCCTCCCTTCTACTCTCTCCCCTCCCTACTTCTTTCTCTCTCCTCCCTACTCCTCTCTCTCCCCCTCCACTCTCTCTCCCTCCCTACTTCCCCTCTCTCTCCCTCCCACTCCCTTCTCTCCCCTCCCTACTCCTCTTTTCCCTCCCTATAACCTCTCTCCCCCTCCTACTTCTCTCTCCCTATCTCCCTCTTCTCCCCTCTCACTTCCCTCTTCTCTCCTCTCCCTCCCTCTCCTCCCCCCTACTCTCTCTCTCCCCCCCCTCTCTTCTCCCCTCCCTCTCCCTCCCTTCCCCCTCCCTCTCCCCTCTCCCACTCCCTCCTCCCTCTCTCCCCCCTCTACTTTTCTCTCCCCCTTACTCCTCTTTTCCCTTTAAATCCTCTCTTCCCTACTCCTCTCTTCCCTTATACTTGGTCTCCTTACTTCCTTCTTTTCTACAGATTTGACCTTTTTGTTATGGATTTTTCAATTTCATTGTTTCTTTTCCCCCTTTTCCCACGCCTACTTCCCCGTTACTATAATCTTCATTCCCTTATCCCCTTTCCCCCTATATTCTTATTTCTAACAGGTCCCCAGTACCCCCTCCCTTTTCCCTTTTGACCTTCTTTGATCCTGCTTTTCTCGTCCTCGAATCTTCGATTTCGGTTCCATTACTCTGAGCACTCTTTCCCTCCGTTTCAGCTCTTTGAATTTTTTTTCTAAAAACCCCCCAATCCTCTTTTCCCTTTTTGGGCCCTTTCTTTTCCCCCCCCCTTTTTTTTAAAAA
>NC_069412.1:22614251-22673469 GCF_026875155.1 Cherax quadricarinatus | reverse complement strand
AGAGTTGCAGAATGAATAGTCTAGCAAGTGAGGTAGTGGAGGCAGGAACCATACATAGCTTTAAGATGAGGTATGATAAAGCTTATGGTGCAGGGAGAGAGAGGACCTAATACCGTTCAATGAAGAGGTGGGGCTAAGAGCTGTCTCTCGGCCCCTGCAACCACAATTAGGTGAGTACACACACACACACACACACACACACACACAGAACCAGCAAGACTGGACCTAGTATTCACCTTGAGTAGTACAGATATTGAGGACATCACATATGAAAGACCCCTTGGGGCCAGCGATCATGTGGTTTTAAGCTTCGAATACACAGTAGAGCTACAAGTGGAGGGGGAAGCAGGAAGGCCAGGACGAATGAAGCCAAACTACAAGAAAGGGGACTACACGGGAATGAGGAACTTCCTGAACGGGGTTCAGTGGGACAGAGAACTGGCAGGGAAGCCAGTTAATGAGATGATGGAATATGTAGCAACAAAGTGCAAGGAGGCTGAGGAGAGGTTTGTACCCAAGGGGAACAGGAATAATGAAAAAGTCAGGATGAGCCCATGGTTTACCCAAAGGTGCAGGGAGGCAAAAACCAAGTGTGCTAGGGAATGGAAAAATATAGAAGGCAAAGGACCCAGGAGAATAAGGAGAGCAGTCGTAGAGCCAGAAACGAATATGCACAGATAAGAAGAGAGGCCCAAAGACAATATGAAAATGACATAGCAGCGAAAGCCAAATCTGACCCGAAACTGTTGTACAGCCACATCAGGAGGAAAACAACAGTCAAGGACCAGGTAATCAGGCTAAGGAAGGAAGGAGGAGAGACAACAAGAAATGACCATGAAGTATGTGAGGAACTCTCCAAGAGATTCAAAGAAGTGTTCACAGAGGAGACAGAAGGGGCTCCAGAAAGACGGAGAGGTGGGGCACACCACCATGTACTGAAAACAGTGCACACAACCGAGGAAGAAGTGAAGAGGCTTCTGAGTGAGCTAGATACCTCAAAGGCAATGGGGCCAGATAACATCTCCCCATGGGTATTGAGAGAGGGAGCAGAGGCGCTATGTGTACCCCTAACAACAATATTCAATACATCTATCGAAACAGGGAGATTGCCTGAGGCATGGAAGACAGCAAAATGTAGTCCCAGTCTTTAAAAAAGGAGACAGACATGAAGCATTAAACTACAGACCAGTGTCACTGACATGTATAGTATGCAAAATCATGGAGAAGATTATCAGGAGAAGAGTGGTGGAACACCTAGAAAGGAATGATCTCATCAACAGCAGCCAACATGGTTTCAGGGACGGGAAATCCTGTGTCACAAACCTACTGGAGTTCTATGACATGGTGACAGCAGTAAGACAAGAGAGAGAGGGTGGGTGGATTGCATATTCTTGGACTGCAAGAATGCGTTTGACACAGTTCCACACAAGAGATTGGTGCAAAAACTGTAGGACCAAGCAGGGATAACAGGGAAGGCACTACAAAGGATCAGGGAATACTTGTCAGGAAGACAGCAGCGAGTCATGGTACGTGGCGAGGTGTCAGAGTGGGCACCTGTGACCAGCGGGGTCCCACAGGGGTCAGTCCTAGGACCAGTGCTGTTTCTGGTATTTGTGAACGACATGACGGAAGGAATAGACTCTGAGGTGTCCCTGTTTGCAGATGACGTGAAGTTGATGAGAAGAATTCACTCGATCGAAGACCAGGCAGAACTACAAAGGGATCTTGGCAGGCTGCAGACCTGGTCCAGCAATTGGCTCATGGAGTTCAATCCCACCAAGTGCAAAGTCATGAAGATTGGGGAAGGGCAAAGAAGACCGCAGACGGAGTACAGTCTAGGGGGCCAGAGACTACAAACCTCACTCAAGGAAAAAGATCTTGGGGCGAGTATAACACCAGGCACATCTCCTGAAGCGCACATCAACCAAATAACTGCTGCAGCATATGGGCGCCTAGCAAACCTCAGAACAGCATTCCGACATCTTAATAAGGAATCGTTCAGGACCCTGTACACCGTGTACGTTAGGCCCATATTGGAGTATGCGGCACCAGTTTGGAACCCACACCTAGCCAAGCACGTAAAGAAACTAGAGAAAGTGCAAAGGTTTGCAACAAGACTAGTCCCAGAGCTAAGAGGTATGTCCTACGAGGAGAGGTTAAGGGAAATCAACCTGACGACACTAAGTGGAATAGTTTGGGAAGCGATGTAGTGGAGGCAGGATCCATACATAGCTTTAAGCAGAGGTATGATAAAGCTCACGGTTCAGGGAGAGTGACCTAGTAGCGATCAGTGAAGAGGCGGGGCCAGGAGCTCGGACTCGACCCCCGCAACCTCAACTAGGTGAGTACACACACACACACACACACACACACACACACACACACACACCTACCTGATGATACAACATAATTATCATTCAGCGTGTACTTTATGAAGTCTTATCACAATGTTTGTCTTGGGTCGCTTCCATAATAGTTGATCTGGAGGAACCAAGGACACGGGATATTTTTTATTTAACATAACTGAACACACAATCATTTTGTTACTGTTTGAATGAGAATAAGAGTAATAGTATCAGCCAGACTTAACATGAAAGAGTTGAGGGTCGTGTGAAGGCCTTTGTCTGTGTGTTTGTAACTATATTTGGAATGTTAAGTTGGAGTACGCGACTACCTGCACTTCTGGCTGCAAGAGACGAGTGCGTGCTGCAAGTGCGTGCTACAAGTGCGTACTACATAGGGGTTCGCACCAAACTCTGCTTCTTTCCTCCTACCCTAAACCACCTCTACAATAACATACAACCTGCCACAGCTTAAGGAGTAACCCGCTAGAGGCGGATGTGTCCTTCTTGCCAACCTAGCATTACATTAAGTCACTGTTGAGGTGAGTAATGATCACCCTTTTCTCGTGGCTTGTGTAGTAATTCCTCTTGTGGCAATTTCTCAAAGATGTGATGATTTTTTGGGATGCAGTAATTCGTTCGGATGAATTTCACCAGACATTGTCAACTGATTTTTTCTTCCTTCTTCATTGGAAAACTTGTATTTCCCCTCACATTTATTCCATTCCCTCAGCAATTCCCTCATTTTTTTTACTTCTTCTTCCTGTATTCTTTCCTATTTTCTCATTGTCTTTGGTTGATTTTAATGTTCAGAGACTTTTTCCTCGCCGATTACAGCCGTGTGTGTGTGTGTGTGTGTGTGTGTTCGCCCCCTCAAATTCCCATGTTAGCCGGGAAGTATATTTTTTCCTCTTTTTTCTTTTTCTCTTCTTTCATGGTGGGTATTGGTGCTGCCTCGCTGGCTGGATATATATATTCGATTTGTCCCTCGGCCTTTCCCCTTCTCTTTTATCTTAACAGAAAAATTTAGAAAAAGTATCAAAATCTAGCTTTCACTGTCTTGTTCCCGTCTCTGTCTCTGTCTGTCTGTCTCTCTCTCTCTCTCTCTCTCTCTCTCTCTCTCTCTCTCTCTCTCTCTCCTCTCTCTCTCTCTCTCTCCCTCTCTCTCTCCCTCCCTCCCTCCCTCCCTCCCTCCCTCCCTCCCTTCAAGCTCTAGTTTTTACATCAAATTTCACAATCCGATGCGCAATTTACTCCCCAGAATATTCAGTTTTTCCTCATTGAGGCTTCATTATCATGATAACTTACTCTTTTCGAAATCGCTTCGCGGAACTGTACATACAGACCTTAATGACTTTCCTGCCCTGAAACAACTATAACATAATATCGTCATTATCATTATCAGTCATCTGTAGGATTATCTCTAAAACAGGGGTTCCCAAACATTTAAGGTCACGAATCCCCTTCCAAACTATAACTAAGTCCGCTCAACTTAATGCGTTTACAAGTACACGTATCATGACGCACATCTGTCACCTTCGTTTATCAAGCGTCAACTGTTCACAGCTGCACTGAAGGCTAATTGAATATATTTCAAAAAAGCTAACGGTATGGCAGCTATTTAATTTGAATGAAAATGCAAATAAAAAAAAATAATAGCGAATTATATCAAAAAGATAATGGTACTGATATATTTTTGCTAACTTATCATTGCAATGGATGATTCTGTATTTCTGAGCAATTGAGGTCAGTTTTACTTTTAGATCTTTCAGCATCGATCCTCTTGTGGACTCTCCTAGATACGTCGTGGAAAAGAACATCAATCCCCTTCAAGAGACGCTTGAATAAGTTTGGATTCTCTTGTTCCTAGAGAACCTCGAATGCTTTTCATTTGAACTGTGTTTACATTTACACAGCTTGACCAGAATATCAGCATTATTATTGCTTCGACCTCCTCCTATGTGCTGAGCATTGTGGCTGGAGAGTTAATTCAGTTTATTGTAAGCTGAAAAAAAATGTCTTGTCAGATATACTAATTTAGTAGCGAGTCCTCTTCACGCAGCTAAGAGGACAAACAAAACGGGTTATCCTTAAATTATTACTTAACTTCTCATTTTGGTTTCCGAAGGCAATGTCAAAACTTTGCCGAGTGACAGCTGGTGCATATCAGTGTGCAGAAGTGTTTCATGTTTGCTGCCCGTTTGGCTGTATAGAGTTGTAAAAATCCTTGAATATGGCTAACGAACTTGAATGAAGTTTACCATTTATCACCGAATCATTGAGCACTGACATCTGTCAATTTTTTTTCATTATTCCCAGGAAAAAGATGAAGCTGCTTTCCCGATGTGAGCTGCAAGTCTTCTAGATAGCTTCCCCTGTCAGTGAAGATAAGATAAGATAAGATTTCGTTCGGATTTTTAACCCCGGAGGGTTAGCCACCCAGGATAACCCAAGAAAGTCAGTGCGTCATCGAGGACTGTCTAACTTATTTCCATTGGGGTCCTTAATCTTGTCCCCCAGGATGCGACCCACACCAGTCGACTAACACCCAGGTACCTATTTGCTGCTAGGTGAACAGGACAACAGGTGTAAGGAAACGTGTCAAATGTTTCCACCCGCCGGGAATCGAACCCGGGCCCTCCGTGTGTGAAGCGGGAGCTTTAGCCACCAGGCCACCGGTACATATTGCCACACAACGCTCCCAGTTCATTCAGTTTACTTTCGTGAAGATGTCCATAGAATTTAAAATGTTTTCTCTTGCTGTACTGGTTGCAGCGGCCGACATGAACTTCACTCCTCAAATAAGTAACGAACGTAAACAAAAAGATTGGCAGCATTTTCAACATCCGTGGACTCGTCAATGTCAAGCGAATAAAAGCTCGCTGCTTTTTTGACTGACTAGTTGGCAGAAAAATGTTTTCTGACATGCTATCAATGCGATGAACCACTGTATTGTTGGAAAGAGGAATTTTATCCAAATGTTCGTTACTTCCCCCCCCCATCTCCCCCATCCCCCCCAACCATACCGTTTACAGTCTGTTGAAGTTGGCAAGTATACATTTTCCTTGTTAGTGAATGACATTCACTTTAATTAATGCATTTACATTACAGATGACAAGTTACGACCCTCGTAGTACGTCCTTGTAAGACCCACTACCTGACTGTGTCTCACGTAGTCTTTTACTTCGCAGTTCTTCCCTAAAAAAAAAAAAAAACTGGCTAGTCTTTTAAGTTTTCAAGTTTAGTTTGTAGGTTGTAACGTAAATGAGAGAGAGCATGAGACACCTGTTAGCACCTGACTACAAGGAACCACGCCCGACTTTCAGCTTAGCTTAGCTAAGCCAAGGCCACCCAAGCCGGGCTTGCCTTGCCAAGCCAGGCCTTGCTTGGCAAGGAGAAACTTGCGGTTTTTACTTGTCTTCTGGCTCTCTTCAACTCGGCCTCTTTCATGCAATAAGTTTCCATTCTCTTGTTCCTCTTCATTCTGTCCCTCCCTTTCTCCTTGTCCCTTCAGTTCAAATTGATTCTCCATTGCATTCTGTTTCTCCACATCTCTCTGCTGGGCCGCCTCTCTCTGATCCTCTTCATTGCTAGCATCGATGGAGACGCTGACCTCACCAACAGATGACGGAGATAAATGGTATAAAATACCGACGCGATGGAAAAGTAGACACACATACAGTATAGTGTCATCCTTTATAGATAACGTTTCGCACACACAGTGGGGTTTATCAAGTAATTTAATATAGCCCCCTTTCCCTTTTTTTTTCCAAAAATTTTGACAACTCTTGTCAGCTCAGTTGGCCTATACTTTAAAGTCTTCACTGTCTCCTCCTCAGTTATTGCAACAATGTGTGTCATCTTCCACGGTCTGTAAATTTACAGTGTTGAAGTATAATGCTAAACAAAATTCATAGTGGAGAGCATAACGCTTCTGCACATTCTTTTATTCTTGTCAGTATTAAAAAGGAATTTCTTTAGCTTCTCTTAAGTTTTTTCAATATCTTCCATTTCAGGTATCTGCTCGGGATTCACGTTCTTTATATTTAAAATGTTTTGTTGTAAACAGATTCTGAAACTTTCTAAATAATAACTTCACACATTTCTTCCTCAGCTTCAATTGCGTGTGTGTGTATGTGTATGTGTGTGTGTGTGTATGTGTGTGTGTGTATGTGTGTGTATGTGTGTGTGTGTGTGTGTGTGTGTGTGTATGTGTGTGTATGTGTACTCACCTATTTGTACTCACCTATTTGTGGTTGCAGGGGTCGAGTCACAGCTCCTGGCCCCGCCTCTTCGCTGATTGCTACTAGGTCCTCTCTCTCCCTGCCCCATGAGCTCTATCATACCTCGCCTTAAAACTATGTATGGTTCCTGCCTCCAACCACATCACTTTCTAGGCTATTCCACGGCCTGACTACTCTATGACTGAAGAAATACTTCCTAACATCCCTTTGATTCATCTGAGTCTTAATTTCCCAAATTTGTGACCTCTTGTGTCTGTGTCCCATCTCTGGAACATCCCGTCTTTGCCCACCTCGTCTATTCCGGCAGTATTTTATATGTCGTTATCATGTCTCCCCTGACCCTCCTGGCCTCCAGTGTCGTCAGGCCGATTTCCCTCAACCTTTCTTCATAGGACAATCCCCGTAGCTCTGGGACTAGTCTTGTTGCAAACCTTTTGCACTTTCTCTAATTTCTTGACGTGCTTTGACTAGGTGTGGATTCCAAACGGGTGCTGCATACTCCAGTATGGGCCTGACGTAGATGGTGTACAGAGTCTTAAACGAATCCTTACTGAGGTATGGGGAACGCTATCCGTAGGTTTGCCAGGCGCCCGTATCCCTGCAGCAGTTATCTGATTGATGTGCGCCTCAGGAGATATGCTCGGTGTTTATACTCACCCCCAGATCTTTTTCCTTTAGTGAGGTTTGCAGTCTTTGGCCATCTAAACTATATTGTGTTCTGCGGTCTTCTTTGCCCTTCCCCAATCTTCATGACTTTGCATTTGGCAGGGTTAAATTAAAGGGAAAGCCAGTTGCTGGACCAGGCTTGTAGCCTGTCCAGATCTCTTTGTAGTCCTGCCTGATCCTCGGTCCGATTCGATTCTTCTCATTAACTTCACTTTCGTCTGCAAACAAGGACACTTCTGAGTCTACCCCTTCCGTTATGTCGTTCACGTATACCAAGAACAGCACAGGTCCTGGGACTAAACCCCTGTGGAACCCCGCTTGCCCACAGGCGCCCACTCTGACACCCCCGTCGCGTACCTGACTCGTTGTTTCCTCCCTGTCAGGTATTCTCTGATCCATTGCAGGGCCTTTCCTGTTATGTGTGCCTGGTCCTCTAGCTTTTGCAGTAACCTCTTGTGGGGAACTGTGTCGAAAGCCTTCTTGCAGTCCAAAAATACGCAGTCGATCCCACCCTCTCTCTTTGTCTTACTTCTGTCACCTTGTCATAAAACTCTAGTAGGTTTGTGACACAGGTTTTTCCCTTTTCCCTGAAACCATGCTGGTTGTCAATATACACTTGTTTTCTTTCCAGGTGCCCCACCACTCTCCTCCTGATGATCTTCTCCATGACCTTGAAATACTATACTGTTAGAGATACAGGTCTGTAGTTTAGTGCCTCATGTCTGTCCCCCTTTTTAAAAATTGGGACTACATTTGCCATTTTCCATACCTCAGGGAGTTGCCCAGTTTCAAATGATTGTTGAAGATCTTTGTTAATGGCTCACACAATATCTCTTGCTCCCTCTTTAAGGACCCATGGAGAGATGTTGTCTGGTCCCACCGGCCTTCGAGGTGTCAAGTTCCCCATAGCAGCTTCTTCCCCTTCCTCCTTGGTTATATGTACCTCATCCAGCACTTGCTGGTGTGCCCCCCTGTTCTGATTTCTTGGAGTCCTACGGGTTTCCACTGTAAATACCTCTTTAAATCTTGTGTTGAGCTCCTACATACCTCTCGGTCGTTTCTTGTGAATTCCCCATCCCCCTTTTCCTCAGTCTGATTACCTGGTCCTTGACTGTTTTTTCCTCCTGATGTGGCTGTACAACAGCTTCGGGTCAGTCTTTTACTTTTGATGCTATGTCATTTTCATATTGTCTCTGAGCCTCCCTTCTTATCTGTGCATATTCGTTCTGGCTCTTCGGCTGATTTTTCTATTCTCCTGATTCTCTGTCTTCTGTATTTTTTTCCCCATTCTCCTAGTACACCTAGTTTTTGCCTCCCTACACCTTTGGGTGAACCAAGGACTCGTTCTGTTCTTCCCATTATTTCTGTTTCCCTTGGGAACAAACCTCTCCTCTGCCTCCTTGCATTTTGTTGCTACATTAGTCCATCATTTCTTGTACTGGTTTTCCTGTCAGTTCCCTCTCCACTGAATGTCTTGAAGGAAGTTCCTCATCCCCCTGAGTAGTTCCCCCTTTTGTAGTTTGGTTTTTCCCCAGCCTATTCCTGCTACTCTCTCCACTTGGAGCCAACTATGTAGTCGAAGCACAGAACCCCCATGATCACTAGCCCCCAGGGGCCTTTCATACATGATACCCTCGATGCCCGAACTACTCATGGTGAATACAAGGTCCAACCTTGCTGGTTCATCCTCTCCTCTCTCTCTGGTAGTGTCTCTAACCCTGTTGATGCATGAGGTTCTCCAGTACCACATCCATCATCTTGGCTCTCCATGTTTCGGGACCCCCATGGGGCTCCAGGTTTCCCCAGTCAATCTCCTTGTGATTGAAATCACCCATAACTAGTAACTTTGCTCCCCCCATGTGTGCTCTCCTGGCCACCTCGGCTAGTGTGGGTTTATCATTGCTCTGTTGCTCTCATCGTATTCTTCTCTTGGCCTCCTGCAGTTCTGTGGTGGGTTGTACATTACTCAATTATCACCTTTTGTCCTCAGACTGGATTGTTCCTACTAAGTAAATCCCTTTCGCCCATGCCATCCATTCCTTCCATTTTCTCAAAACCCCAAATGGTTTTTAATGAGCAGTGCAACTCCTCCTCCCCCTCTCCTCCCTCTGTCTTTCCTGAAGATTTGATATCCGGATGGAAAGACTGAATCTGTTATTATTCTGGTGAGTTTTGTTTCTGTGAGTGCTATTATGTCTGGGATGTCCCCTTTGATTCTTTCGTGCAACTCCTCATACTTGTTTGTTATTCCATCTGCATTTGTATACCACACCTTCAACTTCTTTTCTAAGAACTGTGGTCTGGGGAAATATATTGGGGTTGGGGAAGTGGGAGACCTGTAGGGAACTATGGGTTGTTGCTGTGGGGGTGAAGTTTGTAATGTAGTGGGTGGGGGCATTGGGTGTGGCATGGGTGGGTTTTTATTTAGATTTTTTGGTTGCACTGGGGTTGACCTGGTTGGGAGGCTTCTATAGAAAGTTGTGAGGGGGGCTGTGTTAGATCTTCTTCCTGGGTCTGGGATCTCCTGTTCTGTCTTCTCCCTCCCCCTCTTTTCCTCCTTTCTCCTTTGTACCATCTCTCTCAGTTTCTTCCTTTCTTCTTGTGTTCTGTCGCGGTCGAGATAACACCCTCCTGTATGCCGTCTGTTTCCCTTAAACGTGCTTTCTCCTGCATATCCTGGTCCGAGTCGCTTCTGCCTTGAAGGTCACTCTCACTGGCCGGGTTCTTTTTTTTACAAACCCCCCTTTTTCTCCGAAAATTTTCCAGCTGGGTCATATCGTCTTCTCCTATTGCTTTCATGATGCTTTCAATTGCTTTTTTTTCCCCTTGTTTTCTTGCTTCTATGTTTCCCCTTCGACTTCCTGGAGCCCCTACACAAAGAAATGGGCCCCACCCTTTCATTCTCCCACTGCATATCCCTGTGTATCCCCTCATTTAATTTGTTTCCTCCACTGCAGCTTTCCTTTCATCAGTTTCACTGGCTAATGTACTTGGGCTCAGTGGCCTGTCATTTTCCCTTCTCGGCTTTCCTTGGGCTCTGTTGTTGTCTGTTAGGGCCTCCACATAAAACTTAGCTCTTTCATTTGCTACAGTCTCCTCTGATAGAGCATCTCCATGCAGTTGTGCCCCTTCTTTCCCTACAGTCCCCTTATTTGTGGCTGAGGTAGCAGTCTCTGTTGTCAAACCCAAAATGTTCTTTAGTTCTTTAGGCTGTTTCAGATTTTTCAGTTCCTCTTTTAAACTCTGTATCCCAGCTTCTGCTGCTTTGACATGCACCTCCCACTTCCTGCTTTCCATATCTATCCTCTCTTCCATTTCTCATGCTAAGTTCTTCTAGTTTTTTTTTTCCCCTTCATGATCCCTTTTTATGAGCTCTGGGTGCCCAATCTTCCTGTGCATTTTCCTCCTCCTGCCCTTGGTTTTTTTTTGTTACTCTCTGCAACCCATTTTTGTTTTATCCTGATTGCCTCAGAGTGGGAAACCTATGTAAATTCTGTATGTTAGGTTAGTAGTGGTGTGTGCAGAGTGTGGGGGGGGGAAGTAGTGGAGGAACTGTGGCTATTTGGGAGCTGAGTGGGGAGGGGTGGGGAGGGTTTGGGGTGAAAAGGGGGAGGGGAGGGTGATCGAGGGAGGGGATGGATCAGGGGAAGTAGTTTAGATGTCGGTGGGGTGAGGGGGGAGTGTGTGTGTGTCTGGATATGTGTGTGTGTGTGTGTGTGTGTGTGTGTGTGGGGTGTGTGTTGTGTGTGTGTGTGTGTGTGTGTGTGTGTGTGTGTGTGTGTGTGTGTGTGTGTGTGTGTGTAATTTTGTGTGTAATTTTGTGTGTAATTGTGTGTGGAATTATTTTTGGGTTTATTATGTACTGAAAGGTAGGTGGGTTGTGCTTGGAGTGTAATGTAGATTCTCAGTTGTCGCTTGTGTCCACAACCTCTTCTGACCTGACTCCCACCCTTGCAGTGTTGCCTATATCACCTGCTTATAGTGAGTTAATCGCCTTGTTCAATGGATTACCATTTGCTAAACCTTATTGAATACTTGAGTGCCTATTCTTTATCGTGCTATGAGAGTTAGACCATTCACATTCAGCTTGGCGTGTGTGTGTGTGTGTGTGTGTGTGTGTGTGTGTGTGTGTGTGTAACGCTACACCAAGAACCACTTGGCTTGGGTGTGGTTATAAGGTTTCCAATTTTCCTAGCACACTTGTTGGCCAGGCGGAATGTTCTCCCTTGTTATTTAATGTCTGGTCTACCATAAAGCCAGAGGCTCTCCAGAGAGAAAGAGAGAGAGAGAGAGAACTTGTAGTGATGCCTATCTGGGATGCAACATCCTTCTTATGAGTCCACGAGGTCAGTAGTCTTCCCCTGCAGGAATGATAAGCCATTCTTTTCGTGTCTGCAACAGAGCTTTGCTTTTACAAGACAGATAAGCAAGACGAACAAAGTAAGACAGGCAAGGGAGTAAGAAATATATTGGGAACATCAGCAATGGCGATGTTAATAGTGACAGTAATGGTAGCTGTAATAGTATTAGTAGTAGTAGTAGTTGAAGCACACCTTTGTAGTCGATCTAGACAATTCCAAAAGGAATGGTAAAAATTTATCACTTTGATATAGTTACGTTAACCACATAGCAGCCGAGGGGGAAAACGCTAAAACCTAAACCAAAGAGGGAGGAGATAAATGGTATAAAATACCGACGCGAGGGAAAATTTAGACACCAACAGAAAATAGGGGCATCCTTTAAGAAAAACGTTTTCGCAAAAAACAGTGGGGGTTTCAAGTAATTTAATATACCCCACTGTGGGGAAACAAAACGTTTCAAAAAAAAGTCACATTATGCTGCGTAGTCCCCTTACTTTTCCTCAGTTGAGGGGCTGAAAACCTTCAAATTTTTTTTTCCCGTTATTTTTCAGAAAACCATTTCATTTGGGGCTTGAGTAATTTTATTTTGCAGCGGGTTAGGGTTTGCTTATCAGTATTTCAGAAGTTTTTTATTTGCTTTTTTATTTTTCGTTCCAGTTTTTCTTTTTTTTCCCAAAATTTAATTAAAAATTCAATACGAAATTTAAAAAAAAAAAAAAAAAAAAAATTTTAATTGACAGGGGGCTACAACCCCCCAAACCCGAAAAGAAAGACAAAAAAAAAAACTTTAACTTTTGCAAAAAATATAACACCCAAAATTTTGTTACAAATACCTTCAAACTCAAAAATTCAACAGTTTGGGACTCTTCCCTTTGTAAAAAAAAAACTGGATATATCTAATTAAAAAACCCATCACCCCAAATCACACAGGGTTTCATTTGTCCCTTTGATTATTTTTGTAAATGTATATCAAAAACTTGTTAAAAAAACAAAAGGTTACATAATTTTACTCGGGAAAAAGCCGAAACTTGGGGCGCTGCCCCAAAATTTTTTAAATATTTTTTTAAAATTTCGTCCATTAATCGACAGATTCACTTTCGGGAAGCTTAAAACAAAAATTTTCCATAAGGGGGCGAGGGGAACGCTACCGTAATTGACGGGAAAAAGAGCACTATAATAAAATTATTAAAAACTAGTATTTTTTATTTTTAATTCAGTAGTTTTTAACCAGGATTGCATCTCTTTGTTCTTAAGTCATTTCCCCAAAAATGACCCCTTTTTTTTGGGGCCCTTGATTCCCAACTCAGGATTCTTTGGTTACTTTTTTAAGGGAATTTGGGTCGTAAGGGGGCTGCAGCTTTTGTTTCGGGTTACCCTTTTTAAAAAAACAAATCGAGGGAAGGGGAAGGAAAAAAAACGGAAAGAGAGGGGAAAGAGAAAAGAGTCGATGTGGGGTAAAGCTCTTAGCTTGTAAAAAAGTTAAAAAAACCCCAAAAACCAAACCCTTTGTAAAACCCCTGTTAAAAGGGAGAAAGAGGGGAGAGGGGACGGGACAAAAACAGACAAACCGACCCAGACAAAACAGAGAGGAGGGGAAAAATGCTAAGTTTTTAAAGGGGAAAAAGAGGGGGGCCCAAAAAAAAAAGGAAAACGAATGGGGAAGTAAAGAAAAAAAGGGATAAAAAAAAGGGGAAAGAAGTGGGCCCATTGAAAAAAAAGGAATGCAGAATTTAGAAGGGAAAAAACAAAAAGGCCAGGTTTAGAGGGAAATTTTTGGAAGATGGGGAACCCCAATTTTCTTTTTTCATAATTTGTGCAGCCAGTGTGTGTAGGGGCGCACCTGCTGCTCGGGACGATCCCTCTTTCCAACAGCCCCTTGCCTTTTTTTAAAAGAAATACAACGTTTTTTCCAACCCTTGATGGATTTTTAAAAATTTTAAAAATAGATTTATTTTAAACTTTTATTGAATCCCGGGAAAGAGTAATATTCATAGATTATAACATAAACCTGTGATATATTTTGGGGCCCGGCCCTTTTTGCCCGGGTTTTTCCTTGTTGAATGTTTGTTCGCCCCAAGTTTTTGGGTGATAGCCCGCTGGTCCAAAAGGCCTTTACGTTGGTTTATAGGCTGTTGCAGGGGCAGGGGGATCAAGTTTAATCTTCAAGATGGGCACGGGGTTTAGAAAATATTTCTGAATCTGCTTTTTTAAGAGTCTCGGAGCCGGATTTTTAACTTTGGTTTTCTCTCACTGGGGCCCGTGGTTTCTTCCCCCGGAAAACAGTATTTTTCCCACTCCCCCCCAAATTGGGTTTGCTTTAATTTAGATTTGGCTTTTCCCAATCTCCAAAAATTTATATTATCAGGTACCCTTTTTCGTTTCGGGATTTTAAATTGAAAATTTAATTTGGGGCCCAATTTCCAATTTTTTAAAATTGACTTTTTTGCGGCAGTAACGATATTTTTAATTTTTCAGCCCCTCGGGTTTTTTCCTCCCCCAATAATGAAGCTGTGTGCACAATGTGATTTAAATAGGACCATGGGTTTGGGGGAAAATTTTTTTTCCGGTTGTCAAATTTCCTTATTTTCATTTTAAATTTTTTTACGCTTTTGTTTTATTGTGCTCTCTAAATGGAATTTAAAACATAATTTTTCCTAATTTCTTTTACCTGCTTTCTATGATAAGTTGGCCCTGTCTGCGTTCGTTTTCTAGGGGCTTTTTTGAATTCTTTTTCCCAAAATACCCAAGAAACTTAAATTTGCACCATTAAACCAATTTTTTTTTTCATTTATCCAGGGAAGACGTTATTGTATCTTTCATTTAATTTTTTCTTTTTTTCTCAACTAACCCACTGTTAAAACCCCTATTTTTTTTTAAAAACGGAGATGTGGCTAGTGGGGTTGTTTTTAAAAAAGAAAAAAAAAACAGTTAAATTTAAAAATTCAAAAACCCTTATTTCACCACTTTTCATGTTAGACCTTCGATTTTAATTTTTAGGGGGAATTCATCTATAGTTTATTTGCCCAAATATGTTTTTTCCCAGAATCCTTGAAAATCCCCGGTCTTAATTTTGTTTTTTTTTCCGAAACCTTAGTTGGGGGAAAGATCATTAAGGCCAGTTGGGTGGGTTTGAAACCCAAACCCCTTTTTTAAATAAAAAAATTTTAACTGGCACCCTTCCGAAACCAATTTAAAAGGGATTTTCGGGTGCTGAAATTTTTTTTTCCTATTGTTTTGGGTTTGAAAAAATTTTTTGGTAAAGGGAGCGATATGATTCCACTCTTTTAGGGGCCTCGGGAATTTCACCTAATCAAAAGCCCCAAACCTCTTTAATTTACTTTGCATTCTCTAAAGGGGTGATTTTCGGGGAATCGGGGAAACAGTCCCTGCATGATATTTAAGATTTTTTTTTTTTGAATGGCTTTTTTTTTTTTCCTTCGTTTTTCCCGGGTTCCGTATGAATACATTTTAATGCTCTGTTTTAAAATTTTCCTCGGAGAAAATTTTTGGGTTTTTGTTGTAATATTGTAGGTTTGGAGAAGTTCTGTAAACCCTTTGTCTTTTTCAATATTTCCCAACTAAGACACTTTTTAAAACGATTTTTTACGTTTCCCTCTGTTCAGTTTTCCAAAAAGTGTTGGGGATAAAGAGGCTGGGGAAAGGGTTTTCCCCAGGAATGTATTTTAGTTTGCCCTACTTTCATCCCATTTAATTTTTTATTATTTAAATCATACGGGGTAAACATCCTTCCCCCTTTTGCTTGTACTTAAATAAGGCGTGATTGGGATTTTGTCTAGCATTTGCTGTTTTTTAGTAGACTCTGTTATCTGTTTCTGTGATTTTTGTGTACCGCCCTATATTTTTTCCCGAACAGTGCTTTTAAATCTGTTATTTTTTTTTTTTAATTTTAGGGGTTAAAAATCTTCAAGGAAAATTTTTTCAGGGAAAATTTGGGTTTCAATAGGGGCCTTCCTCTTTCCCCCTCTATCACCGAAAGCTTCTGTCTTTTGCTGTGATATATAAGCAACGTTGTTTCCCCAGGTCTTTAGTCTCTACCTTTTTTCTGAACACTTCCGCTATATCTTTCGAAATTTTAAAACATTTGTGTGAAACCCTAAGGGGGGTCTTTCACTTGGGAACAACATCTTCCGTTCATATATAAAAAATATAGATGCAATAAGAAAAATATTTTAAAAAAAACCCTTTTAAAATTTTATATACACAGCTCCCCTAAAAGGAAGGTTCCTTGATTTTGTGTGGGGGGCTTTGTTTTAAAATGGGAGGGTTTGGCTCCATTTTCCCCAAATTAACCCGGAACCCCCTTTTCCACACCCCCCCCCCCCACGCTGTATAATCCCCCGGGTTTAGCGTTTCCCCCCTTATTGTAAAAATTAATAATAAAAAAATTATACACTAGCTATATATTTTATATACACTAGATATATTTTTTATATACACTGGGATTATTACGAAATAAATTAATACAAAATTATATCTTTTTTTTTTTTCCACCTTTACACTTTTTTTTTAAAAAAAATTAAAAGGGAGTGACGTTCTTTTCTTGTTTCTCGGGGATTGCTTAACTGGTCATGAGACCATTTTTTAAGTAGCAAAAAAAAACCACCCCCCTTTTTTGTGCGTGAAAAACAGTTTCAATGTTTTAAACAATATTTTTCCCCCTAACCCAGAAAACTGGAGACCCGAAACCTCTTTAGCTAAATACACACCCAATCGGGTTATATACTTTTCCGGGTTTATGCTTTCCTCCCTTTTTGTTTTCCTCGCTCTTCCCCTATCCCTCTAATTCTTTTACTAAATTTTTTCCCCTCACGTTAGAGGGGGGCCAAACCCCCAGCTCGTACAGTATAATACCAGCATTTTTCCTCAGTCTGAGTTTTTACAGAGTACCACTGGGCGAGGGGGCCCCGACGTGGGGGCCAACGCCCCCACGTCCACAAAATTTCCACTCCACTGCCCCGAAAGCTGGGGGGCTTGAAGGGGGCCGCGGGTCCTCTCACCCCCAATTTGGGCCCAGAAACATTATCAATGTGATTTCTGATTTTAAAACCGGGGGGGGCCCCTTTTAATTTTCATATAATTACCCGCTGGGGGGGGTTTTTGGGTTTTACCAGGAAAAAAACCCAATTACGGGAAATTTTTGGACAAAAAACTCTTTTTAAAAAAACATTTTGTCTAGTTTTTTTTGGCTAATACAGTTCCACCGCCCACCAGGGGGTTGAGGCCCACTGGGGTCTCTCTATTGGTCGGGTTCCGGTCACTGGATTTTAAATACGCTTTAAACTGTTGGGCCAGTTTTTTTCCAACCCCCTTAACCCACTGCAGTTTCCGAAAAAATGGTTTTTGGTTTTGGTATGTGTTTGCGTTTCCCTTAAATTTTCCCCTTTTTTATTACAGGGCAAGCAAAAAATCGTGGTTTCCCGTCTTAGTAATTTTTTCAACATGTAATATCTTTAGTCCCCCAAGTCTTCCATTGGTCAGTCACTCTTTTAAAGACTAATATTCTAGTATCCCTTCGCTAAAATTTTTTTTCTCAGTTTAAACTGGGGGCCCAATCGTGGCCCCCTTCGAGCTGCTAAGAAGTCTTTTTTACGTTTCATGTTTTTTTTAAAACTAAATTCGTGTTTATTATGTCTCCTTCTTCCGGGGAATCACCCCAGTGGGGACGCCCCTTCATCCAAAATCATACTTCTCAGCTCTGGTACCCTTTTTGTAACATTTTTTGACCTTTTCTATTTTATCCCCCAAAGAATTTGTTTAGATGTGAGAAACCAACCCCTGCTGAAAATTCAATTTTCCCCTTTTAAATTCCCCTTTATTTTGAATTTTCCCAAAAATTTGCCCTTTGTAGAGAAATTTTCTAAAGCTTTTTTTAAAGGGTCAAAAATTTTTTATACTAAACCCTTTTTCTTAAAGAAATTTTTTGTGTCTTTCGAAAAAACCCTTAAATAGATTTGATACACTTTAAAATTGAGCCCGGAAAAAAATTTTTCATTAAATAGTCATTTTTGCTCTCCAAATATTTTACCCATTTTCCCCTTTTTTTCCCAAAAATTTTTGACAACTCTTGTACTGGGTTTGGGGCCTATATTTTAAAAAGTTTTCCCCGGTCTCCCCCTCAGTTATTGCAACAATGTGTGTCATCTTCCCCCCTCTGAAAATTTTTTACAGTGTTAAAGAAAAAAAAGGGGCCTAAAAAAAAAATTCATAGTGGAGAGCAAAAACCCCTTCTGCAAAAATTTTTCATTCTTTCAGTTTTAAAAAAAGGGAATTTCTTTGCTTCTCTTAAGTTTTTTCAATATCTTCCATTTAAGGTTTCTGCTCGGGATTCAGTTTTTTATATTTAAAATGTTTTTTGAAAAACCGGGATTCTGAAATTTTTAAAATTAAATAACTTCACACATTTCTTTTTTAAAGCTTAAATTTGTTTTGTGTGTTGTGTGGTGGTGTGTGGTTTATGTGTGGTTGTGTGTGTGTGGGTTTTGGTGTGGTGTGTTTTGTGTGGTGTGTGTGTGTGTTGTGTGTGTTTTGTGTTTTGGTGTGTGTGTGTGTGTGTATGTGTGTGTTTTGTATGTGTGTGTATGTGGTGTGTGTGTGTGTGTGTAGGGTTTGTGTGTGTGTATGTGTGTGTGTTTTGTGTGTATGTGGGGTGTGTGTGTTTTGTGTGTGTGTGTGTGTATGTGTGTGTGTGTAGGGGGTGGGGTATGTGTTTTGTGTGTGTGTATGTGAATGTGTGGGGTGTATGGGTGTGGGTGTGTGTGGGGAAAATGTGTGTGTGTATGTGGTGTGTGTGTGTGTTGGGGTGTGGTGTGTGTGGGGTTTTGTTGGTGGGTGTATGGTGTGTTGTGTGTGTGTGTATGTGGGGGGTGTAGGTGTGGTTTTGTGTATGTGGTGTTGGGTGTTTTATGTGTGTGTGTATGTTGTGTGTGTGTAGTGTGTGTGTGTGTAGGTGTTGTATGTGGGGTGGGGTGTGTGTGTGTGTGTGTATGTGTGTGTGTGTGGGTGTGTGTGTGTGTTTGTTTGTGTAGTGTGTGTTTGGTGTGTGTGTGTGTGTTGGAAATGGTGTGGTGGGGTGTTGTGTGTGTTAGTGTGTGGTGTGGGTGTGTGTGTATGTTTTGGGGGTGTTGTGTGTGTGTGGTGGTATGGGGTTTTTGTGTGTGTGTGGTGTGTGTGGTGTGTGTGTGGTGTGTGGTAGTGTTTGTGGTGTGGTGTGTTTTTTGGTGTGTGTTGGTGTGTTTTTGTAACGCTACACCAAAAACCTTTTTGGTTGGGGTTTGTGGTTAAAAGGGTTTCCCAAATTTTTTCCTAGCCCCTTTTTTGGGCCAGGCGGAATGTTCCCCCCTTTTTTAAATTTAAATGCCCTGGTCTCCCAAAAACCCAAAGGGGCTCCCCAAGAGAAAAAAGAGAGGGGAGAGAGAAACTTGTAGTGATGCCAAATCGGGGGATGCAACATCCTTTTTTATATTTACGGGGGTCTAGCCCCTTTCCCCTGCGGGAAAAAGATAACCATTTTTTTCGTGTTTTGAACAGAGCTTTGCTTTTAAAAGGACAGATAAGAAAGCGAAACAAAGAAAGACAGGAAAGGGGAAAGGTAAAAAAAATTTTTGGGAACATCACAATGGGGGATGTTAATATGACAGAAAATGGAGCTGAAAATAGTTTTTTGTAGGTAGTTGAAGCACCCTTTGGTAGTCGATTGGGAAAATTTCCAAAAAGGGAAATTTGGAAAAAATTTTATCACTTTAAATATAGTTACTTTTTAAACCAAAAATCCTTACTTAAAAAGCAGTAACTTCCTCCGAGTTTGACTAATTTCAAAGGAAGACGGTTTTTTTCCTTTATTTCTCATGCCCTGGCTCAAAACAATATTTCTTTTTTGTTGCCCAAAATTTTTCCCTCGCTGCCAAAGAAAAATTCGGGGTTTAAAAAGGATATTTTCCTTTGTGCCCTAAAGGTCTTTTTTCCCGGGTGTTGAAGTCGCTATTCCCTCCTACCCCCCCAGAAGAAACCCATAACTTTTTTACAACGGCAGTCTAGAGCCCAACCAAACTTGACACCCCGTCGATCCGTCTGCCCTTTCCCCAGTCTTTTTTTTGGGCCCCACTAGTTCTCCCACCCCTCATTTTTATCTGTGGGATCCATATATCCTTTCCAATCCCCCCGTATTTCCCCCCAAACTTTTTTGGGTTTGGGTCTGCCCCCCACGTAGTCCCACTCACTCCGACCTTTATATCCCTCGTCTACCCTTCTTCATGCAATTTTTTTTCCCATACCATATTTTCACTTCCTTTTTATCTTCCAATACTGACATCCCTTAATAAAAAAAAATAAAAAAAATTTATATCCCGTTTCACCCCGCTGCGACTCATCCCCAGGGGGAGTATTGAGGAGGAATTACCTTCTGTTATGTAACTTTAAATGAAAAAGGGGAGAGAAGGTACCCACTGTTAAAAAAAAGGAAAACTGATTTTTTAAATTTATGAGATGATTAATTTGACCCTTTTTTTTTTCCATTCACTCTTCCCCCCCCTTTCTACCTTTCTCACCCTCCTCAGCGCTGGGTTGGGGGGGTTTGGGGTTTCCCGTGCCCCGGGGTGGGGGTTTTTCTTCTCTGGGAAGGGCTCACGCCACCACGGGGTTGTTGTGGTTAAAAACCCCAAAATATTTTTTTTAGCACAAATAAAAAGGATTTTTTTTCCCTTTTTCCGTCTAATTTTTGCTCACATCCTGGCCGACTAAAAAGAACATTTTATGACACTGTGGAATGAGTTTTTTAAAAGGTTTTACTTGCGTTGTGTTTTTATTTTTTATGTAATGAGAATGAATTGGCCCATTTTAGTGTATTTTTTTATAAAATGTTATAAAGGAATATTTTTAAAACCCTGCTGAATAACGGGATAGCGAAAAGGTTCTGTTTCTTAAAAATACAGTAAAAAAATTTCTTTTTCCCCATCCCTCTTTCCATATACAATGTAATTTATATGTTATATAAAATCATATTTATAAAATTATATATATATAATAAAATATATATATATATATTATATATTTATAAAATAAAATATATAAATATATATTGTCATGCCCGAATAGGAAAGCTGGTCATTTTGTTAATGTAAAAAATTAATAATTTTGTACCAAAAAAACCTTAGAAAATTTAACCCAAACCCCTTTATAAAAAGCCAAATTTAAATTTTTCCCTTTTAACCCAAAATTAAATATATTTTGAAAATTTTAAAAGAAATTTTAAATAATAACAAAAAAGAAATATTTTTTTTTTCGTTAAAATTCAGAGTGTTTTTTTGCGAAATTTTGCATACAAAAAATTTTACCTTTTAGGGCCACCCCTTTATATATATTTTTTATATATATATCATGGTACATTGCGGGCAAAATAAAAGGTTAATAAATCTACACTTTGGTAACAAAGGAGACATTGGGATACGGTTTTGGGTTTTTTGCCTACTAAAAATCGGTGACCACGATTCCTTATTGATCCCCCTAAATATGAAAGGGGAGAAAAGAGCCTTCCCCCACCCCTGCGTCGGATGTGCAGGGGTTAACATTTTCCTTTTCCCGGGCCCCCCCAGTGATGTAAAACGGGGTTTAAACCTTCCGGACCCCGCGCTCACTTACAAAACACTTTCCATTAAGTCAAAATGAAATTCTTATTTTCTAGCGTTTCTGTTTTTATTTTTGGAAAACCCTTTTTCCCGTTTTTTGGAAACCTTGTTCGAAGAGGTCGCATCCCCAAAAAGCCTCGGAATTTCCCCCCTCTCCTTTGTAATATTCTACATAGTATACTTCCCTAATGATTTTTTCTGAAGGGGACCGGGAGAGTAAAATCACTTTGGAGGGATGTGTATATCAGTAAGAGCAAAACTTTGTGGGGTTTTTTTTAACCCCCGTGGGGGTTTAAAAGTAATTTTTAAAACTAGTGGTGCCTAGATAAAAAAAAGCAACTTTAAAAACCTTCCCCGGGAAAAACGATCGTTTTGAAATTAAAGGAAAAAACCCTGAAACTAGGGATTTCCCCTTAAAAATTTTCTTCACATTAATTAAAAATTCGGGAAAGCGAAACTCAGGACGATAATTTTGTTTCGGGCTTTAAAAAAACAATAAAAAACCAAGCCCCAAACCCAAAAATCTAATTTTCTCCCTAAAGTGTGAATTTTAAAATTTAACTGTACCAGCCACTGTAAGGGGGGTTTTTTTTTTTTTTTTTTTTTTCCCTTTTTTTTTTTGCAAAAAAAAAAAAAAAAATGTCAGTATCGCCCGGGTTTTACCCCAAAAAAACTTTTTGTCGAGCATTTTTTCCTCGGAAAAAATCTGAACTTTACTCTTTAAATTTTATTTAAAGGGAAAAAAACTTTTGACTGAAAAAAATTGATCCAATAATTGTTAAAAAAATCTTGGGGAATTTTTTAAAAATGTTCTTTTGTGTTCAGTTATTTAGTAATTAAAAAAAAAAGTGGTTAGACAACATTGAGTAATAGAAAGAAGAGGCAAGAGAAGCACATTTTATTTGTTAAGACATTTAAGGGTGTTTCACTCGTAGGAGACCCCTTGCCATCGTTTTACTACAGATTAATTACAAAAAAAGGGCAATTGAACTTTCAGGGGGTTCTACCCCCGGGGGCCCCCTACAGGGGGAAAAAAACTTGTATAAGGAAAAACCACGAGTTCCCTTTTCACGGTATTCCTTTAGCAGTTTTCTCTATTTCTATTTTGTGTAAAATTTTTTTTTCTTCTTTTCTGAAAACAATAAAATAAGTTCTGTGGGGGCAGTAGACCTTTGCAGAAAAAATTTGGGGTTTGGTAGCACTTTACTGGGAAAGTTGTAACCCCTCTCTAACAAACTTTCCTCCCTTTTTTCCCATTTTTCCCCTGAAGATATATATATAATTTTATATAATATAAAATTTATATTTAAAATATATATATATATATAAAAATATAAATATAAAATTAATCTATTTTTTTATATAATTTTTTAAAATTTTATATATATATTTATTTATAAATAAATAAAAAAATTTTATTATTAAAATATATATATATATATATTTATATTTATATTATATAAAAATTTTATATATTTAAAAATGCACTTGAAAGCGCTCAGTTCCAATATCAAATAAACCTTTTTTGAAAAAAATAGTAAAATTCCAAAAGGGTTTTTTTTGGTTTTTTTCACATTTCAAAAGGAAAAGAAAAAAATAAAAAAGAACAGGGAAAACTTAACCAAAAATGGTTTCACCCCCACTTATTTCGTAAAAACACGGGCCCCGGCCCCCCGGGGCGTCGGGGTGGGCTAAAGAGTTGGTCACCTTTTTCAAGTTACAAAAATGTCGGCCGAATTTGTTTTAAAAAATTGCCCATCTTTGTTTAAAAAAGCAACGCTCATCTTGTATGTAAGGCAAGCGAAAATTTGTGTTCAATAATTCCCCAAAAAAAATTTTCCTGAAACTAAAGAAAAAAAACATTTCACTGTGTTTGTTTTGTATTTTAAAATTTTAAACGTTTTCTAAAAAATCTTTTAGTTGGATTTGGCTAAAATAAATTGCGTTTGTTTTAATAACCCTTTTTGGTAAAGTTTTCCAAGATTCTTTTGGGGCAAAAAAATAAAATTTTTCATTAAATTTAAAAAAAAAAATATATCTTTAAAAGGGGTTAAAATTTTTTTTTTTTTAAAGGCCCTTTAAATTTTAAAAAAGAGTTTTAAGCTAAATTTAAACCCGTTTCAACCCATTTTGGACGATATTAATATATATTTTATATATATATATATAATATAAATAATATATATATATATATTTTAAAATTTTTATAATATATAAATTTTTGCAAAACACCCCCTCTGAAAGAAAAGAAAATTTCCCAAACGCTTTCGTGACTACTACTTTTTAAGGAACATAAAGTAAAGCATCCCAAAAAAAACCCATATAAGGGGTCTGGCCAGGGACCTCACTATCAAGGGTCCCCCCAACGGGTTTTTAAAAAATTTTTTAAATAATATGTTTTTCGGGCCCTTTTAATCGGGGTTTTACCACGTAACAACATGTACCGTATATGCCACCTTTATTCAAAAAGTATCCCCTTAATCTTCGGGACCTTTTAATTTTAATAAAATTTTTCCTTTTTAGTAAAAAAAAATAAATTTTGAAAAGATTTTGGGGGGGTAGGGGAAGTGGGAAAATTTTTAAACGGCTTCAGGAAGAAATCCAAAATTTTTCCTTGAAGCCTTTTTTTACCACTTTTTCCGAGGCTATGGGTTTCCCCCAATTTACACCAGAGGTGGGCCCCATTATATATTTTATTTTATATTATATATAATTTTATATATATATTAAAATATTTTATATTTTTTAATAAATTTTTATATATATTTATATTATATATATATATAAAATAATGTTTTTAGGTGAAATGGTCAAAATTTAAAAAGAAAATTTATTTAAAATTTTGGACCTTTTTAAATTTTTCTCTTATACGGGTTTTTAAAAAATTTTTGGGCCCCCCCCCTTTTTTTTTATTTTTTGTTAAAAGTAAAATTAAAAAAATTTGTACTGAAAGACCCTTTGAAAAGTTACCCAAACCCCCTTTTCATAGCAAGCACAATTTAATTTAGCCAATTAACGGGAAAAATTTTTAAAAAAAAAGTTTTACAATTAAAGTAATAATAATAATTTAAAGACAATTAAATATATTTTTTTCCTTTTGGTTTAGAATGATTTTTTCGAAATTTTGCTTTCACAAAATTTTGTTTGCCTTATTCGGCAAGAAATGCTTTTTAAAATTTAAGCCAAAATCTTAAAAATTTTACCTAAATTTGGTCGACATAAAATATATATATAAATTTTTGGGACCCCCTACCTCGGGGAATAGGAAAAAGGCCCTTTGGAAAAATAATGTATTTGGATTTTTTCCTGGGGCCGTTTGAATATTCCACTTCCCCTACCACCCCCTCTTTTGGGGAATTTTTTTTTTTTTTTCCAATAGCAAATATTTTTTACTTTAAAAAGGGGACGAAGATTTTAAAAAATACCTTGTTGATAAAAAGGAGGATATACGGTACATGTTTTTTACTTGTATATCCCGATTAGGGGGCGGAAAAACTCACCCAGTCCCCAAAAGCTGGGGGGCCCTGTGCCCAAAAAAACACAGGGATTACAACTTTTAAAAGCCGCCCCTGGGGCCGCTGGAAAAGAAAACTAGGCCCGCCCTGCGTCCTTAAAATTTCCCGGAAGGGTTCCTTTTTCCCAAACCCCTTTGGAATTTAGATTCATTCTTTTTCCCCCCGAGCCAAGGGGCTCCGAGCCTAGGGAACAAACTTTTAAGGGTGGACAAGTTTTCCTAATTTTTTTTAAGACTTTTTGGGGCTCCCCCAAAAAACTGGCAGCTTGCCCCTCCTTCTTCCCCGGTGTATTGGAGATAGGTTCAGCCAAGGTAGATTGCCATGTATAGCCCCCCACCACCTGTTCCCCTCGGGCCCAGGGTTTAAGGGTGATCCATCGGAAAGCTTTTGGGGCCCCCATGATCTGCCTAGGGTGGGGTTTCTTCCTAATGTTTGGGAACCCGCTGTTGTGAGGCTCCTCTTGATAATGTTATTTTAACCTCCTCATGTCTTGCAATCTTTCCCTCGGATTTAAAGGCACACAAGAAACCCTGGTACCCCCCAATCGGTTTTGCTGCTTCACGCCCAAAAACACCTTTTGTTCGGGGAGAATAGGGGCGGGGAAGTCCCAAGGGCAACACCCAAAACGGATGGTCTGTGGCTCGAGGGGTGTGCCAAGGCCGGAGTTTGGGAAAAGCCAACAAAAAAGTCCCCGCATGAGGGCTCTCACGGGCCCGGGGGGCGGGCCCCTATTTTCCCCCCTACCCACTTGAAGCTTGTTGAGGCTTTTTTTTCCACTTTCTGGACCAAACCCGTGTGTTTTTAGTTTTGGGGGGGCAATTTGGTTTTTAGAAACCCGTTAGTTTTTTTCCCAAAATCAAGCCCCCCCCCGGGTTTTTTTTAATGAACTTTTGGTCCTGGACTAATTTTATAAAATATTTTTTTTTTTTCAACAAGTCGGTCGCTCCCCCCGAGGCAGGGGGGACCAAAAAAAAAAGAAAATCCCCAAAAAAAAAAAATACTTTCCATCATTCAAAACCCTTTTACCACACCCACACAGTTTTTCACTGCTTTTGCGAGGTGCCCCAGAATAAAAACAGTTTTTGAAGAAAATACCCTATAAAAAAATACAAACATGTCCCTCCAAAAATGCCAATATCCCAAACCCCCCCCTTTTAAAATGCAGGCATTGTGCTTCCCATTTCCAGGACTCAAGTCCCCACAAAATAAAAAAAAACCGGTTTCCCTGAATCCCTTCATAAAAATTACCCCTTTCCACACTCCCAAAAAGATCGTCAGGGGCCCAATATCATTCGTTCCATTCCTTTCCCATCTAACACGCTCATGCACGCTTGCTGGAAATCCCCAAACCCCCCGCCCACAAAAAACCCCCTTTAACCCCCCTTTTTTTCCAACCCCTTTTGGGAAATAAACCCCACCCCCCTTTCCCTTCCCCCATAGATTTAAAAGGGTTTCCATGGCCCTTCTACTTTTATCCATTCTCTCTAAAAGACCAAACCAAACCCCAAAAACCCCTCTTTTGCCCTCTGACTTTTTGCTTTTATTAAACCCCCACCTTCTCCCAATTTCCCACTCCCCAATTTTTTTGCAAAAATATTTAACACCACAAAATTTGCCCCTTTGACAGGACAAACTCCACTGCCCCCCAACCCCTCCCCGCTGCTCAATTTTCCACCCAAAACTTCACTTTCCCAAAAAAGATGTTGGGAAACTATACTTTTATACATTCCTTCTTTTTCCTCCATAGAAACGGGTTTTTTGGGCTTTTCCCCATAAACCCCCAACGCACCACTCAAAATTTTTTCCCCATCAAATTTTAAAGATTTAAAAACCCCATCCTTATAAACCATCCGCCGACACTCAACCCCCCCAAATATCGGGAAAAAATTCACTTCTTCCCCTACTCCCCCCCCCAATTTTTATTTTAAATTTTTTTATCTAAAACATTTTTATAAACCCCCATCACCCCTTTCTTTTTTTCTATGTTCATTTCAACTTTTTACCTTTAAAACTTTCAAACCCCATCCTCTAACCTTTGCAATTTTTCTTTTGAATCTCCCCTAAAACCCCGTATCTCAGCAAAAGTAACTGTGTCAATTCCCTTTTTTAATTTTATTTCCCCAAAATTTTAAACCCCCCCCTCTCCCGAAAACCCAGCAAATTTTCTTCTTTTTCAACCCCCTCCTTTTAAAATTTTAAATTTAAAAAACCCTGGGGCATTACACACCCTGTCCCAAGACCTACTTTTACCGGGGGAAATATTTTTCCCTCCTTTTACCCACCCTTAAAACCCGGCCTCCTTCCTCCTAAAAGCTCTTTACAGGGTTTTGTAACTCCCCCTTTTTCCTTTTATTCAACATCTGCCCTTGGGTCCTCAAACCACTTTTAACATATGCCTTTTCTAAATTTCCCTAAAAGCAATAAAAAATTCCCTAACCTTTTTCTAAATACTGTTCCATATATGCTCAATGTTTTAAAAACTTACTCACACCCCTACCCCCTCCCGAAGCCTCCCTTTCTTTTTCCCAATCCCCACATTCTGTCTTCCTCTTTAATTTTTTTTTCCCAATTTAAAAAACCCCAAACCCTAACTTTTCCTGGGATACTCATAAAACTTATTCCTTTTATAATTTTTTACAATCTCTTTTGACCCCTTTTCCCTTTTTATAAAGGGGCTTTACATGCCCCGCTGCCAATTTCCCCCGGTACCTTCCCCCCCCTTTTTATACCCTTTAAATTTAAAAAAAAGTACCAAAACCCCTCCAAACATATCCCCCCCCCCTTTTTTATTTCTGGGCATGACCCCCTCAGTTCCAGCTGCTTTAAACCCCCCTTTTTATTTTACGTAATGCTCCTAAAAATCCACCACAATTCATTCTGCTCCCTTTTTACTCCTTAAAAAAATGGTATAACCCCCTGGGGCCCGTGCATGAAAATTTTTGCCTCCCTTTCTTCCTTAACATTTAAAAAATTCCTCAAAAAAATTTCGCCATCTACTTAAAAACCTCCTCTCCCAAAACTACTAACTCCCCCACTCTGTTTTTTTAAATGACAAATCCCATACTTTCCCTAGGCTTTCTTTAAATTGTTTAAATCCAAAAATTTTTCTTTTTTCCCTTAAAAATTTCTTGGGCATGCCCTCCCCCTTTTCAAACTGCTCTCCCTTTTTCACTCTCTCACCCCCTCTCTTCACCTTTTTTTTTACTCTCCATTTTACTCTCTCTTCTTTAACCTTCGCTTTGTAAAAACCCTTCGTAAGCAAACCCTTTTTTCTTTTATTTTACACCCTTTTCTTTTTCTTTCCCCCCAATCCTCCTCTTTCCCCCCTGCCCCCCCCCCTCCTATATATAAAAATAATAAATTTTTTTTATATATATATATATATATATATAAAAAATTTTATATTTATTTTATATTATATATATAATTTATATATTATAACATAGGAAAAGGGGGGCCCCCTCTGGGGGAAATTGTGGGGCCCTAGCCCCCGGAGAAGTGGATAAAAAAGGGTTCAAGGGAAAAATATTTGGATTTCTTTCCCGAAACCATTTGAATTTTTCCAAATTTTCCCCACCCCCCCATCTTTTTAAAAAAATTTTTTTTTACCATAGGAATAAATTTTTTTTATATATATATATATTATATATTTAATTTTTATAATATTATATATATAATATATATATTTTATATATTATAATATATATTTATATATTTATATTTATATATATATATATAAAATTTCAATAATAACCACATTTTAAATAAATTTTATAATTTTTTTATAAAAAAGATTGTGTATATAGTATTTGATACTGAAAATTAAAAGAATTTTTATAAAAATTTTTTGTAGATCCTTTATCACGATTATGTGAAAAAAATAATATAAAAGATGAGTCTGAATAATTGTATATTACTATAGGTAACCCTTACACTAAACCAAAAATTTAAAAAATTTTTGTTGATAATATTTTGGTTATGAAAATTTTCTAAAAATTTAGCCCCGGGGTTTTGTGGGTTGAAGAACTCCTCAAGAATTTTTTTTGCATTTTTTAAAGTTTCTGAAGAGAAAATTTTTTTTTTAATTTGGGGTTTATCTGTTTTAAAACACACACACAAAACAAAACACACCCACAACCAAAACACACACACACAACCCCACACACACACACACACACACACACACACAGGGTCCAGGGGCTCAGGGCTCGACCCCCGCAAAACCCCAATAGGTGGTTCACACAAAACCCCACACCACACACAAAACACACACACACACACACCACACACACACACACACACCAAAACACAACAACCCCACACACACAGGGTCCAGGAGCTCAGGGCCGACCCCCCCCAACCTCAACTAGGTGAGTACACCACACACACCAAAAACAACACAAACACACCAAAACACACACCCACACACACACACCACACACACAGGGTCCCGGAGCTCAGGGCTCGACCCCCGAAAAAAATCAACTAGGGAGTACACACACACACACACCCCACACACACACACACCCCAAAACACCACACACACACAAAAACAAAAACAGGAAACCAGGAGCTTTAACTCGACCCCGCAAACCCCAAAATAAAGGGGAGTAAAAACACCACACACCACAAAAACCCCCCACACACACACACACACACACACACAAAAACCCCACACCCACACCAAAAACCCCAAAAATAGCTTCACTTTGAAAGCAAGACCAAAACTTTTAAAAATATCTTTTTCAGTGAACACCAGCGTAGTAATGAGTGACTTTTGGGTTTTTAATTTTTCCCCTCATCCCAATTTAGGAAAAATTTTTTTCAGTAATTTTTGATATGTTTAAGTATTTATTATTATAATACAGTTTAAAAATTGTTTATGAAGTATGGTCCAAACGTTTAATCGAAATTTTTGTTTATTTATAACTGACACTTAAAAAATTTTTAGGCTGCGTGTATTCCCTTTGTAAAACCTAAGTAGGCAAATTTTCACTTTTTAGTTGTAGGTCAACTTTCCCGAAGGGGAACAGGGGGGTCCCTTTTGTACTATCCTATATCTGACTACATTAACCGCTTGAATCAACCTAAATTTTTTACAAAATTTAAAAAGCCAACTCCCCAAACGTTTTTAAAAACCCCCCAAAAATAGCTTTTTTCCCAAAATTTCACTCGTTAAACCCTTTGCCCCTTTTATTTGTCGTGACTTGTAAACCAGTCCTGAAAACATAGTTTCCTTCAGACTACCCGGAAAAAATGTCGATTCACCAAACCAAAAAAATTGTCTTTCCCTCACGAAAATTCAATAAGGGCTTGGGAATAATAGTCTCAACCCGGGTCTTGGGGTAAAGGGAAAACCCGGCCAGCCCTCCGGGCAGAGCTTCAAACCACAGACCCTTTGGAAAGCTTTACTCCGAGGTTTTGTTCTTTACTAAAAAGATGGGGCTTCAAACACATCCTGATTTTTCAACTCTTGCATTCCCTATAGGCATGTGACCAAAACTGTCCCGCTGATGTTAAATAAATGACTTAAAAGGGGAAATCCCCGGTGCCCCAAAACTCTTAGGTAAATATTTTTTCAAACCCTTTTACTATGGGCCCTTTCTACCTATAGAAGGAACTGGCCCAAACGCCCGCTACCCTCTATGGGAAAAACCCTTTTTTTCTGCCATAATGCTAGGGATCCAAACTAAACAATTCAGGAAATGTGGTTTTTTTCCCCGGCGCAAAGGAAGTTGGGCCCCTTTCCTTACTCGTGTTTGCAACAGGGCTGCTAGGGGTGGGAGACCAGCGAAGTGGATAAAAAAACCCGAATATTTAAATTTAAACCCCAAAAAAAAAAAATAATTGAAAAAACCCCCAAAAAACCGACAAAACACATCATTCAAATAACCATAAAAAATTTAAAAAAGTCCTTTTAGCCTAATGGGATTTAGTTGTTTGGGGAAGTATCCATTTAAATTTCGACTTTGCAAATCCAAAAAAACGACATTTAAAATTTTTACTAATTTTTTACAAATTCCCATTTAAATTTTACTATACAAAGGGTTGGCTTTTCCCCAACGTAAAAAGTATAAAGCTTTCGAGAAAACCCAAATTTTCCCCCCCCCCTTGCTTGCATAAACCCAAAGGGGGCGTCCCTGTATTTGAAAAAGTTTTTGAACCAGCGTTAAAATACCAGATGGAGCTTGACAATGTTTATAAGCCTCACATAAATCAAAAGATTTCCCCAGAATACATCATCTCTGGCCTCGCTTGTGCTGGAAAAGACTGCAAACAGCTGTACTTAAGTCTAGATTCCACCTGGAAAGATGACCCACAAATTATTAAATTCCCCCTTTTTTTTCCACAGTTTTGCAGAGTATGTCCTACCTTTCTTCTGAAGACGTGAGAACACTTGGTGCTGCCTAGGAGTGCTAATAAAGATAGTGAAGAGGGATAAGAAACAATTGAGACAAATGCACTCTAATAATGTATGATTTTGTCAATGAAAAGACAGTGGTAGGAAAAACTAAAAAATATATAATAAAATTTTTGTTTGCAGTTATGACCATTACTCATATTCTAATCTCTCTTAGTTTATACCCTTCCTACCCCTATTAATTCCTTCCCATGTCTGCCATCTCTATACTATACAACCCTTCAATACTCCGTGCCTATATGGACTGCCAAATTTTCTAGTCCCTTAAATACCTAGCCCCTTTTCAACCCTCTTCATCCCCCCCCCCCCCTTAATCCTCTTAAATGGACAGCTCTCCACCTTCACAATCCTAAATCAAACTGACCACAATTCCTGTACGCCCCTTGCTGGAACACCATTCTGTTCCTCACCTAACCAGACAGCTTTTTGTACTCGCTTTCCTCTCCAGTTAAGCTGTTGTATCTGCACTCTACCTACCTTCTAACTAGAGCACCTGCTGCTGTTACCACATTCACCCCTAGCAGAGCCGCTTTCTGTATCACTTTTTCATGTAAGTGGACCATCACTACTCCTATTCTCCTGAAACCACTAGACCACTGCTTCACTTTCCTGGGACCACTGAATAACCAGCTCACGTTCTCACCATGGACTACTAGACCATCCACTATACTCGGACCACTGGACATCTACTTTACTTTCCTGGGGCCACTAGACCGTCTCCTTTATATCCAGGGACCATTTGACCACCTCGACTACCATTTTTGTATCACATAAAAAATATGATTAGTTACAAGAGTACAGCAGCCACCCCACTTCTATATACCCTCTCCCCTACCCACACCACCCAACCCCACTTCTACCCACATTATCCCCTACCCACACCACCCAGCCTCAGCCCATCCATCCCTATCACACTACCGCCTCCTAATTAGTAGTTAGTGACGGATGGCTCCTCTTCCACACACCCGAAGCGCGCACACTCCTCTTTCTCTTCCTTTGCTTCTGTTTTTGACGTGTTCCTCTTTCCTTCCCCACTCTCTCTCAGGGGTGCCGCGTAGCTCGCGGGTGGAGAAATCTACTCTCAAAGGCACGATCCCGGGTTAGATTCCTAGGCACGGAGGAACGTTTGGACAAGTTTTTTCTTACACTCCTGGCACCTGTGTGTTAGTCCACTGTTGTGGGTCGCATCTAGGAAAAAATGTGTTGGAAAACTGCCGTCTAGCTGTAAGTATTCAAGTGGTGGTAGACAAAAGAGTACCAAAAGATCTTAGCTAAAAACGTTTTACGCTTTTTTTCCTTCTTTCTCTTTCTCTCTCTCTCTCTCTCTCTCTCTCTCTCTCTCTCTCCTCTCTCTCTCTCTCTCTCTCTCTCTCTCTCTCTCTCTCTCTCTCCTCTCTCTCTCCCTCTCTCTCCCTCTCTCCCTCTCTCCCTCTCTCTCCCCTGTGTTTTTTTTTTTACGCATATGTCTCCTTCCTGAATTCCTATTTTTTATTTCTCTTCTTCCCCTATTCCTTTTTCCTCTTCTCTTTCCCTCTCCACTTTTCTGTCTCTCCTTTCCCATTCACTTCTTATTCTTTCTCCTCTTGTTCACTTCTTTCGCCTTCTTCCCCTCTCTCTTCCCCTATCCTTTCTTTCCCTCCCATTTTCCACTTCCCTTTCTTCCACTTTCCCTTCTTCTCTCCCTCCAGTAACCAGGTAATAATAACGCAAATAGAGCAACGTTCTACCTCATTCTCTAAGTTCTTATTCAGTGTAACTGACACACACACACACACACACACACACCACACACACAGCTGTTAGAGTTGTCAGGAAGTTAGGTATAGAAGGCAGAATCCATACATATCTTTAAGAAGAGGTACGTAAGGCTCTTGGAGCAGGGAGAGGATGGACCTAATAGAGACTAGCGAAGAAGCTGTGTCAGCCGTCATGATTCGACCCCTGTAACCACAATCAGTCGATTACAATTGGGTGAGTACACTCCTCCATACAATCACACCCACATAGACAACAAACCAAGTATCTGTCGACAAGTGCCTTTGACAGCAGGTAAGTAACGTGCGCACGCGCGTCATTACTTAGAACAGAAAACAAATGTTTCAAGTCTGTGGCAATCTGATTTCAACCCAGACAAGATCAGAAGCTCCTTTAAAATTGCTTTCCCTTTATCCTACTTTTCCTCTTCCTCTTCCTCTTCCTCTTCTACTTTCTCCTCCTCCTCCTCTTCCTCCTTTTGGTTTTACAAAGGGGCGTTCCTGCCTTACGAATTTATTAACTTTTTTCACTAAGGTATTTGAGGAGGTAGATCATGGTAATGAATATGATATTGTGTATATGGACTTCAGTAAGGCTTTTGACAGGGTCCCACATCAGAGACTACTGAGGAAAATTAAGGCACATGGAATAGGAGGAGAAATTTTTTCCTGGATAGAGGCATGGTTGACAAATAGGCAGCAGAGAGTTTGCATAAATGGGGAGAAATCAGAGTGGGGAAGCGTCACGAGCGGTGTTCCACAGGGGTCAGTGTTGGGCCCCCTGCTGTTCACAATCTACATAAACGACATAGATGAGGGCATAAAGAGCGACATCAGCAAGTTTGCCGATGACACCAAAAGAGGCCGTCGAATTCATTCTGACGAGGACATTCGAGCACTCCAGGAAGATTTGAATAGACTGATGCAGTGGTCGGAGAAGTGGCAAATGCAGTTTAATATAGACAAATGCAAAGTTCTAAATGTTGGACAGGACAATAACCATGCCACATATAAACTAATAATGTAGATCTTAATATTACGGATTGCGAAAAAGATTTAGGAGTTCTGGTTAGCAGTAATCTGAAACCAAGACAACAGTGCATAAGTGTTCGCAATAAAGCTTATAGAATCCTTGGCTTCCATATCAAGAAGCATAAATAATAGGAGTCCTCAGGTTGTTCTTCAACTCTATACATCTTTGGTTAGGCCTCGTTTAGATTATGCTGCACAGTTTTGGTCACCGTATTACAGAATGGATATAAATGCTCTGGAAATGTACAAAGGAGGATGACAAAGTTGATCCCATGTATCAGAAACCTTCCCTATGAGGATAGACTAAGGGCCCTGAATCTGCACTCTCTAGAAAGACGTAGAATTAGGGGGATATGATTGAGGTGTATAAATGGAAGACAGGAATAAATAAAGGGGATGTAAATAGTGTGCTGAAAATATCTAGCCTAGACAGACTCTCAGCAATGGTTTTAAGTTGGAAAATTCAGATTCAGGAAGGATATAGGAAAGTACTGGTTTGGTAATAGAGTTGTGGATGAGTGGAACAAACTCCCAAGTACAGTTATAGAGGCCAGAACGTTGTGTAGCTTTAAAAATAGGTTGGATAAATACATGAGTGGATGTGGGTGGGTGTGAGTTGGACCTGATAGCTTGTGCTACCAGGTCGGTTGCCGTGTTCCTCCCTTAAGTCAATGTGACCTGACCTGACTAGGTTGGGTGCATTGGCTTAAGCCGGTAGGAGGCTTGGACCTGCCTCGCATGGGCCAGTAGGCCTGTTGCAGTGTTCCTTCGTTCTTATGTTCTTTTCCTCCTCCCCGTATTCCTCCTGCTCCTCCCTTTTATCCTCCACCTCCTTCTCCTTTTCCTCATCCTCCTCTTCATCTTCCTCCTCTCAAAAGGGAAAGGGATGGGGGAAACCTTCATATTAACAAAGGGTTCTTGATCCAAGGAAACCGAGATGCCCTCACTATCCCTGAATAAGATATAATTACCTCCCCCCCTCACATACGCAAATTATACAATTAACTTAACTAGTGTTAAGTGTCCAGAAGGAAAATAAGTCGTCAGGGAGTGAAATATTCAACAGCAAATGTATATCAGATTTAAAAGTTTTTTAAATTATTTATTAGATGAGCTAAATCTATCAGGCATAAAAAATGAGAAATACACTTAAAAATGCCACTTACCAGGAATTTTTTTAAACGCAGCATTAATCAAAGATTATTCACTTTGCAAATGTGAAATGATTCATAATTTTCGTCCTAGATATATCGAAAAAAAAATCTAAAAATAAAAAAAATGCATCAGATAAAATTAGAATTATGGCCAGCATAAATCGCTCTTTTGGTTTACGGTTTCAACTGAGATTATAAACCTTATCTGGTATTAAGTTTGTGTATAGCGAGGTGGGAACGGTTCCACTGCCTCATTAGTCCTTTACATCTCCAACATTCCCCCCCCCCCTCCCATTCCCTTCACCCAACCCAAGCCCCTTTCCCTGCCCCTCCCCCTGTCCCTCCTCTCTAATAAAAGAAAAAAATAGATCCCAAATTACCCACCAGGGGACTAAAGTGTCTTATCTCATAGGAAAAACTTTCATTTATAACCGAATATTAGTGTCAATGAAACCCTCCACCCGCTCTCCCCTCTGAGTTTTTCTTTGTACATATGAATATATACATCTGTGTATGTATGCACATGTTCTTCTACATATTGTGATATCCTCTGTTTGCTATGATCTTATTGCATGCATGCATATATATATATATATATTATATATATATATATATATTATATATATATATATATATATATATATATATATATATATATATATATATATATATATATATATTGTGTGTGTGTTTGTGCACACTACAGACTCTCCTATAAAGATACAATTCACTTTGTGTCTTTCAACAATATTAACAGTTTCAAATACTGAACAAATTCACCACAGTTTGTTTATCGAGTCCGGGAAATTAATTTTATACATAATGTGAATGTGTACACAATTTTTTTTCTCTGGTCTTCCAGAGTTTTATTACTGAATTATATGTCTGTGTACTGGAAAAAAAAAAATTATACGTCGATGCTATCATGCAATGATTTTATGAAATTATTACTATCACATTGAGTACTTTTATATTACATTTTTTATTAAAGTTGAAGTATTACATTTATTATTATTACTATCGATTTTAATTACAACTGTCGTAATCCTCATACGATTGTTTGATTGTGCTTACTACAGTAGTAACTCTCAGCTTCCCATCATCGTAAGGCGAAGGCTACGTTGTCTTCAATGACTGTAAGAGTTACTACACGAGACCAAGAATTCGATTCTTCGTACAGTTGTCGACACTCTTATACGTCGTGGTTACTGAGGTTAATCAAAGAGGTTGTGATATTTAATCCCTTCAGGACGATAACCGGAGTATATTTGGCATGTACACTGTCCTGTCTAAGAGCAATGTGTGGTGTAAATATTATGCAGAAAATTCGGAGTGTGGAAATTAGGAGAAGGTGTGGAGTTAAAAGTATTAGTCAGAGGGCAGAAGAGGGGTTGTTGAGATGGTTTGGTCATATAGAGAGAATGGATCAAAGTAGAATGACATGGAGATCGCATAACTCTGTAGGGAAAGGAAGGCGGGGTAGGGGTCGTCCTCGAAAAGGTTGGAGGGAGGGGGTAAAGGAGGTTTTGTGGGCGAGGGGCTTGGACTTCCAGCAAGCGTGCGCGAGCGTGTTAGATAGGAGTGAATGGAGACGTATGGTATTTGGGACCTGACGATCTGTTGGAGTGTGAGCAGGGTAATATTTAGTGAAGGGATTCAGGGAAACCGGTTATTTTTATATAGCCGGACTTGAGTCCTGGAAATGGGAAGTACAATGCCTGCACTCTAAAGGAGGGGTTCGGGATATTAGCAGTTTGGAGGGATATGTTGTGTATCTTTATATGTATATGCTTCTAAGCTGTTGTGTTCTGAGCACCTCTGCAAAAACAGTGATTATGTGTGAGTGAGGTGAAGGTGTTGAATGATGAAAGCATTTTCTTTTTGGGGATCTTCTTTCTTTTTGGGTCACCCTGCCTCGGTGGGAGACGGCCGACTTGTTAAAAAAAAAAAAAAAAAAGAAAAAGAAAGAGAATTTGTTGGTTGTGTAAAGACCCCCTATTGACTTTTAATCAGCTGAAAACTGATGATTAATTATTAGTTGATAACTACCTCAACACTGTCACATTAGTCTGGTGATGTCTTTTGACTGTGTCAAAGAACAAAGCTTCTGTGTTGACACTTGCTGAGTAATACTTCCCAGCTGTTATTTGATGAACACTTCTCATATGAAACATTTTGAACACTTCATATCCAGTAAATTTTTAATACTTCTTATATAATAAATTCTGAATACTTCTCAAATAACTTATGATTATTTTTCCTTACCTAAAAACTTATTATCTCTGGAATTTTACAAAAAAAAAAAAAAAAAAAATGGAAAATGATGCGTCTTCCCAAATAATTTTGTGGATCACGTGACGCTTCTTGAGAACCTTCTCCAATTAGTTCCTTGAAAGTTTAAGTCACATGTATCCTGAAAACGATATTTCAAAAGGTGCAATCACGCTATTTAAAATTTTACCCAGAAGTTGCTGCTGCAAGGAGAGTCAGTTACAATATCAACACAGTGATGCTTCAGGGAATATGTTGGTAGACAGCAGCCATCCAGGGAGGTAATACCATGCCATCATAAGAATATGAAACAGATTGTTGGTTGGTAGAGAGAAACCTTCCATGGAGGTATTACCATCCCGACTTACGACTGTGAAACATAGGTAACAGGATGGTAGACAGAAACCATCCAGGGAGGTACTACCATCGCGTCATATGATTGTGAAGGGTAAGTACCACATACGATTGTGAAGCATAGGAAGCACTTCCAATGTGCCATTCGAGTGTGAACCGCAACACAAAGTAGACAACAACTATCCAGGGAGATGATAGAGTTTTGCCTTTGCGACTGATGTTAATAATATTTGACCTGACATCGATTCCGCGGATCACTGCGGCCCAGTCCTGGCTCAGGCCGCCTTGGACAACAAGGCGGTTGAAGCTAGACCGCACTAGTCTAGGGTAGGCATCACAGCCCTGTTAATCAGAATTTAACTAAAGGAACTTAACAAGTTCCTCCTTGAAGACAGCAAGAGGTGTAAAATATACTGAACTGGGGCATTTTTTTTTTTTTTTTTTACTTTTCCGTGATCATTTAAGGTGGTCAATTCATAACCAACCCGCAGTTTGCAGATAAAAATGACTTTTCGCCAGTCCTAAGCTATATTCAACTGGTTACTAGTTAATATTAAAAGACTGACCGATACATCGTCTTGGTTTCACCTGCAATTTGGGGCTTATGAATTGTTCTAGCCAGAGTATTACGGGTTAGGTAGTGAAGGTTGTAAATTATTGCAGCTGCGGTACTGTGAGTTGTAAATTGTTCCAGCCACGTCATTGTCTTTCATTACTCTACAGATAAATCTCTTCGACTTGCATTCAACATGCAGTGATATTTACTTTCCCTTATGATTCTAAACATTATTACCTCTGTAATAATTTCTTATTAATTTTAAACTCGGAAGAAGAGGATAGAATTCCCTCTGTGAAGCCTCGCGTGTCGTTCAACGCGAGAAAAATCCCTATAATTACTAAAAGCGACAGGAAATTTAATAGTTTAGTTTGCATGTGTTTGGAGGAGGAAGTGTGAATATTAAGGTGGTATAGAGGTGGAATGTGAGGTACAAGAGGTGGTGCTTCCAACCTCTTGAACACTGAACACACACACACCACCACACACACACACACACACACACACACACACACACTCCACACACTCCACACACACACTCCACACACACACTCCACACACACACTCCACACACACACTCCACACACACACTCCACACACACTCCACACACACACTCCACACACACACTCCACACACACACACGCACACACACACACACACACACACACACACACACACACACAGTCCACACACACAGTCCACACACACACAGTCCACACAGACACACACACACACACACACACACACACACACACACACACACACATACATTTACGTCAGGCCCATACTGGAGTATGCAGCACCAATTTGGAATCCACACCTAGTCAAGCACGTCAAGAAATTAGAGAAAGTGCAAAGGTTTGCAACAAGACTAGTCCCAGAGCTAAGGGAATTGTCCTACGGAGAAAGGTTAAGGGAAATCGGCCTGGCGACACTGGAGGACAGGAGGGCCAGGGGAGACATGATAACAACATATAAAATACTGCGCGGAATAGACAAGGTGGACAAAGACAGGATGGAAATATAAACACAAATGCAGTATAAAGTGATCCTTTATTGACAACGTTTCACCCACACAGTGGGCTTTTTCAAGTCACACACGGATCTACCTGGGGTTGGAAGGTACGAGAGTATTTATAGTCATGTGTTGAGGTCAGGTGGAGAATGCTGCATCTGATGATCTACCGGGTGGGGTTATAGAGTCTTGGGTAGCTTGGCAGGGGTAATGGACAAGTGGTGAGTAGACCTTCTGCAGTGTTCTATGTTCTTATGTGGGATAGCGATGAAGAAGTTTCTTGGCGAGTGGTTCAGCTATGTTATAGAAGCCATTGTTCTGGTTGAAATTGTTGGTTGTAGAGATGAGCGATGATTCCAGGATTCTTCTGTATTTGGTGTTGTCTTCTGTGGCTATAAGTCTTGAGTTTCTGTAGTTAATTAAATGGTTGTGTGAATTGCGATGTTGTACACAGGCATTCCTTGTATCGTCAGTCCTGCTTGCATATTGGTGTTCTGAAATACGTGTTTGGAGGTCTCTTGATGTTTCGCCCACATATAATTTGTTGCAGTCATTACAAGGGATTATGTATACCCCTGCAGAGGATGGAGGCTTGTCCTGTCTACTACTGGTGATGTCCTTGATTGTCGTGGTTGTGGAGGTAGATACTTGGAATGATGTTTTGGCAAAGATGTTGGAAACATGTTTGGCAATGGAGTTGGTTGGGAGGACTATGTATCTCTTCTCGGCAGTGTCTTCTCTGGGTGTATTGAAGATGTTTAATGCCCGCCGTCTGCAGTCTCTGATGAAGTGACGAGGATAGTGGAGTTTAGAAAATACTTGTTCAATTATAGTGCATTCTTCCTCAAGGAACTCACTGCTGCAGATTCTGAGTGCACGTAGGAAGAAGCCTATAATTACACCACGTTTGGTTTTGGTGTCGTGGTGAGAGTAGAAGTGGAGAAGATCGTTTTGGTTGGTGGGTTTTCGATAGACTTTAAAACGAAGTTCGTGGTCAGCTTTGCAGAGTAGAACATCAAGGAAAGGAAGAGTGTTGTCGACTTCTTCTTCAAGTGTGAACTGGATTGAAGGCTCGACCTGGTTGAGCTTGTCTTGGAGAGCTTGAACGTTGAAGCGTTTAGGAGTTATGAGGAGAATGTCGTCAACATAACGGAGCCAGGTGACAGACGAAGGGATAATGGTGGAGAAACGTTCGGCTTCTAGATGTTCCATGTATAGGTTCGCCAAGACTGCACTGAGTGGCGAACCCATGGGTAGTCCAAAAGTCTGCTGAAAGAGGTGATTTTCGAAAGAGAAACACGTAAAGCCAACACATAGTTCAACAAGGTCGATGAAATCGCTGGCTGGAATGGGAAGATCAAGTGAATCGTCAATTTTCCTGCGCAAGAGATCGATGGCTTGTGTAGTAGGTACTTTGGTGAATAGGGAAGTCACGTCAAGGCTGGATGTTCCAAAGATGGGACACAGAAACAAGAGGTCACAATTGGAAGTTGAAGACTCGGATGAATCAAAGGGATGTTAGGAAGTATTTCTTCAGTCACAGAGTTGTCAGGCAGTGGAATAGCCTAGAAAGTGACGTAGTGGAGACGGGAACCATACATAGTTTTAAGACGAGGTTTGATAAAGCTCGTGGAGCAGGGAGAGAGAGGACCTAGTAGCAATCAGTGAAGAGGCGGGGCCAGGAGTTATGAATCCACCCCTGCAACCACAAATATGTGAGTACAAATGGGCGAGTACACTACACACACACACACACACACACACACACACACACACACACACACACACACACACATGCACGCACGAGCGTCCCTTGCAGAGATATCACCCAAATAATGTGATTCAAAGAGAAATCTAGGAGGCAAATCTTCCTCGCTTCCAAACTTTCCCAAAAGTTATTCAAGAAAAAATTTTCTCTCTCTCTCTCTCTCTCTCTCTCTCTCTCTCTCTCTCTCTCTCTCTCTCTCTCTCTCTCTCTTTCTTTCACACACACAGCACAGAAGGGAACATCAAGAGGGAATATACAAACAAGTGTTGGATGACATACGAACAACCGAGGAGGAGGTGTAGAAGCTGCCAAGTGACCTTGATACCTCAAAGGCGATGGGACCGGACAACATCTCCCCATGGGTCCTTAGAGAAGGAGCAGAGATGCTGTGCGTGCTCCTAAACACAATCTTTAACACATCCCTTGAAACTGGGCAACTACCTGAGAAATGGAAGACAGCAAATGTAGTCCCCATATTTAAGAAAGGAAACAGAAACGAGGCACTAAACTACAGACCTGTGTCTCTGACATGTATAGTATGCAAAGTCATGGAGAGGATTATCAGGAGGAGAGTGGTGGAACACCTGGAACGGAACAAGATTATAAATAAAAACCAGCATGGGTTCATGGAAGGCAAATCCTGTGTCACAAACCTTCTGGAGTTTTATGACAAGGTAACAAAAGCAATACACGAGAGAGGGATGGGTTGATTGCATTTTCCTGGACTACAGGAAGGCCTTTGACACAGTTCCTCACAAGAGATTAGTGCAGAAGCTGGAGGATCAGGCACATATAACAGGGAGGGCACTGCAATGGATCAGGGAATACCTGACAGGGAGGCAACAAGAAGTCATGGTACGTGAAGAGGTATCACAGTGGGCGCCTGTGACGAGCGGGGTCCCACAGGGGTCAGTTCTAGGACCAGTGCTATTTTTGATATATGCAAACGACATGATGGAAGGAATAGACTCTGAAGTGTCCCTATTCGCAGATGATGTGAAGCTGATGAGAAGAATTAAATCGGATGAGGATGAGGCAGGACTGCAAAGAGACCCGGATAGGCTGGACACGTGGTCCAGAAACTGGCTTCTCGAATTCAACCCTGCCAAATACAAAGTCATGAAGATTGGGGAAGGGCAAATAAGACCGCAGACAGAGTATAGGTTAGGTGAACAAAGACTACAGACCTCACTCAGGGAGAAAGATCTAGGGGTGACCATAACACCGAGCACGTCACCAGAGGAACACATCAACCAAATAACTGCTGCAGCATACGGGCGCCTGGCAAACCTGAGAATAGCGTTCCGATACCTTACTAAGGAATCGTTCAAGACACTGTACACTGTATGTTAGGCCCATACTGGAGTATGCAGCACCTGTCTGGAACCCACACCTGGTCAAGCACGTCAAGAAGTTAGAGAAAGTACAAAGGTTTGCAACAAGGCTAGTTCCAGAGCTCAGGGAAATGTCGTACGAGGAAAGGTTGAGGGAAACCGGACTGACGACACTGGAGGACAGAAGGGTCAGAGGAGACATGATAACGACATACAAGATACTGGGGGAATAGACAAGGTGGACAGGGACAGGATGTTCCAAAGAGGGGACACAGAAACAAGGGGTCACAATTGGAAGCTGAAGACTCAGACGAGTCACAGGGACGTTAGGAAGTATTTCTTCAGTCATAGAGTCGTCAGGAAGTGGAATACCCTAGCAAGTGAAGTAGTGGAGGCAGGAACCATACATAGTTTTAAGAAGAGGTATGACAAATCTCAGGAAGCAGAGAGGGAGAGGAATTAGTAGCGATCAGTGAAGAGGCGGGGGCAGGAGCTGAGTCTCGACCCCTGCAACCACAATTAGGCGAGTACAATTAGGTGAGTACACGCAAACACACAGGCTGCAGACCTGGTCCAGCAATTGGCTCCTGGAGTTCAACCCCACCAAGTGCAAAGTCCTGAAGACTGGGTAAGTTCAACGAAGACCACAGACGGAGTACAGTCTAGGGGGGCAGAGCCTACAACCTCACTCGAGGAAAAGGATCTTGATGTGTGTATAACACCAGGCACATCTCCAGAGGTGCACATCAACCAAATAACTGCTGCAACATACGGGCGCCTGGCAAACCTAAGAACAGCATTCCGAAATCTAAATAAGGAGTCATTCAGGACTCTGTACACTGTGTACGTTAGGCACATATTGGAATATGCAGCTCCAGTTTGGAACCCTCACCTTGCTAAGCATGTAAGGAAACTAGAGAAAGTGCAAAGGTTTGCAACAAGACTAGTCCCGGAGCTAAGGGGTATATCATACGAGGAGAGGTTAAGGGAAATCGACCTGACGACACTGGAAGACAGGAGAGATAGGGGGATATGATAGCGACATATAAAATACTGAGAGGTATAGACAAGGTGGACAGACAGGATGCTCCAGAGATGGGACACAGCAACAAGGGGTCACAGTTGGAAGCTGAAGACTCAGATGAACCACAGAGATGTTAGGAAGTATTTCTTCAGTCACAGAGTTGTCAGGAAGTGGAATAACCTGGGTAGTGATGTAGTGGAGGCAGGATCCATACATAGCTTTGAGAAGACGTATGATAAAGCTCACGGAGCGGGAAGAGTGACTGGGTGACGACCAGTTGAAGAGGCGGGGCCAGGAGCTGTGAATCGACCCCCGCACCCACAACTAGGTGAGTACACACACACAGCACACTCACCTCTCTTCCCTCAAGACAAACGGGTCAATAACCCTTTACTTCAGAGGCAGCAGTCTACTGGATAACTTCTCAAAATGCGTCATAACGAGCCGCACAAGTAATGTGTACCTACTTCCACTGTGTTAATGGACACTTATTCCAAGGTGAACGACTCTTTCAGCTGCCCGATAAGGATTCCTCTGATCATGTCTTGTACAACGGACTCGCTGTGGGAGGGAAGGAGGAAGGTACAAACGTTTACATATGTATTAAGGAGGCAATTATCTTGTCATCAGAGTTTGGTGCTTCTAGCTGGTCATTATTTTTCTTGCGATAGAAGTTATTTTTGTTAGAAGAGATGAAGGTGACCTTTACTATGATATATTTTAATATTAATATACATTGCTAGTTAATGCTTCTTCCATAAATTCTTATTATCGTTTGTCATACACGAGTGTAATATATATATATATATATATATATATATATATATATATATATATATATATATATATATATATATATATATTTATATATATATATTTATATATAACATGGCACAAAGGAGCCGACACGGAAGCAAAACAGCCATTCAAACGTGTACTGTATATTCCATCCTCACAATGAAGCTTATATAAACAGCACTCATTTCAGTGGAGTTTCATTGTCTCCATGTGAGTCACTCTGTGCCATTGACTAATGGTGAATGGCACAGACCCTCCGTATTGCAATGGCTCTCTGTCTCGCTGCTCCAATTCACACAGAGATGCGCATGCCAACTAATATGGTCTTCATGGTCTAAACTGCTCCTAGGTTTAGCACTTGAGGCACGATGAAGTCATCGACATCACCAAGAGGAGCCTTGCTTCAGCTGGGTGCCGGGCTGAGAAAGTGCCCCAATTCGTAGCATCCATCAATTCTCTCAATCCCGGAAACCGCTCCGACGGGATCACCATCTGTCCTTGGAAAATGACAACCTTTTAGCATGGGACTATATCTACTTGTCGTCTCTGGCTGACATCTATGTACATCCATCACAGCGATTGGCAACAGAGAGGTGTTGTGGATCACAGGGAAGAGTACAAGAATAGCAAGTACAGAGACATTAGCCATCATTTGTCCCCGTGAGATCGGAGACCCTGGGACCATAGGGAAAGAATGCCACACGTTTCTTCTAAAAACTGGATTCTAGGCTCATTGAAACCACTAAGGATCCATGGACGGCCAATCTCATGTTTCAGCGTCTCAGCGTGGCCACCAAGAGGGGAAATATTTGCTGCGTACATGGGGGTCACATACAGCTTCAGAGGAGCTGGAGGAGATTCGTAATCTTTGCATGTTCTACAGTTGCATTCATGTTTGTTTACACAGACACACACACACATGCATGCATGCATGCATGCATGCATGCATACATACATACATACACACACACACACACACACACACACACACACACACACACACACACAACACACACACACACACACACACACACACACATAACAATATATATATATATATATATATATATATATATATATATATATATATATATATATATAAAGTAACAAAAAAAGGCACAATACCGTGACTGGAACGATACACAAATAACCCGCACATAAAAGAGAGAAGCTTACGACGACGTTTCGGTCCGACTTGGACCATTTACAAAGTCACACTAACCAGAAGAGGAGCAGGACTGCTATATATAGGCAGGAATTTCATCTTGTCGGTATTATATACCATTCTTGTACTACTACACTACTACTACCACCACCTCTTCCTGCCTATATATAGCCGTCCTGCTCCTCTTCTGGTTAGTGTGACTTTGTAAATGATCCAAGTCGGACCGAAACGTCGTCGTAAGCTTCTCTTTTATGTGCGGGTTATTTGTGTGTGCGTAAATATATATATTATATATATATATATATATATATATATATATATATATATATATATATATATATATATATATATATATATATAATATATATATATATATATATACATACATACATATATATAATGTTTTGCCGAATAGGTAAAATTGGTCAATTAGCAAGAACTCGTTTAAAATTTTCTTATGTACGTTTAAAGATGTATTTTTTCCATTTATGCTAATGTAAAAATTAATAAACCTACCTAACCTTATTATAACAAGCGCAATTTAATTTAGCCTAATCCAACTAAATGTATTATATAAAAATTTACAATAATTTAATAATAAACAAACACAGTTAAATATACTTTTTTTCGTTAAGTTCAGAATGATTTTGCGAAATTATTGCATACACAAATTTTTGCTTGCTTTATTCGGCAAGAAGAGCGTTGCTATTTAAGTCAAAATAGTAAGTTTTACCTATTCGGCACGACATATATGAATAAAATGTGTGTGTAAATTACAAAAACAATCAACTGGAGGATGGAAAAACACTAGCTCTTGGCACTTTGCACTTATGTGCTTTATCAGGAGATATGTAATGTTGCAAGAGTTGCAACAGGTAGAGACAGAAATGTTTGGTACACGACCCATTCTATGAAACAGGAGTTTTTAAATTGCTTCTCTGCGATTGGTTTGTGTGTGTGTGTGTGTGGTGTGTGTGTGTGTGTGTGTGTGTGTGTGTGTGTGTGTGTGAGAGAGAGATAAGATCACAGTAAACAGGTGATATCACAGTATGCAGAACAACCACTGTGAAAAAATAGTGAAATTCCAAGCGGTTTCGTGACTTCTCACATTCTCAAGGAACTACCAACCTACATCATAAAAAGTCACGTGTTGTTGGGGTTGGGGAAGGTGGTGGCAGTCAGGTGTAGTCTCATCCTTATATGCCTCCATGTTAACCTTACATTATTTATAGTTCCTTGATAATGTGAGAAGTCACGAAAGTGCTTGGAATTTCACTATTTTTTCACAGTGGTTTCTCTGCGCATATATATATATATATATATATATATATATATATATATATATATATATATATATATATATATATATATATATATATATATATATGGACAATTATCTTTTCCATCAATAAAACCATAAAAATGTATTCCTGATCAAACGAACTGTTAATGAACTGGACTTGTTTTAAAGCTTTTACTATCCGTGTTCATCACATATAAACATATTACTTGCAGTGTTACTGTGAATTTGGACATGCAAATTAAATTAAAGCGAACACAAAAAAAATGAAACAAAATCGCAAAACACGCGTGATTTAATTACGAGAAAATATCCGCATGTGAAGAGACAATAAATCGTGGCGGTGTCATGTGTTTACAAAATATGAACACACAGGTGTTCTCTGATAGCGTGGCAGTACACGAAGCTCTAGGATTTGTCTCGTATAATCTGGTATAATTGGTGTGCTGCATAAATGATACATTGTTTATTAATTCCTAGGCTTCAATAATATGCAAGGCTATTTGTGCTTAAAGCCCTCATGCCCCACACGTACATTACAGCTTAGCTGATCAAGTTGCACGTATTGGAACCTTGTAACTTCCTTTTGAACACCTCTGTGTCCGCAAATGGAGAAACATGACAGACACGAAGTTTACTAAAACGTTTCGCCTGAAGGATAGCCTTCCTCAGATTGCAGAAACCTGTTCCACTGAAGTAACTTTTCATTAAGGTTCCTCTCTGCAAGTTGGTTGTATTTTGCAAAGGTTATAAATCTTGGAATGTTAAAGCAACGTTAACTGGTCGCTCTTGTTGCAACCTTAACTTTCATAGCGTTTAGTCTACACCTTCTGCTATGCTAATCTTCTAAGATATTTTAACCTGCAAGTTAGATACCTAACCTTTAAACATGAGAAATTTCGCCTGCGTTCAAGAGTACGGGTTGAGTGTTTTATGACTGTCCCACTCATTTACGTTCTGTAGTACAGGTTGACTGCTGTTTGGCTTTCCCACTCTTTTACGTTCCAGAGTACAAATAGTATACTTCATGGCTCACCCAGTAGTCTCATGTACGTTCTAGAGTACAGGTAGAGTGCTTCATGGCTCACTCAGTCGTTCACATACCTTATCAATTCTGTGTAAGACATGTATGTATTCTGTAGCTGAGAAATTTCATCTTTATTGAAAAAGAAGATAGACGAGAAGATAGATCGAGTAATTTTCTAAAGAAACCATGTTAAGTGTCTTGTTTATAATATCATCCTATAGAGGGAGAGCAGTTGTCCTCAATTTTATTTCCTGCATGAAAGGAATTATTGACAAGAGCATGTCGCCTCTCCACGAAAGCTGCATTCAGTGAAGGATACATTTCTTATATTAGTTCAGCACATATATCAAATACTCTCAGGGTGTCATCCACGAAGCCCTCTCAGCATGTCATGCATGAAACTCAGCGAGTCATGTACCACTCTGTTAATTCCCAACAGGTGTCATTATCTCCTTGAAAAAACGAAGTGTTTAAACGCTGGTATTATTATTGTATTAGGAAGAGGAGACAAGTCTTCCCTATCTATCATTACTCTCTTTAAAAAAATGAACGTATGCCAATAAAACAAATATTTTTTAGTATTACATATCTAAACTATATCTGAATGTATTCCTAAAGTCACAGTCTCTCATTTTAAGAAAAAAAAAAGGCATAATTGTACATTAATGATTTTTTCATAAAAATCCATGTTTAGAACACATTTTCCATGATTTTTTCCTTTGAAATGTATACATTTTGGGCAACAACTACAAAACAACTTGCTCCTTTACATGCAACAGGTTCATCCCCGCCTGCATTGTTAACTACAATGAACACCAACTACAATAACTTTTTAATGAGTCATTGTTTTCCCCTCTAAGCCGAATAAATTAGTAATTTTTTCTAGGATTCATCATATTGTATGTTGAACTGTATTCATATTCTATGTTAGTTACACCAAAACACAGGAAAATATACGAAGTGCATGGTCTTCCAGCTGGGATAGTCTTCACTTTGTGCACTAGGTGGCACCACCTACTTGAAGAAATATGTTTTTGCGTCCGTGAGATCTTGGACAGGATATTTAAAACATTTTGTGGTGGCTTGAGTGAAAGTACATTTTACACGAGATAGAAATTTTATAGTGAAATTTATTGGCGTAGATTTAACCTAACCTAACCTAACCTTTAATCCCTTTCATAAATCATTTGGAGAGACAACAGCTCAAGAAGAAATTTCTCGACTGAATGTCAGTAAACAAATATCCCACATTATGTACAGTGATGGATCTGAAGAGTCCAGCAGCAGAGCTGCATCTGCTCTTGTTACCACATTCATAGATGGAAATTAAAACAGTTTTGAGCTGGGCAAGGTTAACAAGTGGACTTGAAGATAAGCAAGATACACATACTTAGTATCTTCATTGTACTCACTCACCTAGTTGTACTCACCTAGTTGTACTCACCTAGTTGTACTCACCTAGTTGTACTCATCTAGTTGTACTCACCTAGTTGAGGTTGCAGGGGTCGAGTCCAAGCTCCTGGCCCCGCCTCTTCACTGGTCGCTACTAGGTCACTCTCCCTGAACCGTGAGCTTTATCATACCTCTGCTTAAAGCTATGTATGGATTCTGCCTCCACTACATCGCTTCCCAAACTATTCCACTTCCTGACTACTCTGTGGCTGAAGAAATACTTCCTAACATCCCTGTGATTCATCTGTGTCTTCAACTTCCAACTGTGTCCCCTTGTTGCTGTGTCCCATCCCTGGAACAACCTGACTTTGTCCATCTTGTCAATTCCTCTCAGTATTTTGTATGTCGTTATCATGTCCCACCTATCTCTCCTGTCCTCAAGTGTCGTCAGGTTGATTTCCCTTAACCTCTCCTCGTAGGACATACCTCTTAGCTCTGGGACTAGTCTTGCACTTTCTCTAGTTTCATTACGTGCTTGGCTAGATGTGTGTTCCAAACTGGTGCCGCATACTCCAATATGGGCCTAACGTACACGGTGTGTGTGTGTGTGTGTGTGTGTGTGTGGTGTACTCACCTAATTGTGGTTGCAGGAGTCGAGACTCAGCTCCTGGTGTGTGTGTGTGGTGTATGTGTGGTGTGTGATGTGTGTGGTGTGTGGGTGTGTGTGTGTGTGGTGTGTGTGTGATGTGCGTGTGGTGTGTGTGTGGTGTGTGTGATGTGTGTGGTGTTTGTGTGTGTGTGATTGTGTGTGTGTGGTGTGTGTGATTGTGTGGTGGGTGTGTGTGTGTGTGGTGTGTGTGTGTGTGTGTGTGTGTGTGTGTGTGTGTGTGTGTGTGTGTGTGTGTATGTGTGTACTCACCTAGTTGAGGTTGCAGGGGTCGAGTCCAAGCTCCTGGCCCCGCCTTTTCACTGGTCGCTACTAGGTCACTCTCCCTGAACCGTGAGCTTTATCATACCTCTGCTTAAAGCTATGTATGGATTCTGCCTCCACTACATCGCTTCCCAAACTATTCCACTTGACAGTATTGTATAATATTTATAATATGAAACTGAACTCGTGCATTACAAAATGGCATTAATACAAACTTAGAATATATATATATATATATATATATATATATATATATATATATATATATATATATATATATAATATATATATTATATATATAATATATATATATACATATATATATGTCGTGCCGAACACGTAAAATGAGCAAGAACTCATTTAAAATAAAGTCCTTTTTAAAATTTTCTCTTATAAGTTGAAAGATATATTTTTTTCATTTATGTTAATGTAAAAATTAATAATTTTGCACCAAATGAACCATAGAAAACTTATCTAACCTTATTATAACAGGCGCAGTTTAATAGCCTAATCCAACTAAATATATTTTAGGAGTTCTGGTTAGCAGTAACCTAAAACCAAGACAACAGTGCATTAGTGTTCGCAATAAAGCTAACAGAATTCTTGGCTTCATATCTAGAAGTATAAATAATAGAAGTCCTCAGGTTGTTCTTCAACTCTATATATCCTTGGTTAGGCCTCATTTAGACTATGCTGCTCAGTTCTGGTCACCGTATTACAGAATGGATATAAATGCTCTGGAAAACGTACAGAGGAGGATGACAAAAATGATCCCATGTATTAGAAATCTTCCCTATGAGGATAGACTGAGGGCCCTGAATCTGCACTCTCTTGAAAGGCGTAGAATTAGGGGGGATATGATCGAGGTGTATAAATGGAAAACAGGAATAAATAAAGGGGATGTAAATAGCGTGCTGAAAATTTCCAGCCAAGACAAGACTCTCAGCAATGGTTTCAAGTTGGAAAAATTCAGATTCAGAAAGGATATAGGAAAGCACTGGTTTGATAATAGAGTTGTGGATGAGTGGAACAAACTCCCGAGTACAGTTATTCAGGCTAAAACGTTGTGTAGTTTTAAAAATAGGTTAGATAAATACATGATAAATACTTGCACCAGACCCAGCTTGTGCTGCTGGGTCTGGTGCAGTGCTCCATACTTGAGTGGAGATGATCAGACTGGGTGGGTCATTGGGCTTATCCGGGGGGGTTCATTGGTCTAATCCGGGGGGGGGACATGGACTTGCTCCGCATGAGTCAGTAGGCCTGTTGCAGTGTTCCTTCTTTCTTATGTTCTTATAAGTTTACAGTAATTTAATAAACACAATGAAATATATTTTTTTCCACTAAGGTCAATGATTTTTTCGAAATTATTGCATACACAAATTTTCGCTTACCATATTCGGCAAGAAAAGCGTTGCTATTTAAACCAAAATAGGCACGACATCCATAAACATAAACTTCTCTATGGGGAAGCAGACAAGAACCCTCCTTCCGTAAGCTGTGTGTGTCGTAAGAGACGACTAAAATGCCGGGAGCGAGGGGTTTATAACCCCTACCTCTGTATAAAATACTAAATACAAAATGAAGAAAATGTTTATACGGTATTCTTCTTTCTCGAGTCGCCTTGCCTCGATGGGAGACCACTGGAATGATGAGAAAATGCATGTAACGCTCTTGGTAATGATTTAGAACGATTTGAGACGTAGCTTAAATTTTCGCGTTCTTATCTAAAGATAAAAGTTGGCAAGGAAGTTAATGCAATATATATGATGGCTTTTACCAAGTCTGCTGAAAGTTTCGTAGTGTCTTGGAACCATTTAAGATGTAATGTCGAAAGTTTTCGTTGATGTAGAAATATTGACCGATTCGAATCTAAGGGAGTGAGGATGGAATTGATGGTGCTTTTGTGTGTGTGTGTGTGTGTGTGTGTGTGTGTGTGTGTGTGTGTGTGTGTGTGTGTGTGTGTGTGTGTGTGTGTGTGTGTGAAGGAAGCGGAGTGGAAGGAAGGAGATTGAAAAATGCTTCAGTTTTCCTCTCATCTCTTTAAAGTCTTGTGCCACCCTGCATCTCATCTCTTTGTCTGACCCATTTTTAATGAGTATTTTAAATGTGTTTCAGGGTGTGTTTTAAGACGTGCGTGAATGTTTGTTTCAAAACGTGTTTTGTAAACTTGAGATGTTGTCTGGGCCAGTTCCTTGCAAGACAAAAGTTTAAATAGCCTCTTTTATGTGTTGCAAGATATTTGACCTCAATATACTTTTGGTTTGCGGCTGAAAGGTGCCAAGATGAGGTTATCTCACTAACATAAGAATATAAAGAAGGAACACTGCAGCTGATCTACTTGCCCTTGGTCTTGAGGCTATAGGGTGTGGGCTAGTCGTTCTCTAGATCTTGAAATTAATGATAAAGAGTAGGGCCTCGAGGCTGTGGGTTAGGCCTGTAATCTGGAGGCCTAGCAAAGATCTTGAAATTATAGGTTAGGCCAAGGGTCTTGATGTCTCGTGGCGTCGCGGTCTTCGCCTAACACCACAATAGCCTGCATCTGTAAGGATACCTATGGATGTTTTGCGCTGGGCGGGCCAGTAGAGCGTTAAGCCTCAGCGGTGGGCGGGATACGCAGATGAATTATGTAACTACCTATCGGTCCAGATCACTTAGCGGGGGATGGAAGGAAAGGCGCCTTTGATATTAAAGTTACGATGGCCAGTGTCTTCGATGTTCGTCACATAACAGCGGTGTCATTGATGCATAAGTCTCCAGGTGTGGCACCTTTGATGCTTGGGCTCCCAGGGACTGCAACTTTGATGCTTAACTTTCCCTACCCAGGGGTAATACCTTTGATGTTTTGGTTCCCGGGAATAGTTCTTGTGATGAAATATTTAGGAAAAGGGTTGACATAAAAGAAGAAAGAATATTGTCTTCACCACCATTGTCTGACTTGAAGTCATGCGGCCAGGAAATTTTTTTTTTTATGTGGAATCTGCATATACATATTGTCACTATTTCGTGCTCAAAACTAAATTTTTTTTTGTACTGCCGCTACGTCACGCCAAAGCATTATCCAAACGACTGAGTTCTCTGACACGAAAGTAACTGCGTCCTCTCCAGCCCAGTTTCTTCAATTTTTTCTATTTCCGTTGGAAGTGTGTAGGAAGGCGGGGTGGAGGAGGGAGTGAGGGGGAGGGCGCTTCAGCAGACTTAAAAATTATTAGCGAACCTAAGTCTGGTGGTTTGGGGGACTGACCACCACCTAGAAAAAAAAAAAAGGGTGACGGACTGCTATTACTGTCTTAATTGTTGTAGTCTCCTGTGTCCGACTGAAGAAACTTGTTGCTCAGGCGTAACGGTTCAACAATAAACGGACACAAGTGTTGTACATGTGTTATTCATCAACCTGGTGGTATTGTAAACTATTAATACCATAACAAGACCTAGTGAGAAACGCCTGGAGTAAGCAGGCTTAGAATATCAGCACAACTAGACCTAGTGAGGTAGTGAGTAGCAGGATTGTGTTGAGACGACGACGTTAGGGAAAAAAAAACTCTACCTTCTCCTAGGAATGATTGGAATGCTGTGGCAATAAATGTCCGTAATATAAACTTACCTAGATTAAAGAAAGACTTTTTATACATTTCGCTCAAGGAGAGTTTCACCACGTCGATGACTAGACATCATCTTAATAATGACCCACACACAGGAGAGAGAGAAGTTTACGACGACAATTTACAAATGTTCCAAGTCGGACCGAAGCATCGTCGTAAGCTTCTCTCTCCTCTGTGTGGATTATCTATGTTATGTTCTAGTCACGGTATTGTGCCATTTTGTTCTTTAAAGGTTGTTATTCTTGAAACAACCTCTTCAAGGACGTTATTGCCTTAACTGGTTTAACTTGTCTTAAATTGTAAGAATCTGCTTCTCTAACTTCTCGAAAATGTAACTGTTGTTATTTAGTCAGTTAATATATATTATATATATATATATATATATATATATATATATATATATATAATATATATAAATAATTCTTGCACTCTATTTAAACAAGCGAGGCAGTGTGTTCATGGAGTCGATGAAATGGCCATAAAATACGGTAGTTCCTCTATGAACACCACTCGGGTTTTATCTGTATTAGAGAGAGAAAAATCGCCAAAACTGACTTTTCCCTCGTTTTGGCTTCAATTGTGCACTAATTTATTTAGCGTTTTGGATAGAGGTTCTGGCTTCCTGTTAGTAGACGGTGGGTCGAGTGTTCAACATTCTGAACTGAATGAGCCATATGGTTTATCGCCTCGTGTTAAATATAATAATGTGGGCGTTTGAAAATATTATGAAACTCTCGACATTTGAGTACACTTGTACTTGAGGCACTCTCTCGACCCGTGTCACGACCCGTGTCACGGGTTGTGACACGGGTCGTGACACGGGTCTAAGTCTTGCGATGACCAGTAAAATTATTGTTTTTAAGCTCTTGAGACTCGAAGTAACGACCCCTGACAATTAAAAAGTGAGTTCATTTACCTAGCTTTATTACTAGCCAGGTAGAGGAATGTCTTGTATTTCATGAAGCGCTAAACCCGGGATAATAATTCGGTGAAAGGAATGGTGGAGGCTCGATCGTCCGTCCGATAAACGATGCCCGGTGAGGATGCTGATGATCGTCCTAGAGAAGCTGTGATCTGGACGTACCTTTATGTGCACTCACCTAAATGTGGTTGCAGGGGTCGAATCACAGCTCCTGGCCCCACCCTCGCAGGAGTGTGTGTATGTGTCTTCTTATCTCACGTCTGACTGGCTGTAGAGAGATGAGAAATATTTAAAAGGCAATGTGTTGATGAGCGGTAAATTGGCTTCTGGGATGTGAACGTTTCTTTAAGAGTGTTACGTCAGGCCGTTTTCATGTTAATGTAACGAGAAAAATGCGTGAATCCCTCGCGGGTCAAAGTGAAAATACAACTAAACAGATTTCGAGAAACGTGGAAGAAAGCTTTCACACACCTGGAGAAACTGTTCAGGAAAGTCCTCACACCCCTGGAAAAATTGTGGAAGGAATTGTTGTTACACTCCTGGAGAAACTGCGCAAGGCAGTCTTCGCATTCCTGGACCCAGCTGAAGCAATTCCTGACTAACCTTAAGAAATGTCTAGTTAAAGAGCTGAATGTGTTGAAAGAGTCGATGTAGCAACAAGTCATTGTTATTACATTGGGTCTTCCCATCTTCCGTGAAGACGAAGCCTTTACTTGATGGAGAATCGAGCCCTCCACTACGCCTTAGCGGAATGACCCACGCGGGTTTAGCACTTCACATAAACCCACTAACGGTTTACATTTTTCCTCCCCTCAAGTGCACACTGACAGGTAAAAGCAAAAGATACAGACGCCTAGATAAATGGGAAAGTTGATAACTAATTAGGTATATAAACAGAAAAGTAGGTTCATGGAGGGAGGTGGAGGAGAGTTGATTGGTACCTATCTGCCAGGGTCTTGCTAATTCCCGGTAAACGAGTTAGTGTCCAGACTTTTTGCATGGAAAACACATTTCCCCGAAGGTCTGTAAATAAATCTGTGTAACGATTTTATCGTGTGTGTAATGTTTGGTTTCCATGCGCTGTGTTTGACTTTCCTGTGCAATGTTTAGTTTCCATGCACTGTTTGACTTTCCTGTGTTATGTTTAGCTTCCATGCGCTGTGTCTGACTTTCTTGTGCAATGTTTAGCCTCCATGCGCTGGGTTTGACTTTCCTGTGCAATGTTTAGCCTCCATGCGCTGGGTTTGACTTTCCTGTGCAATGTTTAGCCTCCATGCGCTGGGTTTGACTTTCCTGTGCAATGTTTACTTTCCATGCACTGTGTTTGACTTGTGTAATGTTTAGCTTCCATGCGCTGTGTTTGACTTGTGTAATGTTTAGCCTCCATGCACTGTGTTAGACTTTCCTGTGTAATGTTTAGCTTCCATGCACTGTGCTGGACTTTCCTGTGTAACGTTTAGCTTCTATGCGCTGTGTTTGACTTTCCTGTGTAATGTTTAGCTTCTATGCACTGTGTTTGACTTTCCTGTGTAATGTTTAGCTTCTATGCACTGTGTTTGACTTTCCTGTGTAATGTTTAGCTTCTATGCGCTGTGTTAGACTTTCCTGTGTAATGTTTAGCCTCCATGCACTGTGTTAGACTTTCCTGTGTAATGTTTAGCTTCCATGCACTGTGCTGGACTTCCCTGTGTAACGTTTAGCTTCTATGCGTTGTGTTTGACTTTCCTGTGTAATGTTTAGCTTCCATGCACTGTGTTTGACTTGTGTAATGTTTAGCCTCCATGCACTGTGTTAGACTCCTGTGTAACGTTTAGCCTCCATGCACTGTGCTGGACTTTCCTGTGTAACGTTTAGCTTCTATGCGCTGTGTTTGACTTTCCTGTGTAATGTTTAGCTTCCATGCACTGTGCTGGACTTTCCTGTGTAATGTTTAGCTTCCATGCGCTGTTTGACTTTCCTGTGTAATGTTTAGCTTCCATGCACTGTGTTTGACTTTCCTGTGTAATGTTTAGCTTCTATGCACTGTGTTTGACTTTCCTGTGTAATGTTTAGCTTCCATGCACTGTGCTGGACTTTCCTGTGTAATGTTTAGCTTCCATGCACTGTGTTTGACTTTCCTGTGTAATGTTTAGCTTCTATGCGCTGTGTTTGACTTTCCTGTGTAATGTTTAGCTTCTATGCACTGTGTTTGACTTTCCTGTGTAATGTTTAGCTTCCATGCACTGTGCTGGACTTTCCTGTGTAATGTTTAGCTTCCATGCGCTGTGTTTGACTTTCCTGTGTAATGTTTAGCTTCCATGCACTGTGTTTTACTTTCCTGTGTAATGTTTAGCTTCCATGCGCTGTGTTTTACTTTCCTGTGTAATGTTTAGCTTCCATGCACTGTTTTACTTTCCTGTGTAATGTTTAGCTTCCGTGCACTGTGTTTGACTTTCCTGTGTAATGTTTAGCTTCCATGCACTGTGTTTGACTTTCCTGTGTAATGTTTAGCTTCCATGCACTGTGTTTTACTTTCCTGTGTAATGTTTAGCTTCCATGCGCTGTGTTTTACTTTCCTGTGTAATGTTTAGCTTCCATGCACTGTGTTTTACTTTCCTGTGTAATGTTTAGCTTCCATGCACTGTGTTTTACTTTCCTGTGTAATGTTCAGCTTCCGTGCACTGTGTTTGACTTTCCTGTGTAATGTTTAGCTTCCATGCACTGTGTTTGACTTTCCTGTGTAATGTTTAGCTTCCATGCACTGTGTTTGACTTTCCTGTGTAATGTTTAGCTTCCATGCACTGTGTTTTACTTTCCTGTGTAATGTTTATCTTCCATGCACTGTGTTTTACTTTCCTGTGTAATGTTTAGCTTCCATGCACTGTGTTTTACTTTCCTGTGTAATGTTTAGCTTCCATGCACTGTGTTTTACTTTCCTGTGTAATGTTTAGCTTCTATGCGCTGTGTTTTACTTTCCTGTGTAATGTTTAGCTTCCATGCGCTGTGTTTGACTTTCCTGTGTAATGTTTAGCTTCCATGCGCTGTGTTTTACTTTCCTGTGTAATGTTTAGCTTCCATGCACTGTTTTACTTTCCTGTGTAATGTTTAGCTTCCATGCACTGTGTTTTACTTTCCTGTGTAATGTTTAGCTTCCATGCACTGTGTTTTACTTTCCTGTGTAATGTTTAGCTTCCATGCACTGTGTTTGACTTTCCTGTGTAATGTTTAGCTTCCATGCGCTATGTTCGACTTTCTTGTGTAACGTTTTGGTTTTTGTGTCCAATATTTGTTTCTCGTGTGTAATATATTTTTCGTGTGGAATGTCTGGTTTACTCGTGCAGTGTTTTTTTTTGTATGTGTAATGCTTTCTTTTGTTTTTGTGTGTATGTAATGTTCGGTTACAATTTGCTTTCTTTGCCTTTCGTGTACGCTGTAGATTTTCTTGCTTAATGTTTGGCTTTCATGCGTAAAGTTTAGGTTTCGTGTTTGATTTTCGTGCTTTATATAGTTTCTTTTTGATTATGATGCGTAAGTTTGTTTTTGCGCGAAATGTTTGGCTTTCGTGCGTAATATTTGTTTTCTTAAATGAAATGCTTTAAGTTGTCGAATATACTACGCTCATTAAGTATGCAAATGAAGAGAAATACTTCCTAGGTAATATATACAAATGTATAATGAATAATAAATATGTAATGAAGGCTTGTCCCTGCTCTGTAATACAGAACGACAACACGAGACAAGGAATTACATAGTACAGAGAGACCACTTCGACTTGCTCCAAGTTTTAAGCTTGGATCAGGTCACCTATTTCAAGAACTGACACACATTAACCATTTTCTCCCTGACCTGTCTTGCCACGCTCTGACCTGACGATCCACTCTCACCTGTACTGCTGAGAGGCGAGACCTTCCTATATATTCATATTCTTTCATTTTTGTATCTGCTGAAGAGGACCCCAGCAGGAGGTTGAAATATACAAACCAATACATTTTCTGAGTTTGTCTCCACGTAGGTGATTATTGAGCATACATGTATGAATGCACACGGCCGTGCGATGTGTGCATACATACACAAACCTGCACATACGCACACAATCGTACGATGTGTGAATACATGCATATATACACATGCAAGTATACCCAATAACAGAGTAAACAAATAACCCGTCTACAAGCCGGAGACAAAATTGCTGGAAATGACGCGAATGTATTTTAGAATTTCGCAATATCCAGGGCACCTCTTTACTGCGTTATTTGTTAGATAGAACGAGAGAAATTACTGTGCTTTTAAACCCAATTGACCGAATATTCGGATAAACGAGAAATTACTGCCCTTTTAAACCCAATTAACCGAATATTCGGGTAAACAGGCATCATAGCCAGTCCGGAGGATATAACACTTGAGTGAATTGCTTGTCGTGTAGACGAGATAGTTTTTGTGTTGCAGGAAAATGGAACCAGCTTTTTTCAGTGTAAGTTAATGTAATTTCCGGAGGAAGACAAAGGACATTTTGAACCAAGTGTCGTTAAATTATTTTCACTTTTGGAAAGTTTTCTGCGCACACATTTTCATTTTTTTTAAGTAAGCTTGAAATATTATTTTTTTTTTGTTGTGGCATTATTGTTCTGGTGTTTTAGTATTTTAATCTG
>NC_069412.1:22581751-22611751 GCF_026875155.1 Cherax quadricarinatus | reverse complement strand
GAATCGCTGTTCTTAAGTTTGCCACGCTCCCATATGCTGCAGCAGTTATTTGATTGATGTGCGCCTCAGGAGATGTGCTCGGTCTGATACTCAACCCAAGATCCTTTTTCTTGAGTGAGTTCTGCAGTCTTTGATTTCCTAGGCTGTAATCTGTCTGCGGTCTTCTTTGTCCTTCCCCAAACTTTATGACTTTGCATTTCCAGGATCCATTTGTCAGACCAGGCTTGCAGCCTGTCCAGATCTCCTTGCAGCCTTATATTATCCTCGTCCACTTGTATTCTTCTCATTAGTCACATCGTCTGCAAACAGGAACACCTCTGAGTCTGTCCCTTCTGTCATGTTATTTTCACATACTAGAAACAGCACCGGACCCAGGACTGACCTTTGTGAAACCCCAGTCAAAAATGCACCCACTCTGATACCTTGTATCGTACCAACACACGCTTCCTTCCTGTCAGGTATTCCCTGATACATTGTAGTACTTTCCGTCCTATTCCTGCCTGCTCCTCTAGCTTTTCTACCAGTCCCTTGTGTGGTACTGTATCGAAAGCCTTATTACAGTCCAAGAAGATGCAGTCTACCCAGCCCAATCTACTCTCCTGTTTTACGTCTGTTACCTTATCGTAGAACGCCAGTAGGTTTGTGAAGCCATGCTGGTGTTATGTGTGAAGCCTTTCCTTTCTATGTGCTCCACCACTCTTCTGATAATCTTCTGTGTAATTTTGCATACTATACATGTGAGCAACACTAGTTTGTAGTTTAATATTGCCTATCAGTCTCCTTTCTTATAAACTGGGACTACTTTTGCTGTCTTCTATACCTCAAGCAGTTCCTGTTCCAATAGATTTTTTGAAGCTTACTATAAGCGGCACACACAGTACATCTAATCTCTCAGGACCCACAGAGAGACATTATCTGGGCCCAACGTCTTTGAGGTATCTAGTTTACCTAGCAGTTTCTTCACCTCCTCCTGGGTTGTGTACAGGGTGTCCAACACTTGCTGGTGCACAATACTCCCTCGGTTTACTGGAAATCTCTCTGTCTACACCTTGAATACCTCTCTGAATCTTGAGCTGAGTTCCTCACTTTCTAGAAGCTCCCCTCCTTCCTTCCTTAGCCTTATTACCTACTCCTTGAATGTTGTTTTCATCCTGATGTGGCTGTATAGCAAATTTCTGTCAGATGATATGTCATTCTCGTATTGTCTCTGGGCCTTTCTACTTATCCAAGCATATCTTACTTCTGGCTCTTGGGCACAATTCCCTGTTTTCCTGAGTCTTTGCCTTCTCTACTTTTTGCATACTCTAGCATACTTGGCTTTGACGTCTTTACACCTCCGAATAAACCATTGGCTTACTCTGGTCATACCCATTGTTTCTGATATCCCTTGGCACGAATTTCTCCTGTACAGCCTCACTCTTTATTGTTAACTCTACTATGTATTCGAAATGCAGGACCACGTGGTCGCGAACGCTGAGGGGCGTTTCGTGATGATTTCCCCAATGACTGTCCTGTTGAAGGTGAGCGCAAGGTCCAGCCTTGCTGGTTCATTGTCTCCTCTTTCTCCGGTTGTGTCCGAAACATGTTGGTACATAAAGCTCTCCAGCACCACCTCCAACATCTTGGCTGTACATGTCTCTGGTCCCTCATGTGGCTCCAGATTTTCCCAGTCTATCTCCTTGTAGTTGAAATCCCCTATGATGAGTAGGTTTGTCCTGCTTATGTGGGTCTTTCTGGCCATCTCGACTGGTGTGGCACCATCATTCCGTTACTCTCATCATATTCTTGTCTTGGTCTTCTGCTGTTCGGCGGCAGGTTGTACATCACTGCTGTTATCACTTTTGGACCCCAGTTAGAAGTGATCCTACTATGAAGTCATCCGCTTCACCCCTGATTAGTCCTATCTCCTCAAAACACCGTTGGTTTTCGATGAGCAGTGTATCTCTTCCTCCTACCCCTCTGTTCGCCCTGTCTTTTCCCAGGATTTGATATCCAGATGGGAAGATCGCATCTGTTATCACCCTCATAAGCTTTTTCGAAAACTGTATTCACGGGGGGAGGGGGAGGAAGGATGCGAGCTGAGGATGTGGTAGACAGGGCTGGATGTTATGTTGAGCTGGTGTTGTTGGTATTGCTGGGGCGGGTGGGGACTGTGGGTGTGGAATGTGGTTTGTTTCTGGTTATTCCATTTGGTTGATGTGGGTTGGTAGGGGTTGAGATGCTGTGGGTGGTTCTGTAGGCAGTCGTGTTGTTCCCCCTGAGGTTGTACTCCCCTGTCTGTCAGTACCTGCTCTGTCTCCCCTTGCCTGTGGTGTCTTCTTACTCTCTCAGTTGTTCCTGTTCTTTTTGCGTTCTGTCGCAGTTGAAGTACACTAGCTGGTATTCTGGGGAATCCTTTTACCGTGGTTTCTTCTGCAGGATCTTGTTTCATATCATTTCTGCCTTGAATGTCAAATGAAAATGAAAATTTGGCAAGTGGTTCATGTGCGTCTGGGTTTGTGTGTCTGTGTGAGAATGTGCGTCTTTTTCTGGGTTTGTGCATGTGCTTGTGTGTAGGTGTGTTTCTGGGTTTGTCGCATGTGTCTGGATTAGTGCATGTGTGTGTGTGTGTGTGTGTGTGTGTGTACTAACCTAATTTTGCTCGCCTAATTATGGCTGCAGGGGTCGATTCACAGCTCTTGGCCTCACCTCTTCATTGGTCTCTACCAGGTCTACTCTCTCCCCGCTTCATGAGCTTAAAAGCTATATATAGATCCTGCCTCATCTACATCATTTTCCAGTCTCATTCCATTTCCTGATAACTCTATGACTGAAGAAATACTTCCTAACATCCCTGTGACTCATATGATTCTTCATCTTCCAATTGTGACCCTTGTTTCTGCGTCCCATCTCTGGACCATCCTGTCCCTATCCACCTTGTCAATTCCCCTCAGTATTTTGTTGTTATCTCCCCCCTTATCCCTTATGTCCTCTAGTGTAGTCAGGTTGATTTCCCTTAACCTCTTGACGTAGGACATGCCCCTTAGCTCCGAGACTAGTCTTGTTGCAAACTTTTGCAATTTATCTAATTTCTTGATGCGTTTTGCCAAGATGGGTTCCAAACTGGTGCTGCATACTCCAATATGGGCCTGGCGTACAGGGTCTTAAACGATTTCCTACTGAGGTGTCGGAACATTATTCTTAGGTTTGCCAGGCGCCCATATGCTGCCGCAGTTACTTGGTTGATGTGCTCCTCAGGAAATGTGTTAGTTTGATACTCTTCCCAGTATCCTTTTAAAAGAATCACGTTTGAGGTCTTTGGCCCCCTAGCCTGTACTCTGCGGTTTTCCTTGCCCTTCTCTGGTCTTCATGACTTGGCACTTGGTGGGGATTAAACTCCAGGAGCCAGTTGCTGTACCAGCCTTGTAGTCCGTCCAGCTCCTTTTGTAGTCCTGCTTGAACCTCATCTGATTTAATTCTTCTCATTAGCTTCATTTCATCTGCAAACAGGGACACTTCTGAGTCTGTCCCTTCCGTTGTCATTCACATATACCAGAAACAGCACCGGTCCTAAGACTGATCCCTGTGGAACTCCGTTTGTCAGAGGCGCCCACTCTGACACCTTATCACTTATCATGACTCGGTGTTGCCTCCCTGTCAGGAATTCTCTGATCCATTGCAGTGCCTTTCCTGTTATGTGTGCCTGTTCCTCTCTTTTTCACACTAATCTCTTGTGTGAACTGTGTCGAAAGCCTTCTTCCAGTCCAAGAAAATTTAATCTACCCATCTCTCTCTGTCTTGTCATATTTCCATCAACTTGTTGTAAAACTCCAGTAGGTTTGTGATAGGATTTCCTTTCCCTGAAACTGTGCTGGTTGTCTTGTATAATCTTGTTCTTTTCTAGGTGCTCCACCACTCTTCTCCTGGTAGTCTCCTCCATGACTTTGCATACTCTACATGTCAGTGACACTGATATGTAATTTAATGCCTCGTGTCTGTTTCCTTTCTTAAAAAATGGGACTACATTTGCTGTCTTACACACCTCAGGTAGTCGCCCTATTTCGATGTATGTAGTGAAGATAGTTGTTAATGGCACACACAACGCCTCTGCTCCCTCTCACAGGACCCACATAGAGATGTCCGGTCCCACTGTCTTTGAGGTATTAGTTAACTTAGCAGCCTTTTCACCTCCTCCTCGGTTGTTTTATTGTGTCCAGCACTTGTTGGTGTACCCCGCCATTCCAGCTTTCCAGATTCCTTTCTGTCTCCACTGAAAATACTTCCCTAAACTTCTTGTTGAGCTCTTCACATATTTCTTGGTCGTTTCTTGTGAACTCTCCTCCTTACTTCTTCAGCCTGATTACCTGGTCCTTGACTCTCCAGATGTGGCTGTACAACAGCTTCGGGTCAGATGTGGCTTTTGATGCTGTGTCGTTTTTGTATTACCGTTGGGCATCCCTCCTTATCTGTGCATACTCGTTTCTGGCTCTTCGTTTAATCTCCTAATTTTCCTGGGTCCTTTGTCTTCTATATTTTTTTCCATTCCCTACCACACTTAGTTTTGGCCTCTCTACATCTCTGAGTGAACCAAGGGCTGCTCCTGGTCTTTCCATTAATTCTGTTGCCCTTTGGGACGAACTCTCCTCTGGCTCCTTGCATTTTATTGTCACGTAGTCCATTTCATTTACTGTTTTTCCCACCAGTTCTCTTTTCTACTGAACCTCATTCAGGAAATTCCTCATACCTGTGTAGTCCCCCTATTGTAGTTTGGCTTCTCCCGTCCTACTCTTTTTTCCCTCTCCACTTGTAACTCTACTATGTATTTGAATTTCAGGACCACGTGATCACTAGTTCCGAGTGACCTTTCATATGTGATATCCTCAGTGTCTGAACTACTCAAGGTGAATATGAGGTCCAATTTTGCTGGCTTATCCTCTGCTCTCCTCTCTCTGGTAGTGTCCCTAACATGTTGATCCACGAGGTTTTCCAGTACCACCACCATCAGCATAGCTCGTCACCTTTGATTGAAGTCACCCACAATTAGTAACTTTGCCCTTTCCATATGGGCCCTCCTGGCCACCTTAGCTAGTGTGTCCACAATTGCTCTGTTGTTCTTATATTCTTCCCTTGGCATCCTGCTATTCTGTAGCAGTTTATACATCACTGCGGTCACCACCTTGGGATCCCTAGTCTGAATTATTCCTACTATGTAGTACCGTGCTTCCATTCTGTCCGTTCTTTCCATTTCCTCAAATTTCCACTGATTTTTGATGAGCAGTGCAACTCCTCCTCCCCCCTCCGCTTCTTCTTTCTCTTCTCAGGACTTGACATCCGGATGGAAAGATCGCATCTGCTAGCATCCCCATGAGGTTCGTTTCCGTGAGTGCTATGATGTCTGGGGATGTCTCCATGATTTTTTCGTGCCATTCCTCACATTTGTTATTCGTCTGCGTTGGTGTACCAAACCTTCAGCTTCTTTTCTAATACTGTGGTCTGGGGAGGTTTGTTGGGATTGTGGGAGCGGGAGATTTGGCAAAATACTATGGGTGGCTGTTGTGAAGATAGTTTGTGGTGGGGGGAGGGAGGAAGGGGCTGTGGGTATAATGTGGGTATTGTTTTGGGTTAGTTTGCTTGGTTGCGGTGCGGTTGTCGGGGTTGACCTTTTTTTGTGTGTCAGGGGTATGTAGGTGTGTACATACAGAGTTGTACTCACCGAGCTTTTTCTTTCCATCCTTCCACTTCCTCCTATTTAAATTTAAGGGTTAATCGTACATGTGTTACTGTATCAAATGACTTCCTACAGCCCAAGAATGTGCAATCGACCAATCCTTGTCTCTCTAACTTAAATTCCATGATTCTATCTATAACATTCCAGTAACTTCGTAAGACAAGACTTCCCTAAATACGTTCTGGTTTTCTGCAGTGAAGTTCTCACCCTCGAAACCTGTTTCACCAATCTCTTTCTGATTATCTTTTGCTACATTTTACAGATTATACACATCAATAATCCTGTGCTGTAACTATGTGATTCTTGCTATTTTCCCTACTAATATATAAATACCTTTTGTAGCTTTACAACTGTACAGTATTTATTCTGTATCTAGTGACTTCTAATATATATAGTCACAACAAGCGCTCGCAGTTTTTCTGCCATTATTTCAGTACCCAGTGTGGTATATAGCCAGGTTCCTTAGGTTTTGTAGTATCCAGTTCTCTCGGCAGCTTCATCACTTCCATATTCGACATCTGGATGCTGTCCAGCTTCTTCTGATATGTTCCACCAATTATGCTTAAGAGACCTGGTACTGTAGTAGGTACGCGGGGTCTTTACCTATGACCTGGTGATGTCCTATCAGTGAGTGCTTCAAACGTCTGCTCAGTTCATCGATTAACTCTCTCCTGTTTTCCTTGAGTTCTTCATCCTCCTTCATATTTCACAGCTGCCTTAACTCTTATATTACTGTGATGCAGTTTTAGTGTAATTTTGCCATTGACGCTGCGTCATTCGCAAACTGGCGTGCAGCCTCTCTTCGTGTCCTGGCATATATTTTCTTAGCCTTCCTTCTCCATTCCCTGCTTTCTGCCGACCTCCTTTCTCTATAATTTTCCATGTTCTTTCACTCCTTGCTTCTGCTATCCTGCAATTGTTAAATCATTAATTGGCTCTCCCTGATATTCTCCTTTCTTTTTTTTCCTGGTCGCCATAAATCTTTTGTAGCCTCCTGGTATAATTTTTTTTACGTTTCTCCATCATGTGGACTTTCCTATTGCAATTTATTCAATAAGTCTCTCATCACCGCAGAGTTTCCTTTCCTTCAGTCTAATTATCCACTGTTCCATATTTCCCTTCTCTCTTTCCATTTCTAATGGGTATTTAGAATTTAACACTGCAGAGTCACTGGCTCCTAATAGCTCTTAATATATCATTTCTTCCTGGTCTGGTTCACTTATGCTATAGATCAGATCCAATTTTGTTGGTTCGTCGTCTGCTTCTATCCTTACTGTTTCATTTAAATGTTGGGTCAAGAAATTTCCCAGTGCAGTTTCCATCAGTCTGGCTTTCCACCTTCCTGACCCTCCAAGCAGATCTCTATTTTTTTCCAATATATTTGGTTGAAACTGCCTTTCATTAATTATTTTGCATGGTTCCTTATTGCTTCCTCCTACTGTTATTTCTAAATGTGTTAGGGCCCTGTTATCTTCATATTTTTTTCCTAGCGGCAGGTTGAATATTACTGCTACTATTACCTTGGGTCCTTCACAGCCATTCAGGTTTTCCAGTTCTTCAAAATTTCATTGCTTCTTAATTATAATTGGCTCTCTACCTCTTCTATTTCTTCTTTCCCTTCTCCCTAAATGGAATCCCTCAAAATACGGCACTGGATGTTGTTGCTGAGAGTTTTGTCTCTGTGTGAGCTACGATGACTGGGTTTTTCCCTATTACCCTTTCCTAAGTTTTTCCATGTCTGTAATTCCTTCTGCGTTTGTATACCACACACTATTTTTTTTTAATTTATGTTATGTGTCCAGTTTTTTATTTTCCTGGATTTCCAGATTTCACTTGGTTAGCCTGTGGTGGTGTAGGGAACGAAAGTAGGGAGAAAGGGTGAAGAGGAGAAAGATGAGTATGAAACAGAGGAAAGAGAGGCCTCACCAGGTATGACATCTTGGAGAATAGAGGGGTTGGGAAAATTATCACGGGATAACATAAGAACATAAGAAAGAAGGAACACTGCTGCAGGCCCACTGGCCCATGCGAGGCAGGTCCAAGTCGCCTACCGGCTTATGCCACTGTCCCAACTTAGTCAGGTCCAGGTCACATCCATTTAAGGAAGGAGCACGGCACCAGACCTAGCACAAGCCAATCAGGTCCAACTCTTACCCACCCACACCCACTCATGTATTTATCCAACCTATTTTTAAAACTACAAAACTTTTAGCTTCTATGATGGTACCCGGGAGTTTGTTCCACTCATCCACAACTTTTACCATGCCAGTGGATTCCTATATCCTTCCTGAATTTGAATTTTTCCAACTTGAAACCATTGCTGAGAGTCCTGTGTTGGCTAGATAATTTTAGCATGCTATTTATATCCCTTATATTTATTCCTGTTTTCCATTATATACACCTCAATCATATCCTCCCTAATTCTACGCCTTTCCAGAGTGTGCAGATTCAGGGCCCTCAGTCTATCCTCACAGATAAAATTTCTGATGCACGGGATGAACTTTGTCATCCTCCATTGTACGTTTTCCAGTGCATTTATATCCCTTCTGTAATACGGTGACAAGAACTGTGCAGTACTGTCTAAATGAGGCCTAACCAAAGATATATAGAGTTGAAGAAGATTGTGGTATTAGGAGCAGGGAACTATTAGTGAGCAACAGATTAGTGAGAGTTGGTGGGTGTTTAATTAAGACCAGAATATTGAGAAAGGCAGGAAGAGATAGGAGGGTTGGGGTGGAGAGCGATTACTTGGAAGGGAAATAAAGGTGGTAGAGTTTCAGAAGTGGCAACTGGGTTGTGTCAAGCGAATGGAAAACGTAACCCTAATGAGAAAGGGGGGAGCGTAAGAGTACCTGAGGATACACGAAGGACGTTTCCTGGGGATCAACGCCCCCACGTGCTGGTCCCAGCCAGTAGGGTGTAAACTGGGAGGAAGGAGAGGAGATTTTCTATAAGGAGGTTGAGGGCTACTAGATGTGAGAAAGCGAGGTATAGTTGATTACGTGGAGGTAGAAAAAAAGGATGGTGACGATCACCACTTCATTTGTACAAGAATGGTATACAATACCGACTTTTGTATATAGTTCTACTGTCTTCTATTATGTCCTAGAATCTGTATTGATAAAGCCACTGGATGGCGAAGCGTCTGCAATAAAGATAACCAGATGTTGCACACGTGTCTCAGTTTTCACTTCATTTGCTTTCTCACTGTTATAGTTGCGTTCCATCCACTAGTTCTTCGTTAAGTACCTCTGCCCGTTCCATTTTGTTTATTGACATCTGCATTAGGAACTTCCCTTTTTTGTAGTACTACTTTCTGAATAACAGTTTTGTTCAGGCTGAAGACCTTTACATATACATTATCCGACAGGTCGATTCCGCTTCCTGACATATTTTCCGACTTTGTAAAAATGTGAAGGCTGTGTGTGTGTGTGTGTGTGTGTGTGTGTGTGTGTGTGTGTGTGTGTGTGTGTGTGTGTGTGTGTGTGTGTGTGTGTGTGTGTTGTGTGTCTGTCTGTCTGTCTGTGAGAGAAAATGTTGACGCTACCTATATATATATTTCGTGTTGTGGGGAGATGAAGTATCAAAACATTTAAGACTAACATAGTTATTAAGAAGCTAAAACACACTTTTCCTTGACCAAACTCATATTAAATCTCTGCTGTAGAACCTTACCCACTGAACCTTTGTGCTGACCTGCGTCAGCATAGCAGACACAACGAGCACTAGTGAGAGGTTTGTAGTGTTACACACACACACACACACACACACACACACACACACACACACACACACACACACACACACACACACACACCACACACACACACACACACACACAGGACCAGGAGGTGATACTCGACCTCTACAGCGACACACTTTTACCCTTTTTTCAATTATACATCTGCTTTATAATGATTCTTAGATTCTTAAGCTTTTTCAGTACTTTTTTTTTATTTTTTTTTTATTCTCAATTCTTCTTCAAACATAACTTAGTTGTATATACCAAGATCCTTTACAATTTCTTTTCTAATTGTAAATTTGACTTTTAGCATTTAATCTTAAATTTCCTATCATCCTCTTAATCACAACAACAGTCGGCTGTGTGACTTTGAAACAAAACTAAAAAAAACAGTGATTATCTGACTGTGTAGAGTGTGCTTGGTGGGGGTTCCCGTTTTTTTATTTTCCTCTGTTATTGCATTTACTGGCGTTGTGGTCTGTTAGTTGATTCTTTTTGTAAAAGAACAACAATCTGTCCTACCGTAGATAACGCAAATCGGGAAAGTTTTTTCAAAAATGTGTTGGAAATTTACTTAAAAAAATGTATTAGAAATTCTTCAAAAATGCGTGTCAGATTTTTTTTTTTTTAAATGCAAGTTAAACACCGACGCCGACTTTTGGAGATATAAAATATTTTCATCAGATTTTGCTCTCGGCTCGGTCCTGAATATAAGTTTATTAATATCTCAGGCCTATCTTGGAGATGACTTTATTTCTGTCCTGTCCCATATTGGAGATAGTTTGTTTTTCTCTCGTCCCTCTTGGAGACGTTTATTTCTCTCAGGATCATTCTTGACGATACGCTCTTTCAAGAATCTCAAAGACACATTATTCTTTTGGCAGTCTCTTTGAGATACGTTTATATCTCTATCATCTTGGAGATACTTTCTTCTCTCTGGTTCCTGTTGGAAATACTTTCTTTTTGCTTCCTCTTGGATATACTTCTTCCTGATTTCTCTTGGGCGCATCTTCTCCTCTATGGTTCTTCTTGGAGACATGTTCTCCTCTGTTCCTCTTGAAAATTCTCTTTTTTCTCTCAGGTTCCTCTTGAAGACAGACTCTTTCTTTGGTTCTTTCCAGTAGATATTCTCTGTCTTAAGTTCTTACAGTTCAGATATTTTGTTTTCCAGATTTTGCTTCAAAGGTTTGCTCTATTTTTTTTCACTTTGTGTTCTCTCTCTCTCTCTCTTTTTATTGTCTTAGAATGTTTATCTTGTTTTTTTTTCATTATGACATTTTTAGCTTTTAACGCTGGATTTGTTTCCTTCTCTTGTGTTCCTTTGTTTTCATTTGTTTCCTCTCTCGTGTTCTGTTGTCTGTTTTCTAGTTTTTCGTCCTCGCTTTTTAATATTTTCAACTGCTTTGTTTCCTTTTGTTTTGCATTTTTGGTTTGCTGGGTGCAGCTCTGCAAGCTTTGAGTAGACAGATTTGTGCTAGAACTATTGGAAATGTTAGAACCAATGAAAACATTAAAAACACTGAAAATGTTAGGACCATTGGAAATGTTAAAACCATTGGAAATGTTAGAATCACTGAGAATGTTAGAACCACTGGAAATGCTAGGAACCATTGGAAATGTTAGAACCACTGGAAATGCTAGGAACCATTGGAAATGTTAGAATCACTGGAAATGCTAGGAGCCATTGGAAATGTTAGAATCATTGAAATACTAGAACCATTGGAAATGTCAAAAATATTGGAGATGCTAGAACCATTGGAAATTAAAAAAAAATTGTCAGATCATCGCTGCAGCTGGGACACTTGAAGCATAGTTCTACTTCAGCAGCTACGAACAAAAAATTTTAAAGTAATCACACTCCGTGAATTACCTGGGTGGGTTGAACTGGAGTGACCTTACTATGGGTCAGGTTGGTAGTGATTGTTGCTGACATGACATTTTTCGAAGCATAGTTCTAGTTGCACAGGCAACATACGTCCCAGATAGGAAAATTTGTTCTAACAAAAATAACCCTAAATGGATAAACAATAGGTTAAAGCATCTCATAAGTCAAAAGAAAGATATTTACAAATTAATCAAAAGAGGAGATGGGCAGTTAAGAAATCAATATATTCAATTAAAAGGGAATAAGAAAAGCAATGAGAAGTTATGGTTAAAGTCGCAAGGGACTCGAAGATTAACATAAATGTTTTCTTTCACATATGTAGAAGTAAGATTATGGACAAGACAGGCCCTATCAAAAGTCAAGTATTTGCTAAACTTCGTTAGAGACTGTAGACGCCTGACATATAACATCTTTAACACATCCAGACAGCGCTGTATGACCCTTGTGGGTTTGATTATAATAATAACACACAGAGAAGACACTGCCGAGAGAAGATACATAGTCCTCCCCACCAACTCCATTTTCAAACACGTTTCCAACTCTCTTTCAATGCCTCATTCCAAGTATCTACCTCCACATCCACCACCATCATGGACATTACCAGTAATAGACAGGACAAACTTCAGTTCTCTGCAGGGGTATACATAATCCCTTGAAATGACTGCAGCAAATTATACGTGGGCGAAACATCCAGAGACCTCCAAACACGTATTTCAGAACACCAATGTGCAGGCAGATCGGACGATTTAAGAAATGCCTGTGTTCAGCATCGAAATTCACACAACTATTTAATCAACTACAGAAACGCAAGACTTATCGCCAGAGAAGAAAACACTCAATACCACAGAATACTGGAATCGTCACTTATCTGTATATCCAACAACTTCAACCAAAACCACGGCTTCTATAACATAGCTGAACCCCTTGTCAAGAAACTTCATCATTATTACACATAACATAATGGAGGAACACTGCAGAAGGTCTACTCATATATTTGTCCAATTTCTTTTTAAAGCTACCCAATGTCCTAGCCTCTATTGCCTACTCGGAAGATTGTCACATGCAGGTTCAGATCCAACCTACGCAGCATTCTCCACCTGACTCCATCCTACAAATACTCGTGTATCTTTCACGCAGGTAGATCTGTTTGTGACTTGATAAAGCCCGCTGTCTGGGCTTTATCAAGTCACAAAATGGTCTACACATTTCTATATCACTGACAGTGATAAAGAAATGTGTAGCACCTTTAACATTTTCCTATCAGATTTTACACAGGAAGATGCCAGCGAAATTCCAGAAATAATAAATTATGTAGAACAGAACGGAAATAAGTTGTGTACGATCAAAGCCGTTGGTAACATGGTTTTTGGACAAATGGCTAAATTAAAGCCTAACAAGTTCCTGGGCCCTGATGAACTGTGAACCAACCGTGTGGACCACGGACTGAGCCTTCTTATGGTGAGAGCTAACCATACATGGACGCAGATGCATCCCTATCGTATGAGAAACGTCAGGCCGCCTAGCAATACAGGGGGTGTGGAAAAAGACACTGAACAGTTCTTTCAGTACAAGGAATCCCTGATGCCGCCCAGCGACCCTAATGTTCCCCACAGCCGTACAAGTGCTTCACTATCTTCTCTGAGGTTTAAACTCTTTATTCACTTCTAGAAGCCTCAGTGGGATGCAAGAGGGAACTAAATTTCGAGTGTGTGTCAGTGTAGGCACTTCGGAGCCTATGACTACGTTGGAGAACTGCGAAGTTCACCTCTTAATAGCGTAAATTACCCAGAATAACCCAAAAAAGTCGGTGATTTTCATTATGATTGCATTAATTTGTTAGTTTGTGACTTGGACCTGCCTAGAATAGGCCAGTAGGCCTACTTCAGTGCTCTTACTTTCTCCTTAGCTAAAAAGGGTCATGTAGATCATTTTTCCCTTGTAGGTTCATTGACAAGTTACTTGAGGTATTTTTAGTTTTCTAAGATATCTTCCATGGCATTTCCTGTAAGGATTGTCCGTTTTACTGAAAGTGAAACTTTAGATTATTGTCACAATGCCCTGAAGGTTTGTGTCCATGATGGATACCTTAAGCTTATCACGTCGTCCAGCAAGGGAAGGGTAATCGAGGCTAGGACCTTGGGTAGCTTTAAAAAGATATTAGACAAATACATGTATGTGAGTGGGAGGGAAGAATATTTGGACTCCTTTCTGAAGCCATTTGAATATTTCACTTCCACTACCACCCCATCTCTTCATTCTTTTTTACGAATAGGTATATTTTATTACATAATATGGTAGAAAAGATTTAAGAGATACATTGTTGATATAAAAATGGCATATACAGTACATGAGGTGTGAGAGATACATGTCTAGTACATATTGTTACGTGTTTGTCACTGATTATAATGCGAAAATCTCATCCAGCTCCTCAGAGCTGGGGCATGTGCCTAAAATACAGCAGGCATTACCCCTCTGAACAGCAGCGCTGAATCACCGGAACAGAAAACTAGCTGCCCTGGGATCCATAGTTACCCTGATGAGTTTTTTGCCTAGCTCCTTAAGGAATTTAGATGCACTCTTTTTCCCATGAATCAAGGGTCTCCGAGCCTATGGGAACAAGCAAGTTCTCCATATTTTGGGACTCCCTGAAGCTGGCGGCTGCCCTTCCTCCCTGGTGTATTGGAGATAGGTATCAGCCAAGGTAGATGCACATGTGTAGTCCCACACCACCTGCTTGCCGTCTGTTTAGGCTTGAAGAGTGATACCATCTGGACGCTTCTGGCTGCCATCAGATCTGCATAGTTGGGGTGGCTCCCTTACTGCTGGGCATCCGGCTGTTGTGAGGCTCCTCTGATAATGTTATTTACCTCATGTCTTGCAATCTTTCCCTCGGATTTACGGCACACAAGATCGTGGTACCCGAATTGGTCTGCTGCTTCACTGTCACAAATACACCTTTGTTCGACGAGAATAGGGGCGGCAAGTCGAAGGGCAACACCAATGCGGATGGTCTGTAGGTCGAGGCGTGTGCCAAGGCTGGAGTTGGGAACAGCCAACAGAAAGTCCCCTACATAAGGAGCTCTCACTGCCAGGAGGCGGGCTCTATCCTTCCCTGACACATGTGAAGCATTGTTGAGGTTATATTCTCCATTATTGGGCCATCCCAATGTGACTGTTTGTAGTTGTTGGGGGGAGCAGGTCTAGTTTCCGAGCCCGTCAATGAACTCTTGGTCCTGGACTCCAATCTTGTCCTTAAGATGTTCAGGGAGAATCGCTCATACAAACCTTCTGGATATAACGCATGAGGACAGGAAAGTAGGTAGTACAATCTGTGATGACTTGCGGACACCAATGCCTCCTAGTCTGACTGGAAGTGTAGCTTGGTTCCACTGCCCGTCTTCTAGAGTAAGGTTAAGTACTTCCGTAAAAATCTGCCTCAGGGTACAGTCATATCCGTGCAGTATAGGGTTATCATATGAAGGTGCACATCTTAGGAAATATGTCAACCTGGACAGACTCAAGCACTTTGTGAGAAGGTACAAGGCATCGTGGGTGTCAAGATTGCCTATTCGTTGTTCCATTCTCCTGAACTCTTCCAATTTCTTCCTGAGAATTGTGTCAATGGCATCGCCATTGACACATTTAATTTCTGAAGCCTCTCAGTAAGGTCAACATTATTTTTAACATGACACTGAGAGTATTTCCTGAATATTCTGGAATGTTCTGCGTCACCAGTTGACAAAATGAGGCATTTATTCCCTGTTTCATTAGTTAGAAGGTTGTAAATGAAGGTATGTAAATGATCCACTATTGTAATTTAGCCTTTTTACGTCGCATGACCTGTTCCCAGCGGTTGGAAGCTTAGGACTGGCTTAACTATCTCCTAGTTATTTTACCTCATGCTATCTGCAAACTGTGAGGCCTACACCACCCTATGGCACCGCGCTGCCATTCTTTGAAAACTTAACCCATTTCTCCTGTTGTTGCCCTTGCAACATTGCACAGCTCCTGATGACGCACTGAGAAGTGTGAAAGTACTTGAGCTAAAGATTTACACTCCCAGTGGCTTGTCTTGCATTGTTAAGATTGCCTGTTTGCGATTGTTTTGTGTATGTGTATGCATACACAACAATCTCTACAAATTGTAATTTTTCCCCTCAAAAAAATATCAGTGACAGATATTTAGATTTCTGATTAATAGATATATTTTTTAATTGATAATATAAAAATATTTTATTTTTAAGCAAACCTAACTTGCTAACCTCATCTAATCTAACTGAAACTAGCAAGACTGTTTTAGTTAAATTCTACTATGTATAAAACAGATCGGTTTAAATTTATTTGTTCTTTTTTTTTTCAAACTAGTGATATATATTGTTTCATTATGTTCAGATTGATTTCTGCTGATTTATGGCAAAAACATATTTTCAATCTGCTAATTCGCAAACAATTCCCCTGCCAGATAGACCAAACTCCCCCGGTTTTTTGTTAATCGGTAACTTCAGTAGCATCAGCAGACCACACCAGGTGTACACTCATGTTAGCTAAGAACAGGAAACTGAGGCTACAGTGGGCACAGGGTCACCAAATTTGGACGGTTGAAGATTGGAAAAACATTGACTGGTCTGATGGATCATGATTTCTGCTCCGATTTACACATGTTATGTTCAGAATTTGACGTAAACAACATGAATCCATGGCTCCATCCTGCCTTGTATCAATGGCTCAGGCTAGGGGTGATGGTGTCATGGTGTGGGGAATGTTTTCCTGAAACACATTAGGTCACATAATATAAATTGAGTATCATGTAAAGGTCTTAGCCTACCTGAGCATTGTTACTGACCATTTTCAATCCTTAATGGCCACAGTCTACCCAACTTCCAACGGCTACTTCCAGCAGGATAGCATGCCATATAATAAAACACTTCATCTCAAGCTGGTTCGATGAACACGACAACGAGTTATATGTACTCCAATTGTCTCCACAGTCATCAGATCTTAATCCAATAGAGCACATTACAAAGTTGCGGAACGTGAAAGTTGCGGAACGTGAGATTGACAGTAAGAACAGGCAGCGGACAAGTCTGCACCGTGTTACTGTTATGTCAACATGAGCCATACCACTAAGAATTCGGGCAGTTTTGGGGAGAAAGAGAAGCCTTACCCAGTACTAGGAGGCTATATCCAATAAAGTGGCCACTGAGTGTATATCGTATACTTCGTTTCATGTGCTCTATGTTCTACTGGAGTAAACAAGATCACAGGACCGAAATGGTTTCACTTAAAATGTCTAAAGCGTTTGCACACCTGTCCGTATCTCAACTTGTCCGTGTCAGATACCGTTAAACAGAGAACGGGATCGAAGGAAACAAATATTGTCCTCGGAATTTGAAATATTCAGTATTGATATACTAAACAGATTTCAGATATAGTTATATATTTTTGGCTAAATTCTAAGAAATATTTTTTGCGACACACTTTACAGCGAAACTGAAATTTGTAGCGATGGTCTGGTGGACGCGGAAAAAAAACATACATGTTGATAAAGATTTGAAGACAGGGCACATCGGGGCTCAAAGAGCTATGAAATATGAGCAAAGAGGAAAGGATAAAAACAAAACGTAATTGCGATGGTTGAGAGGAGACAAAGAGAGTGGAGAAATAATAACCACACAAGATCATAAGAGCACCTGAGAAAATAGGTGAAGATTTATTAGTGCCTTTATCAGAGAGACTAAGAATCCATAGATGTATATTGATGAAAAGAGCTACTGAAATGTGACTAGAAAATAGTTCATTTCAAACAAAGTAGCGTATGATAATGCTATGGAAAACTGTATATATAATGTGCCGAATAGGTTAAATTGGTCAATTAGCAAGAACTCATTTAAAATTAAGTCTTTTCTAAAGTTTTCTCTTGTTCGTTTAAATATGTATTTTTTCATTTATATTAATGTAAAAATTTTAAATTTTGTACCAAAAGAACCCTAGAAAACTTACCTAACCTTATTATAATAAGCACAATTTAATTTAGCCTGATCCAACTAAATATATTTTAGATAGGTTTACAGTAATTTATTAATAAACATAATGAAAAATTTTTTTTGTTAGGTTCAGAATGATTTTTGCGAAATTACTGCATACAAATTTTCGCTTGTCATTTTCGTAAAGACGAGTGTTGTTATTTAAGCCAAAATTGCAAGTTTTACCTTTTCTGCACGATATATATATATATATATATATATATATATATATATATATATATATATATATATATATATATATATATATATTTCAATACGCCGCCCGTCTCCCACCGAGGCAGGGTGATCCAAAAAAGAAACGCTTTCACCATCATTCACACATCATCACTGTCTTTGCAGTAGCGCTCAGAAACAGCAGTTTAAATGTTACTCCAAACAGCCAATATCCCAAACCCCTCCTTTAAAGTACAGGCATTGTACTTACCACCTCCAGGACTCAAGTTCGGCTAAACGGTTTCCCTGAATACCTTCAAAAAATATTACCCTGTTCAAATTAGAACCGTTCGTCAGGTCTCAAAAACCATTCGTTTCCATTCGTTCCTATCTAACACATGCCTGCTGCATGTCCACGCCCCTTGCACACAAAACCTCTTGTACCTCCTCCCTCCATCCTTTCCTAGGACGACCCCTCCCCTTCTCCCTTCCACTATAGGTTTATATATACTATTATCATCTTAAGCCGGTAGGAGACTTGGACCTGCCTCGCATGGGCCAGTAGGCCTTCTGCAGTGTTCCTTCGTTCTTATGTTCTTCTTATGTTCTTATCTTGCTTCAGCCTCTCTAAATGACCAAACCACCTTAAGAACCCCTCATCACCCCTCTGAACAATACATTTAGTACCTCCACACGTTCTCCTAATTTCAACACTACGAATTCTCTGCATAATATTTACACCACACATCTCCACTGCCTCCAGCCTACTCCTTACTGCAACATTTCCAACCATGGCATGTTTCACACCCATATAAGAGTGTTGGTACCATTACGTTCTTTTCTTTGTCTCCACAGATACCTCGATGCACCACTCATCTCTCTTCATTAATTCTATGGTTAACCTCGGCCTTCATAAACCCACCCGCTGGCAAGTCTAATCCTAAATATCTGAAGACATTCACTTCTTCCATACTCCCCCCAATGTGATATCCAATATTTTTGTCTAAATAGTTTGATACCCTCATTACCTAACTCTTATTTATGTTTACTTTCAACTTTCTTTCTTTACACACCCTCCCAAACTCGTTCACTAACCTCTGCAACTTTTTAGAATCTCCCTAAAACAGTATCATCAGCAAACAGTAACTGTGTCAACTCTAAATTTGTATTTCATTCCCCATACTTTAATCCCAACCCTCTCCCCAACACTCTAGCATTTATATATTTTACAACCCCATTTATAAATATGTCAAGCAACCATGGTGACATTACACATCCCTGACTAAAACCTACTTTTACTGGAAGGTAATCTCGTTCTCTCCTACACACCTTAACCTGAGCTTCCCTGTCCTCATGAAAACTCTTTACAGCATTTAGCAACTTACTGCTATTCCATACACTTGCAACATCTGCCACATTGCTCCCCTATCCACCCTGTCATGTGCCTTTTCTAAATCCACAAATGTAATGAAAACTTCCTTACCTTTATCTAAATACTGTTCACAAAATACCTTTCATCCGTGGACTGCTTGCAGAGGCAAAGGCAATGTTCGCGGCTTTCACTGAGACCCACATAAAGGATCACTTGGACAACGAAATATGGATCCCAGGTTACAACCTGTACAGATGCGACAGTGAGAACAGGCAAAAGGGGGGGGGGGTTGGCCTGTACATTGCAGAGTCACTTGTTTGCACAGAACTGCTTAATGCCTCAAATGATGTAGTGGAAGTTTTAGCAGTAAAGATCGAGAACCAAAACCTAGTCATTGTGGTAGTCTACAAGCCTCCGGATGCAACATCCCAGCAATTCCAGGAACAGCTGTTAAAAATTGACCACTGTCTGGAAAATCTGCCTGCTCCTGCACCCAACATCTTGCTCCTGGGGGATTTCAACTTAAGGCACCTAAAATGGAGGAATATAGCAAATAATATTGTTGCAGTAATAACACCAGGAGGCAGCTCTGATGAAAACTCACACTCACACGAGCTTTTAAATCTCTGCACAAAATTCAATTTAAACCAGCAAATTATAGAGCCTACTAGACTGGAGAATACACTAGACCTCATCTTCACTAACAATGTTGATCTGATACGAAATGTCACCATATCAAAAATAATATACTCAGATCACAACATAATTGAGGTTCAGACATGTATGCGCGGAGCCCCAGACCGACATAATGAGATTAGTCACGAGGGAGCATTCACCAAATTCAACTTCAATAACAAAAACATAAAGTGGGACCAAGTAAACCAAATCCTAACCGATATAAGCTGGGAAGATATACTAAGCAACACAGACCCCAATTTATGCCTAGAACAGATTAACTCGGTGGCACTCGATGTATGCACAAGGCTTATTCCTCTAAGAAAAAGGAGGAGTAGATGTAAAATAGAAAGAGACAGGCGCTCCCTTTACAGGCGACGGAAAAGAATAACAGAGCGGCTAAAAGAGGTCAATATATCTGAAATGCGTAGGGAGACACTGGTCAGAGAAATAGCAAGCATCGAACTTAAACTAAAGGAATCTTATAGGAGTCAGGAATCGCGGGAAGAACTAAAAGCCATAAATAAAATCGAAAGAAACCCAAAGTATTTCTTCTCCTATGCCAAATCAGAGTCGAGAACAACGTCCAGTATTGGGCCCCTACTTAAACAAGATGGGTCCTACAAAGATGACAGCAAGGAAATGAGTGAGCTATTCAAGTCCCAATATGACTCAGTTTTTAGCAAGCCGCTAACCAGACTGAGAGTCGAAGATCAAAATGAATTTTTATGAGAGAGCCACAGAATTTGGTTAACACAAGCCTATCTGATGTTATCCTGACGCCAAATGACTTCGAACAGGCGATAAATGACATGCCCATGCACTCTGCCCCAGGGCCAGACTCATGGAACTCCGTGTTCATCAAGAACTGCAAGAAGCCCCTATCACGAGCTTTTACCATCCTATGGAGAGGGAGCATGGACACGGGGGTCGTCCCACAGTTACTAAAAACAACAGACATAGCCCCACTCCACAAAGGGGGCAGTAAAGCAATAGCAAAGAACTACAGACCGATAGCACTAACATCCCATATCATAAAAATCTTTGAAAGGGTCCTAAGAAGCAAGATCACCACCCATCTAGAAACCCATAAATTACACAACCCAGGGCACCTTGGGTTTAGAACAGGTCGCTCCTGTCTCTCGACTATTGCATCACTAGGACAAGGTCCTAGATGCACTAGAAGACAAAAAGAATGCAGATGTAATATATACAGACTTTGCAAAAGCCTTCGACAAGTGTGACCATGATGTAATAGCGCACAAAATGCGTGCTAAAGGAATAACAGGAAAAGTCGGTCGATGGATCTATAATTTCCTCACTAACAGAACACATAGTAGTAGTAGTCAACAGAGTAAAGTCCGAGGCAGCTACGGTGAAAAGCTCTGTTCCACAAGGCACAGTACTCGCTCCCATCTTGTTCCTCATCCTCATATCTGACATAGACAAGGATGTCAGCCACAGCACCGTGTCTTCCTTTGCAGATGACACCCGAATCTGCATGACAGTGTCTTCCATTGAAGACACTGCAAGGCTCCAGGCGGACATCAACCAAATCTTTCAGTGGGCTGCAGAAAACAATATGAAGTTCAACGATGAGAAATTTCAATTACTCAGATATGGTAAACACGAGGAAATTAAATCTTCATCAGAGTACAAAACAAATTCTGGCCACAAAATAGAGCGAAACACCAACGTCAAAGACCTGGGAGTGATCATGTCGGAGGATCTCACCTTCAAGGACCATAACATTGTATCAATCGCATGTGCTAGAAAAATGACAGGATGGATAATGAGAACCTTCAAAACTAGGGATGCCAAAAACATGATGACACTCTTCAAGTCACTTGTTTTATCTAGGCTGGAATATTGCTGTACACTAACAGCACCTTTCAAGGCAGGTGAAATTGCTGACCTAGAAAATGTACAGAGAACCTTCACGGCGCGCATAACGGAGATAAAACACCTAAATTACTGGGAGCGCTTGAGGTTCCTGAACCTGTATTCCCTGGAACGCAGGCGGGAGAGATACATGATTATATACACCTGGAAAATCCTAGAGGGACTAGTACCGAACTTGCACACGAAAATCACTCACTACGAAAGCAAAAGACTTGGCAGACGATGCAACATCCCCCCAATGAAAAGCAGGGGTGTCACTAGCACGTTAAGAGACCATACAATAAGTGTCAGGGGCCCGAGACTGTTCAACTGCCTCCCAGCATACATAAGGGGGATTACCAACAGACCCCTGGCAGTCTTCAAGCTGGCACTGGACAAGCACCTAAAGTCGGTTCCTGACCAGCCGGGCTGTGGCTCGTACGTTGGTTTGCGTGCAGCCAGCAGTAACAGCCTGGTTGATCAGGCTCTGATCCACCAGGAGGCCTGGTCACAGACCGGGCCGCGGGGGTGTTGACCCCCGGAACTCTCTCCAGGTAAACATATATGCTTCAATGTAAACACTTGATCTACACATCCCCTACTCATTCTAAAGCCGCCTTGTTCATCTGCAATCCTTCTCTCTGTCTTACCTCTAAGTCTTTCAATAATATTTATATATTAAAATGTCGTGCCGAATAGGTAAAACTTGCTATTTTGGCTCAAATAGCGACGATATTTTTGCCCAATAAGGCAAACGAAAATTTGTATATGCAATAATTTCGCAAAAATCATTCTGAACCTAACGAAAAAAAATATATTTCACTGTGCTTGTTTATTATTAAATTATTGTAAATTTATCTAAAATATATTTAGCTAGATTAGGCTAAATTACGCTTGTTATTAAATTGCGCTTGTTATAACAAGCGCAATTTAATTTAGCCTAATCCAACTAAATATATTTTAGATAAGTTTCCAATAATTTAATTAATAAACAAACAAATTGAAATATTTTTTTTTTTTCGTTAGGATGAGAATGATTTTTACGAAATTATTGCATTCACAAATTTTTGCTTGCCTTATTCGACAAAAAGAACGTTGTTATTTAAGCCAAAATTGCAAGTTTTACCTATTCAGCACGACATTATATATATAAAACGAGAGCATTGCTTTGCTACTGAAACTGCAAATAGATAATGAGCGCTAAAGTGCTCCCTCAATGTCACTACAACTCTTACTAAATTGGTAATCTCACACAGGCAATCACGCGAGCACACGCTTTTTTTTTTCAATCCCGTTTGGAAAAAATGTACGTCTAACAATAATTATCATCTTCGTTTGAGTGTAATTCATCGTGTCATGAGCATCCTAATTCTTGGCCCATTTATGTTCCTTGATCATTCTCATGACGCATTTATTTTGTTTGATTTAAACGCTCATCTAAGAGTAACTTCAGATTCTACCATTTCGTTTTTGCATGACTTGTCCTTGAGAGTCGCACTTTCACTCGCTGGCATTCCAAAATTGAATTCTCTACGTTCTTCCTACACACAATTGCTTTAACCTCATTTTTTTTGCGCATTCATTCTTGACAGTATTCATTTTCGATTTTAATCTTTCTCTTCCCCAAGGCTTTGTATACTAAGCAATGTATGTATTCTCTGCGTCAAGACTGTGTAAACTGCTTAAAAAGTGTGTACGTGAATAGAGTACACCCTCCCCACGTCAAGACTGTGTGTAATGAAGAGGGTACTCTTTTTCCACTTCTAGACAGGTGTACACTGCACGGTGTACAGCTTCTCAGCATCTAGAGTATAGACTGTACGTATTGAACAGTGTACATCTCACATCAACACTGTACACCCAGCACCACAGAATAAGCAACAACTAAACCTGCTGCGTGTTCAACACTAATTTCACGAGTTTTTTCATTCCTTCATTTTTTCTTCACAAGTTGTGTTTAATTTCCACTTGTATGTAATTGTTTCTCTGAGTTTCCGCCTCTTGTATTCACACACGACGCTACTACAAGCTCTTCTCTTCTCTTGCTGTTGTGAATAAGAACTCTTGTAAACAGTTCAAGACATTAATGTTCTTATTCACAGCATGTCAGTATCACCTTATTTACAACGCTACTATTTTTTTCCTTTCCTCGTTGTTGTTTAACCTCTACTGTGAGTGCTTTTAAAGGTTGTCTTCTTCGCCATTCACTCCCTGCATTAATTTCCCAGTAATTCCTTTTGGTAAGCCTCACTAGATCTACTTTTCCTGTTAGTCTGTTAGTACTTCATTGGTAACAAGACACACACAGCTAAAGAAGACTTTCATTAATGCTGTGTTTAATACACACAAGGCTTTACCAAGAACAAAGAATATCACAACTAAATGTCTACTTTTGCTGTATGTGACCTTTTCACCGCTTATGGGCAACACCGTGTTTCAAGTTCGGTGTTGCTCTTTTTATCTACAGCTGTCTTATATCTTCTCTTATCTGTGATTCTCTTGAGTTCAATTATCTTTCTAACCTTTCTTTTGTGCCTGTTTCCGTGGTTATCTTATTGTATCTTAAACTTTTGCATTGTTTTTTTTCTGTTGCCTTTTATCCTCCTTTCGTACTCCTGCTCCCTTGATCATATTCTGGTAATTTTTTTTAACCACATTCCCACATCTCTGGGTCAAGATCTGCGCTCTCACTATAACATAGTTAAAAATAATAAGTAATAACGCACAACCATACCATTTACCACTGCAGAATTGGTAGCAGTTATCATCAGCACAGTTACAGTTCATCGATTCTCTCTGTTTTCTGATATTTTGCCTAAAGGAGCCATCACATGAATAGATGAGTAAACATTAAAACGACTGGAATTATATAATAATACTAATAGTAAAAAATAATCAAAATTATAACAATTATTTATTTTTATTAGACATCGTTGAATTGAAATCTTTCATTGGTAACCTAAATGATTATTTTTTTTTCAATCCTCTCGTTGTTTCACTTCAAATTGCCGACGCTGGTGTACTGTAACAACTACAAGATTCATGGAACGTTGGGCATGTGCAGGTTCCCTAAGACCAAAACTAGAATCCTTTCCCAGCTTCTTGGACTAGCCCCGATAACGTCCAAAATCCTCAGCTGCTTAGCTTCAAACGTTCAAAAAATGATACCTTCTAATTCGACGATGGTGGATAGAGAAATATTACGTATACAAGTGAACATCACTCAGTTTTGTATAAAATGCTGTAAAATCTTTAGTTTCTTTAAATCATGTTAAATATATCGAGTCTCTTCTGAATGGCTTTAGTATTTAATGACTTCTGTATCTAATGGACAGAATAGTTCCCATTAAATTTAAAAATGAGACACTTGTGCAGCATTTAGGAGTCTTCACGGTGGAAACGTTTCCTCAGTAAATGTGCCTAAATGTTCCACAAGTGTCTCATTCTTCAGCATGTCGTTTTTTTAAATAATTTACATCACCATTAAATTTAGTTTGTGGGCAAATTTGTCAGTATATTAAATTAGTTTTAAAAAAAATTATATTCCTGGAATCTGTGCGATACATGAAGAAAGTTTCTTCTGCTCGGCTTCAAATTTTCAGCCCTGGTGTGTTTTCGAGAAGGCAAGATTCCCGTTGATCTTGGACTGCACAAGTCCCAGTTTGCTAATTTCATTAATAAACATTAATAGTTTTCAATAAAAAATGCCTCGTCTTATCGGCTTCAAAATATTAATGAAGCGGCAGTCCATAAAAAGTATGAAGCACTGCAAGTTTACACTGTCTAGGTGAAAATTTGAAATTTTGTTGACATTGTTAGAAAATTTTGAATAGCTGGATTCAGAGCAATTACTGGAGAATGCCTTTACCGATAGGTTTCAACCCTTCAGTGTTGTGGGTTTTATTACAACAAATCTTCCCTTTCACAATGAACTATGTAAATTTAAATCTGTCAGTTATATTGAATAGGTTTCCATTTAACACCTAGAGAATAACTCTTTTGGTTGGCTTCAAACTCTTACAGAAAATCTGTTATTTTTACCTTCATGGAATATAGAGAATTTTAAATATAATCGTAGAAATCCTGGAAAATTGTGTTTTTATAGCATTGTATGGCATTTTTAATTTTCACCTTTCAGTATTGTTTGTTTAGTTTTCTTGTCTTCCACTAACTTCGTCGGAAGATTTCTTTAATGATTTAAGAACGCATTATCTGTTCCCCTTCAAATTCTCAACCCTGATGAACCATTACTAACTGAAGAGTTTGAGTCGCAGTATACAAGGGCAAGCGTCCTCTGCTCAGTTTTGTAAATACCATTCCCTAAATTGATTTCCATGCGATTCCTTGTAAAGCTTACTTTGACTGGTTTCAAAATTTCAGCACTCGTGTATCCGACCTGGAAGAAGGTTGACATAGTGTCACATTTGTCCACTTGTCTCGAAATGGTACAAAATTATTCTGTATTAAATAGGCGGAGTATGTCTCCTCTAGGAGGCTTCCTTGATGCTAGTCAAGGGGTACTTCATCCAAGAAAAGCGACTTATCCTCTCCTGTCTTGCATTATCTGGTCGAAATGAAACTTTGTGAAACTCTCAGCGTATCGTGACAGAAAGAGACTGATGTCCTCCACCCCTGTCACCGCGTCTCTTGGGATGTATAGACATAATTCAGAGAGGTAATGGTATAAAGATACTATATATTGAATACGCTTTTGTAGGAGAAAACGCTTCGCTCAGGGCAGAGACTTATCAATCATTTTATAATGCTCTAACCTGGAAGAAAGCTCGTCCCAATTTAGGCTTGTTTTGCTTTTATTTATCTTCATAACGAAGCAGGGGTATATACATTCGCGTGTGTAATTGTTTTGAGTGGCACAAGAAAATATGACCTTCAGAATACTGAGTGAATGACGGTGTGCGTGTGCGTGTGCGTGTGTGTGTGTGTGTGTGTGTGTGTGTGTGTGTGTGTGTGTGTGTGTGTGTGTGTGTGTGTGTGTGTGTTTTATCAGATAAATGAGTCAGTGGATACATTTATGTTAAGGTTAATTTCTACAAGATAAAGATACATGATCATTACTGAAATTTCAACTAATCATTCCAGTGAGAATAAAAAAAAAAAGGTAAAAGTGAAGTAAGAACTGAAAATGTTGTGAGGTGGAAAATATGTTGATTATTTATGTTCAGTGGAAAATATGTTGAGTATTTGTTTAGTGGAAAAAATGTTTAGACTTGCTTTGTAGTGGAGATAAAATCACAGGTGTCGGAAAACTCTTCCTCTCTCTCCTTCTTCTCCATCCTCCTCCTCCCTCCTTCCCTTTTCATTTCCCCATCATTCTTCCCACCTTCTTTTCCTCCCCCTTCCATCCATCCTCCTCATCTTATTTTTCTTTTTCCTATTTCCGTCCCTAGTCTATCCAGCTTCGTTTACGTCTTCCACCCGTGTATTCCCCTCCTTCCTCCCGTGTATTCCCCATCTTCCCTTGTACGTATTCTCCTATCCTCTCATCCCGCATTCCTCTCTTTCCTTACATCATTCCTGCCCCTGCTTTCTCCTCCCTCCTCCTCTCAGCGTTGCCCTTCCTTTTCTATCTTCTCCCTCCCTAATTTCCCTCCCTCCCTCCCGCATTCGCCTACCTACTGCATTCCTCTTCGGAGAGCATCCCCCTCACTCCCACATTCCTCTTCCTCCAGCATTTCCTTCACTTTCCCTCACCTCATTTCCCCCCTTCACTACCCCCTTCCAGTATTTTCCCCGTCATTTTCCTCCTGTATATTTTCCTCTCACTTCTCATTCCCACATTTCCTTTCCCTACTTCCTCCCGCAGTCCTTCTGACTCTCCCGCATTATCCTCTCCGATTAACGACATTTCAAGCATTGCAGATGTTTGTATACGTCCGATTCACTAAATTTTGGTCATCTACAAATGCACTTATTTTGCGCTTGTTTTAGCGTAATTTACATATAACATGTTTTCACATATTTTATCATATTTTCTCATTTAGGATTGTTTGCAGTCGTATTCTCACTGATGATGCAGATTTCAACTATAGAGCTAATTACTATTTTTTTTCTGCAATATAATGCGGATTTAGTGTTTTCTGTACCTGGTAAACACGTCAACCTTTGCAATTCAGAGGTTTAAGACAATTGCTTACCTTGCTGATATGTGATACCTGTTGCACGTTTCGCTCGGTAGCTACAGCGCACCCAGGGTCCAAATGACGTAGTGCCGGCAATAGTGATGGAAAAAAGATACAAGTTACGAGGGAAACGTTTACCGGGACAAGTGTTCGCTGCAGAGTTTTATGAAGTCGTGTTTCTATAAAGCTCTACTCAGAGCGAAGCGTTGTCGTAATAAAGTCTCGTTCTGCAACGTGTCTTGTACGGTACCTAATCTGTACCTAACTCAGCATATTCAACGCGGAGATTATGTTGCCCTTAAACATAAATAAATTCTAAACGCGAAGGGGACAAAAGATTATATATATTAAAAAGGTCATATTCGCAATTTCTCCAGCCTCAATTTCTATTTAAAAAAAAATCCCTACGCATGTTAACAATTCTTTCAACGAGCAAAACTTTCTCGCAAAAGAGATTATATGAAGCACGGCGTTAGGTCACGGAAGCCTGACACGCACGGCTCACGCATGCCTGACACGCACGGCTCACGCTTCACAAGTAGAGAGAAATACATTCCCTCTACGTGAATATTTCTTTTGGAACACGGGTATAAACTTTTTTTTAAGTGTTACTGGGCGGAGAGACAATCACCCAGGTTGCAGCGTTGGAGTCTGACTCCGCACTGACCGCCTTCAACACTGGAGAGTGCCACACTAGAGTGCCACACTGCCTCACACGCCCGCCACCGGCGCTAACCTGGCACACATCTACACCTCCGTTATCTTCTCCACATTTCCCTTCAAATCATTGCTATATATTTCAGTACGTGCATAACGTAGCTAGAAGCAGATTGTAACTTACAGCGTGTAGTTAAGAGATACTGTATAATGGATAAGGGTGTGAAATATATGATTTTGTAAAAGCGTTGCGTTTTTCGATAACTCATTCTTGATGCACATGTCTTCTAGTTAGACAAGATGTTAGATATCTGTCAGCAGTGGAAGAAAGAATAACACTATTAGTTATGTACAAAATCTACGATTCGTATTTATTACTGATGAATTATCGTCAACGAAAACGATTTTACATCTAAAATTGATCTTTGACGTCCACTTCGCTTCACAATAGAAAAGGGCGACATTAGGAAATTTTAACAAGGATATGTATCGCCCACGTTTTGCCCACCAAGGTAAACCATATCCTCACTGCAGCTTTCTAACGTTTTACGTGTCGGTATAATATACTCTTTCTGAAACCAAGATCACTTCAAGTGGTTTTGAACAAACACATTTTGTAAATTAATGTAACAAGAGAGAGATGCTTGATGGTTTCCTCGTGAATGTGAACTATCTTCTAGCTTACTGGAATCCTTTAATTCCTTTTAAATACTTTTTTTTTTAACATCAGGAGCTTGATACAAGTTAGAGGAGACTTGTGCATGTCGTAGCTATCTGTCTATCCTGTTAATGACTCCTGAGGAGCCATCATCCCCGCGGCCCGCTCTCAGACCACGCTCTCTGGTGGATGGCCTGATGCTAGATCGTGCAGTCGAACGGAAGATTGGTGCTGTTAGTATCAATCAATCTGAGGACGTCAGCAGGACGCAGTCGAACGAAGATGCTGTTCTTGCTCTTGCTGTTGTGCTGCTGATGCAATATATTTTTTATAAGTTTTAATTTTACTCTTTGCTTTCAATGCTGTTCTTGTTAGCGTCGAGTTGTAGTCTCTATCAACTTAATATCCTGCAAGGTAGGCCGGGGTACCTTGATGCCGAATGGCTCCATATCCAAGGCATTTGTGCTCCTCGCCCCTTGGATTGAATTCAAATTCTTCTCATTCCCTAGCCTATGTATGATCCCTATGAGTTTACAGCTTTCCCATGGATATATAGACAATTTTTTTTTTACTAGGAACCCTGCTAGGGCTGATTCTCATTTCAAAGTAGCGACTGAAACGTATTTGCGTTGCTTCAGTCACAGTTATTAGGTTAAAGGTCTACACTTGATCGTGGGTCATTTAGGCTGTAAATCACCTGCTTCGTGACGTCAAGAATACTTTAATCCCTCTTTTAGTTGGGATTGTAGGAATCGCTGCGCATTTACACGGATATACACACCTTGGTGTATTTAAGACGTATATTTGTCTAGTTTCTAGCAACACTACAGCTACTGCTGCTGCTGTTACAATTACCGCTATTTCTCCCACGACTATTACTCCCACGACTATTACTCCCACGACTACTATTACTCCCACGACTACTATTACTCCCACGACTACTATTACTCCTACGGCTATTACTCCTACGACTATTACCCCCACCACTATTACTCCCACCACTGCCACTCCCCATTACTGCCACCCCCCATTACTGCCACCCCCATTACTGTCACCCCCATTACTGCCACCCCCCCCATTACTGCC
>NC_069412.1:22554251-22579251 GCF_026875155.1 Cherax quadricarinatus | reverse complement strand
AAATAGTTTTTATGGCTTGACGTGCTGTTGAAGTGTGACCAATGTAACATGTATGGATGGATTCAGGGAAATCGGTTAACCGGACTTGAGTCCTGGAGGTGGGAAGTACAGTGCCTGCACTCTGGAGGAGTGTTGATATGTTGCAGTTCTTGAACTGTGTTGCAGGTGCGCCACGGTGAGAAACAGCGGATGTGTTAATTATATAGAGACAGATTTCAACAAAACTTCATTAAAGTGAAGTTTCGCTCAATGGAAAGTTTATCAAACTAGAAGATTACTTGACAAAGCTCCGAGCGAAACATCGGTTTAACAAAGCCTCACACTACTTATCACTCTCTGCTTTTCACTCATAAAAAACACTATATGAAATATATTTGCAACATTGCGCAAACATTTTTGCATTAAATTAGTAATACTTTTGCAGGTAATTATTTAAAATTTTGCTTATATTCAGTAAATATGTTTTAGTATATATTCAGTAAATATGCTTATATTCAGTAAATATGCTTATATTCAGTAAGTATATTTTAAATATATTACGTCATTTAAGATTTTAGATTTAACTGTATTTTTTTTAACTTTACGATAGATGATTATTAATTAAAATCATTCCACACAAAAAATCCTTTATAAATTATAGAATTAATAATATAGTACGTTTTAATATTCGTTCTATGATGGTAAATTACAGTACATCAGAAATTCTTACTTTTGTTATCGACATGACACCGTCAGTTAAGGTGCAACACGTGTATCAGTTAAGGTGCAACACGTGTATCAATTAAGGTGCAACACGTGTATCAGTTAAGGTGCAACACGTGTATCAATTAAGGTGCAACACGTGTATCAATTAAGGTGCAACACGTGTATCAGTTAAGGTGCAACACGTGTATCAGTTAAGGTGCAACACGTGTATCAATTAAGGTACAACACTTGTATCAATTAAGGTACAACACGTGTATCAATTAAGGTACAACACTTGTATCAATTAAGGTACAACACTTGTATCAATTAAGGTACAACACTTGTATCAATTAAGGTACAACACGTGTATCAATTAAGGTACAACACTTGTATCAATTAAGGTACAACACTTGTATCAATTAAGGTACAACACGTGTATCAATTAAGGTACAACACGTGTATCAATTAAGGTACAACACTTGTATCAATTAAGGTACAACACGTGTATCAATTAAGGTACAACACTTGTATCAATTAAGGTGCAACACGTGTATCAATTAAGGTGCAACACGTGTATCAATTAAGGTGCAACACGTGTATCAATTAAGGTACAACACTTGTATCAATTAAGGTACAACACTTGTATCAATTAAGGTACAACACTTGTATCAATTAAGGTGCAACACGTGTATCAATTAAGGTGCAACACGTGTATCAATTAAGGTGCAACACGTGTATCAATTAAGGTACAACACTTGTATCAATTAAGGTACAACACTTGTATCAATTAAGGTGCAACACTTGTATCAATTAAGGTGCAACACGTGTATCAATTAAGGTGCAACACGTGTATCAATTAAGGTACAACACTTGTATCAATTAAGGTGCAACACGTGTATCAATTAAGGTACAACACTTGTATCAATTAAGGTGCAACACGTGTATCAATTAAGGTACAACACTTGTATCAATTAAGGTGCAACACTTGTATCAATTAAGGTACAACACTTGTATCAATTAAGGTGCAACACTTGTATCAATTAAGGTACAACACTTGTATCAATTAAGGTGCAACACTTGTATCAATTAAGGTACAACACGTGTATCAATTAAGGTACAACACGTGTATCAATTAAGGTACAACACTTGTATCAATTAAGGTACAACACTTGTATCAATTAAGGTGCAACACTTGTATCAATTAAGGTGCAACACGTGTATCAATTAAGGTACAACACGTGTATCAATTAAGGTGCAACACGTGTATCAATTAAGGTACAACACGTGTATCAATTAAGGTACAACACGTGTATCAATTAAGGTGCAACACTTGTATCAATTAAGGTGCAACACGTGTATCAATTAAGGTGCAACACGTGTATCAATTAAGGTACAACACGTGTATCAATTAAGGTGCAACACGTGTATCAATTAAGGTACAACACGTGTATCAATTAAGGTGCAACACGTGTATCAATTAAGGTGCAACACTTGTATCAATTAAGGTACAACACTTGTATCAATTAAGGTGCAACACTTGTATCAATTAAGGTGCAACACGTGTATCAATTAAGGTACAACACGTGTATCAATTAAGGTACAACACTTGTATCAATTAAGGTGCAACACTTGTATCAATTAAGGTGCAACACGTGTATCAATTAAGGTACAACACGTGTATCAATTAAGGTACAACACTTGTATCAATTAAGGTGCAACACTTGTATCAATTAAGGTGCAACACGTGTATCAATTAAGGTACAACACGTGTATCAATTAAGGTACAACACTTGTATCAATTAAGGTGCAACACTTGTATCAATTAAGGTGCAACACGTGTATCAATTAAGGTACAACACGTGTATCAATTAAGGTACAACACTTGTATCAATTAAGGTGCAACACGTGTATCAATTAAGGTACAACACGTGTATCAATTAAGGTACAACACTTGTATCAATTAAGGTGCAACACGTGTATCAATTAAGGTGCAACACGTGTATCAATTAAGGTACAACACTTGTATCAATTAAGGTGCAACACGTGTATCAATTAAGGTGCAACACTTGTATCAATTAAGGTGCAACACGTGTATCAATTAAGGTACAACACTTGTATCAATTAAGGTACAACACGTGTATCAATTAAGGTACAACACTTGTATCAATTAAGGTGCAACACGTGTATCAATTAAGGTACAACACGTGTATCAATTAAGGTACAACACTTGTATCAATTAAGGTACAACACTTGTATCAATTAAGGTACAACACTTGTATCAATTAAGGTACAACACTTGTATCAATTAAGGTACAACACTTGTATCAATTAAGGTGCAACACGTGTATCAATTAAGGTGCAACACGTGTATCAATTAAGGTACAACACTTGTATCAATTAAGGTACAACACGTGTATCAATTAAGGTACAACACGTGTATCAATTAAGGTACAACACTTGTATCAATTAAGGTACAACACTTGTATCAATTAAGGTACAACACTTGTATCAATTAAGGTACAACACTTGTATCAATTAAGGTGCAACACTTGTATCAATTAAGGTACAACACTTGTATCAATTAAGGTACAACACTTGTATCAATTAAGGTGCAACACGTGTATCAATTAAGGTACAACACTTGTATCAATTAAGGTACAACACTTGTATCAATTAAGGTGCAACACTTGTATCAATTAAGGTACAACACTTGTATCAATTAAGGTACAACACTTGTATCAATTAAGGTACAACACTTGTATCAATTAAGGTACAACACTTGTATCAATTAAGGTGCAACACTTGTATCAATTAAGGTACAACACTTGTATCAATTAAGGTACAACACTTGTATCAATTAAGGTGCAACACGTGTATCAATTAAGGTACAACACGTGTATCAATTAAGGTGCAACACGTGTATCAATTAAGGTGCAACACGTGTATCAATTAAGGTGCAACACGTGTATCAATTAAGGTGCAACACGTGTATCAATTAAGGTGCAACACTTGTATCAATTAAGGTACAACACGTGTATCAATTAAGGTGCAACACTTGTATCAATTAAGGTGCAACACTTGTATCAATTAAGGTGCAACACTTGTATCAATTAAGGTACAACACGTGTATCAATTAAGGTACAACACTTGTATCAATTAAGGTACAACACGTGTATCAATTAAGGTGCAACACTTGTATCAATTAAGGTACAACACGTGTATCAATTAAGGTGCAACACTTGTATCAATTAAGGTGCAACACTTGTATCAATTAAGGTACAACACGTGTATCAATTAAGGTACAACACTTGTATCAATTAAGGTGCAACACTTGTATCAATTAAGGTGCAACACTTGTATCAATTAAGGTACAACACGTGTATCAATTAAGGTACAACACTTGTATCAATTAAGGTGCAACACTTGTATCAATTAAGGTGCAACACTTGTATCAATTAAGGTACAACACGTGTATCAATTAAGGTACAACACGTGTATCAATTAAGGTGCAACACTTGTATCAATTAAGGTGCAACACTTGTATCAATTAAGGTACAACACTTGTATCAATTAAGGTACAACACTTGTATCAATTAAGGTACAACACGTGTATCAATTAAGGTACAACACTTGTATCAATTAAGGTACAACACGTGTATCAATTAAGGTGCAACACGTGTATCAATTAAGGTACAACACGTGTATCAATTAAGGTACAACACTTGTATCAATTAAGGTACAACACGTGTATCAATTAAGGTACAACACGTGTATCAATTAAGGTACAACACTTGTATCAATTAAGGTACAACACGTGTATCAATTAAGGTACAACACGTGTATCAATTAAGGTGCAACACGTGTATCAATTAAGGTACAACACGTGTATCAATTAAGGTGCAACACTTGTATCAATTAAGGTGCAACACGTGTATCAATTAAGGTACAACACGTGTATCAATTAAGGTACAACACGTGTATCAATTAAGGTGCAACACGTGTATCAGTTAAGGTGCAACACGTGTATCAATTAAGAATAAAAAGGCACAATACCGTGACTGGAACAATACACAAAGAACCCGCACAGAGAAGAAAGAAACTTAGGACGACGTTTCGGTCCGACTTGGACCATTAATTAGTCACGCACTAGCAAACAAAGGCAAGGGAGCCAGTATGTATACGAGAGTAGGGCATGGACTTGAGAAACTGACACTCTTCGTAATAATCTATTAATTATTATTCTATTTCGTACTTCTGCTATTGATGCTTCCGGAGTCTACTCCATTTCCTGCTCCTCTTGTCCTCTCCAATACTTTGAAGAGACTTGCCGCTCTCTTACTGACAGATTTAGAGTACAAAAGAGGTGTTAGATTCACCGACACTAACTGCTCTTTTCTGTCATGTTAGAGATCACAGTCATCCTATTGACTGGTCCTTTGCCAGAACTGTCTAGTCTTCTTCTAGTCCTCACAGTCGTCGTCTTGTTGAATCATCCCTTGTATACAACTTTACCCATATGAATCTTAGTTCTGACTTTGTAGATACTTCCTTTCTCATCACATTGTCAAATGCTCCAAACTTCAGAACACTCGTGACTTGACCTGATCTTTTCTCCTCCTCTCCTTACCTCTTCTCCTTTCCTATATTTGGTCCCGCCCTCGTGAGCTTTTTGCTCTCCTGCAGTGTTATTTATTCTTGTTCTCAGTCTTCCGCCACTTCTACTACTATTACTACTACTACCTCGCTTCACATAACTGTCTGATTCTTGTCCCATTACAGCTTCTCCTTTTACCTACTACAGCTACTACTACTACTACTGCTACTACTACTACTACTGCTACTACTACTACTACCACTACCTGCACTACCTCTACCACTACTATCTCCACTTCCCTGTTTTTATTTTTCTACGTCTCTCCCGGCCCTGCCCGCCTCTCGTATATATACTGGCTCCCTTACCTTCGTGTTTTAATGTGTTACTAGTTAATGATCCAAGTCGGACCGAAACGTCACAAGTTTCTTCTATGTGCGGGTTATTTGTGTATCAGTTGTGGTACAAGTGAATCAATTGAGGTAACCCAGTCTGAAAATCAGTTTAAGACTCTTCTCAAAAGCCACTTAATCACCAGAGACTAAACGCTAAATACTCAGTACACACATACTCACCTGTGTACTCCCACATCATAACTTCAACAATCACTTTGAACCTTATCCATTGTTGACAGGAAAATAATCGAACCATTGTTTTCACAAAAATCATTTTAGATTATATGAATATATCCTTTGTCTTATACAAATTTAATTCACTTATAATTAATAATCTACTGTTCAACTATGAAATAATTACTGTTCTACTGTACAACTATGATATAATCTTTAGTGTTAAGTAGACCGTAAGCCAATAATGTTAAGTTGGCCTATAATGCCAGGCATAATAGAGGCTCTCTTTGCATTGCAACCCACTATTGTAAATATAAAATCTCAATGTACTGTTTGCAAAGACAAAAAAAATTAAAAAAGTGAATCAGTTGAGGCACAAGTGAATCAATTGAGGTACAAGTGAATCAATTGAGGTACAAGTGGATCAATTGAGGTACAAGTGAATCAATTGAGGCACAAGTGGATCAATTGAGGTACAAGTGGATCAATTGAGGTACAAGTGGATCAATTGAGGCACAAGTGGATCAATTGATGCACAAGTGGATCAATTGAGGCACAAGTGAATCAGTTGAGGTACAAGTGGATCAATTGAGGTACAAGTGGATCAATTGAGGTACAAGTGGATCAATTGAGGTACAAGTGAATCAATTGAAGTACAAGTGAATCAATTGAGGTACAAGTGAATCAGTTGAGGTACAAGTGAATCAATTGAGATACAAGTGAATCAACTGAGATACAAGTGAATCAATTGAGATACAAGTGAATCAATTGAGGTACAAGTGAATCAATTGAGATACAAGTGAATCAATTGAGGTACAAGTGAATCAATTGAGGTACAAGTGAATCAATTGAGATACAAGTGAATCAATTGAGGTACAAGTGAATCAATTGAGATACAAGTGAATCAATTGAGGTACAAGTGAATCAATTGAGGTACAAGTGAACCAATTGAGGTACAAGTGAACCAGTTGAGGTACAAGTGAACCAGTTGAGGTACAAGTGAACCAGTTGAGGTACAAGTGAATCAGTTGAGGTACAAGTGGATCAACTGAGGCACAAGTGGATCAACTGAGGCACAAGTGGATCAACTGAGGCACAAGTGGATCAACTGAGGCACAAGTGGATCAACTGAGGCACAAGTGGATCAATTGAGGTACAAGTGGATCAATTGAGGTACAAGTGGATCAATTGAGGTACAAGTGGATCAATTGAGGTACAAGTGGATCAATTGAGGTACAAGTGGATCAATTGAGGTACAAGTGGATCAATTGAGGTACAAGTGGATCAATTGAGGTACAAGTGGATCAGTTGAGGTACAAGTGGATCGGTTGAGGTACAAGTGAATCAGTTGAGGTACAAGTGAATCAGTTGAGGTACAAGTGAATCAGTTGAGGTACAAGTGAATCAGTTGAGGTACAAGTGAATCAGTTGAGGTACAAGTGAATCAGTTGAGGTACAAGTGAATCAGTTGAGGTAAAAAGTGTATCAATTCCAGAAAAACAGTTGTAGAGAAACTTACCAAAACGTTTCGCCCGGCCCAGAAAAGTGTGACTTAACAACTCTATTGATTTCAATAAAATCCTGCACTTAATGGAACAGCCTTATGACAACGTTTCGGTTCGTTCTGGCCCATTATCAAGTGATAAGTGGGCGAGAAAACTAGAAAAGGCCAAAAGACCACACGGTAGGGGGGGGGAGAAGGAAGTGGTAATAGTAGCAGTAGTAATTATAGTATAGTATTAGCAATAATAGTGATCGTACTACTACTACTGCCACTACCACCTTTACTACAACCTCTCAAATAGTATCGGACGGACTTTGGCTATATATATATATATATATATATATATATATATATATATATATATATATATATATATATATATATATATATATATATATATATATATATATCATATATATATTATATATATATATATATATATATATATATATATATATATTATATATATATATATATATATAATATATATATATATATATATATAATATATATGTATGTATAACAGATAATGTATGTTTAAAAATAATAATTTACTTATGACCTTTAATAAATGCATAACACAACGAACATTTTCTCTTTTCTATCTAGCTAATTGCAGTAATAGTATTTTTTACGAGCACTACACATGTGCATTGTGTTGTTGTTGATAATATTACACAAGTGTACCATGTGACAGATCAATTAGCCATTTGCACTCACTGCTCGAGTATTAGGTTATACAACAGAAATTATGTGTAAAACAGACTGTAGTAAGTTTGACGTCGTGTATGTGTGTGTGTGTGTGTGTGTGTGTACTCAATTGCAGTTGCAGAGGTCGAGACTCAGCTCCTGGCCCCCGCCTCTTCACTGAACGCTACTAGGTCCTCTCTCTCCCTGCTCCATGAGCTTTATCATACCTCGTCTTAAAGCTATGTATGGTTCCTGCCTCTACCACTCGCCAGACTGTTGCACTTCCTGACTACTCTATGACTGAAGAAATGCTTCCTAACATCCCTGTGACTCATCTGAGTCTTGAACTTCCAAGAGTGACCCCTTGTTTCTGTGTCCCATCTCTGGTACATCTTGTCTCTGTCCAACTTGTCTATTCCACGCAGTATTTTATATGTCGTTATCATGTCTCCCCTAACCCTCCTGTCTTCCAGTGTCGTCAGGCCTATTTCTCTTAACCTTTCTTAGTAGGACATTCCCCTTAGCTCTGGAACTAACTTTGTCACAAACGTAAAATGTCATTGATAAAAATAATTCAGTACAAAAAATGCCCCCCCCCCCAAAAAAAAAAAAAATGGTACCTTTCTTGAGTGGAGTGTGGCAGTTGTCACAGCTCCTGTCTGGGAGGGAGAGGTGTGTGACACAGCAAGGAGGCTCGATCTTCCTCAAGGGAGGGAAGGAGTGAAGGAAGGAATGACTGAAAGAAGGAATGAAGGAAAGAAGGAGGGGTAAGGTAATTTGATGCTCGTTAAGGCTTCTCAGTCCGAGGATTTAGACCCACTCTTCCTCTCCCTCGGATATACCTGTAGTATACCTGGAGTATACCTGGAGTATACCTGGAGTATACCTGGAGTATACCTGGAGAATACCTGGAGAGAGTTTCAGGGATCAACGCCCCCGCGGCCTGGTAGGTGACTAATCAAATCTCGATCCAAATTCTCTGTACGGTCCTACGGTTTTAGCGATTCCCATAATTATCTTTTAGCTTCAAGCATATAACGTTTCACACATTTACATTTTTTTATAAAAAAATATAAACAATTATAAATTTGCAATGCAGTGTAAATTTCTCATTTCACTGAATTCTTCATTTAAGAACATAAGAACATAAGAATGTAGGAACACTGCAGAAGGCCTACTGGCCCATTAGAAGGCCTAATATTCTTTCTCAGTGGAGAGTTAAATATTTATATTTCTAATGAAGTATTTTCCAAGGTATTTTTAAACTGGAAGATCTATATAATATCTATATAATAAGTTCTTCTAAATAGAAGTGTTACTTTGAACGTCAGTCTGTGCGTCACTCAACCAACGCGCAACTCCAGTCTGTGCGTCACTCAACCAACGCGCAACTCCAGTCTGTGCGTCACTCAACCAACGCGCAACTCCAGTCTGTGCGTCACTCAACCAACGCGCAACTCCAGTCTGTGCGTCACTCAACCAACGCGCAACTCCAGTCTGTGCGTCACTCAACCAACGCGCAGCTCCGTCTGTGCGTCACTCAACCAACGCGCAACTCCAGTCTGTGCGTCACTCAACCAACGCGCAACTCCAGTCTGTGCGTCACTCAACCAACGCGCAACTCCAGTCTGTGCGTCACTCAACCAAGGGCCCCAGCTCCAGTCTGTGCGTCATCAACCAACGCGCAACCCAGTCTGTGCGTCACTCAACCAACGCGCAACTCCAGTCTGTGCGTCACTAAACCCAACGCGCAACTCCATCTGTGCGTCACTCAACCAACGCGCAGCTCCAGTCTGTGCGTCACTCAAACCAAGCGCAACTCCAGTCTGTGCGTCACTCAACCAACGCGCAACTCCTGTCTGTGCGTCACTCAACCAACGCGCAGCTCCAGTCTGTGCGTCACTCAACCAACGCGCAACGTACGTACGTGTGTGTGTGTGTGTGTGTGTGTGTGTGTGTGTGTGTGTGTGTGTGTGTGTGTGTGTGTGTGTGTACCTGTGTGTGTGTGTACTCTGTGGGTAATCACATGTATGTGGTTGCAGGTGTCGAGTCACAGCTTCTGGCCCCGCCTCTTCCCTGGTCGCTAATAAGTTCACACTTCCATGCTCCATGAGCTTTATCATACCTCTTCTTAAAGTTATGTACGGGTCCTGCCTTCACTACTTCACTCTCCAGATTGTTTTATATCCTGACAACTCTAAGTTTCAAACATCCAGTTGCGTCCCCTTTCTCCTCTGTCCTATTTCTGAAATATTCTGGCCCTTTCTACCTCGTTAATTTCTCGGCATTTTATATCTCTCCTGTCATCCAGTGTTTATATCTCTCCTGTCATCCAGTGTTTATATCTCTCCTGTCATCCAGTGTTTATATCTCTCCTGTCATCCAGTGTTTATATCTCTCCTGTCATCCAGTGTTTATATCTCTCCTGTCATCCAGTGTCATCAGGTTGATTTCCCTTAACCTCTCGTCTAAAGACATGCCCCTTAGCTCCGGAACTAGTCTTGTTGCAAATTTTTGCACTCTCTAATTTTCTGACGTGTTTAACTAGGTGTGGGTTCCATACTGGTGTTGCATACTCTAATATGAGCCTGTTGTACACGGTGTACTGTGTCGTGAATGTCTCTTTACTTAGGATCGCCGGATGCCCATATGCTGCGGCAGTCATTTGGTCGGTGTGTGCCTCAGGCGATGTGCTCTGTATGATGCTTACCTCATGATCCTTTTACCTGGATGAGGTTTGCAGTTGATGGGGTTAAACACCAAGAGCCATTCATCGGACCAGGCTTTTAGCCCGTCCAGATCCCTTCGTAGTCTTACCTGATCCTCGTCTCCTTGAATTTTCCGCCTTAGCTTCACGTCGTCTGTAAATTAGAGACTCCTCTGAATACTATCCCTTCCGTCATGTCATTAAAATATACCAGAAACAGCACCGGCACTAGGAATGACCTATGTGGAATCCCGCTCGTTACAGGTGTCCACTCTGACACCTCGTCACGTACCATCACTCGTTTCTTTCCTGTCCGTTATTATCGGATCCATTGCAGTGCATCTCCTGTTATTCTTGCCTGCTCCTCTAGTTTTTGCTCTAATCTCTTGTGCGGAACTGTGTCAAAAGCCGCCTTACAGTCCAAGAAAATGCACTCAACGCACCCCTCTCTCTGTCCTGCCTTATTTCTGTCACCTTGTCGTATAACTCTAGTAGGTTTGTGACACAGGATTTTCCCTCCCTGAAACTATGCTGGTTATCGTGTATAAGCTCATTCCTTTCTAAGTGCTTCACCAGTCTTTATCTGATAAACCTCTCCATGACTGCATACTATACAAGCCAGTGGCACTGGTCAGTAGAATGCTACCTGCCTGTCGCCTTTCTTAAAGATTGGGACTACATTTGCAGTCTTCCACACCTCAGGTAGCTGCCTCGTTTTGATAGATGTATTAAAGATTGTTGTTAGTGGCACACACATTGCCTCTGCTTTCTCTCTCAGGACCAACGAGAGATGTCTGGTCCCACCGCCTTTGAGGTATCTAGCTCAGTTAGCAGCCACTTGTCCAGCACTTATTGATATGTGTGTGTGTGTGTGTGTGTGTGTGTGTGTGTGTGTGTGTGTGTGTGTGTGTGTGTGTGTGTGTGTGTGTGTGGTGTGGTGTGGTTGTACAGTAGAGCTACATTCGACAGGAGGAGTGGCAGTTGGGTTATTAATTATTCCAACACACACTCATGCTCTCAGCGTGTCTTGGGTGTTCCCAAACCATTTCCAGGACCTCGTACCCAACAAGCACTTACATACCATTTCACATGCATGTCTCGCAGGTTTTAGGAAGCACCTCACTTACTGTCTTCCATGTTTTATGAAAACGTTTCACATTTATTGTCTAGCAAGTCTGAGGAAAAAACATCTCTCACACTGTATGTTCATAAGATTAAAAAAAAAATTTCTCACTCCATGTCTTGCTATTTTCAGAAAACATTTCCTGCATTGTATGTCTTGTAGATTTTAGGGAAGCATTTCCCACAGTATATTTCACACGTACCAGAAACCTTGAGAACTCATTTTTCCCCTCACGTATCTCTAATTTATTTGGGAAACTTTCCACAGACTGCAGAGTTCACATTTATTTAGTAACAGGAAGAGTCCTTGCACTTACATATATATGGTAAAAGACAATGGTATATCCTGGTTTGTTGTCTTCTGTGAAATAACTGGCTTATATCTCCAGCTCGGAAATAGGTCACAAACTGACTGGTCATCCTGCATAAAATTTCCGTAATGGTCTCTATACATTATCAAACTGATGATTACAGGAGTTGCAAGTACGGAAGAGCAGGAATGTGATTAAGTTGAGGCAACCCAGACGAATTTTATGAATGAAGATGAAAAAATATTAGTAGTAGTAGTGATGGTAGCAATAATAGTCAGTATTATTCACGTGGTAAATGCATAGCCACGAAGCGGCTTAAATGGTGTTTCAAACACTATCCAAAGTGAGAAATGGTATGGTGATGCCTACAAGATGTGGAAAAAGGCGCTTGTATAAAGTTCACGACATTTATTACATGAAACTTTTCGCCACTCGTGGAGAAACGTTTCCTTTAATGAATACTCTGAACTGTATACAAGTGTCCAAAGTAAATTTATTTATTTAATTTTTATACGAACACGAAACACACACACACACACACACACACACACACACACACACACACACACACACACACACACACACACACACACACACTAGTCGGGGCCAGGAGCTATGAATCGACCCCTGCAACTACAATTAGGTGAGTACACATATACACGCACGCACGCACACCCGAGCACAGATACCGTGGAAAAACCGAAAATAGAAACTCGCGGACGACTTTCTAAAGGAATAAACGAATGAAAGAAGAAAAGCCGAGTTTAAATAGCATGACGTCGAAAGCTAAATCATGAGCACAACAGCTGCACAACTCCACAAGAATCATGACGAGAGGAAAAGACAGGGTAATAAGAGTTCATGAAGGAGAACTCACTCAGAACGATGAGTCGGCGGGAAGTGAACCAGCGACTGTAAGAGGTGGGATCAGAGACATCAAGAGAAATGAAGAGGTGGGATCAGAGACAACACCAGGAATGAAGAGGTGGGATCAGAGACAACACCAAGAATGAAGATGTGGGATCAGATAACACCAGGAATGAAGAGGTGGGATCAGAGACAACACCAGGAATGAAGAGGTGGGATCAGAGACAACACCAGGAATGAAGAGGTGGGATCAGAGACAAGAGAAATGAAGAGGTGGGATTAGAGACAACACCAAGAATGAAGAGATAGGGAACCCAATGGAGGCTGGACTCCAGCCCTGCTTCAGAAAAATTGAAGAAGCTACTGACAGATCTAGGCAAATCATAGGCAATATTACCTGACAGTGTGTCACCATGGCTTCCGTAAGAGGGAACAGAAGCTTTCTGAACTGTGAGCAAAAATCTACAAGTGAATAAAAATAAGGAAATTGACAGGAACGTTAATGGTAGCAAGAACTCAAATCAAGTAAGATAGAAGAGAGGCAGCGTTGTTCTGTAGACAGACATAATAGAGAATGTGTTCATACAGAGAAGTAAATTACAGGAAGAGTAGTAGTTTATATATATATATTATATATATATATATATATATATATATATATATATATATATATATATTATATATATATTATATATATATATATATATATATATATATAATATATATAATTTCTTGACGAATGGGTAAAACTTGCGATTTTAGCTAAAATAACAACGCACTTCTTGCCGAATAAGATAAGCGAAAATTTGTGTATGCAATAATTTCGCAAAAATCATTCTGAACCTATCGAGAAAAAAATATTTCATTGTGTTTGTTTTTTAATAAATTATTTTAAACTTATCTAGAGTATATTTAGTTGGATTAGTCTAAATTAAATTGTGCTTGTTGTAATAAGGTTAGGTAAGGTTTCTAAGGTTCTTTTGGTACAAAATTAATAATTTTTACATTAGCATAAATGAAAAAAACATCTTTAAACGTATATGACAAAATTTTTAGAAAGGACTTAATTTTAAACGAGTTCTTGCTAATTAATTGACCAGTTTTACCTATTTGGCACGACATGTACTTGATGATACTGAAGGATAGAAGTATCAAGGATGATCAGACCACGATGTGCAAGATAATTAAAAAGGGTTGACAGGTTGGGCTCATGGGAATAAATTTCAAGACAAACATGCAAGTAAGATATTGGAGAGGAATCACAAACACCTCCCGCCATATTACTGGTCTCAGTCGACGTCATCCTGGTCAAAATACCAAGATGTTTCAGCCTTCATAATTTTAAGGACCAACTCAACCAAATTTAATCATCAGTACAATTCACAATGAGGCTGGAACAAAATGACTCCAGACCTCTTCTTGATATCCTCCTTATCGGGGACAATAAATTCACATATAAAGTTTACAGAAAAACCTTGAAAATAATGATTTAATATCTGCCGCTCTCACTACGATATCAGAAGAAATAACAGGCATTATGATAGCCATTTTTTTCTTTTCATGCACACCCCTCAAAGGAGATAGGGTACTTGATCCAAGGAATCGAACTTCTTCTCCTTCCTTGTCTACCGCTCCAACAGTGCTGTGTAAGCCTTATGGGTGTATCGCTTTCTTCTGAATATAATAATCTGCACAATAATAACCCACATGGAGACAGAAGCACAGAAGGTTGAATGGTTTGTATATTTCGACCCCCTTCTGGAATCTTCTTCAGCTGAAGAGTATCCCAGAAGGGGATGGAAATATACAGATCGATCAACCTCCTGTGTTTGTCTCCATGTGGATTATTATTGACCATTGACAAGGGTTCGTTATACTTTAGTTATTCATAATCTATACACAATAGGATCTGCAGCAGTAAGAACTTACGTAGGACGTCCACAAAGGTGCTTCTGCCTTAAAATTTCCCAAACGTCATTGTCTCGTGCAGTATCAAAATCTTAACAAATACCAGAGAGAGCACCACTACTGATCAGCGATTGATTTCACTCACCAGGCAGACAGCTTTTATCATTCCTCCCGTCAACTGATATTGGCGTTGCGGTTCTCACCACGAAAACTGTTTAGGAGGGTGCCCTGCTGAATTCTTTATCAGGAACACACAGCTGGGGTTTACAGCCTCCCATGTGGGGAATGTAATCGTGTTTATGTAGGTGAAACAACAGGAGGTTTGGACATCCGATTACAGGAACGTAATTATGCTTAGAGAATGGGCGACAAAGGAAATGCAAGTGTGGTATACCACAACTCTCAAGCACATCTCTTGAAACGGGTACATGTACATCTATCATTATATTAATGATTTAGAAAGATGATAAGTAAATGAATACAGTAGATGTGCAACACATTGCTGTCTTTATTGTGGAAACGTTTTGCCAGCCAATGGCTTTATCATCAAAAAAAAAAAAAAAAGTGGAAGATGGATTAAGAGCGTTAGACTTATAGACGAATTCTATGTACCAAGATTCCAAGAAGCTTCTTTGTCAGACTATCATTATGAATGATTTAAAATTTGACTTTTTATTCAATACACCGATTTTAAGAACAGACACGATGAAGCCAGCGAAGCTAGGAATGAGTGATCCCATTGGCAAGTAGTGAAGAGTGAATAGGTAGTCAGAAGCTGGTATTCAACTACTGCAACCTGAACTACATGGGTAAGTAAATGCACACATGATTTTTTTCTAAAAAGTAAATAATATCGAATGCAGTATGTACTGGTTTGTTGACTGACATATCAAAAGGCTTCTCCTGGCACAATTCAGGTGACTTGATCGCAATATTTTATTCACATGAGGCATTACACATATTGCAATTCTTATATATTTTTGTTCATTGTTTTTATTTAGAAAATATAAAACTGTTAAAACTACGTAATGTCCCTGCCACACTACCCAGGTCGCTCGATATCTTTTCTTCTTCATATACAGTGCACTCTATTAACTTTGTTTACTCTTAAATTGTGATCGCCTAAAGATATAATATACCCTTAAACGCTAAGGAAATCTAGTATTTTTTTTTCCATTAATATTCCATAATAAAATGAATCACATGATTAATATACTCGATTTATCATTTCAGAGTTTCAAAGGTCATCATAAGTACTAAAATATGAAAGGAACCCATTACTAAGCAGAATTGCAGACTACAAAATATTAAATTTTGCATGAATGAAAAAATGTATCTTTAAATGTGAAAGAGAACATTTTAGAAAGGACTTAATTTTAAATGAGTTCTTGCTAATTGACAAGTTTTGCCTATTCGACACGACACACACACACACACACACACACACACACACACACACACACACACACACACACACACACACACACACCTGCCTTGGGCTTTACATTCATGACAGAAAAACATTTTAAAGCCATATACATAAGCATTATAAGACAGGTTTATTACACCATTCTTTATCATCAAGGGATGCAAGAGAATGCTGTCATGTACCAATGAAAACATTAAGTCTAGACGTGACAGCTGCATATTTTCCCTAAACTGTGGCGCCAGACGGCCAAGAAAATGTTTCAAACACACAAACAAAATAAGTGAAAAAATTAACAAATCCCACAGAAAGGTTTTGCTGTGGGAACTTTCCTCGTTAGCGCTGGAGAACTTTAATTAAACCTTGCCCATATATACCATGTGTTTTTTGAGAAATAACACGTCTAATTTTTTTTTATTTCAAAATAAAATTCTGCATGACACAAATGTGTTAACCTGAGCTTGGTTTAATTAAAACATTTAACGAAATTTAACATGGTTAAATTTGCGTATTTTCGAGCCGAGTTCGAGGTTAATGTTAATTTATTGTTCTGTAGTTTTATTTAACCATTGTAAAATTCTGAAATAATCATTTCTATATACAAGCATTTATTTTTTATTTTTTTTTTAGATTGAGCGCTTAAAAATTCATTCTCGTTTCACGAAGGGGGGAGTTATTCTGCTGACCTGGGTGATGAGAACCGCAAATCTCACCACTAAGCTAAGAGAGTACATGTGAATTTATATACACAGTTGACTTATCTGTTGCGAACCAATTTAGTACATCTACTATGTCTTGTATCTTATTTTCAATATTAAGATACCTTGTTATCTCATATAGGTTATTATACTATCTCGTAGGTTATTATACTATCTATATATTCCTCAGTAAGTGGACAATTAAGCATATAGAGTATATGAAAATGACCATAAAGCTCACTTTGCATCTAGTTTGATCATCTGTGCGTCTGCCAAACTGCCAGAAGTACTTGTAACCCAGCCTAAGCCTGGCTACCCGGGCTTATAACAGCATTCCATTGACATCCAGCTTCATTATTTTTCTCAATATAATTCCTAATGTTAGACATAAACCAAAGTTATAGTCCCCATTTTTATTCAGGATAATTTCTTTGGCTAACTTATTAACTTTATCTTGAAGGAATAATTCACCGTATAACGGAATATTTAAAAATTATACGTTTAGGCCAATTTCTCTGATTTTCTTGTATATATATATTCTCCAGTGAGTATGAAGCTAGTCATTATATTAATCAAGAATCAGGCACAGTGTCATAAGTCAACTTTAGTGTCATTAGGATGGCAAACATTGCAGTTAGCAGTGTAGACGCCCAGTTGTTAATTCTATGCCTAAGGAGGTGGCAACAAGAGCAGATGGAATCCTTTCAGTAGACTTGCTTAGATCTATCAATGTATATAATGTGTGATATATTATTACTAACAGTTAAGCGAGAAATTTCTTCTTGAACGGTCGTCTTTGCAAGTGATTTAAGGAAGGGATTACTAATGATAAGCTCCTCGGAAGGGGTATTCAGATTTGTGATGTTGAAAGAATACATTTTATATGGAGGGGTGACATGATCTTGTGTACAACGATAAAGTTCGCGCTGGTTATAGAACTTAATATGACTGCATGTCTTCACAACCCATTTAGATCTGTTTTATTTCTAGACATTTAGTAAGATTTGTAGCGACAGGGTCTGGTTCATGTTTCAACATACTGTAACGGAGTACAGGACAAAGTCGGAACCATTTAATGAAGCGAAACTCACATGTTCGAGGCTTGGGAGTAATCACGTCAGATCTCACATTCAAGGAATTAATGAATGAACAATGAATTAAACACACATGCAACAATTGGGTATCAATATTATGTTGATGTTTCGCCAACCAATGGCTATATCAATGCAATATAGGACAAAAACAGAAGACTGACGAGGTAGTAGATGAGGTAATCGGTCTGTCAGGCTGAGACTGATTACCTCCTCTTCTGTTTTTGTCCCTATATTGCACTGATGAAGCCAATGGTTGGCGGAACGTCTACATATTAATGAAACCCAGTCGTTACACTTGTGACTAATTGTTCAACTCGCCAATATTATATACCATTATTGTAAAGATCACAGCAGTGTTGACATTGATACCGCAAGGAAAATGAAATTCCGAATAACTAAAACTTAACAAACTAGATATGCTGAGCTAAGTCACTTACTTTCTCCAGGATAAAATACTGCTGTATACCAATGGCCGTCTTCAAGGCACTTTTGCGGCATGGAAATAGGCACAATGAGACTATTAGTTCAGGAATAAGGAAGAACACACTCGGTGTAAGAACGATAAGGTGATACAGGGCTAACAGATGGTAATTAGGGACTTGGTTTGAAGTTCTGAGAATATAGGTTGTACCATCCTCTCCAGGGACGGTTGATAATCTTTATTTAATGTAGTCATCCTCAACAATATTTAGACTCATAAATAAATTTCACTGACAAAATGTCATTGATAAAAATAATTCAGTACAAAAAATGCCCCCCCCCCAAAAAAAAAATGGTACCTTTCTTGAGTGGAGTGTGGCAGTTGTCACAGCTCCTGTCTGGGAGGGAGAGGTGTGTGACACAGCAAGGAGGCTCGATCTTCCTCAAGGGAGGGAAGGAGTGAAGGAAGGAATGACTGAAAGAAGGAATGAAGGAAAGAAGGAGGGGGAAGGTAATTTGATGCTCGTTAAGGCTTCTCAGTCCGAGGATTTAAACCCACTCTTCCTCTTCCTCGGATATACCTGGAGTATACCTGGAGTATACCTGGAGAAGGTTTCAGGGATCAACGCCCCCGCGGCCTGGTAGGTGACTAATCAAATCTCGATCCAAATTCTCTGTACGGTCCTACGGTTTTAGCCATTCCCCATAATTATCTTTTAGCTTCAAGCATATAACGTTTCACACATTTACATTTTTTTATAAAAAAATATAAACAATTATAAATTTGCAATGCAGTGTAAATTTCTCATTTCACTGAATTCTTCATTTGTTGTTTGTTATGTAATATTCTTTCTCAGTGGAGAGTTAAATATTTATATTTCTAATGAAGTATTTTCCAAGGTATTTTTAAACTGGAAGATCTATGCGTATATATAATAAGTTCTTCTAAATAGAAGTGTTACTTTGAACGTCAGTCTGTGCGTCACTCAACCAACGCGCAACTCCTGTCTGTGCGTCACTCAACCAACGCGCAACTCCTGTCTGTGGGTCACTCAACTAACGTGTAACCCCTGTCTGTGTCTGTGAGAGAGAGTAAACACAACACTCAAGGAAGACGTATTGGCTTTTTTTCCGTAATAGCAAGATATTTTCTTCACGTCAAGGAAATAAGGAGGAAACCTCCGTTCCGCTCTGGCTTCTCCACCGGAAACCACGCAGCGGAAACCTTCTTGAAGCGGCAGGTGTCATCTCGAAGACGTCGTCTAGGGTGCAGGCGGCGCCGGAAAATGATCTGGCTGCGGAGAACCTGAGTTTGTGCTCTTTTATCCTCCATGAACTAAAAATCACACACACACACACCACACACACACACACACACACACGCAGTGTGTGTGTGTGTGTGTGTGTGTGTGTGTGTTTGTGACCAGACAATGTCAAGCGGCTTCAGAAAGAGGAAACAGACGGATAGTGTAAACAACCAGCTATAATGTGCAAGTCAGTAGGAGGAGGAGGTCAGTTGCTTGACGTGTAGAAGACACTCAGTGCAGAAATAAATAAAAAGACAAACAACTTTATGCTAGAGACCAGTTTCACTGACATACAGTGTAAGGTACTCGGGGTTGCTGATCAGAAATAATTAAATCACGGAACGGGTAAGGTTTTGAACCCATGGCGTGAGAGTCTTAAAACTCACAGGCCAATGTGTGTGAGAGTTTGCAATCGTGTTATTGCGATTTCGTGAATCAGAAGTAATGTTGGAGCACCAGGATAATAGTAGTGCTGTCGGGGAACAGGTCAGTTGTTTCCTGACGTAGGGTCTTAGTCATATGATGACCCGCAGCTGGAGCTTTTGGTCATCTGACCGAGGAATTCCACTGGCTCACAAGTCCACCTATTTAAAACAAGAGCTAGCACAAGTCGAGAAATGGGACATTCTGTCTCAAAAGCCTGCTGAGTTCTTTGATAGGGTTAGACATAAAATACGAAAGAAATGGATGGATGAACAACATATGCTTAGGAAGACATTTGGCTCTGTACCACACAAGAGACTAAGCCAGAACAAGAGCAGGATTAACGGCAAGCAGAATACAGGTTTAACGACCTGTGGGATAACATAGTATCAAGAATGTCGTTAAGGAACCAACCGAATAAGGTATTCGGCTTATGGACAACTAAGAACCCTAAGATTAGCTCTCAGGAACGTAGCATGGATCCTTAACGACTTATATACGCATGGCTAATCTCGGAGTATGGCGCACCAGCATACAACTAATTCCAGATAACGTAAACTGGGAAACTAGAATTTTGGTTCCGAAAATAAGGAAAATGAACTATGAGAAAGAAAAATTATAATTTAACCTAGAATATACAAAAGTTTTTTCAAGATGACTCCCGAAAACATAACACGCGTGCAAATAAATCACACCACAGACACGCTGGTGTGGAATTACTCTGTAAGAACCTAGATTTGTGATCACAGTGGTGGCCCATGCTAACCTCCCTATGGTGTATAGAAATATACCTAGCTGGATGAATCTTCTTAGAGCCAGCTGGCCCAGTGGTTAACTGTTATGCAGGGTTCTGCATGACATTCCACTAGGTAAGATTACAACACGCGTGGTCTTGAGAGCATTGGTGAAATTTTTTACGCAGGTCGGGATCCCTAAGGAAATTCAAACAGATCAGGGGTCAAATTTTACATCTAAACATTTTCGCACGGTTTTGGGGGAGTTTAATATTAAAATGACGACCTCCACTGCCTACCACCCAGAGAGTCAAGGGGTTGTGGAGCGGTTTCACCAGTCTCTCAAAACTATGCTGCGGGCTTATTGTGCCCAGTACCAGAAGGACTGGGATGAGGGTATCCCCCTCCTTTTATTTGTCGTGCGGGACAGCACTCAGGATTCATTACGCTATAGTCCCTTTGAACTGATCTATGGTCACCAGGTACGGGGACCACTGACGATTTTGAGGGATTACTGGCTTGGTGAAGATTGTGAGGCTGCCCCCTCGGAGGATTTTCTCGCTTTCAGAGACCGTTTGGATCACATGAATTCAGCATCTGGCAGCTGCGAACCTGCGCATCAGCCAAACCAAGATGAAGAAACAATTTGACCGCAAGGCCGTGCCTCGTACCTTTGAAGTGGGAGAGGAGGTGCTAGCATTGGAGCCGGTGCCTGGTAATGCCTTAAAAGCAAAGTTCAGTGGACCGTACAAGGTAGTGGAAAAGGTCACAGATCAAAATTATAAAATTCACACACCTGGGCGACGGAAGTCTGAACGGATGGTACATATAAACAGGCTGAAAAGGTACCACCAAAGAGGTGTGGCATGTGTAAATATAGTAGGTGACCCAGGGGTGAACATTGATGCACAGGGGGCCACAGATGTACACCTTAGTAACAGGGCATTATTAAAATATCCTTCACAATGTATGTTAGGTCTTAGTAAGGAAAGGGTTGCTGAGATGGTTCGGCTTCTCTGGAATTTTGAGGATTTGTTTGGGGATATCCCTCGTGTAAGCAAGCTAAAGCCCCATGATATAGATGTAAGGGAATCTGAACCATTCGGCAGGTCCCTTACAGAATAAACCCCACAAAAGAGAAAAAGTATGGAGAAGGAGGTGAAATTTTTACTTGACAATGATTTAATAATACCAAGCGAGAGTGAGTGGGCATCCCCCTGTCTGATGGTTCCCAAACCAGATGGCACCATGAGGATGTGCACTGACTACCGTAAGGTTATTTAATAAGTAAGGCTGATTGTTTTCCTCTTCCTAGAATGGATGATGTCATTGATGCAGTGGGGGGAGCTAAATATGTAAGTAAGTTAGACCCTGTTGAAGGGTTATTACCAGATACCTTTAACCCCACGTGCCAGTGACATCTCTGCTTTTGTAACGCCAGATGGGCTTTTTCAGTACAAAGTTCTCCCTTTGGGCTTCGTAATGCACCCTCCTATTTTCAACGCAGAATGCAGGAGCTTATACGTGGCCTAAAGGGCGTGAGGTGTTATATTGATGACCTGGTTATTTTTAGCGACTCTGGTCGAGCATGTAAGGCAGCTTAGAGAGCTTTTCTCTAGGCTCGCTGGTGCTCAGCTCACATTTAAATTTTGGCAAAGAGTGTTTTGGGGCAAGCCAGGTAACTTTTCTAGGACATGTTATTGGCCAGGGGAAGGTGGCCCCAGTGAATGCCAAGGGGAGGCTATAGACAATTATCCTGTACCAAAGCCCCGGAAGGAGGGTTATGCGTTTTGTGGGCATGGTAACATTTTATAAAAATTTCTGTCCAATTTGTCAAAGGGTGATCTCTCCACTCACTGACCTGACTACCCCCAAAGTGTACATTTGTGTGGGATATGAATTTATCAGAGGGGCATTTGACCATGTAAAAGCTTTGCTAACAAGTGCTCCTGTGCTGGCTAGTCCTAATTTCACATTGCCATTTTCTTTACAAGTAGATGCCATTGATACTGGTGTTGGGGCTGTACTACTGCAAGAAGTAGAGGGACAATTGTTGCCAGTCAGCTACTTTTCGGCAAAACTGAAGAAACACCAGCAGAACTATGGCACCATAGAAAAGGAGGCTCTTGCTTTAGTGTTGGCAGTGCAACATTTTGAGGTGTATCTAACATCATCAGTTTACCCTATAACGGTGTATAGTGACCATAATCCCTTACGTTTCCTTCACTTAATGAGGAACCGCAATCAGAGACTTACGAGGTGGGCCTTGTTTCTCCAACCTCTTAATCTGGTGATTCATTATGTGAAGGGAACGGAGAATGTGGTTGCTGATGCCTTGTCTCGTGTTTAAAGTGCACAATGTAGTGTATAGATCACTTATCTATTCTTATTTTGCAGTGATTTGCGGTAGACGAGTAGATGGAACTCTGGACCACCCAAAGGAGAAGGGCAGGTTGAGCTGGAGCTGGAGGTATCAGGATTCCCTAGTGTGTGTGTATTTAGGGGGGTAGTCACATCAAAGGCCATGCCTAGGTAAGGTATGCTACGTTTTTTAGGTGTTGGCTGGAATGCCTCCCCTCTGTTTTATGTTGGTATAGGACTGTTGGGACCTAAACGTTTTAGTGAATGTGGGGCTGGCGGTGATGCCCTCCACTGTTTGGGTCATGTCTTTTGATCCGAGGTGTTTTGGTTCTCCAGGACTCTTTTTTCAATTTTTCCTTTTTGGATCACCGCTGGGGTGACTCCAGGGTACTTGGAATGAAAGTAGGTTGCGGCCTGCGAGGTCCCCTTTCGGGGTCTTCAGTGATGACTCCAGGGTTTTACGGCGCAGTCCCACCAACAAGATTTATGTGCCTATCCCCAACCGTTGTTTTTGGGGGGCCTGATATTTTCCCCTCTCCTGTGCTCTCCTGATTCTCGCAGAGGTGTGTCATAGGGGAAACCCGTTTTGTTTACTAAAAGATTGCTGTGAGATGGGAGTGATAATGTGAGTTGTTTTCTCCGTAGAATTTAACATGTAACAAAATTTTTTTTCTTTTCTTTGAACTCCTGGAAAATGTACTTACTGTTTTTAAAGTTTTTTTTTGGTGGCACCTACAGTTTTGGTCTGCCTTGCAACATATGAACTTTGGTGTTACTTCATTTAAAACGGCATTCCTTTAGGGGCACTTTTGTACAAAGTTTACTTGCTTGTTTATAAGTTTGCTTGAGTAATTTAGGTAAATGCATCAACGCCAGTGCCTGGCCAGCGCTGTGTTGTAATGGTGCCTTTTCCTAAAACAGCTGTCTAAGAGTGTGACTGTGAGCTCGTTGGGCATAGAACTTGATCAATTTTATGTTCGATGAGTTTCATATGTCTGCCCAAACTAGTACCTTCAGTTTGTAAATATGGCATATTTGTAGTACCAAAAGACCGTGATTTTGTATGGTGGTCATTCCCCAGTTATCATTTTGCCAGTTGCCTCAGACCTTAATATGCGGTTATTTTTTTTTTTTTTTTTTGCCCAGCGGTGTCCGTAGGGACCCCGCTAGCGGGGTGAGACCTATGGTCTGGGGGTGGGGGTGTTAAAGCAGGGTTTCTGAAAGACATCGTAATGTACATTTTAGTGGAGAAGTGTGCCATAATAAATATGAATATTTATAGTTGCAAAGAATAATTTTATAATTTTTAATGTGCATTTGGGGGTACTGTAAAGTACTCTAAACTGTAATTATAAAGAAATTCTGTTAATGATTTATTTTCCAAGGATTGTTTGGGTACGCGGAAGTAAGGTGGTTTGAGAGAGTCACGTGACGTTAGCTGGTGTGTAGAGGCTGGCGTCGGAAAATGCTGTGTATTTAAGATAAGTTTGTAGTTGTACACTCATTTTGGTTTATCCAACTCAAGCCATAGGCTCTCATAGGCTTTTCCTGTATGTTCACCCAGGGCTCTGACATGGTCAAGGG
>NC_069412.1:22479251-22551751 GCF_026875155.1 Cherax quadricarinatus | reverse complement strand
GTTAACACCATTAACGAAGGAAACGGTGATAAACGAGGCAGTGAGTAGCAGCAACAACGGCAGGGAGAGAGAGAAAAATACTGAAGGTTCACCTGGCAAGGTAGAGAGACTTCAGCAAGAACTTCACTCACTGAACAACGACTTCAGGAGGAATGTCACTGAATGTACGGCTTCAGCAGGAATGTCACTGAAGGAACGACTTCAGCAGGAACGTCACTCACTGGAGGAACGACTTCAGCAGGAATGTCACTCATTGAAGAAACGGCTTCAGCAATAATGTCACTCACTGAAGGAACGACTTCAGCAGGAATGTCACTCACCGAAGGAACGACTTCAGCAGGAATGTCACTGAAGGAACGACTTCAGCAGGAATATCACTAACTGAAGGAACGACTTCAGCAGGAACGTCACTCACTGAAGGAATGACTTCAGGAACGTCACTGAATGAATGACTTCAACAGGAACGTCACTCACTGAAGGAATGACTTCAGGAACGTCACTCACTGAAGGAATAACTTCAAGAATATCACTGAATAATATCACAACAGCCAAGAATTTAGAGTTTCAGACAGAAACAGCAGCGAGCTGTCATACCCTGGCTGAGACATAACGTATACCTGGATACCGTCTAACTCGTTCTCACATGAGAGAGAAGCGTTCATATTTTAACGTTTTTTACGTTTCCCTTCGTTGTGCGACGTAGCGCAAGCCTTTCCGGCGTGTTTACTCGTGGTTAAATAAACGTTTCAGTAGGTTTATGCACACTAAATAAACCTAAATAAACTTGACCTTACTATATAAAGAATTTAATTTGAAGAAAATGATACGTTTAAAAACTGACGTTGATAAAAACGTTAAAAACTGACGATTTAATACGAGAATGTGTGTGTGTATATATTCAACTACGTGGAGTGAGTGACATAAATGCTGGGAACCCAGCAATTTGAAACGCATGTAGCCTTTTATTCGTCGATGTTTTGCCCTTTAAAGGGCTTGATTAATCCATGTCAACGAGCTTTTTAGATTGCAATTTATAGATAGCTATTTAGATTTAGCAAAGCTACATCAGTATAATTAAGGGTTGAAAAAAACTCATTGTGTCGTGGTGACATTAGCTGAATCCCATTGTAGCTACAACATTTGCCAAGAAAATACATCGTAATGATAGCAACTGCATTATAATGTATTTGTTACATTTAGTAAGAATATATAATGCTGGGAACTCGCTGCATTCTACATCAAGTCCCCGACAATATTTTGTTAGTAGGCTTGGATTTGAGGAGGACCTGCCTAGTATGAGCCAGTAGATCTGCTGCAGTGTTTTTCCTTTATGATCTTATGTTACACAGAAACACCCACATTGTGAACTTCCCAGAAGCAGGATTTATCATCAAAGAAAGTGACCATCGTAGCAGGTTATGTCCTTAATCCGCCGTAACAGCTACTAAATAACACTAATAAGAAATAATATCAGGGTCATTCATAATCTCCGAAGATTCAGCAAGGTTTGGTCTCCCTGTGACTGAATACTGCGTTCACCTCACCTCACTTACTCTTCTGGTTACTCACACGGGACTTCACGAGCTCATTCTTTCACCTCAAGAACTTCTCTTTAGGCTCCATATATGACTAGATAATGGTCCAAATCGGGTCGAAATCTCATAAGTTTCGGTTTCCTATGTACAGGTTATTTGTGTATTTACCCACGTCTTATTTGTGCAAGCTGATAAAACCTTTAGTGGGCGAAACGTCTTCACAATAAAACGCTATAACCTGCGATATCCGTCTTGTAATAATGTTGCAAGAGCGATACGTTGCCACAATAAAGTGTCAGAAAAGCTGTACAGGTGTCCTTTTACCTAACGTAATGTCAGTCTTATTTACACACACTTTTTCTGTTTGCATTTTTGTGCATACTTTGTTTCTACTGTTAGTCCCAACAGTAGAAATACAGAAACACAGCATATTTAAAGTGAAACAGTGAAAAAAGCGTGTGACTATTAAGCCTCGGCAACAGAAGAGGCGGGTTGGAGAGTGTTAGCAATAATTGCCTCAGTAACATTATAAGAAACCTGAGAAGAAATGACTTCATCCTGTCAGTGACAAGAGTTGTTGTGCAGTGCTAATGTAGAAAGTGGCAGACGAACTTGCAGCAGTAACAACAGGAGCGACAGCATCAACAGCAGCAGCAGCAGCAGCAGCAGCAGCAACAACACCAGCACCAGCACACTAGCAACATCAGTGTCAGCAGCAGTGGCAAGAACAGTAAGCAGCAGGAGCAATAACAATAACATCAGGAGCAGCAACAGTAGGGGTGGTGGTGGTAGTAGTAGCAGCAGCAGCAGCAGCAGAAGCAGCTACAGACAGAAGAAGCAGTAGCCGTAGTAGCGGCAACAGCAACAGCTACATCAGAAGCAGCAGCAACAACAGAAGCAGCAGAAACAACAGAAGCAGCAGAAACAGCAGCAACAACAGAGGCAGTAGAAACAGCAGCAACAACAGAGGCAGCAGAAACAGCAACAACAGAAGCAGCAGCAGCAGCAGCAGCACTTAGCAACACCAAGCAGAGGAAATCGCAGGTAATCAAGGGATACCCAGGTGGCCCTATTAATTACCTGGTGATAGGTGATGCATAGCTCGTATATTTGTACCTGCTTGTAGCCCCGACTGGCACTAGACACGCACTAGACTGGGGTGTAGGGAAGTGGGCAGAGGTAGGGGAAACTGGGTAGGAAAGGGACGACAGGGGGAGGGGTGAGTGCTAAAGACGTGTGAGAGGGTTGGTGAGAGGATGGGACAGAAGGGTAAAAGAATCAGGAGAGAAATGACCGTTGGAAGGGAGAAAGGTGGTTATTGATGGTACGTCTCTGGTAAGGTAAGCTGGAAACTTAGAGAAGGGATTACTGTATATATACAGATACATATAAATATTATACATCTCCTTCCTTCCTTCCTCTCTCTCTTTCTCTCTCCGTCCCTTTCTCTCCGTCCCTTTCTCTCTCCATCCCTTTCTCTCTCCATCCCTTTCTCTCTCCATCCCTTTCTCTCTCCATCCCTTTCTCTCTCCATCCCTTTCTCTCTTCATCCCTTTCTCTCTCCATCCCTTTCTCTCTCCATCCCTTTCTCTCTTTTCTCTCTATTCCTCTCTCTCTCTCAGGTGCACTTCGAAACTTTCGATAATTTAGGTCACTCTTCCACATGAATGCATGAACAATCTTTGAGCACACAACGCCATTGTAGAGCCCCACTCTACAAGCCAAGCTAGGGAAAACTCAAAAACAACCAAAGATATACCATCAGATTGTTATCAGAGGAGAGAGGACTGAACAACGTGGAGAGATTGAGCTGAGAGAACTGAACAACGTGGAGAGATTAAGCCAACTAGGTTTCGTGCCCCCGTGGAAACTTGCATCAACAGGCGATGTGATCACGACATTAATAATATTTTGAAATTTCTTGCTCTTTTTTTTATGAAATTCTAAATCCGTGTGCGTCATTAAGTGCAAGGAGTGTTGAAGGCTCAATCACCAGCTGCCTGAAAAGCTCAGACTGCTGATATCCTTATATTCCGGAAAAAAAAAAATGATTGAAAGGATGGACACTGTATAAGGGTAAGATCCAGAACCACGAAAACTAAAGGAAAATCAACAAATATCCTTGCCATATGTGGCATGCAAAGAGTACGTAACCTTTATTCGGCGCATGTACACACCCTCATTGAAAGGCTATCTACCCAGCCAGTGAACCAGTACTAGGGTCACGATGGGGCCCCATCGTTTGATCAGTACCCAGGATCAGCCAATGAGAAGATGGTTCTGGCAATCGCAGAGGTGTTGTGGGCACCACCCGTCTGTCTGCCCTTGTCATTTCCATACTAGAGCTGGATAACTGGTTGAGCACGGTTGTCCATTCTGTCTCCAGTCTGTGTCTTGGCCTTGCTTAAACCGTGTTGTACACATGCATTTTCAAACTGTATATACTGTACATAGTTGTAAATATTCACATTGCTCTTGGTGAAGTAAAATATATTGCAAAGTCATTCAGCTGTGTTTGTTCTGCTCATCGCTCCCCGTTACACCCAGGTTAACAGGCCCTTATTGTCCCTGGGTTGTAATATCATACAAAAGTCGTGAATGGCTTCTTAACAGACGGGACAACACACAATTGGGATGCTCTAGTCAGTAACACATTAAAGGCGAATTCTGTACAGAGGGTCAAATGCGAAAACGACAGAGCTGTTGTTGAACGCCACTCAGTATACAGTAAGATTACGATTGACCCAAGAACCAAAGCTCAAAGAAACCATCATAGATGGAGTGTCTGTGTAACTGATGGGAGAGAATTAAAAACTCTAGGTTAAGGAGAAGTGAAGGCGAGCTACCTACATAGATTTAAGAGCAGATACAATAATTGTCCGCGGGACAAGAAAACGGCCACGCTAGTGGATTAAAGGCTAAGAGAAGAGGCTGAGAGCTGGAACTCACCCCCTGTAGACACAACGCGGTGAATATATAAACACACACACACACACACACTCGTATACATAAAAACGCACGAAGAAGTATACACGAAAAGGCATCTTGAAAAACATGCAATACATATTGACCTGTGGCAATATAATCCTGGCTAAATGAACTTGTTACGGCTCACTGGTTCCAAGTCTTTTAAAACTGGTATTGGTAAGGGGGTTTAAAACACGCGGCCTGGGCGTCCAGGGTCCATTAATCACGAAAGTGCTAAAAATGAAAATTTCCACGTTTACATTACAGTGTGTTTGTGAGCCATGGTAGAGTGCGAGGATGGGCAACCCTAATCTTGTTGATCCCGGGAAGGGAAATTTAAAGTGAAACGAAGATTGAAGGGGGGGGGGTCTTGACTTTCAAAAGCCACTTAGAAGTAGTATGGGCTCGGTTTTCGATTTCAGTTTTTTTAAACATCTCGTATTAAGCGGTTTGGTGTAGGTTAGGGGGAAACGTCACACTTTTTCGATCCAGAAATTAGCCAAATTTAATTTTATTTCAATTTAATTTGTTTGGAGGTTACAAAGGCAAGATTTGATGGGCTATAATTTTCCAAAGTCTTAAAAAAAAATCGGGGTTTCATGTTGCCAGTGAGCTCACACAAGTGTTTTTTTCCTATGGAAGTATTTTTTATGAAATTACATATCCATTTCAGACGCAATATCCCCAAATCCAGTGTAATGTTCCTCGTTCTTTTTTAAACGTTAAAAGTGCATTTCCCTTTAAAGACAGCGACAGAGACGTTTAAAGTCCCTATACCTTCCTGTAGATTTCCATGTATTGTTTAAAATAGTAATTTTTAGGCAGATTTGGGTGCTGAATTTCCATCTTCATCCCTCCAGTTCCCCGTAATCTTTGACTTCCGTTTCTTTCTTCCGGTGCCAGTCATGTCGCAAACTTATTGGATTTGTCCAAACCATACCCCCGACCGGGATTGAACCCGCGGTCATGTGTCATGTGTTTTGTGCTGTTATGAATTCCATGCTGGAGCCTCGAATTAGAAAACTGACTGAAACTTAATGATTCTGACCACTTCTGTAATTATATCGTTCAGTGCTAATGTAATAGCACTGATGGATTTATAAGTACTTTTGGTATTTGATTTCGTGAGGTGGTAATTGCTAGATCTTTCTCAGTATTTGCTGCTGAGAAGCATTCTTTCTCCCGTATATCATTTTGTTCGGCTTCCTTATTATCTCGCCCGTATAAAATTGTCTTGTATTTGCTGTGGTTCAGGCTAGGTAACATTTTAGTATTTAGTAAACTTAATCGTTCTGAATTATAATCTTCAGCGCTGCGTCGTCAGTGAACAATGATGAAGACTGCTATAGTGCTACATACACTCCTCGGGGATCATCAGTGTACGTCAAAAACAGTGTAAGTCTCAGCATTGAGCCTTGTTTTACACTGCTGGTTACGTTCGTTCAGTCAGGAACTATGCTCTTCTCCATGATCTTCTGTTTCCTTTAGTTTCCAATCCAGTCGTGAAATGGTAATGACATGATTGTAAACCACTCATCCAACGGACTACTAGTTTTAGCACCGATTTGCCATGGGCTCGAATCCTTATACCACCTTTAATCTTGCATGTTACTTTCGGCTATATTTAATTTGGGTATTAATTTTCCTTTAGCGAACCCTCTTTAGATACAACCGCTGCTACGAAATGAAAGATAGAAAAGACGGGTTTTCGCTTTCTTCATTTCATAAAACCTACATAACCACAACGTTGCTGCAACGGGCCGTTTGCACAGGCCTTTCTTCAAAACGAGGAATCGTTTTTGGTTGGGCACATTGTATGTGATTGGTGGGTGTGCTTTGGTTGCTTTCATGAGCTTGCGAGTATTTGAGCATAAACCCTCCAAAACTCCCCCAAATTTGTCCGCGAGGAGATTTTCTCCCCTCTTGCCCTTGAATACGACCCCAAAGGTTATTTTTACGTAGTGTGATGAACCTTTGCGTTACCCGCATTTACAACCAATAAAAATCCTTGACATTCCCACGAGCAAGCAAGCTATTACACGGGTCTATAGAAATTTAAACACTCAGAGGTCTTTAGAATGTCAGTAGTCAGTGATCTTGGTAGTAAAGACCTTCTTAGAAAGGGATATAGAGGCTCCTTAGTCCTAGGATATACAAATTTCATATACCAGAGTCGGTATGTAATGTACAAAGTGGGAAGTTTTTTGAGAATAGGGCAGAAAAATGTATGATTTGTGGGTAAATTTGTGTTGATAAAAAAGGAGGGTGTAAAACATTGTTTGAAGGAAACTTAGGAAGGAAATATTTGAAGGAAGTGTTGGGCCGGGTATGTTTTTGAAGGAAAGGGATAGGAAGTGTATATTGAGGGAGGGGAAGGCGGGTAGTTTGTGAAGGAAAGGATAGGAGGTAATATTTGAGGGAAGGGTTGGCGGGTATGTTTTGAGGGAGAGGATTGAAAGGCAACTTTTTTGAAGGAAGGGATGGCCAGAATTTTTGAAGAAGGGAGCCGATGGGAATTAGAACAAATGCAATTCTTTTAATTGAAACAAACTTTAAACGGAGGAAAGTGGAAGTGTGTTTTGCTGGTCTCGAGGAATAAACAAGGGGAAGAGAGAGGAGAGAGAGAGAGAGAGAGAGAGAGAGAAGGAACAAGAACAAGAACAAGATAGAGAGAAAGAGAGAGAGAGAAGGAATAAAAGAAAGAGTGAGGAATTAATGAGAAGAGTCGTTAGGGATGATGCACGTAAACAACGGGAAACAGCTTTGACCAATGTTATAAATTAGTTTGAAGTTGCGTGGCACTGATAAAGGCAGTGGTCGGGAATAATGCCAACCTTGGAAAGGCAGGTCCTGGAAACGCTCCACCACCAAAAATGGGAATATTATTGACGATAAGGGTCTTTTTTTTTATTCTGTTGTCTGTCCTTTTTAAACGCTTTCCTGCTCTTTCAACTACCTTTTTTGGTAGCTTTTAAACGTCTGTTGTGTTTTGCTTTTACCAGTTGCGTTTTAGCCGTTTTTTTAAAATTTCGTTGTTGCACTTGTGTGGTAAGTTTGGTGTAATAAAGGTTGGTGTATTGTAACTTGAAGTGTAAGTTTGTGTAAGTGTTTTGCAAATAGTGGTTTGATGTATGTAGTTTGTGTAGTGTAGTTTTCAGTAACAAAAGTAGGGGTGTAGCAAAAGTGTAGTTCGTGTATGTAATTTCTTGTAGTATAGTTTTTGGTGGTCATTTGCGTTATAATTTGTTGTTTGGCCTGTGTTGGTCTTCGCGCTCGTTTAGCCCCCTGTAGTTCTGTTTTTTTATTGTTGTGACCGTCGAACCCTTTTTTCTCTGGCTTTTGAAGCAACTTTGAGCACTGATTCAGGGGAGAAACAAGGGAGCATGCGTGTTACTAAATGGGTTGGGTTTCTCCCCGATATGAACTTTAGGGAGCCAAAAGCGGTACTGAAGCGTGGTGTTCCGCTGATATGAAGCAAAAGGAGGCAATAGCGTGTACTGATGGGTTTGGTGCTCCGCCTGATAGAAACTTAGGGGCATGCGTGTACTAAAGGGTTGATGCTCCGCCTGAATGAAACATAGGAGAGCAAGCGTGTACTGAAGGATTGGGTTTTCCGCCTGATACGCAAACTAGGGAGCATAGCGTGTACTGAAGGGTTGGTGCCCCGCCTGAAAAGAAACATAGGGAGCATAGCGTGTACTAAAGGGGTTGGTGCTCCGCCTGATATGAAACAAGGGGCATAGCGTGAAACTGAGGATTGGTGCTCCGCCTGATATGAAACATAGGGAGCATAGCGTGTACTGAAGGTTGGTCCCTCCTCCTGATATGAAACATAGGGAGCATAGCGTGAAACTGAAGGGTTGGGCCGCCTGATATGAAACATAGGGAGCATAGCGTGTACTGAAGGGTTGATGCTCCGCCTGATATGAAACAGGGAGCATAGCGTGTACTGAAGGGTTGGTGCTCCGCCTGATATGAAACATAGAGAGCATAGCGTGTACTGAAGGGTTGGTGTCCCGCCTGATATGAAACATAGGGAGCATAGCGTGTACTGAAGGATTGGTGCTCCGCCTGATATGAAACGTAGGGAGCATAGCGTGTACTAAAGGGTTGGTGCCCCGCCTGATATGAAACATAGGGAGCATAGCGTGTACTGAAGGGTTGGTGCTCCGCCTGATATGAAACATAGGGAGCATAGCGTGTACTGATGGGTTGGTGCTCCGCCTGATATGAAACATAGGGAGCATAGCGTGTACTGAAGCGTTGGTGCTCCTCCTGATATGAAACATAGGGAGCATAGCGTGTACTGAAGGGTTGGTGCTCCGCCTGATATGAAACATAGGGAGCATAGCGTGTACTGAAGGGTTGGTGCCCCGCCTGATTTTAAACTTAGGAGCAAAGCGTGTGCTGAAGGGTTGGTGCTTCCGCCTGATATGAAACATAGGGACATTAGCGGTACTGAAGGGTTGGTGTCACCTGATATGAAACACAGGGAGCATAGCGTGTACTGAAGGGTTGGTGCTCCGCCTGATATAAAACACAGGGAGCATAGCGTGTGCTGAAGGGTTGGTGCTCCGCCTGATATGAAACATAGGGAGAAATAGCGTGTACTGAAAGGGTTGGTGCTCCGCCTAAATGTGAAACTTTAGGGAGCATTAGCGTTGTGCTAAAGGGTTGGTGCTACGCCTGATATGAAACATAGGGAGCATAGCGTGTAGTGAAGGGTTGGTGCTCCGCCTGATATGAAACACAGGGAGCATAGCGTGTACTGAAGGGTTGGTGCTCCGCCTGATATGAAACACAGGGAGCATAGCGTGTACTGAAGGGTTGGTGCTCCGCCTGATATGAAACACAGGGAGCATAGCGTGTACTGAAGGGTTGGTGCTCCGCCTGATATGAAACATAGGGAGCATAGCGTGTACTGAAGGGTTGGTGCTCCGCCTGATATGAAACACAGGGAGCATAGCGTGTACTGAAGGGTTTTGGTGCTCCGCCCTGATATAAACACAGGGAGCATAGCGTGTACTGAAGGGTTGGTGCTCCGCCTATATGAAACACAGGGAGCATAGCGTGTACGAAGGGTTGTGTTTCCGCCTAAATAGAAACACAGGGAGCATAGCGTGTACTGAAGGGTTGGTGCTCCACCTGATATGAAACACAGGGAGCATAGCGTGTACTGAAGGGTTGGTGCTCCGCCTGATATGAAACACAGGGAGCATAGCGTGTACTGAAGGGTTGGTGCTCCTGCCCTGTATGAACACAGGGAGCATAGCTTTTACTGAAGGGTTGGTGCTCCACCTGATATGAAACACAGGGAGCATAGCGTGTACTGAAGGGTTGGTGCTCCGCCTGATATGAAACAAGGAGCATAGCGTGTACTGAAGGGTTGGTGTTTCCGCCTGATATGAACACAGGAGCATAGCGTGTACTGAAGGGTTGGTGCTCCGCCTGATATGAAACACAGGGAGCATAGCGTGTACTGAAGGGTTGGTGCTCCACCTGATATGAAACACAGGGAGCATAGCGTGTACTGAAGGGTTGGTGCTCCGCCTGATGTGAAAGGGGAAGAAGATTAACGCTTAAAAAAAATTTACCCTACCAGTTAAATATATGTAAGTCTCTCTCATTCATCATGTTGTTGTCAGAGGTGTGGGAAGGAGGAGGTAGAGGAGAAAGAAGAAGAGGGGGAGGAAGAGTAGAAGGATGAATAGGAGGAGGAAGAGTAGAAGGATGAATAGGAGGAGGGGGAGGTAGAGGAGGCGTAGAAGGAAGAAGAGGAGGAGGAGGAGGAGGATCAGGAGGAGAGTATACACTGGAATGAAGAGCATAGATAATTTTTTTTTTTTCACTAGAATGTTTACTGTTATATAAATAAAGAGTTACTATTACGTATTTATGTATTACGTATTTTTTTTGGATTAACATGTCTGTATGGGAGAATTCCGACATAAACCGTTTCTAACACTGAGGTTATGGGGGTGACACCTGTTGCTTGGTGTAACACCAGACTCTACACCAGCCTCGTAACACAACCCACTTTAAGCAAAGAAAATCTTTTTTTCTGAGACAACGTTTCGCTCGAGACCTTCATCAACGGTCCATTCAAGGAGACTTTTATCATAAGCGAAACGTTTGTCTTTAAGGCTTATTCAAAATGAGTTTGTATTATCCATATCTGTCGTGACTCTGCCGTCCTCCAGCCACGATGGTTCCCAACATGTGGGTCGCGGACCCCTGACCAGCCTGCTGATATAATTCAAACGGTCCGGAAAATAATTTGTAGTAAACACTGCTTTTCCATATCATGTATTTCCACAATTAACGGAGCGTAACGGAGCATAAAATTGCAGCTATTAGCATGCGAGATATAATAAAAAAAATGGCTAAACAGGAGTTAGCACACTGGAAAATGTTTTCCTGCATGTAGGAAATTTTTTAAGTCATTTTTTTTTTCCAGAAAAAATCAGGAATTCTCAAGAGTCGTTGCGACTCAACTTCAGAGTTCGTTTTAGCACAAGAAATCGGGACTCAATGTGAATATTTTAGTAAAATGTTGAATGCACATATAAAAATATTTGTAAACAAGTTACCTGCGGAATTATTGTTGAATATCAGGAGTTTGTCCACGAGTTTCTTCGACCCGGATTTGATTCTCGGCTGAGACAGTGAGAGTAGCCAGAGTAAACAGAGAGTGAGAGTAGCCAGAGTAAACAGAGTGAGAGTAGCCAGAGTAAACAGAGTGAGAGTAGCCAGAGTAAACAGAGTGAGAGTAGCCAGAGTAAACAGAGTGAGAGTAGCCAGAGTAAACAAAGTGAGAGTAGCCAGAGTAAACAGAGAGTGAGAGTAGCCAGAGTAAACAAGAGTGAGAAATAAGCCAGAGTAAACAGAGAGTGAGAGTAGCCAGAGTAAACAGAGAGTGAGAGTAGCCAGAGTAAACAGAGAGTGAGAGTAGCCAGAGTAAACAGAGAGTGAGAGTAGCCAGAGTAAACAGAAAGTGAGAGTAGCCAGAGTAAACAGAGTGAGAGTAGCCAGAGTAAACAGAAAGTGAGAGTAGCCAGAGTAAACAGAGAGTGAGAGTAGCCAGAGTAAACAGAGAGTGAGAGTAGACAGAGCGAAAATGAACGAACTACACTTTCTAAGGTGAAAGTGGATGGAGACATCCACCTTGAACATCTTAATGGCAAATCATCTGTTGCATTTGTTGCTCGTCTTAAGGCAAGACCACGTCTACTCTGCAGGTTTCTTCAGACGAATACAAAGGTGACAGATCGTACAGACAGAAGCAGTGACGCGGAAAACATGACGTGATCATCCCGTCATCCTCCAAATAGTTGTATCTAAGTGATTCACCAATGATTAGTTCAAACACTTCATTCACTCAATGTAAAGTTTGGTACGTTGCATTCCTTAGTAAGGCGAATGCCTGCGCATTCCTATCAACCCGACTGATTAAGAGATCAAGACGCAACTAGTGGTCGGTAGCTGGAGCCTCGACTGCTGTGCGCTGATCCAACACGGGCTTAGGGCTTTATGAAATGCAAAATTATTTTGGATAGGCAGTAGACAGAATGTAATTTGTAACGTGGACATAGATTAGAAATGACATTTCTAAAAAAAAACTATACCTTTAAAGATATATTTTTTTCATTAGCGTTAAGAAGGGAAAGTACAGAGTATAGTGCTACCAACACTTACATGGGTGTGAAGCATAGGTTGTAAACGCTGCAGCGAGGAGGAGGCTGGAAGCAGTGGAGATGTCGTGTCTATGGGCAATGTGTGGTGTAAATATTATGCAGAGAATTTGTAGTGTGGAAATTAGGAGGTGTGGAGTTACTAAAAGTATTAGAGGGTTGAAGAGGGGTTGATATGCAAGACACATGCAACAGTTAGGTGTGTTTATTCCGAAACGTTTCGTCTACACAGTAGGCTTCTTCAGTCGAATACAGAAGAGTTTAGTCCATCACCCATGAAGACGTAATTTTGAGGTGGTAACTCCGTCACCCTGGAAAAGAGTTTTGCTCGATAGTTTTCAACAGCGTGAAGGTAAGCAGCAGTGTGGTGACTTATATACTGTCGGAAGGTGAGATGCAGTTCACTAGTAGAAGAAAGAAGGTAATCATTGAGAGAGCAACGTCACTCTCAAATCCATCCCTTCTCGGCTTGAAAAAGTTGACAAAGGTGTTTTCTGTACCAAGATACTGTTCTGTTGCAGTGTCTGAAGAAGCCTAGTGTGAAGGCGAAACGTTTCGGAATATAGATACCTAACTGTTGCACGTGTGTTTTATCAACTTATCGGTATTATATACCATTTTTATATTCACTCAAGAGGTGTTGTTGAGGTGGTTTGGTCATTTAGAGAGAAACAAAGCAGAATGACTTGGGGAGAGCGTATAAATCTGTAGTGGAGGGAAGGAGAGGTAGGAGTCGTCCTAGGAAATGTTGAAGGGAGGGGATAAAGGAGGTTTTGGGGGCGAGGGACTTGAACTTTCAGCAAGCATGCGTGAGCGTGTTAGATAGGAGTGAATAGAGACGAATGGTTTTTGGAACCTGACGAGCTTTTAGAATGTGAGCAGGGTAATATTTTGGGAAGGAATTCAGGGGAACCGGTTAGCTGGACTTGAATCCTGGAAGTGGGAAGTACAATGCCTGCCCTTTAAAGGAGGGGTTTGGGATATTGGTTGTTTGGAGTGACATCTAAACTGTCGTATTTGAGCGCCTCTGCGAAGACAGTGATTATGTGTGAGTGATGATGAAAGTGCTGAATGGTGAAAGTTTGTTTTAAATATATAATATTATAAAATATATATATATATATATAATAATTAAACGCGGCCGAATAGTAAAAATTGGCCAATTAGCAAGTACTCATTTAAAATTAAGTTCTTTCTAAAATTTTCTCTTATATGTTTAAAAATATATTTTTTTATTAATGCTGATGTAAAAAATTTTTAATTTTGCGCCAAAAGGAACTTAGAAAACTTACCTAACCTTATTATAACAAGGGGCAATTTATTTTAGCCTAACCCAAATAAATTAAATTTTTGAATTGTTACAATAATTTAAATACTAAACAAACACGTGAAATAACTATATTTTTTTTGTTAGGTTCAGAATGATTTTGGCGAAAATTATTGCTTACACAATTTTCACTTGTCCTATATGGCAAAATTAGCGTTGCTATTTAAGCCAAGATGCAAGTTCTGCCTATTTGGCACGACATATAAAATAATATAAATATATATATATATATATAATATAATATATAAAATATATATATATATATATATAAAAATATATATTTATAATAAAGATCAAAGAGGCTGTAATAACAAATAAGTAATACTCGGTGGTGATGCAGTTTTGCTTCTCTCGTTCCCATTCCAGTCGAGGCGGAATATGCAAAAGCTCTCTCCCATTCCCATTCCAGTCGAGGGAGAATTTCCGAACCCTTGGAAATCTTTTCGGTGATATGTCGAAAAAATTTTAATGTATTCTGTTGCAACATAACAGATTGACTGATGTTGGATGTGTATTAGGTGAGGCAAGGATTGATACTGATGAATTTGACCTGAGTTAGGTATGGATTGATGATGATGGATGGGTACTGGATATAGCAAGTACAGATGCTGATGGACGTATGTTGGGTAAAGAAAGACTTATTGTGGCTAGGTATCGGATGAAGCAAAGACCGATGTAATATTATATGTACGTATGTCGTGCCGAATAGGCAGAACTTGCGATCTTGGCTTAAATAGCAACGTTCATCTTGCCATATAGGACAAGCGAAAATTTGTGTATGCAATAATTTCGCCAAAATCATTCTGAACCTAACGAAAAAAATATATTTCACTGTGTTTAGTATTAAATTATTGTAAACAAATCTAAAATATATTTAGTTGGGTTAGGCTAAAATAAACTGGGCTTGTTATAATAAGGTTAGGTAAGTTTTCTAAGATTCTTTTGGTGCAAAAAAAAAATTTTTTAACATTAACATTTAAAGAAAAATATATATCTTTAAACGTATACGAGAAAATTTTAGAAATACTTAATTTAAATTTAGTTCTTGCTAATTGGGCCAGTTTTGCATATTCGGCACGACATAATTTTATATAATTTTAATATATATATATATTATATATATATATATATATATATATAATATATATATATATATATAAAGTATTAAAAGTTTATGGTAAATTTCGAGAAAGGGGTTTGACAGCTCTAGACAAACAATGTCATACCCTGTTTATACTACAGATCGACCAACGTTGGGTGAATTACCGTACGAAAATACTTGTTTATAAAACCAACGCCCACAAAATAACAAAATAATTTAAAATTTTTCTTTATTATGTGATAGTGACCACGAAGTGAAAGGGAACACGAAATCAACTCTGTTTCCGTAGATACTAATATGGAATTAAATAGAAATTTTACAAGGCGCGCGCACGCACACACACACACACACACACACACACACACACACACACACACACACACACACACACACACACACACACACACACACACACACACACACAAATGACGACATATATAATACTGAGAGGAATTGACAGGGTGGATAGGGACAGAATGTTTCAGAGATGGGACACAGCAGCAAGGGGTCACAGCTAGAAGTTGAAAACTCAGATGGGTCACAGGAACGTTAGGAAGCATTTCTAGAGTCATAGAGTTGTCAGGAAGTGGAGCAATATGGAGAGTGATGTACTGAAGGCAGGATCCATACATAGCTTTAAGAAGAGGTATGATAAACCTCATGGAAAAGAGAGAGAGTGGACCTAGTAGCGACCAGCGATGAGGCAGGGCCAGGAGTTGTGAATCGACCACTGTAACCATTAATAGGTGAGTACACACACACACAGACACACAGTTATATGTATGTAATAGAATGAAAATTAAAACTGACAGAGTTATGTTTCACCTCGGGTTACAACAATGATTAAACAATGGGAAGTTTTAATTAGGAATGTAAGAGATATACTACATGATAACAGGGATAAACACGAAAGAGAAGGATGTGTGGACTTCATACTTCTCGCTTAAGAAAGTCTCTGGTAAAGCATCACTAAGATATCTACTCAAAACTGAAAAGTCAAGCAAAGGGGTAAACAGAATATTAAAAACATGGATTAAGGAATACGTCAGTGGTCAGTCGTCACGTGAGGTCACAGACCCTGAGCTGCTTTGGGGATTAGCGTGGACGGTTACAAAGCATGGCTTGCTGCTGCAGTGTTTTAAAAATTGAGGTTGGAGAGTTGAAGGAGGAGGTCTTGCTTCTCCAGAAGGAGATTAGGAGGCTGAAAGTCCACCTCAATGGGTCTGGGAGAGAGTGTGAGATGGCTGGAGTTGTGGGGAATGAGGCTTCTAGCAGTGAGGTGCAGTCTCTCTCGCTGTGAGGAGGCTGTAGGTGGGGAGGTAGCAACGGCTACCAGCAGTGAGGTGCAGTCCAGCACCTGCTACAAGTGGCGAGTGCTAACCAGTAATGGGAGGAGAATCAGAATAAGGAAAGCTAAGAGTGAAGATCTGAAGGTAGGAAATCGCTTCTCTGTTCTTCAGGATAAATGTACTTCAGTGGCCAGTGAAAGTAAGGGTACTACTGCCCCTGCTAACAGAGGTAAGCGCATTCTTGTGGTTGGTGACTCTCAGGTAAGATATATTGACCGTGCTTTTTGTAATAGGAATAAGAAGATGAGAGATAGTGTGCTTCCCTGGAGCTGGTGTTGGGGACATAGTTAACAGGCTGGATAATATCATGTCAGGTAATGGGAACAAGCCCATTATCTGTCTGAGTGCTGGTGGAAATGATATTGGGAAGGGTAGGAGAGAAGAGCTGCTGGATAAGTACAGGTCAGCTATAGATTTCATTAAGTCTAAGGGAGGGGTCCCAATCATATGTAGCATATTGCCTAGAAGGGGAGTAGGAAATGAATGGTTGTCTAGGGCAATTGGTGTAAATTGCTGGCTAGACAAATACTGCAAGGAACTTGCAATCCCATTCATTGACAACTGGAACAACTTTTATGGCAAACATGATATGTATGCAAGGGATGGGGTACATCTCTCTCTGGGGCTGGGGTAGTAGCACTTGCAAACTCAATTGAGAAGGCCATTGGTGAAATGCCTATGATTTTAAACTGATAGAAGATAGAGGTATGGGTGTGTGTGGGAAACAAGCAGGTTGCAATACTAGGGTTGGAAACAGTAAATGTATAAAAAGCATTCAGCATGAAGTTATAAATAAAGGCAATAGATCAGGTCAGCAAAGGGGGACAGCAGAGGGCAGCAAGGGACTAGCTCCCTTAAGGTTTACTATACTAATAGCAGGAGTGTAAGAAATAAGATAGATGAGCTAAGATTAATTGCAAGTGCAGGAAACATAGATATTATTGCTATAACAGAGACCTGGCTCAATCTGAAAGATAGAGAGATGCCCTCTGAATGTCACATACAAGGCTATAAATTATTCCACACTGACAGGGTCAACAGGAAGGGTGGTGGAGTAGCGATGTATGTCAGAGACAATCTAAATTGTTCTGTTAGACAAGATATAAAATTAGAAGCGTCAGCCACTGAATCTGTTTGGTTACAGCTTCTGAGGGCCGAGAAAAACTAATTTTGGGTGTGATTTACAGGACCCCAAATCTTGATAGGGAGTGCAGTAAACTTCTATGGGACGAAATTTGTAAGGCATCTACATACGAAAATGTTGTGCTAATGGGAGATTTCAACTATAGACAGATTGACTGGAGCAATTTGACAGGAAATTTAGAGTCAGGTGACTTTCTTGATACAATCCAGGATTGTTTTTTAAAACAGTTTGTGACAGAGCCAACTAGGGGAAATAACCTCCTTGACCTGGTTCTTGCCAGTAGGGAAACACTAATTAATAATCTTGAGGTTAATGATGAGCTTGGGGAAAGTGATCACAAATCACTCAGTTTTAATATATCATGGAATTCCCCTAATAATGGCAATCAAGTCTCCATCCCTGACTTTCGCTTGGCTGATTTCATAGGACTGAAAAATTACTTAGGTGGGCTGAACTGGAATGACCTGACTAAGGGTCAGGTAGGTGGTGATGGTTGCCGATATGACGCTTTCCAGGGCATAGTTCTAGCTGCTCAGTCAAATTATGTTCCAAATAGGGAAATCAGATCAAACAAAAATGATGCTAAATGGATGAACAATAGATTAAAATATCTGATTGGTCAAAAGAGAGGAATATATAGGCAAATCAAAAGAGGAGAGGGGCAATTAAGAAATCAATACATTCAGTTAAAGAGAGAAATAAAAAAGGGAATTAGAAAAGCAAAAAGAGATTATGAGGTTAAAGTTGCAAGATAATCGAAGACTAACCCAAAAGGATTCTTTCAGGTATACAGAAGTAAGATCAGGGACATGATAGGCCCACTCAAAAGTTCCTCGGCTCAGCTCACTGACAGTGATAAGGAAATGTGTAGAATTTTTAACACATACTTCCTCTCAGTTTTTACACAGGAGGATACCAGCGATATTCCAGAAATGATAAATTATGTGGAACAGGACGATAATAAACTGTGCACGATTAGGGTCACAAGTGACATGGTCCTTAGGCAAATAGATAAATTAAAACCTAACAAATCCCCAGGCCCTGATGAACTGTATGCAAGGGTTCTAAAGGAATGTAAAGAGGAGCTTAGCAAACCTTTGGCTAATCTTCAACATATCACTACAAACTGGCATGGTGCCAGATAAGTGGAAAATAGCAAATGTGATACCTATTTTCAAAGCAGGTGACAGGTCCTTAGCTTCGAACTATAGACCAGTAAGCCTAACCTCCATAGTGGGAAAATTTATGGAGTCAATAATTGCCGAGGCAGTTCGTAGCCACCTTGAAAAGCATAAATTAATCAACGAATCTCAGCATGGTTTTACAAAGGGGCGTTCCTGCCTTACGAATTTATTAACTTTTTTCACTAAGGTATTTGAGGAGGTAGATCATGGTAATGAATATGATATTGTGTATATGGACTTCGTTAAGGCTTTTGACAGGGTCCCACATCAGAGACTATTGAGGAAAATTAAGGCACATGGAATAGGAGGAGAAATTTTTTCCTGGATAGAGGCATGGTTGACAAATAGGCAGCAGAGAGTTTGCATAAATGGGGAGAAATCAGAGTGGAGAAGCGTCACGAGCGGTGTTCCACAGGGGTCAGTGTTGGGCCCCCTGCTGTTCACAATCTACATAAACGACATAGATGAGGGCATAAAGAGCGACATCAGCAAGTTTGCCGATGACACTAAAACTAGGCCGTCGAATTCATTCTGACGAGGACATTAGAGCACTCCAGGAAGATTTGAATAGACTGATGCAGTGGTCGGAGAAGTGGCAGATGCAGTTTAATATAGACAAATGCAAAGTTCTAAATGTTGGACAGGACAATAACCATGCCACATATAAACTAAATAATGTAGATCTTAATATTACGGATTGCGAAAAAGATTTAGGAGTTCTGGTTGGGCATAATCCTGAAACCAAGACAACAGTGCATAAGTGTTCGCAGTAAAGCTAATAGAATCCTTGGCTTCATATCAAGAAGCATAAATAATAGGGGGTCCCGGGTGTTCTTCAACTCTATACATCCTTGGTTAGGCCTCATTTAGATTATGCGCACAGTTTTGGTCACCGTATTACAGAATGGATATAAAGCTCTGGAAAAATTACAAAGGAGGATGACAAAGTTGATCCCATGTATCAGAAACCTTCCCTATGAGGATGACTAAGGGCCCTGAATCTCCCACTCTCTAAAAAAGACGAAGAATTTAGGGGGGATATGTTTTGAGGTGTATAAAATGGAAGACAGGAATAAATAAGGGGATGTAAATAGTGCTGAAAATATCTAGCCTAGACAGGACCCCGCACAAGGGTTTTTTAAGTGGAAAAAATCGGGATTCAGGAAGGATATAGGAAAGTACTGGTTTGGTAATAGAGTTGTGGATGAGTGGAACAAACTCCCAAGTACAGTTATAGAGGCCAGAACCTTGTGTAGCTTTAAAAATAGGTTGGATAAATACATGAGTGGATGTGGGTGGGTGTGAGTTGGACCTGATAGCTTGTGCTACCAGGTCGGTTGCCGTGTTCCTCCCTTAAGTCAATGTGACCTGACCTGACTAGGTTGGGTGCATTGGCTTAAGCCGGTAGGAGACTTGGACCTGCCTCGCATGGGCCAGTAGGCCTTCTGCAGTGTTCCTTCGTTCTTATGTTCTTATGTATATGAAGAGTGAGTGGGTACGAGGATATAACGAAAAATGATCAAAGAAGCTTTGCTAGAGCTTAACCCTGAGAGTGCAGACCTGGGAACACTGACGAATGGTTAAAGAGAAAGGCACTCATGTAAATCAGACAAGAAAAAAGACGTAGGAGGAACCATTACTCCAAGCCGATTTCCTGCAGTGCAAATATAAAAAAAAAACTCAAGCAGTACGTGCTAAACTGACAAATTTACGAATCGAATTTCGAATTGAAGGTGAAGACATTTCAGTACACTACCAAGCATGCGCAACCAATCTTTGAGAACGTTGCAAAAGAATAGAACTCAGATATAGTTGAAAACAGTGTGCAACTCCAGAAAGTTGAGAAATGCGCATGAAAACTGGTACTTAAACTAAGAGGCATGAATTGTGATGAACTACACGAGAGCTACATTTCTGTCCCTTAAACATTAGTGCAGATAACCACTCATTTTTTTTTAAATGTCACTTTTACAAGTTAACTGCTATTATCCTACCTCAGCTCATTTCACAGCCCACTCCAATCTAATGTATGCTACCACCTACCACAATTGTCCACTAACACCCAGGTACCTTCTAACTGCTAAGTGAAAGGGTGTAAGGAAGATGCCCAACATTTCCACCCATGTTGGGGATCAAACCACGGATACTCAGTATGTGAGCCGAGTGCGCTATGAACCAAGCCACGGGACACTTTAGGAGCTGAGTTAGTCAAGGTAACCAACTGAAGGGGTAACCTGGACTAACCCATCAGGAGCTGGGTTAGTCCAGGTAACCCCTTCAGAAGGTGACCTTCTTCAGTTGATTGGTATCTGGACTAGTCCATGTAATCTCCACCTTACGGCGATTATATTGTGTACTCGTGTTCTCACAACCTGCCAGATTAACGTTGGAGGCTCTCCTGTGCGTCCCGTGGGATGAGAACGAACACATACCTCGCACTCCAGGTGTAAAATGAATTGGCTTATATAATGAGAGTGCTTAAATGTGTAAAAAAAAAAAGGATATTGTACGAGGCTTTATTGGGTTGTATGTTCGTTTGAAAGGTTCTCCAGACTGATTAGCGAATATATCATAGCAAATTGAAATTTCTGCTGCGGCTCCACGAGTGTGGTGTTATTTGTTTTGTTGTTATATATATATATATTATATATATATATATATATATATTATATATATTATATATATATATATATATATAATATATATATTATTGCGTGTGTGTGTGTGTGTGTGTGTGTGTGTGTGTGTGTGTGTGGTGTGTACTTCGTACTTGCATACTTTTGCACACGTCCGTGAGCGCGAGAACGGATTCTTGTACGCGTGTGTGAGTGTGCCTGTGTGTGTGCGTGCATTGTGTGTGTGCGCCTGTGTGTGTGTGCGTGCATTGTGTGTACACTCACCTAGTTGTACTCACCTAGTTGAGGTTGCGGGGGTCGAGTCCGAGCTCCTGGCCCCGCCTCTTCACTGATCGCTACTAGGTCACTCTCCCTGAGCCGTGAGCTTTATCATACCTCTGCTTAAAGCTATGTATGGATCCTGCCTCCACTACATCGCTTCCCAAACTATTCCACTTACTGACTACTCTGTGGCTGAAGAAATACTTCCTAACATCCCTGTGATTCATCTGTGTCTTCAGCTTCCAACTGTGTCCCCTTGTTACTGTGTCCAATCTCTGGAACATCCTGTCTTTGTCCACCTTGTCAATTCCTCTCAGTATTTCGTATGTCGTTATCATGTCCCCCCTATCTATCAGTCTGTGTGTGTGTGTGTGTGTGTGTGTGTGTGTGTGTGTGTGTGTGTGTGTGTGTGTGTGCAACATTCCAGCTCGTGTTGAATGTATGTAGTATGGAAATGTAAGAGAGCGTCAGGTGCTAGAGGCATTAAAGCTAGTCCGTGTGTGTGTGTGTGGTGTGTGGTGTTGTGGTGTGTGTGTGTGTGTGTGTAACGGAACGTGTCGTGGAGATTATAATAATCACTACTGACGTCGTTTTCCCGTACTGCGAATTTTGCCGACTACGTGAACGTGTATGCACGCTCAGGGACTCGTTTATTGTCTTCCAGTGTGAGTTAGCGCTATACTTGCTTTAATAATGTGGTCTTGTGCCATGTAGCAGTCCAACACTGCAGTAATGTGGCACACGCATGTACACACACACACACACACACACACACACACCACACACACACACACACACACACAACACACCAGAGAGAGAGTGGAGGATGAGCCAGCAAGACTGGATCTTGTGTTCACCCTGAGCAGTTCAGACATTGAGGACATCACTTACGAGAGGCCCCTTGGAGCTAGCGATCACGTGGTTCTGAGTTTTGATTATATAGAGTTACAAGTGGAGAAGGTAACAGGAGCTGAAGGGGACAGGCCAAACTGTAAAAGGGGGGACTACACAGGTATGAGAAACTTCCTGCAGGAGGTTCAGTGGGACAGAGAAATGGTAGGAAAATCAGTAAACGAGATGATGGAATATGTGGCAACAAAGTGCAAGGAGGCAGAGGAAAGGTTTGTTGCCAAGGGAAACAGAAATAATAGGAAGACCAAAACGAGTCCTTGGTTTACCCGAAGGTGTAGGGAGGCAAAAACTAAGTGCAACAGAGAATGGAAAAGGTACTGGAGGCATAGGACCCAGGAAAACAAGGAGATTAGTAGAAGAGCCAGAAACGAGCATGCACAGATAAGGAGGGAGGCCCAGCGACAGTATGAAAACGACATCGAAAGTCAAATCTGACCCGAAACTGCTGTATAGCCACATTAGGAGGAAGACAACAGTCAAGGACTAGGTGATAAGGCTGAGGAAAGAAGGTGGAGAACTCACAAGAAACGATCAAGAGGTATGTGAGGAGCTCAACACGAGATTTAAGGAAGTATTTACAGTAGAGACAGGAAGGCCTCTGGGGGGACAGACCAGATGGGGACACCAGCAAGGAATACACCAAGTGTTGGACGACATACATACAGATGAAGAGGAGGCGAAGAAACTGCTAAGGGACATCGATACCTCAAAGGCAATGGAACCGGACAACATCTCCCCGTGGGTCCTTAGAGAGGGAGCAGATATGTTGTGCGTGCCACTTACCACAATCTTCAACACGTCCCTGGAAACTGGGCAACTACCTGAGGTATGGAAGACGGCAAATGTAGTTCCCATTTTTAAAAAAGGAGACAGAAAAGAGGCACTAAACTATAGACCTGTGTCATTGACGTGTATAGTATGCAAAGTTATGGAGAAGATTATCAGGAGGAGAGTGGTGGAGCACCTGGAACGGAACGAGAGTATAAATGCCAACCAGCACAGATTCATGGAAGGCAAATCCTGTGTCACAAACCTTCTGGAGTTTTATGATAAAATAACAGAAGTAAGACACGAGAGAGAGGGGTGGGTTGATTGCATCTTCTTAGACTGCAAGAAGGCCTTTGACACAGTTCCTCACAAGAGATTAGTGCAGAAGCTAGAGCATCAGGCGCATATAACAGGAAGGGCACTGTAATGAATCAGAGAATACCTGACAGGGAGGCAACAACGAGTCATGGTACGTAATGATGTATCACAGTGGGCACCTGTGACGAGCGGGGTCCCACAGGGGTCGGTCCTAGGACCAGTGCTATTTTTGGTATATGTGAACGACATGATGGAAGGATTAGACTCAGAAGTGTCCCCGTTTGCAGATGATGTGAAGTTAATGAGGAGAATTAAATCAGATGAGGACCAGGCAGGACTTCAAAGAGACCTGGACAGACTGGACACCTGCTCCAGCAAATGGCTTCTCGAATTTAATCCTGGCAATTGCAAAGTCATGAAGATAGGGGAAGGCCACAGAAGATCACAGACAGAGTATAGGCTAGGTGGTCAAAGACTGCAAACCTCACTCGAGAAAGATCTTGGGGTGAGTATAACACCGAGCATGTCTCCGGAAGCACACATCAACCAGATAACTGCTGCAGCATATGGGTGCCTGGCAAACCTGAAAACAGCATTCCGATACCTTAGTAAGGAATCGTTCAAGACACTGTACACCGTGTATGTCAGGCCCATACTGGAGTATGAAGCACCTGTTTAGAACCCGCACTTGATAAAGCACGTCAAGAAACTAGAGAAAGTACAAAGGTTTGCGACAAGGTTAGTTCCAGAGCTAAGGGGAATGTCCTATGAAGAAAGATTAAGGGAAATCGGCCTGACGACACTGGAGGACAGGAGGGTCAGGGGAGACATGATAACGACATATAAAATACTGCGTGGAATAGACAAGGTGGACAAAGACAGGATGTTCCAGGGATGGGACACAGAAACAAGAGGCCACAATTGGAAGTTGAAGACACAAATGAGTCAGAGAGATAGGAAGTATTTCTTCAGTCATAGAGTTGTCAGGCAGTGGAATAGCCTAGAAAATGACGTAATGGAGGCAGGAACCATACACAGTTTTAAGACGAGGTTTGATAATGCTCATGGAGCGGGGAGAGGGAGGGCCCAGTAGCAACCGGTGAAGAGGCGGGGCCAGGAGCTAAGACTCGACCCCTGCAACCACAAATAGGTGAGTACACACACACAAAGCTGGTTCCAGAGGTAAAGGGAATGTCTTAACGAAGAAAGGTTAAGGGAAATCGGTCTGACGACACTGGATGACAGGAGAGTCAGGGGAGACATACAAAATACTGCATGGAATAGACAAGGTGGGCAGAGACAGGATGTTCCAGAGATGGGACACAGAAACAAGGAATCACAATTGGAAGATGAAGATTCAGATGAGTCAAAGGGATGCTAGGAAGTATTTCTTTAGCCGCTGAGTTGTTAGGAAGTGGAGTAGTCTGGCATACGATGTAGTGGAGGCAGGAACCATACATAATTTCAAGACGAGGTATGATAAAGCTTATGGAGCAGGGAGAGGGAGGACCCAGTAGCGGTCAGTGAAGAGGCGGGGCCAGGAGCGGCATAGAGGCGAAGCCTAGTGTATTTATTTTTAAACGTAATTTTAAACGCATAAGACAGTACAGTGGGAACCAAGAGATCGGGTACATATGCAATACATATGTAGTACATACGTGGGAAATAAGGACTGTTTACATAAACATACGCACACACACTAGGTGAGAACAGGCTCTGTTGTTATGCACTTGAATAGCTGTAGCACGCCGCGCGCGCGCGCGCGCACACACACACACACACACACACACACACACACACACACACACACGCACACGCGCGCGCACACACGCACACACACACGCGCACACACACGCACACACACACACACACACATGCACACACACACACACACACAGCACACACACACACACATGCACACACACACACACACACACCACACACACACACACACACACACACACACACACACATGCGCCGCACACACACACACACACACACGCACACACACATGCACACACACACACAACACACACACACACACAATGCACACACACACAGCCTAAAGAACTAAAGAACATTTTGGGATTGACAACAGAGACTGCTACCTCAGCCACAAATAAGGGGGCTGTAGGGAAAGAAGGAGCAAAACTGCATGTAGAAGCTCAATCAGTGAAGACTGTAGTAAATGAAAGAGCTAAGCTGTATGTGGAGGCCCTAACAGACCACAGCAGAGCCCAGGGAAAGCCGAGAAGGGAAAATGACAGGCCACTGAGCCCAAGTACATTAGCTAGTGAAACTGAAGAAAGGAAAGCAGCAATGGAGGAAATCAAATTGAATGAAAGGATACACAGGGATATGCAGTGGGAGAATGAAAGGGTGGGTCAGTCTTTGTGTATGGGCTCCAGGAAGTTGAAGGGGAAACATATGAAGCAAGAAAACAAGGGAAAAGAAAGCAATTGAAAGCATCATGAAAGCAATAGAAGATGACATGACCCAGCTGGAAAATTTTCAGAGAATACGGGGGTTTGTAAAAAAAGAACCCGGCCAGTGAAAGTGACCTTCAAGGCAGAATCGACTCGGAACAGGATCCTGCAGGAGAAAGCATGATTAAGGGACATGCCGGTATACAGGAAGGTGTATCTCGACAGCGACAGAACACAAGCAGAAAGGCAGAAACAGAGATGGTACAAAGGCGAAAGGAGGAAAGAGAGGGGATGGAGAAGACAGACAGGAGATCCCAGACACAGGAAGATCAAATACAACCTCCCTCACAACTTCCTATAGAAGCCTCCCAACCAGGTCAACCTCAGTGCAACCAAACACTCTAAACCAAAACACCCATGCCACATCCAATGCCCCCACCCACTGCATTACAAACTCCACCCCCACAGCAACAACCCATAGTTCCTTATCAGGTCTCCCACTTCCCCAACCCCAATACACCTCCCAGACCACAGTCTTAGAAAAGAAGTTGAAGGTGTGGTTTACAAATGCAGATGGAATAACAATAAGTATGAGGAGTGGCACGAAAGAATCAAGGAGACATCCCCAGACATAATAGCACTCACAGAAACAAAACTCACCAGAATAATGACAGATTCAATCTTTCCATCCGGATATCAAATCTCAGGAAAGACAGAGGGAGGAGAGGGGGAGGAGGAGTTGCACTGCTCATTAAAAACCAGTGAGGGTTTGAGAAAATGGAAGGAATGGATGGCATGGGCGAAAGGGACTACTTAGTAGGAATAATCCAGTCTGAGGGACATAAGGTGATAATTGCAGTAATGTACAACCCACCACAGAACTGCAGGAGGCCAAGAGTAAATACGATGAGAGCAACAGAGCAATGGTCGACACACTAGCCGAGGTGGCCAGGAGAGCACACATGGGGGGAGCAAAGTTACTAGTTATGGGTGATTCAATCACAAGGAGATTGACGGGAAAACCTGGAGCCCCATGGGGTCCCGAAACATGGAGAGCCAAGATGATGGATGTGGTACTGGAAAACCTCATGCATCAACTGTTAGAGACACTACCAGAGAGAGAGGAGAGGATGAACCAGCAAGACTGGACCTTGTATTCACCTTGAGTAGTTCTGACATCGAGGATTCATGTATGAAAGGCCCCTGGGAGCTAGTGATCATGTGGTTCTGTGCTTCGACTACATAGTTGAGCTGCAAGTGGAGAGAGCAGCAGGAATAGGGTGGGGAAAACCAAACTACAAAAGGGGAATTACTCAGCTTGAGGAACTTCTTTCAAGACATTCAGTGGGAGAGGGAACTGACAGGAAACCAGTACAAGAAATGAGGGACTATGTGGCAACAAAATGCAAGGAGGCAGAGGAAGGTTTGTTCCTAGGGAAACAGAATAATGGGAAGAACAGAACGAGTCTTGTTCACCCAAAGGTGTAGGGAGGCAAAAACTAGGTGTACTAGAGAATAGAAAGGTACAGAAGACAGAGAACTCAGGAAAATAAGAGATTAGCCGAATGAGCCAGAAACGAATATGCACAGTAAGAAGGGAGGCTCAGCGGCAATACGAAAAATACATAGCATCGAAAGTAAAGACCTGACCCGAAGCTGTTGTACAGCCACATCAGGAGGAAAACAACAGTCAAGGAACCAGGTAATCAGACTGAGGAAGGGTGATGGGAATTCACAAGAAACGACCGGGAGGTAGTCAGGAGCCTCAACACAAGATTTAAATAAGTATTTACAGTGGAAACCAGTAGGACTCCAGGAAAAACAGAGCAGGGGGGTGCACCAGGAAGTGCTGGATGAGGTACATATAACCCAAGGGGAGGTGAAGAAGCTGCTATGCGAACTTGACACCTCAAAGGCGGTGGAACCAGACAACATCTCTCCGTGGGTTCTTAAAGAGGGAGCAGAGATAATGTGTGTACCGTTAACAAAGATCTTCAACGCATCATTTGAAACTGGGCAACTCCCCGGGGTATGGAAGATGGCAAATGTAGTCCCAATTTTTAAAAAAGGAGACAGACATGAGGCACTAAAATACAGACCTGTATCACTAACGTGTATAGTATGCAAGGTCATGGAGAGATCATCATGAGGAGAGTGGTGGAGCACCTGGAAAGAAACAAGTGTATAATTGACAACCATCATGGTTTCAGGGAGGGAAAATCCTGTGTCACAAACCTACTAGAGTTTTATGACAAGGTGACAGAAGTAAGACAAGAGAGAGAGGGGTGGATCGACTGCATTTTTTTGGACTGCAAGAAGGCCTTCGACACAGTTCCTCAAAAGAGGTTACTGCAAAAGCTAGAGGATCAGGCACACATAACAGGAAAGGCACTGCAATGGATCAGAGAATACCTGACAGGGAAGCAACAACGAGTCATGTCACGTGACGAGGTGTCAGAGTGGGCACCTGTGACAAGCGGGGTTCCACAGGGGTCAGTCCTAGGACCTGTGCTGTTCTAGGTGTATGTGAATGACATAACGGAAGGGACAGACTCAGAAGCGTCCTTGTTTGCGGACGATGTGAAGTTAATGAGATGAACCAAATCGGATGAGGATCAGGCAGGACTACAAAGAGACCTGGACATGCTACAATCCTGGTCTAGCAACTGGCTCCTTGAGTTTAACCCTGCCAAATGCAAGGTCATGAAGATTGCGGAAGGGCAAAGACCGCAGACACAATATAGTTTAGATGGCCAAAGTCTGCAAACCTCACTCAAGGAAAAAGATCTGGGGGTGAGTATAACACCGAGCATATCTCCCGAGGCGCACATCAATCAGATAACTGCTGCAGCATACGGGCGCCTGGCAAACCTACGGATAGCGTTCCGATACCTCAGTAAGGATTCGTTCAAGACTCTGTATACCATTTACGTCAGGCCCATACTGGAGTATGCAGCACCAGTTTGGAATCCACACCTAGTCAAGCACGTCAAGAAATTAGAGAAATTGCAAAGGTTTGCAACAAGACTAGTCCCAGAGCTACGGGGATTGTCCTACGAAGAAAGGTTGAAGGAAATCGGCCTGACGACACTGGAGGCCAGGAGGGTCAGGGGAGACATGATAACGACATATAAAATACTGCGCGGAATAGACGAGGTGAACAAAGACGGGATGTTCCAGAGATGGGACACAGAGACAAGAGGTCACAATTGGAAGTTGAAGACTCAGATGAATCAAAGGGATGTTAGGAAGTATTTCTTCAGTCATAGAGTAGTCAAGCCATGGAATAGCCTAGAAAGTGAAGTAGTGGAGGCGGGAACCATACATTGTTTTAAGGCGAGGTATGATAAAGCTCATGGAGCAGGGGGAGAGAGGACTTAGTAGCAATCAGTGAAGAGGCAGGGCCAGGAGCTATGACTCGACCCCTGCAACCACAAATAGGTGAGTACAAATAGGTGAGTACACACACACACACACACACATGCAGACACACACATGCAGACACACACACACACATACAGACACACACACACACGCATATACAGGATTTAACACCTTCCTGTGAAGTGACCCTCTAACCCTTCCTTTCCCCCCCCCGGCTCTCTCCCTCTCCTCTCCTCCTCTCTCTTCCTTCCTCTCTCTCTCTCTCTCTCTCTCATCCTCTCTTCCTCGCTCTCTTCCTCTCTTCCTCTCTCTCTTCCTCTCTCTCTTCCTCTCTTCCTCTCTCTCTTTCTCTCTTCCTCTCTCTCTTTCTCTCTCTCTTCCTCTCACTCTTTCTCTCTTCCTCTCACTCTTTCTCTCTTCCTCTCTCTCTCTTCCTCTCTTCCTCTCTCCCTCTCTCCCTCTCTTCCTCTCTTCCTCTCCTTCTCTCTCTTCCTCTTCTTTTTTTTCTCTCTCTCTCTTCCCTTGTCACTCCCCCCTTCTCTCTTACCTTTTCCCACTCTCACTGGTTGGGACTCGCAGGAATCAGGGATCAGATGACAATGGTACTGGTAGGGAGGAATGGATGGAGGGGCAGTGGAAAAGGATAGAGCAAGAATGGGAGAGAAAATTAGGAGAGCTTTCTGAAAAATGGAGAAAGAGCTCTCTGTGAAATGGGAAAAGAGATTGAAGAAGGAGACGAAGAATTGAGAGGCACAAGTCGAGACTGCAGTAGCCAGGGTAAAGGTCCTAGAATTTGAGATAAACAGGCCGAAGCAAGTCTCAGGTGTAGTGACCAGAGAAGACACACCATACGAAGCTGAGAGGCTGAACAGGAAGGAAGGAGATATGAATTATGCTAAGGTCATATCAGCCTGCAAAGAAGGGCCAGGGAGTGGAAGGGAAGAGCAGATGGGTGCAGATTGAGAGGGAGATAGGTCGAATGCTGAGGCACAACCATGCTACCAACAGCCGCTGGAAAAATCAAGGGAGAAAATGACCATATACAGACAGGAACCAGAGTCAGAGGGAGAGGCAATGGGAGGAGGAAAGGGCAAAATCAGTGTTTATCCATGGGCTTCGGGGAGAGAGCAGAAAGGACACACACTGAAAGACGGCAGGAAGAAAGAAAGGAGATTGAGAAAATCATCACGGAAATAGGGGGAGAAGACATGGACGAGATTGTAAATTTTCAGAGAATAGGGGGGTACTTGAAGGTGAGAAACTGACCGATCAAGCTGATTCTCAGGACAGAAACAGTGCGGAACAGGATCCTCCAAGAGAAACCACAGTTGAAAAACTCGGAAGAGTACAAGAAGGTGTTCCTAGACAGAGACAGAACACAGAGAGACAGCAGCTGAGGGAGACGACAAAAAAGCGAAAGGAGCTAGGAAAGGAGACAAGGATGGAACCAGCAGAGGTCAGTCAGAGCAGAACAGAGCAGCAAGGGCAAGCACACACACAACTATCCTCAGAACCCCACAACCTATCACACCATCCCAACACACAATACAATCCATACCCACAGCTTCCACCCAACCCCCAACCATAGAATCCCACAGTATGCTACCAGGTCTCCCAACCCCACAGGCCCCCCAAACCACAGTGTTGGAAAGGAAACTGAAGGTATGGTATACAAACGCTGATGGAATAACAAACAAGTGGGAGGAATGGCACGAAAGAGTCAGAGGCATCACCAGACATCATAGCGATCACAGAAACTATTACAACCCAGGATTCCAAATGGCCTGTTACCCCGGGTGTAATGGGAGCAAATAAACACAGTAGAAAAAGTTTAGACTTATATTATCCTTCACCAATTTATAACAGCAATATGTACACTATGTACAGTGATAAGTATAGTGCACGCCACGGTAAGCAAAGCAGAAATAGAAGCCACAAGATAGCAGACCGTGCTTCAACCAGCTCTAGAATGGGAATGACAAGGGCAGACAGGAGAGCGGTACCCACATAACCTCTGCAATTGCCAAAACCATCTTCTTATTGGCTAGAACCTGGTCACTAGTTGAACGACGGGGCCCCATCATCAACTCTTAGCAACCTGGTTCGCTGGTTGGGGGAGATAGCCTGTAAATGAGGGTGTGTCCATGCGCCGAATAAAGGTTACGTACTCTTTGCATGCCACAGAAACCAAGCTTACAGGTATGATAACAGATGCCATCTTTCCAGCGGGATACCAGATCTTGAGGAAAGACAGAAGGAACAGGGGGGGGTGGAGGAGTGACATTGCTGGAATTTTGATGAGCTGGAGAGAGGAGACAGCGGAGAAGAAAGTGATTGCATAGCGGGAACGCTTCACTCTGGAGGTCATAAGGTGATAATTGCAGTGATGTATAACCCACCACAGAACAGCAGGAGGCCAAGGCAAGAGTATGACGAGAGCAATAGAGCGATGGTTGGCACACTGGCTGCAGTGGCTAGAAGAACTCATGCATGCAGGGCAAAGCTCCTGATCATGGGTGACTTTAACCACAAGGAGATCGAATGGGAGAACTTGGAGCCACGGGGGCCAAGATACATGGAGGGCTAAAATGATGGAGGTGGTACTGGAAAACTTCATGTACCAACACGTAAGGGACACTACAAGAGAGAGAGGAGAAGCTGAACCAGCAAGACTGGACTTAGTATTCACCTTGAGTAGTGCAGATATTGAGGACATCACATATGAAAGACCCCTTGGGGCCAGCGATCATGTGGTTTTGAGCTTCGAATACACAGTAGAGCTACAAGTGGAGGGGGAAGCAGGAAGGCCAGGACAAATGAAGCCAAACTACAAGAAAGGGGACTACACAGGAATGAGGAACTTCCTGAATGAGGTTCAGTAAGACAGAACTGGCAGGGAAGCCAGTTAATGAGATGATGGAATATGTAGCAACAATGTGCAAGGAGGCTGAGGAGAGGTTTGTACCCAAGGGTAATAGGAATAATGAAAAAGCCAGGATGAGCCCATGGTTCACCCAAAGATGCAAGGAGGCAAAAACCAAGTGTGCTAGGGAATGGAAGAAATATAGAAGGCAAAGGACCCAGGAGAATAAGGAGAGCAGTCGTAGAACCAGAAACGAATATGCACAGATAAGAAGGGAGGCCCAACGTCAATACGAAAACGACATACCAGCAAAAGCCAAATCTGACCCGAAGCTGTTATACAGCCACATCAGGAAGAAAACAACCGTCAAGGACCAGGTAATCAGGCTAAGGAAGGAAGGAGGAGAGACAACAAGAAATGACCGTGAAGTATGTGAGGAACTCAGCAAGAGATTCAAAGAAGTGTTCACAGAGGAGACAGAAGGGGCTCCAGAAAGACGGGGAGGTGGGGTACACCACCATGTGCTGGACACAGTACACACGCGGAAGAAGTGAAGAGGCTTCTGAGTGAGCTAGATACCTCAAAGGCAATGGGGCCAGATAATATCTCTCCATGGGTCCTGAGAGAGGGAGCAGAGGCACTATATGTACTCCTAACAACAATATTCAATACATCTATCGAAACAGGGAGATTGCCTGAGGCATGGAAGACAGCAAATGTGGTCCCAATCTTTAAAAAAGGAGACAGACATGAAGCACTAAACTACAGACCAGTGTCACTGACATGTATAGCATGCAAAATCATGGAAAAGATTGTCAGGAGAAGAATGGTGGAACATCTAGAAAGGAATGATCTCATCACCAGCAGCCAACATGGTTTCAGAGACGGGAAATCCTGAGTCACAAACCTACTGGAGTTCTATGACATGGTGACAGCAGTAAGACAAGAGAGAGTGGGGTGGGTGGATTGCATTTTCTTGGACTGCAAGAAGGCGCTTGACTAAGTACCACACAAGAGAATAGTGCAAAAACTGGAGGACCAAGCAGGGATAACAGGGAAGGCACTGCAATGGATCAGGGAATACTTGTCAGGAAGACAGCAGCGAGTAATGGTACGTGGCGAGGTGTCAGAGTGGGCACCTGTGACCAGCGGGGTCCCACAGGGGTCAGTCCTAGGACCAGTGCTGTTTCTAGTATTTGTGAACGACATGACGGAAGGAATAAACTCCGAGGTGTCCCTGTTTGCAGATGACGTGAAGTTGATGAGAAGAATTCATTCGATCGAAGACCAGGCAGAAATACAAAGGGATCTGGACAGGCTGCAGACCTGGTCCAGCAACTGGCTTCTGGAGTTCAATCCCACCAAGTGCAAAGTCATGAGGATTGGGGAAGTGCAAAGTCATGAGGATTGGGGAAGGGCAAAGAAGACCGCAGACGGAGTACAGTCTAGGGGGCCAGAGACTACAAACATCACTCAAGGAAAAAGATCTTGGGGTGAGTATAACACCAGGCACATCTCCTGAAGCTCACATCAACCAAATAACTGCTGCAGCATATGGGCGCCTGGCAAACCTTAGAACAGCATTCCGACATCTTAATAAGGAATCGTTCAGGACCCTGTACACCGTGTACGTTAGGCCCATATTGGAGTATGCGGCACCAGTTTGGAACCCACACCTAGCCAAGCATGTAAAGAAACTAGTAAAAGTGCAAAGGTTTGCAACAAGACTAGTCCCAGAGTTAAGAGGTATGTCCTATGAGGAGAGGTTAAGGGAAATCAACCTGACGACACTGGAGGACAAGAGAGATAGGGGGGACATGATAACGACTTACAAAATACTGAGAGGAACTGACAAGGTGGACATAGACAGGATGTTCCAGAGACTGGACACAGCAACACGGGGACACAGTTGGAAGCTGAAGACACAGATGAATCAAAGGGATGTTAGGAAGTATTTCTTCAGCCATAGGGTAGTCAGGAAGTGGAATAGTTTGGGAAGCGATGTAGTGGAGGCAGGATCCATACATAGCTTTAAGCAGAGGTACGATGAAGCTCATGGTTCAGGGAGAGTGACCTAGTAGCGACCAGTGAAGAGGCGGGGCCAGGAGCTTGGACTCGACCCCTGCAACCTCAACTAGGTGAGTACAACTAGGTGAGTACACACACACACACACACACACACACACACGGGGCTAGGAGCTGTGACTCGACCCCTGCAACCACAACTAGGAGGATACAGGGACCATGTGGAGACATAATCACCAAGTACAATATAATTAAAAAGAACTTTCTAGGGGGTCCCACTGAAAAGCAGTGTTCGAAAGATGAAAAAAAAAAAGAAAATTAAAGACGCTAACAAGCCACAAAATGTAAAGAAACATTTATTAAATTTAAAATATTCACGTAAAATGGAATGACAAGAGGAAAGTGGTGGAGGGAGCCACCACACACACCTTTAAAGGTAAAGATGACGTGGTACACGAGCCTGGGAACCTGAGAGGCAGGTCGTAACTGCTTTCTGATCTGCAAGGTTCTCTAAGTTATTCAGTCACAAAAGTTTTTCATGAAATGTTTTAGCAAACTGCATTTCCTGGGAGTTCATGAATGCCTTTGACAGAATTACACGAGAAAGATTACTAGAATTATCCGTGAAAGACTACCAGAATTACCCCGGAAAGACTGGTAGATTATTACGGATGATATATCAATGACAAACTATCGAAAAGGACGAATTATTTCATGCTTTTACAGCAAATGCGAACATTTATAAGAAAAATCTTATATATATATATATATATTATATATAATATATATATATATATATATATATATATATATATATATATATATATGCAAAACAACCACTGTGAAAGAGTAGTGAAATTCCAAGCGCTTTCGTGACTACTCACATTGTCAAGGAACTATGAAAGTAATACATCAAAGGAAGGCAATTAAAGGGTTTAGACTACACCTCACAGTCAACCCCCACAACAAAGAAACACCTGACGCTCGACAATACCGGACTCATAAGAAAAGAGGAACACTGCAGTAGGTCCGCTGGTCTAACTAGACCTACTGCATTGTTCCTTTTTTCTTATGAGTCCGGTATTGTCGCGCGTCAGGTGTTTCTTTGTTATTGGAGTTGTCTGTGAGGTGTAGTCTAAGCCCTTTAATTGCCTTCCTTTGATGTATTACTTTCATAGTTCCTTGACGATGTGAGTAGTCACGAAACGCTTGGAATTTCACTACTCTTTCACAGTGGTTGTTTTGCATATTTTAAAATCACCTGATTACTGTGATCTTATATATATATAATATATATATATATATATATATATATATATATATATATATATATATATATATATTATATGAAAATTACAAGAGCAGGGTGATAAAAAGTATTATTACTTGCCCCACTAATGTTGATCATATAAATTACTTGCCTGAGGGGCAATTAAAAATTATGTGAATATCCAACAAATAATGCAAAAATATCGTGAAAAGTTACTACTGCAAATTCCATCCAAAAGACATTACTTGAGGCAATGGAGAGAAGGATAATGAAAAAAATGAAGAAAATTGACTCGTAAGGAAGATAAGAGAAAGATAACAGAACATACACACACAAACATGTATTGTGTAATGATGCATTCAAAAGTCTGATAAAGAGGGGAAGTAGAGGAGTTACCGAAATTAAAAAAAAGATTTTCACTTGAAGATGACATAGGAAATCACGCCAACTAGCCGCAGGGTGACCGGACATCGCTGGTCACAGCTTGTTAACGATGATCATGAATATAAACAGAAAGCAACTTCAAGAAGAAAAGTGAGGAAAATAAAAATAACATATTATTACAATGAAAGAACAATTGTTTGCAGAACATGGTCAAACAGCGCTGTTTACTTATTTGTTCTTTTGTGAATAAGGAACATCAAGAAATGGAAAATATTTGACGTCGATTAGGCAGGAAAATGGAAGTCACTCACTCAGTGACATTCATAGTGAAGTTATCACTGTCGTTTGGAAATAATGCCAGGCATAATTCCACTGGAAGGGCAATAACCAACTCCAATGAACCTCAGTTAGTTTAACTTTTAAATGAACATGAGAATTCCAGACTAGTACTGATTGAACCCACCATAAATCTGATTTAATTTACTCTATACAATACGTGATTGTTGATGATAATGATTGCTTTGGAAAAATTTGCTACGTCAATTTTTTACAGTTTTTTTTTTCATTAATCAGACCACTTAATATGCATGGTAAAAAATTTATCGTGCAAGTTTATAAAGGCGATTTAATTATATGGATCAATGGTACAGAGGTTATGAAATTTCTGGAACTTTTTAATGAATGACGGTCTAGTCATCACCATTAAAAAAATTCACAATTTAAGGGAGAAGAGAGGCAACATTACTTCTTCTTTAGGTGTTAAAATCTATTTATATATTAATACTATAAGAAACATTTTCAGTTCATATCGTATTTGCTGAATTCCCGACATGGGCAAAACATTTTTAAACTGCATTAACCAACATAAGGAATACAAAGTTCTAACTTACGCAAATAAAATAAAAATTTCTTTCAAGTGGGTTAAATAAATTTGCTCCTCTCGGTCTAGTCAGAAAAAAATATAAATAAACAAAACTTGTTATAATGTTGGTGACGCCTGCACTCGTGAAAACTACAATATCACATTTTATCCACAATATATAGGGATGAAAAAAATTCCACTGCATTTGGAATAGCTTAGGTTCCAAAAGCTTGAAAAAAATAAAGTTGATTAGTCTCATGTGCTGAAACCCCGAAGTGTGTACACCTTTTAGCCGAGTATTGAGATAAAAACTCCGTTAGAGGATAATCCACCGGCCCCGACATAACTTGAAAACTCCTTAGAACAATTCAGCTTGTCCCTGATAACCCTCTGTCAGCAATCTTTATTCTCAGTTATACTGAGTGTGTCCTCCCAGGCGGCTCACTCTTCCTATTCCTAAGCCACATAAGCAGCATCAGTGTACACTCGCCACACCCACTAATACATGCAAAACTTTTGAAAGACTAAAACTTAACATTAGAATGCGAAATTATTTCTCACTTCACTTCTGGTTTTATGACAACCATAGAGCACTAGCCTCTACTTGTTTTAATATTCTCCTTTAGAAATGGGCCTTCAATTTCACGAAAATAATTGTTTTCACACACGGTTTAGTCTATACATCTGCGTATTAGATTTCCAGTGGAATGGACTATCCAGTTTTCTGCCATGAGGTTCAAGGTCAGTCCATCATCCATTTTTTACGGTTCGTAAGAATTTTATGTTAATAGTATACAAAACCGACAAGTGGATGAATTGGACACACGAGCAGCACTTGTATATCTATATCGTGGAGACGTTCAGCCAACCATTGGTTCTATCAGTCCTTTACAATAATACTTTGGAAGGCGGTATTATGAACAGTTGCTCAGCCTTCAAAGGTATTCAGTCTATCAGTCTTGATTCGTCAAGACTGGTGAACTGACCACCACCTTTCATGGCTGAGTGACTGACCACCACCTTTCATGGCTGAGTGACTGACCACCTCCTTTCATGGCTGAGTGACTGACCACCTCCTTTCATGGCTGAGTGACTGACCACCTCCTTTCATGGCTGAGTGACTGACCACCACCTTTCATGGCTGAGTGACTGACCACCTCCTTTCATGGCTGAGTGACTGACCACCACCTTTCATGGCTGAGTGACTGACCACCACCTTTCATGGCTGAGTGACTGACCACCTCCTTTCATGGCTGAGTGACTGACCACCACCTTTCATGGCTGAGTGACTGACCACCTCCTTTCATGGCTGAGTGACTGACCACCACCTTTCATGGCTGTGTGACTGACCACCACCTTTCATGGCTGAGTGACTGACCACCACCTTTCATGGCTGAGTGACTGACCACCACCTTTCATGGCTGAGTGACTGACCACCACCTTTCATGGCTGAGTGACTGACCACCACCTTTCATGGCTGAGTGACTGACCACCACCTTTCATGGCTGAGTGACTGACCACCACCTTTCATGGCTGAGTGACTGACCACCACCTTTCATGGCTGAGTGACTGACCACCACCTTTCATGGCTGAGTGACTGACCACCACCTTTCATGGCTGAGTGACTGACCACCACCTTTCATGGCTGTAGTGACTGACCACCACCTTTCATGGCTGAGTGACTGACCACCACCTTTCATGGCTGAGTGACTGACCACCACCTTTCATGGCTGAGTGACTGACCACCACCTTTCATGGCTGAGTGACTGACCACCACCTTTCATGGCTGAGTGACTGACCACCACCTTTCATGGCTGAGTGACTGACCACCACCTTTCATGGCTGAGTGACTGACCACCTCCTTTCATGGCCGAGTGACTGACCACCACCTTTCATGGCCGAGTGACTGACCACCAACCTTTCATGGCCGTGTGACTGACCACCACCTTTCATGGCTGAGTGACTGACCACCACCTTTCATGGCTGAGTGACTGACCACCACCTTTCATGCTGAGTGACTGACCACCACCTTTCATGGCTGAGTGACTGACCACCACCTTTCATGGCTGAGTGACTGACCACCACCTTTCATGGCTGAGTGACTGACCACCACCTTTCATGGCTGAGTGACTGACCACCACCTTTCATGGCTGAGTGACTGACCACCACCTTTCATGGCTGAGTGACTGACCACCACCTTTCATGGCTGACTGACTGACCACCACCTTTCATGGCTGTGTGACTGACCACCACCTTCATGGCTGAGTGACTGACCACCACCTTTCATGCTGAGTGACTGACCACCACCTTTCATGGCTGAGTGACTGACCACCACCTTTCATGGCTGAGTGACTGACCACCACCTTTCATGGCTGAGTGACTGACCACCTCCTTTCATGGCCGAGTGACTGACCACCACCTTTCATGGCCGAGTGACTGACCACCACCTTTCATGGCCGTGTGACTGACCACCACCTTTCATGGCTGAGTGACTGACCACCACCTTTCATGGCTGAGTGACTGACCACCTCCTTTCATGGCCGAGTGACTGACCACCACCTTTCATGGCCGAGTGACTGACCACCACCTTTCATGCCGTGTGACTGACCACCACCTTTCATGGCTGAGTGACTGACCACCACCTTTCATGCTGAGTGACTGACCACCTCCTTTCATGGCCGAGTGACTGACCACCACTTTCATGGCCGAGTGACTGACCACCACCTTTCATGGCCGTGTGACTGACCACCACCTTTCATGGCTGAGTGACTGACCACCTCCTTTCATGGCCGAGTGACTGACCACCACCTTTCATGGCCGAGTGACTGACCACCACCTTTCATGGCCGAGTGACTGACCACCACCTTTCATGGCCGTGTGACTGACCACCACCTTTCATGGCCGAGTGACTGACCACCACCTTTCATGGCCGAGTGACTGACCACCACCTTTCATGGCCGAGTGACTGACCACCACCTTTCATGGCTGAGTGACTGACCACCACCTTTCATGGCTGAGTGACTGACCACCACCTTTCATGGCTGAGTGACTGACCACCACCTTTCATGGCTGAGTGACTGACCACCACCTTTCATGCTGATGATGACCACCACCCTTTCTTGCTGAGTGACTGACCACCACCTTTCATGCTGACTGACTGACCACCACCTTTCATGGCTGACTGACTGACCACCACTTTCATGGCTGATTGACTGACCACCACCTTTCATGGCTGACTGACTGACCACCACCTTTCATGGCTGACTGACTGACCACCACCTTTCATGGCTGACTGACTGACCACCACCTTTCATGGCTGACTGACCACCACCTTTCATGGCTAACTGACCACCACCTTTCATGGCTGACTGACTGACCACCACCTTTCATGGCTGACTGACTGACCACCACCTTTCATGGCTGGCTGACTGACTGACCACCACCTTTCATGGCTGACTGACTGACCACCACCTTTCATGGCTGAGTGACTGACCACCACCTTTCATGGCTGAGTGACTGACCACCACCTTTCATGGCTGAGTGACTGACCACCACCTTTCATGGCTGAGTGACTGACCACCACCTTTCATGGCTGAGTGACTGACCACCACCTTTCATGGCTGAGTGACTGACCACCACCTTTCATGGCTGAGTGACTGACCACCACCTTTCATGGCTGAGTGACTGACCACCACCTTTCATGGCTGAGTGACTGACCACCACCTTTCATGGCTGAGTGACTGACCACCACCTTTCATGGCTGAGTGACTGACCACCACCTTTCATGGCTGAGTGACTGACCACCACCTTTCATGGCTGAGTGACTGACCACCACCTTTCATGGCTGAGTGACTGACCACCACCTTTCAGGCTGAGTGACTGACCACCACCTTTCAGGCTTGAGTGACTGACCACCACCTTTCAGGCTGAGTGACTGACCACCACCTTTCATGGCTGAGTGACTGACCACCACCTTTCATGGCTGAGTGACTGACCACCACCTTTCATGGCTGAGTGACTGACCACCACCTTTCATGCTGAGTGACTGACCACCACCTTTCATGGCTGAGTGACTGACCACCACCTTTCATGGCTGAGTGACTGACCACCACCTTTCATGGCTGAGTGACTGACCACCACCTTTCAGGCTGAGTGACTGACCACCACCTTTCATGGCTGAGTGACTGACCACCACCTTTCATGGCTGAGTGACTGACCACCTCCTTTCATGGCCGAGTGACAGACCACCACCTTTCATGGCCGAGTGACTGACCACCACCTTTCATGGCCGTGTGACTGACCACCACCTTTCATGGCTGAGTGACTGACCACCACCCTTTCATGGCTGAGTGACTGACCACCACCTTTCATGGCTGAGTGACTGACCACCACCTTTCATGGCTGAGTGACTGACCACCACCTTTCATGCTGAGTGACTGACCACCACCTTTCATGGCTGAGTGACTGACCACCACCTTTCATGGCTGAGTGACTGACCACCACCTTTCATGGCTGAGTGACTGACCACCACCTTTCATGGCTGAGTGACTGACCACCACCTTTCATGGCTGACTGACTGACCACCACCTTTCATGGCTGTGTGACTGACCACCACCTTTCATGGCTGAGTGACTGACCACCACCTTTCATGGCTGAGTGACTGACCACCACCTTTCATGGCTGAGTGACTGACCACCACCTTTCATGGCTGAGTGACTGACCACCACCTTTCATGGCTGAGTGACTGACCACCTCCTTTCATGGCCGAGTGACTGACCACCACCTTTCATTGGCCGAGTGACTGACCACCACCTTTCATGGCCGTGTGACTGACCACCACCTTTCATGGCTGAGTGACTGACCACCACCTTTCATGGCTGAGTGACTGACCACCACCTTTCATGGGTGAGTGACTGACCACCACCTTTCATGGCTGAGTGACTGACCACCACCTTTCATGGCTGAGTGACTAGACCACCACCTTTCATGGCTGAGTGACTGACCACCTCCTTCATGGCCGAGTGACTGACCACCACCTTTCATGGCTGAGTGACTGACCACCACCTTTCATGGCTGAGTGACTGACCACCACCTTTCATGGCCGAGTGACTGACCACCACCTTTCATGGCTGAGTGACTGACCACCACCTTTCATGGCTGAGTGACTGACCACCACCTTTCATGGCTGAGTGACTGACCACCACCTTTCATGGCCGAGTGACTGACCACCACCTTTCATGGCTGAGTGACTGACCACCACCTTTCATGGCTGAGTGACTGACCACCACCTTTCATGGCTGAGTGACTGACCACCACCTTTCATGGGTGAGTGACTGACCACCACCTTTCAAAGGCTGAGTGACTGACCACCACCTTTCATGGCTGAGTGACTGACCACCACCTTTCATGGCTGAGTGACTGACCACCACCTTTCATGGCTGAGTGACTGACCACCACCTTTCATGGCCGAGTGACTGACCACCACCTTTCATGGCCGAGTGACTGACCACCACCTTTCATGGCTGAGTGACTGACCACCACCTTTCATGGCCGAGTGACTGACCACCACCTTTCATGGCTGAGTGACTGACCACCACCTTTCATGGCTGAGTGACTGACCACCACCTTTCATGGCTGAGTGACTGACCACCACCTTTCATGGCTGAGTGACTGACCACCACCTTTCATGGCTGAGTGACTGACCACCCACCTTTCATGGCTGAGTGACTGACCCCCACCTTTCATGGCTGAGTGACTGACCACCACCTTTCATGGCTGAGTGACTGACCACCACCTTTCATGGCTGAGTGACTGACCACCACCTTTCATGGCTGAGTGACTGACCCCACCTTTCATGGCTGAGTGACTGACCACCACCTTTCATGGCTGAGTGACTGACCACCACCTTTCATGGCTGAGTGACTGACCACCTCCTTTCATGGCCGAGTGACTGACCACCACCTTTCATGGCCGAGTGACTGACCACCACCTTTCATGGCTGAGTGACTGACCACCACCTTTCATGGCTGAGTGACTGACCACCACCTTTCATGGCTGAGTGACTGACCACCACCTTTCATGGCTGAGTGACTGACCACCACCTTTCATGGCTGAGTGACTGACCACCTCCTTTCATGCCGAGTGACTGACCACCACCTTTCATGGCTGAGTGACTGACCACCACCTTTCATGGCTGAGTGACTGACCACCACCTTTCATGGCTGAGTGACTGACCACCACCTTTCCCTGGCTGAGTGACTGACCACCACCTTTCATGGCTGAGTGACTGACCACCACCTTTCATGGCTGAGTGACTGACCACCTCCTTTCATGGCCGAGTGACTGACCACCACCTTTCATGGCTGAGTGACTGACCACCACCTTTCATGGCTGAGTGACTGACCACCACCTTTCATGGCCGAGTGACTGACCACCACCTTTCATGGGTGAGTGACTGACCACCACCTTTCATGGCTGAGTGACTGACCACCACCTTTCATGGCTGAGTGACTGACCACCACCTTTCATGGCCGAGTGACTGACCACCACCTTTCATGGCTGAGTGACTGACCACCACCTTTCATGGCCGAGTGACTGACCACCACCTTTCATGGGTGAGTGACTGACCACCACCTTCATGGCTGAGTGACTGACCACCTCCTTTCATGGCCGAGTGACTGACCACCACCTTTCATGGCCGTGTGAACTGACCACCACCTTTCATGGCTGAGTGACTGACCACCACCTTTCATGGCTGAGTGACTGACCACCACCTTTCATGGCCCGAGTGACTGACCACCACCTTTCATGGCTGAGTGACTGACCACCACCTTTCATGGCTGAGTGACTGACCACCACCTTTCATGGCTGAGTGACTGACCACCTCCTTTCATGGCCGAGTGACTGACCACCACCTTTCATGGCCGAGTGACTGACCACCACCTTTCATGGCCGTGTGACTGACCACCACCTTTCATGGCCGAGTGACTGACCACCACCTTTCATGCCGAGTGACTGACCACCACCTTTTCATGGCCGAGTGACTGACCACCACCTTTCATGGCTGAGTGACTGACCACCACCTTTCATGGCTGAGTGACTGACCACCACCTTTCATGGCTGAGTGACTGAAAACCACCTTTCATGGCTGAGTGACTGACCACCACCTTTCATGGCTGAGTGACTGACCACCACCTTTCATTGCTGAGTGACTGACCACCACCTTTCATGGCTGACTGACTGACCACCACCTTTCATGGCTGACTGACTGACCACCACCTTTCATGGCTGACTGACTGACCACCACCTTTCATGGCTGACTGACTGACCACCACCTTTCATGACTGACTGACCACCACCTTTCATGGCTGACTGACCACCACCTTTCATGGCTAACTGACCACCACCTTTCATGGCTGACTGACTGACCACCACCTTTCATGGCTGACTGACTGACCACCACCTTTCATGGCTGACTGACTGACCACCACCTTTCATGGCTGACTGACTGACCACCACCTTTCATGGCTGACTGACTGACCACCACCTTTCATGGCTGAGTGACTGACCACCACCTTTCATGGCTGATTGACTGACCAACCACCTTTCATGCTGAGTGACTGACCACCACCTTTCATGGCTGAGTGACTGACCACCACCTTTCATGGCTGAGTGACTGGACCACCACCTTTCATGGCTGAGTGACTGACCACCACCTTTCATGGCTGAGTGACTGACCACCACCTTTCATGGCTGAGTGACTGACCACCACCTTTCATGGCTGTGTGACTGACCACCACCTTTCATGGCTGAGTGACTGACCACCACCTTTCATGGCTGAGTGACTGACCACCACCTTTCATGGCTGAGTGACTGACCACCACCTTTCATGGCTGAGTGACTGACCACCACCTTTCATGGCTGAGTGACTGACCACCACCTTTCATGGCCGAGTGACTGACCACCACCTTTCATGGCCGAGTGACTGACCACCACCTTTCATGGCCGAGTGACTGACCACCACCTTTCATGGCCGTGTGACTGACCACCACCTTTCATGGCTGAGTGACTGACCACCACCTTTCATGGCTGAGTGACTGACCAACCACCTTTCATGGCTGAGTGACTGACCACCACCTTTCATGCTGAGTGACTGACCACCACCTTTCATGGCTGAGTGACTGACCACCACCTTTCATGGCTGAGTGACTGACCACCACCTTTCATGGCTGAGTGACTGACCACCACCTTTCATGGCTGAGTGACTGACCACCACCTTTCATGGCTGAGTGACTGACCACCTCCTTTCATGGCCGAGTGACTGACCACCACCTTTCATGGCCGAGTGACTGACCACCACCTTTCATGGCCGTGTGACTGACCACCACCTTTCATGGCTGACTGACTGACCACCACCTTTCATGGCTGACTGACTGACCACCACCTTTCATGGCTGACTGACTGACCACCACCTTTCATGGCTGACTGACTGACCACCACCTTTCATGGCTGACTGACTGACCACCACCTTTCATGGCTGACTGACCACCACCTTTCATGGCTGACTGACTGACCACCACCTTTCATGGCTGACTGACTGACCACCACCTTTCATGGCTGACTGACTGACCACCACCTTTCATGGCTGACTGACTGACCACCACCTTTCATGGCTGACTGACTGACCACCACCTTTCATGGCTGACTGACTGACCACCACCTTTCATGGCTGAGTGACTGACCACCACCTTTCATGGCTGAGTGACTGACCACCTCCTTTCATGGCTGAGTGACTGACCACCTCCTTTCATGGCTGAGTGACTGACCACCTCCTTTCATGGCTGATGACTGACCACCACCTTTCATGGCTGAGTGACTGACCACCACCTTTCATGGCTGAGTGACTGACCACCACCTTTTATGGCTGAGTGACTGACCACCACCTTTCATGGCTGAGTGACTGACCACCACCTTTCAATGGCTGAGTGACTGACCACCACCTTTTCATGGCTGAGTGACTGACCACCACCTTTCATGGCTGAGTGACTGACCACCACCTTTCATGGCTGAGTGACTGACCACCACCTTTCATGGCTGAGTGACTGACCACCACCTTTCATGGCTGAGTGACTGACCACCACCTTTCATGGCTGAGTGACTGACCACCACCTTTCATGGCTGAGTGACTGACCACCACCTTTCATGGCTGACTGACTGACCACCACCTTTCATGGCTGAGTGACTGACCACCACCTTTCATGGCTGACTGACTGACCACCACCTTTCATGGCTGACTGACTGACCACCACTTTTCATGGCTGACTGACTGACCACCACCTTTCATGGCTGACTGACTGACCACCACCTTTCATGGCTGACTGACTGACCACCACCTTTCATGGCTGACTGACTGACCACCTCCTTTCATGGCTGAGTGACTGAACACCACCTTTCATGGCTGAGTGACTGAACACCTCCTTTCATGGCTGAGTGAACACATCCTTTCATGTCTGAATGACTGACCGCCTCCTTTCATGGCTGAGTGGCTGACCACCTTTCATGCCTGAATAACTGACCACCTTTCATGCCTGAATGACTGACCACCTTTCATGCCTGAATGACTGACCACCCTTCATGCCTGAATGACTGACCAACCTTCATGCCTGAATGACTGACCACCCTTCATGCCTGAATGACTGACCACCCTTCATGCCTGAATGACTGACCACCCTTCATGCCTGACCACCCTTCATGCCTGAATGACTGACCACCCTTCATGGCTGAATGACTGACCACCCTTCATGCCTGAATGACTGACCACCCTTCATACCTGAATGACTGACCACCCTTCATGCCTGAATGACTGACCACCCTTCATGCCTGAATGACTGACCACCCTTCATGCCTGAATGACTGACCACCCTTCATGCCTGAATGACTGACCACCCTTCATGCCTGAATGACTGACCACCTTCATGCCTGAGTGACTGATCACCTCCAACTAATTTTTCATATACGCCGTTTTTAATATTTTTGCATTGGACTGATAAAGCCACTGTTTGGCGAAACGTCTCGCCAGAGTGCGTAGGAATGTTTTATTCATCTATCGCAAGAAAAAGCACGCTCCAGATTTTAGAATACGCCACCATTATTGTTGCGTAATTGTATGTAAATAGATGTTAATATACGTCATGGTGAAGTAATCTAACCGAAAATGAACATATTGAAAGATTTCTGGAAAAAAATATATAGAGCGTGTAGAAATGCACGAAGGGACAATTTGTTAACTAAAAGACGTTTTAATTAGAGAACAGGTGGCCAAGGTGCAACACAGCCAGGTGATCTTTATCTTATTGTGCTCGTCTTGATTGTTTTATAAATGGTCTACAAAGCTTGCAAATAATCCGCTATCAGATCATTACATTACTACTATTACCAGTGGTGATGGGTGGTGGTGGTAGTAGTAACAGTTGTGGTGGTGGTGGAAGCAGTAGTGGTGTTGGTAGTAGTGGTGATGGGGGTAGCGGTAGTAGTGGTAGTGTGTTAGTAGTAGCAGTGGTAAGGTAGTAGTGGTGGTGGTGGTGAATGCATCAGCAGGAGTGGGTGTGTGGGAGGTCTTGGAGTCACTTGGGGGTAAACTTGGCCACACACTGAGCACAATTACACAACTCAGCCAGTACTAGTTTGTTAACTCTGGCAGGTGAAGGAACGTACATGTCCACCGCTGACAATTTTGAAGCCGGTCACACCAGGCGTTCCATGTTATAAACAAAAACCTCAGAGGACGGGGAGAAAAAAACATTCCCAACAGGAGATTCACTTTTGGTGAATGGTTCCAGCCACGGAACCATTCGCACTTACAAGGGAAACCTTATGACGACGTTTCGGTGTCTCCTGGATACTTGTCAAGTCAGAACTTGATTGTGGTCCTGGACAGACCGAAACGTCGTCATAAGGTTTATAGTTCCGGTGGGCTTAAAGCCTATCAGCTATTCAAAAGGTCATTAATGCTGCATGTTACCTTTTCACTACCTGTTTGTTTCTCTCTCACCCTCTCCCGCTCTCTATTACTCGCTCTTGCTCTCTCCTCTTGGTCTCGCTCTTTCTCATAGCCAAGGAGCCTCGGGAGGAAGTTTTGGTCTTTCCTGGACCATTGTCAAATCACAACCGAACGAGAAAAGAACAGAGAAGGCCAGAAGACTTATTCTTTATCTTATTAAATACAGATTAATATCTCCCATTGATCAATGCTACACAAATATTATTGGTAATATCGCATTATCGTATTCCCCCCCCCCCCTATGTCTCCTTCCCACCCCAAAAAAATGTTTTAAATATTTAGCTTTTCAAATTGAAGGTTTTACATAAAATAATACTTGCAATAATAATAATAATAATTATAATAAAACTTATATATTTAAAAAAATGTATAGCCGACAAATGGATGAAAAGTGATATAAAATAACAATGTTTTGCTCTCCTGGAGCGAAACGTTGCTCTAATAAACACTTACGTTCTTTCAAGTTTGTCTCAATCCATGATAATTTGGTGCCACTCCAGCGACAGTGCCTCTCCTACGTCACTGGCACCGAGATACCTGGCCAAGTTGTTAATTGGTGTGTGTTGGCCGAGACACCTGCTGCTTACCTAAGTCTTCCCTTCAAGGGGAAGGCCAGGGGAGGGGGCGGGAGGTAAAATTTGTTTTTGGTCCAAGGAAGCGGAGCTACCCTGCCTATTCTTATCAAACCAGATTAATCTCCATCTTTTCCATTCCCCAAGGCGCCATGTAACCCTTAGTCTTCCATACAATAATTAATAATAAAAATTAATAATCTGAATTCTGACATTCCTAACTTTTAGTCTTATAAAAGTGTGTGTGTGTGTGTGTGTTGTGTGTGTGTGTGTGTGTGTGTGTGTGTTGTGTGTGTGTGCAAAATCAAAATTCGCACACTTCTATGAGATATTTTGAAGGATTTTTGTTTTATCGCCTGTCGTCACATACGTCATCAACGTTGTGAATCACGCGCTGACGCAGTAGTACAAACATTCTTACGTACTTAGTGATATAATAACGATCAACACACTTGAACTCCATCGAGTACAACTGAGAGTGCGCACACAGCCCTTTTCCAATTCCCCGAATTTATTACAACAAACTGGTATAACGTATAATGCCGTTTTCTGCCTATAATTGGGTAATTATCGTAACGTGAAGTTCCCTGGCAGCTGGACTGGGCGTGATGGTTCCATGATATAGTCTCCCCCTGCTTCCTGGATATCCCGCCTGTTAAGTAAAGAACGGAAAGAGTGAGGGTTTGAACCCACGGCACGTGAATCCTAAAACAGAGGCCGGTGCGTAAACCACTCGGCAGCTGGTCTGTGAAGGGTTGTGCTCTCCAAATATAAGTAGCTAACAATAAATCCCCATTATGTTAGAATAAATGATGACATCGGAAAAGGCCCCCGGGATTTGTTGGACCGTACGTGACATAAACTGCTGCGCATGTTGAGCGTACACAGATTAGATTGCTGTGAAGCTGTGAAAAATTTTTTTTTCGTTCAGATATTATAAGCACAACACTGCATTTTTATATGTTACTGCTTTATTAAAAAATGAAATCGAAAACAAAAGAGCTTGTGGAAAGACTGTACATCTATTTGCATAAGACTGCTTAGTTTACTGTTGTTGATATGCAAAGGTTAAACTACCAACCTTTGTCATATAACACAGTTCACTGAAGCGGCATGCTTGCCTACCTGTGCAGTCACCTGCTCTGTAAACGGGTATTTTGGTGTATTGCTGATCAGCACTGTTGACGATGAATATTTTTGGTCATGACAATACGAATTCTAGCTTTTGTTTAAGAATATTTTCAATGATTATAAGTGCAACTCTGAGGATATAATTTGTAGAATGTATCAAGAAATACTGAAGTGATCGTTATACCGTGTTGCGAATTTCAGTTATTTTTTTTTTATTATTGAAGTATTTGTTTCAATATACACAGAAATTCATTAACCTCTGGAATCTTTTGGTTACGTAAATTATCACCATCACCACCTTATTCTTTTCTTCCTTCTCTTCTTCCTCCCCCTCTTCCTCATTTTAAAATTTTAACACGTGAGGAACAGGATGCTGACAGGTTCGATCCGAGGAAGAAAACAGGGAACCATACGTTTACTAAACTTCTTAAACTGCTTGCAGGATACACACACACACACACGCACACACACACACACTGACTGTCTTCGCTCGTTTCACTTTTTCTCTTCATTCATGTAAAGCCAGTGTCCATAATCTTCCAGACCAGATAACACCTGCGGCGAGATGAACCAGACGAAGAGATCTGTCTAAATGTTCCTTCAAGACTATTTCTCCTGTTCTCTAGAATTAGTAGGAAGATGTAACGCTGCCGTCAACATAAATGAAAACACAATTATGCGGACCATTAATAATAATAATAATAAGTTGGGATTTTATCCTTTTTGATTGCTTGTTCTTTCGAGAAATTCACAAACGCCCAAAAATTAAGCCATAAATACTGCTACAATAAAAAAGAATACTAAAACTTATATTCAAGCCAAAAATTGGAGAACATTTCGCTCTACTTACAACAAAACCTTGTCCTTATGAAGGCCTTTTTCTTCATACTTTTGTCCTCAAACAAATGTTCTCAAGAGCTTCCCCACAGCGAAGTAATTAAATCCTTCATCGTCTTTTTTTGCAACATATCACAAGACGTCGAAACTAAAGTTTCACTGCTAATAATCCGAGTTAATAACCTCGCTATAATACAACTTTAGTCATGAACGAGGCGTTAATAGACGACGTAGAAAAACATTCTGGCAATTGCCAAGGCTGGTTCAGGCCAACAAGAAGTTCAGAAGGTTGTGAAATTTTGTTTAAATATGACGTGACATTAAAGTTCTTGGCAGAGATGTGCTGGATCATACATATCTTGTGATGGTTAAGAACAATTGTATTCTACTCAAGAAGTCTGAAGTTAGCGAAACGTTTTGATGTTGCAGAAACGTCTCATCATCTGGTCGGTGTTGTGAATGAACAATAATACGGCAGTTACCAAAAGGTTCCAGAGGAAATATAAAATTAGCTCTAAAAATTTAGTTATTCCTTATATCATCCTTCACAAGATTGTCTTTCACATTTAATGCTGGGTTGACATAGTTACCTCCCCACAACATGATCAACTCTCACCCCAACATGGTTATCTACCCATATGACCTACTTTCATCCCAGCATGGTTACGTCCCCTGAAGAACCTACTCCCACCCCGTACATGGTTACCTCCCCACAACAACCTACTCCCACCCCGTACATGGTTACCTCCCCACAAGAACCTACTCCCACCCCCAACATGGATATTTCTCCACAACATTTGCTATTTGAAAATATCCTTCTTGTCATCCCCATCATTCTCCTCCCCTGCTCCCTTTATATCATGCAACTCTTCCTCACTCTCCTTCGCTCCTCCTCCATCCCTCCCTCACTCCTCCTATTTCCCATCCAATCATATTCCTTTTTGCATACCTCTCCTGTCTCTTCCACTCATCTTCCATCACTGTTAACTTCTCCTCCTCTCCCTTTATCCCCCTTCGCTGTCTTTGTTCTACCGCACTTTCTCCTCTTTCCCTTGTTTTTTCCTCTTCCTCGTTCTCTTCCTTTGCCTTTCGCTACTCTCCCCTTTTTTCCCTAACTAATCTTCCTCTTTTCGCTCCGTCATTTCTTTCTCCCCTACTTTCTCCTCCCTAACCCTCCTCTTCATCATCTTCCCTTAGACTGTTTCTCTACCTCACGCTCCCTCCCTCCCTCCCTCCCTTCCCCCCTCCCTCCCTTTCTCCCTCTCTCCGCCTCAATGTTCTCTTCCCTCCCCTAGTTAATTTCTTCTTCATTTTCTATCTCTATCTCCTGTTTCTCGGTCTTTCAGATTCCCTTGGTCTTGCTCTCTCCACCCCTTTTCAAGCTCCCTCTCCTTGCTTTCTCCGTCACCTTCTCCCCTTCTCACTCCCCGATCGCCCTCCTTTCCCTTCTCCTGCACTGTCACATCTTACTCTCCCTCCCGCAGCCCCGTCCCACTCCACCTCACTCCTATAACCCGCTTCCCCTCCCGCTCCCCCTCCCCCTCCCCTCCCGCCCCCCCTCCCCCTCCCCTCCCTCTCCCCTCGAATAAAACTCCGTACCTTCCTAGCTAAATCGTCCTCTGGTTCCATTATTTTTTGTCAAAAGAATCGCACCAAATTACTAGATTATGTTCTTTATTACTTCTAATTAATGTTTGGGTAAGAAATTCATTTGGCCAAGCAGAACGTCTGCTCTGGTAATGCCTCGTTAATTACCGCTATTATTTACCCATCAGGTAAATTCTACAAATGCTGTGTTATGAATGTTTTTTTTCCCCGTGATTGTAGGCGTTCAAGTGAACGAGGAACTTCTGTGGGATAACGCTGGTAAATAAAAGAATGATTACCTTCGTATATTTTAATTAAGCGAATAGCTGGACTGGAGTCCTGGAGGTGGGAAGTACAATGCCCGAACTCTAAAGGAGAGGTTTGGGATATCTACTGTTGAGAGTGACATCTAAATTGTTGGATCTGCGTGCCTCTGGCAAGAGTGATAGTGTGAATGATGGTGAATCTTTTTTTTTTTCGGGTCGCTCTGCCTAGGTGTTAGACAGCCAGCGTGTTATTTTTTTCAGTTAAGTCGCAAGATAATTATCTCATAAAATGGTTCGTGACATTCCAAACTTGATATCCCTTCAAAAGGGATGCCCTCAGGCCGGTGAAGTGTCACTGAACTTAGAGCTATCTCATCCTCTCCCATGGTGACACCTGATTGAACCTCATTCCCCTGTGGTTTAGCACTTCCCAATGATAAAATATCCAAAGCAGCAACAGCATCCAGATCTGTTATAATGGAATTTAAATTTAGAGAAATATTTCTGTTAATTTATTACATACTAGTATATCGTCTATGAAAGGAGTTTGTAAATCGCTCAAGTGAAAGTATATATATATATATAATATTATTGTGACCACGAACGAGTGGAATTAATCAATAACAACACTGCACTAGCCAAGGACTCGAACCCATGTTGCTTTGGCCTGCCTCATAGTGGGCGAAAACACATGACGCCCTTATTCACTGAACCATACTATCCTTAAAAGTAGGGCATCCAGCGGAACTGGATGTGGTACTCCCTACCCAAGCACACACGATGGTGTGGATGACTCTAGGCTAATTTCATTCTAGTCCCTGTTTGGTGCACTAGTTCAACGAGCACCATTTTATATTATTGTGACCACGAACAAGTGGAATTCGAGTCCTTGGCTAGTATTCCTTCAGTCATAGAGTTGTCAGGAAGTGGAATATCCTAGAAAATGACGTAGTGGAGGCAGGAACCATACATAGTTTTAAGATGAGGTTTGATAAAGCTCATGGAGCAGGGAGAGAGAAGACCTAGTAGCAGTCAGTGAAGAGGCGGGGCCAGGAGCTATGAATCGACCCCTGCAACCACAAATAAGTGAGTACACACACACACACACACACACACGCACACACACACACACACACACACACACACACACACACACACACACACACACACACACACACACGCGCGCGCGCGCACACAAACAAATTATTATATATATATAAATATATATATAATATATATATATATATATATATATATATATATATATATATATTTGTGTGTGTACTCGCCTATTTGTACTCACCTATTTGTGGTTGCAGGGGTCGAGTCTTAGCTCCTGGCCCCGCCTCTTCACCGGTTGCTACTAGACCCTCTCTCTCCCCGCTCCATGAGCTTTATCAAACCTCGTCTTAAAACTGTGTATGGTTCCTACCTCCACTACGTCATTTTCTAGGCTATTCCACGGGCCTTACAAACTCTATGACTGAAGAAATACTTCCTAATATCTCTCTGACTCATTTGTGTCTTCAACTTCCAATTGTGGCCTCTTGTTTCTGTGTCCCCTCCCTGGAACATCCTGTCTTTGTCCACCTTGTCTATTCCACGCAGTATTATATATGTCGTTATCATGTCTCCCCTGACCCTCCTGTCCTCCAGTGTCGTCAGGCCGATTTCCCTTAATCTTTCTTCATAGGACATTCCCCTTAGCTCTGGAACTAACCTTGTCGCAAACCTTTGTACTTTCTCTAGTTTCTTGACGTGCTTTATCAAGAGCGGGTTCCAAACAGGTGCTGCATACTCCAGTATGGGCCTGACATACACGGTGTACAGTGTCTTGAACGATATCGGAATGCTGTTCTCAGGTTTGCCAGGCGCCCATGTGCTTCCGGAGACATGCTCGGTGTTATACTCACCCCAAGATCTTTCTCCTTGAGTGAGGTTTGCAGTCTTTGGCCACCTAGCCTATACTCTGTCTGTGGTCTTCTGTGCCCTTCCCCTATCTTCATGACTTTGCATTTGGCAGGATTAAATTCGAGAAGCCATTTGCTGGACCAGGTGTCCAGTCTGTCCAGGTCTCTTTGAAGTCCTGCCTGGTCCTCATCAGATTTAATTCTCCTCATTAACTTCACATCATCTGCAAACAGGGAAACTTCTGAGTCTAACCCTTCCATCATGTCGTTCACATATACCAAAAATAGCACTGGTCCTAGGACCGACCCCTGTGGGACCCCGCTCGTCACATGTGCCCACTGTGAACATCATTACGTACCATGACTCGTTGTTGCCTCCCTGTCAGGTATTCTCTGATCCATTGCAGTGCCCTTCCTGTTATATGCGCCTGATGCTCTAGCTTCTGCACTAATCTATTGTGAGGAACTGTGTCAAAGGCCTTCTTGCAGTCCAAGAAGATGCAATCAACCCACCCCTCTCTCTCGTGTCTTACTTCTGTTATTTTATCATAAAACTCCAGAAGGTTTGTGACACAGGATTTGCTTTCCATGAATCCGTGCTGGTTGGCATTTATTCTCTTGTTCCGTTCCAGGTGCTCCACCACTCTCCTGATAATCTTCTCCATAACTTTGCATACTATACACGTCAATGACACAGGTCTATAGTTTAGTGCCTCTTTTATTTCTCCTTTTTTAAAAATGGGAACTACATTTGCCGTCTTCCATACCTCAGGTAGTTGCCCAGTTTCCAGGGACGTGTTGAAGATTGTGGTAAGTGGCACCCACAACATATCTGCTCCCTCTCTAAGGACCCACGTGGATATGTCCGGTCCCATTGCCTTTGAGGTATCGATGTCCCTTAGCAGTTTCTTCACCTCATCTGTATGTATGTCGTCCAACACTTGTTGGTGTATTTCTTGCTGGTGTCCCCATCTGATCTGTCCCCCCAGAGTCCTTCCTGTCTCTACTGTAAATACTTCCTTAAATCTCGTGTTGAGCTCCTCACATACCTCTTGATCGTTTCTTGTGAATTCTCCACCTTCTTTCCTCAGCCTTATCACCTGGTCCTTGACTGTTGTCTTCCTCCTAATGTGGCTATACAGCAGTTTCGGGTCAGATTTGACTTTCGATGCTATGTCGTTTTCATACTGTCGCTGGGCCTCCCTCCTTATCTGTGCATACTCGTTTCTGGCTTTTCTACTAATCTCCTTGTTTTCCTGGGTCCTATCCCTCCTGTACCTTTTCCATTCTCTGTTGCACTTAGTTTTTGCCTCCCTACACCTTCGGGTAAACCAAGGACTCGTTTTGGTCTTCCTATTATTTCTGTTTCCCTTGGGAACAAACCTTTCCTCTGCCCCCTTGCACTTTGTTGCCACATATTCCATCATCTCGTTTACTGATTTTCCTACCATTTCTCTGTCCCACTGAACCTCCTGCAGGAAGTTTTTTCATACCTGTGTAGTCCCCCCTTTTATAGTTTGGCCTGTCCCCTTCAGTTCCTGTTACCTTCTCCACTTGTAACTCTACTATATAATCAAAACTCAGAACCACGTGATCGCTAGCTCCAAGGGGCCTCTCGTAAGTGATGTCCTCAAAGTCTGAACTGCTCAGGGTGAAACACAAGATCCAGTCTTGCTGGCTCATCGTCCCCTCTCTCTCTGGTTGTGTCCCGACATGTTGATGCATGAGGTGTCAAGTACCACATCCATCATTTGCTCTCCATGTTTCGGGACCCCCATGTGGCTCAGGTTTATTCACAGTCGCTTCTGTGGTTGAAATCGCCATTACAGTAACTTTGCTCTGCTCGAGTGAGCCTTCGTGCCACCTCAGCCAGTGTGTCACATCACCCTGTTGTTTTCTTGTACTCTCTCTTGGGCTCCTGCAGTTCTGTGGTGGGGTTTACATCACCTCCAATGACTACTTTATGTTCTCCCCAGACTGAAATTGTACCTTCAATGTAGTCTCTTTCTCCAATCATTTGTCCATGCCTCTCCATTTCTCAAATCCCCATCGGTGTTTTATGAGGAGTGCAACCCTCCTCCCCCTCTACTACTCCTATCTTTCCTCAGGATCTGTGTGTGTGTGTTGTGTGTGTGTGTTGTGGGTTGTGTGTTGTGTGTGTGTGTGTGTATGTGTGGGTGGTGTGTGTGTGTGTGTGTGGTGTGTGTGTGCTGTGTACAAAACAACCACTGTGAAAGAAACAGAGAAAATTCCAAGCGCTTTCGTGGAACTACTCTACTTTATCAAGGACAGTGGTTGTTTTGCATATTCTGATTCAACTGTTTACTGTGATCTTATTGCATATATATATATATATTATATATATATATATATATAATATATATATATATATATATATATTTATATATATATATATATATATATATATTAAACACTGACTTGGCCGCTGGCAAACTCGAAACCTACGAAACTTGGAACAAGGTCGCCCCCCCCCCCCCCCCCCCCCCCAGTGCTATACCATTTCTCCACCACAATGGACAATAGCTTGGCGCTTTGTCACATCTGCTCAGCTGTGTGGTGGTCGAAAGGTATGTCCAGGTGGTGAGTATGTATAGCAATGAGGACCTTGTTCCAAGGGTCGTAGGTTCGAGTCTCTTCGGCCAGAGATCAGTTGTTTATGTATATTTCGCCTGGCTCTTGCCGGAATTCCTTGTGTGTATATATATAATTTATATATATATATATATATTATATATATATATATTTTATATATATATATAATATATTATTATTTACACCTGAGGTGGACACTAGTATATATATATTTAGATATGATTTTTATATTATATATATATATATAAATATATTATTTATTTTATATTTATATATTTTTATTATATTATATATAGATATTATATATTATATATTATTATGATAATATAAATATATATTTATATATATATACTCATATATTATATAAGAGTTTTTATATATTTAAAGCATATATATATATATATATATTTTTTATATTTTTAGATATAGATCTATTTTATATATATTTAGATATATATATATTTATTATTTTTATTTTTATATTTTTATTTATATTATTTATTTATATATAGATATATTTTTAATATTAATATATGATATTATATTTATATATATAAAAGTAGATATATATTTTTTATTTATTTATAGATATAAAATAGATATATTGTTTTATTTTGATTTAGATATAGTTAATTTTTTATTTATAGAGATATTTTTGATATTTATATATAGTAAATATATATAGTTATATAATTTAGATAGTTTTTATATTTTTTTATTTATGTATATATATATTTATTATATATATTTTATTTTTATATATATATATATATATTTTATATTTAAATATATATATATATATGATTTATATAGTTATATATATTATTTACGATATTATATAGTATATAAGATTTTTTATATATAGATTATATTTTATATACTTATATATATATATTTAGTATAAAAATTTATATTTATTTATATAATTTTATATATATATATTTTATATTTATTTATTTTATATATATATATATATATATATATATATATTTTATATATATTTAGTTTATATATATATATATTATATTTAATATATATATTTATTATATATATTATAAATATAGTTATATCTATATTTGATATATATATATTTTATATTATATATTAGATATTATATATTGTTATATATATATATTTTTTATATATTTTATATTTATATATATATAGTTATATATATATATAATATATATATTTATATTATATTTTATATATTATATTTTTATTTATATCTATATACTATTTAATATATATTTAGATATTTTTATATATATCTATTATAATATATATATATATATATATATATATTAATATATATATATATATATTTTTATTATATATATATATATATATATTTATATAGATATATTTTATATATATATAAATATATTTTATATATATATATATATATATATAATATTTTATATATTTATATAATATATATATTATATTTCTTTATATATATATATAAATATATATCTATATATATTTGATATATATCTATAAAAATATATATATATATATATATATAATTATATATATATATAAAGATATTTATATAGATATATATATCTATATTTATATATATCATATATATATTTTATATATATATATCTATTTTATTTTTATAATATATATATATATATATTTTATATATATATATATATTATTGATTTTATATATTATTTTTTATATATATATATATTTATATATATATATAAATATATTTATATATATATATCTTATATAAATATATATATCTATATATATATATATTTATTTATTTTATCTATTATATATTATATATTTATATTTTTATCTATATATCATATATATATATATTTTATATAAATATAAAGATATATATATATATATATACTATATATATTTTTTAATATATCTAAAATATATATATATTATTTATATTATTTTATATTTTATATATATATAAATATATTTATTATATATATATATATAATATATTTTTTATATATATATAATATATATATATATATATTTTATATATATTTAAATATATATTTATTTATATATTATATATAAAATATATATATATCTATATATATATATATATTTATATATATATATTTTATACTATATATATAAAAATATATATATATATATATATATATTTATATATTTATATATATCTTTTTATTATATATATAACATATTATATCTATATATATATATATAATATTATATATATATATATTTATATTTTATATATATATATAAATATATTTATATCTATATATATATATATATATATTTTTTTATATATATTTATATATATATTTATCTATTATATTTATATATTATCATATATAAAGTATATATATATATAATGTAATATTGCTCATGAATTTGTTATTTTTATATTTATTGCCTGTGCTGCAAAGGCAGGACTTATATTTGCATTTTGATCATTAAAAATCACCTGTGGAACAACTTCTTTCAATATATTTTCGTCTCCTGAGTTTCAAGCGATACTTATGGAAGGGCATAAATTACCTCCAATATATTGCCTTATTAAAGGGATTGCTTGAAGTGTTACAAGGAAGCAGAAGGAAGAAGTGTGTGTGTGGGAATAGTAGAATTAAGTATTACTTATACATTATAATCAATCTTTCTACCATGAAAAACCTTCCCACAAAAATGACCTGCTGCCCATATCTTCGACAGTATTCTAGCTGCCAGAAAATCTTTCAAGGAGCTTAGAATGTCATTTATAAATATTTAGTACTGTTTATAACTATATAATTAACAATTATTCGAAAAAATATGGCGTGTGCACATTGTGGCATACCGATGAACTAAAGCCATCAACACAGTAGTAATTTAACCTTGACCTTATGATTACTTTGAAAATTACATTCCGTATTTACCCCGCCCCCCCCAGCAAGAAATATCTGAGAAAAATGGCATATAGGAGAAACAGGACTGAGGTTGAGTGTACGTGAGTATGAATACTAAGAGCTGAGAACAGACTACGTACAGTAGTTGCCGTCGGTCAAGTACGCCATTGTGGACAGTGTATTTCTGCAATTGCAAACTGGTTCTTAGATGTGATAATTATGTGAAGACACTTCTCAGTCAGATCTTACTATGCCAGTTCCACATATGAATTTAACTGAAAGACATTGAATTTCAACACGGTATTTCACTGCCAAGTCAATTTGTCAAAAATACAGGTAATGAATTGTTGATTAACTCTACACCTTGCACATTGCAAGTGAGAGGATATGACGTAATGCTCATAATGCTTACACTCTTAATGAAAAGTAGTAGTAGTCTAAGTCCTTTCGCAATCTCTCATATTATCAAGCAATGGACTCGTTCTTGATGGAAATAAATGGTGTAAAATACCGACACAACGTTTGACAACGTTTCGCCCACACAGTGGGCTTTATCAAGTCACAAACAGATCTACTTGGGTAAAAGGTACGTGAGTATTTGTAGTATGGAGTCAGGTGGAGAATGCTGAATGTGACAATCTCCTGAGTAGGGTGATAGTCTAGAACATCGGGCAGCTTTAAAAAGGGATTGGATAAGTATATGAGTATTCCTCCATTCATTATGTACTTATGTGGGATAGCGATGAAGAAGTTTCTTGGCAAGAGGTTCAGTTATGTTATAGAAGCTGTTGTTCTGGCTGAAGTTGTTGGATATACAGATGAGTGATGATTCCAGGATTCTTCGGTATTGAGTGTTGTCTTCTGTGGCGATAAGTCTTGCGTTTCTGTAGTTGATCAAATGGTTGTGTGAATTTCGGTGTTGAATACAGGCCTTCCTTGAATCGTGCGATCTGCCTGCGTATTTGTGTTCTGAAAAATAGTGTTTGGTAGGGTCTCTGGTGTTTCACCGACGTATAATTTACTGCAGTCATTACAAGGGACTGTGTATACCTCTGTAGAGGAATTAAGTTTGTCCTGTCTATTACTCATAGTGTTCTTTATGTTAGTGGATGTGGAGGTAGATACTTGTTTGGCAATGGTGATGGTGGGGAGGACTATGTATCACTTCTCGGCAGCGTCTTCTCTGGGTATGTTAAAGATGTTTAATGCCCGTCCTTTGCAGTCTCTAATGAAGTGACGAGGATAGTGAAGTTCAGAAAATACTTGTTCAATTAGAGAGCATTCTTCCTCAAGGAACTCACTGCTGCAGATTCTGAGTGCACGCAGGAAAAAGCCTATAATTACACCACGTTCAGTTTTGGTGTCGTGGTGAGAGTAGAAGTGATGAAGATCGTGTTGGTTGGTAGGTTTTCTATAGACTTTAAAACGAAGTTCATGGTCAGCTTTGCAGAGAACATCATCCATAGCCCATATCAAGTGAAAGTATTATTATATATATATATATATATAGCTATATATATATATAGAATATAGATATATATATAATTAATGAAAAAACGCTAACATGGGCACAAGATGGAAAAAAAACTACGGAGTAGTTGGAGATAGGCTCTAGGCCTTTCGTGTTACAATCAACACATCAGGAGCTTGCAATTTTGCTGAAATCAGTTGAAATCAGGTAGAACGACTTTCTACTGGACTGCCTACTCATTTCTGCAACACTGCAAGCTCCTGATGTGCTGACTGCTACATGATAGGGCCTAGACTATTTTTTCAACTTTTTCCAGTGGTTGTTTTGCATTTATGTCGTTCTGAATGGTAAAAACTGGTCAATTAGCAAGACTCGTTTTAAAATAAGTCTTTCTAAAAATTTTCTCTCATTACGTTTCGTGATATACTTTTACATGTTAATGTAAAAATTAATAATTTTGTACGAAAAAAAAAAACTTAGAAAACTTACCTAACCTTATTATAACAAGCGCAATTTAATTTAACCTAATTCAGCTAAATACATTTTAGATAAGTTTATAATAATTTAATAATAAACAAACAAATTCAAACATATTTTTTTTTTCCCTAGGTTCAGAATGCTGTTGCGATAAATTAATGCATACACAATTTCGCTTGCCTTATTTGGAAGAAGAGCGTGCGATTTAATCAAATCTTTCCCAAGTTTTACCTATTCAGGCACGTTATAGTATAGATATTATATATATTTAGTATATTTAATTTATATATATCTATTATATAAAATTTGTATTATTCATGTAATATACATGAGAGAGAGAGTGAGAGAGGAGAATAACGTTGGCAGAGTTAGGAGATTAGGTCGAATGATTTCCAGTTTATAATAAAAAATCAGTATTCCTGAGAGGACACACTGCGGACCTTAAAGGCATAATAGCCCCAATTTACTTAGTTGTAAACCCATGGCCAAAAATGACTCCCCTCAAAATTTTACGCATTTTCTTTATTTTTCAGCATAAAAGGATAATGAAAGCCTTTGGGAAGACCTCGTTAAAGGAGATGTGCTTCGGGCGAAACTGACTTGGAGAAACCTGATCCACCGGGCCTGGTTGATCAGGCCCGGTGGATCAGGGCCTGGTTGATCAGGCCCGGTGGATCAGGGCCTGATCAACCAGGCTGTTACTGCTGGCCGCACGTAGTCCAACGTACGAAACACAGCCCGGTTGATACGGCACAGACTTTAAGTATCTGTCCAGCTCCCTTTTGAAGGCAACCAGGGGCCTATTGGTAATTCCCTTTATGCATGGTGGGAGGCTGTTGAACAGCCTTTAGCCCCGGACACTAATAGTGTTTCTCTTATTGTACCAATGGCTCCCCTACTTTTCATTGGGGTTATTTTGCACCGTCTACCAAGTCTTTTACTTTTGTAGAGAGTGATTTCTGTGTGAAGATTCGAGACCATCCATTTTTGGATTTTCTAAGTGTAAATTATGATGCATCTCTCTTGCTTGCTTTCCAACGAGCACAAGTCAAGTGCTTCCAAGCGTTCCCAGTAGTTAAGATGTTTGTTAGAACTTACATGTGCAGTAAAGGTTCTCTGTATATTCTCTAGATCTGAAATTTCACCTTCTTTGAACGGAGATGTTAATGTGCAGCAAAATTCCAGCCTAGAGAGAGCAAGGGATTCGAAAAGGATCACCATCGGCTTGGCGTCTCTTGTTTTGAATGTTCTCATTATCCATCCTATCATTTTCTTTGCAGTTGTGATCGTGGCACTGTTGTGATCCTTGAAAGTGAGATCCTCAGACATTACCACTCCCAGGTCCTTCGCATTGTTTTTCCGTTCTGTTGTATGATCAGAGTTTGTTGTAGACTCGTTTCTAGTTAACGGGAGTAGTTCGAATTTATCTTCACTGAACATCATATTGTTTTCTTTTGCCCATTGGAAAACTTGCGTTTCATCTTCATGGAGGTTAACGGTGTCCTCAATAGATGACAGTCTCATGCAGATCCTAGTATCGTCTGCAGAGGAAGACACGGTGATGTGGATTACGTCTGTCTGTGTCTGATATGAGGATGAGGAACAGGATGGGGGCGAGTACTGTGCCTTGTGGAAGAGAGATTTTCACTATGGCAGTTTCCGATTTAACTCTGTTGATCACTAGTCTCTGTGTTTGATTGGTTATAAAGTTGAAGATCCATCTCCCCACTTTGCCAGTTATTCCTTCTGCACGTATTTTGTGTGCTGTTACGCCATGATCGCACTTATCAAGGCTTTTCCAGAGCCTATGTACATTACATCTAAATTCTGTTTTGATTCCAGTGTATCCAAGACTATATCATAGTGATCCAGTAGTTGCGAGAGGCAGGAGCGACCTGCTCTGAACCCATGTTACCCTGGATTCCGCAGTTTTGGGGAATCCAAGTGGTTTGCAACAGTGATTCTTAGCACTCAAAGATTTTTATAATGTGGGACGTTCGACCTATTGGTCTATAGTTCTTAGCTAATATTTGTGCCACCTTTATGGAGTGGGGCTATATCCTTTGTTTAAAGTGACTGTGGAATTTCACCCATGTCTAAGCTCTTCATAGTATACTTAGGGCATGCGAAAGGGGCTTCTTACAGTTCTTAATGAACACAGAGTTCCACGAGTCTGGGCCTGGGGCTGAGTGCATGGGCATGTTGCCAATGGCTTTCTCAAAGTCTATCGGAGTTTGGATAATGTCGGAAATCTGGCGTACAATGATGGAGTTTTGAGGCTCATCCATGAAAAACTCATTTGGATTGTCGATCAGACTGATTAGTGGTTCCCTAAACACAGAGTTGTATTGGAATTTCAGTATCTTACTCATTTCTGTCATCTGTGTAAGTCCCATCTTGTCTGAGCAAGGGCCTGATACTTGATGTGGTATTTACCTTGTTTTTGGCATATGAAAAGAAATATGTCGAATTTCTTTAAATTTCAGTAATCGCTTTTAGCTCCTGTCTCTCCTGGGTCCTGTAAGAGTCCTTTATCTTAAGTTCGACACTTTCCACTTCCCTGGTCAGCGTTTCCTTCCGTGTATCAGTTAATCTAGCGTTCTTGAAGAGCTCAGTGATTCTTCGTCGTCTTCTGTAGAGGGAGCGTCTTTCTCCAGTTTACTTCTCTTCTTCTTTCTTGGGGAAATGTGCCTTGAATATACTTCAGCTGCCAGGAAGTTGATCCTTTCAAGTCACTGGTTTGGACTCATGTTATTTAAGATATCTTCCCAACATGTTTTATTTAAGACATGGTTTAACTGGTCCCAGTTGATGTTCTTGTTCTTGAAGTTGTATTTGGTGAAGACACTTTCACAGCTACGTGCATTTTGCTGATCAGGACTCCTGCGCATGTAGGTCTGAACTTCGATTATATTGTTATCGGAATTAGTTGTTTTTGATATGTCTCTTACCAGGTCCTCATTGTTTGTGAAGATAAGGTCAAGTGTGTTTTCCAGTCTTGCTGGCTCCACTGTCTGCTGGCTTAGGGTGTGTTTATGGCAGATATTTAGTAGCTCATGTGTGTGTGTGTGTGTGTGACCTTTCATCTGCGCTGCCTCCAGGGATTGTTTCTGTTATAACATTTGCTACATTCTTTCATTTTGTATGCCTTAGGTTGAAATCACCAAGCAGTAAGATGTTTGGGGATGGAGCTGGAAGGTTTTCCATTATTATTATTATTATAATCATGGGGAAGCGCTAAACCCGGAGGATTATACAGCGCCTGGGGGGGGGGATGTGGAAGGCATTCAGGCTTAATTCGGGGAACTGGAGCACAGATCCAATTCCCTAAATCAAGAGCCCCTCACCAACATCAAGGAACCTTCCTTGAGGGGGGGAAGGTTTTCCAGACAGTAATCAATTTTCAGTAGCTGTTCCTTGAACTGTTCGGAAGTTGCATCTGGTGGCTTGTACACAACTGATGAGCGACTCTCTGACATACAGGCCATCATCCCCTTGTTGCCTGTTCTTTCTGTCGCATCTAAAACGGTTGTACCCATTTATCCATCTTTCGTTGTGAAAGTGAACTTTTGTGTGGGTCTCCGTGAAGGCTTTAAACATCTCATTTAACTCTAGAAGTCCACTGATAAAAGGTATTTTGTTGTTGGTGGATGGCTTAAGGCCCTGTATATTAGCAGATATAAACGAGGTTGTATTACGTGTTTGTTGGGGAGATTTTGTTATTGGCATCAGTAGTTGTAGTTTTGGAGGGTCATGGAAGGGGCCACTGAGTGTGCCTCCAGTCCAACAAGGCTCCAAGGTGGTGGACTATTTTTGTTATTGACAGTTATTGACAGTTGTGGTCTTGGTTTGTGAAGGGAGAAAAAAACTAAAGTGAGGTAAGGAAGTCAGAAGCCGACATTCGTCAGCTGAAAAAAAAAAAGGCAAAGACCTCACGACTTATCTGTCTCAAATTTGGGTCCTAAAAGATTTTACGATGCAGTTGTCTACTTGTGATGCATAGCCGGGCCTTCTTGACGACTCCCACGGCCCGCTGGTGTGACCCAATAACCCCTGGTGTGACCCCCATATCTGGTGGAGTGACCCTTACATCTAGTGTGCCCCCCCCCACATCTAGTGTAACCTCCATTACTTGTTTGACTCCCCAATATAGTTTCACCGCTCCACATCTTCACCTGGTGTGACCCAACTCATCGGTTAGTGTGACCGTCCATATCTGCAGGTGTGACATGTGTGACCCCGCACATCTGCTGGTGTGGCCGTGGCACTCGCTGGTGTTCTCCACATTGGTATTATTCCAACACCATCTGGTGTGATGCTGCTAAACACACCCTCACAAATGCCTACTTGCAATTGATTTTCCTCCTTCCTTTTTGTGCTACATTGATGTGTATGTACCGGACAGAGGATCGAGCCTCCACTATGCCTTTCGAAACGATTCGCTTTGCATAAAAGTAGTCCAGTACAAGAACTCATTTTCTATCTCCTAATCTATTTGAGGTGAAGACCAGGTTCAGTCTTGCTGGTTCGTCTGTTGTGTCTTTGGTACGGTGGCTTAAAGTCCTCCACCTTCACTTCCTTTAGTTTAACTCTTTACGTTTAATTCTTTTTATTATTATTATTATTATTATTATTATTATAATTATTATTATTATTATTATTGTTGTTATATTGTAATTATCGTATTATTATTATTATTATTTTAATTTTTACTTAAATTTATTTTTATTAATATTTTATTATGTTATTACATTATTATTAGGTTCTCTGATTATTTCTTGTTTTCTTCTTCCAACTTTTCTGGTCTTCGGCAGAATTTTCACTTTTAGTCGTATTCGTATGGATAAAAATAACCTAAGAAGCAAGTTCTCGTGTGTGTGCTAGGCTGTTACTACTAGTGTGCTGTGTTTCGAATGTCTTAAGGAAAACTCATTTCTGATATCACTGGCAAGCAAAAACTAGACACTTATATTAATTTAGTAACTTAATATTTCTGCATGCATTTTCTTCAAATTTTTGTATTTCGTAAGTTTGTTAGGTTGACTAATATATTAAATATAGCTTTCTTTTTGCTGCTTGGCTTTCCTGGCTACTGCTTCGAAGGCTTTTGTAAAATTCCTATTATCTTCAAAGACCAACCTTTGTTCCTCTGTAATAAGTGAGTATGTTATTCAGTGTGTGGGCTCTCCTGCACCTTGCATCTTACCTAGCTTTCCATAGCTCCTTCGTGACCATTAGTACCATTCCTCTTCTGCTCATTATTCATATCTCGTTACTTGACATCCTAAGGATAATATCGCATATATTATCGTTTCTGATCTCTTTTTACTCCGTGATGGTTATTAAGCAGTGTGTGTGTGTGTGTGTGTGTGTGTGTGTGTGTGTGTGTGTGTCAAAGAGAAAAAGACGAAGATGACGAAGAAGATGACGAAGGTGGTGGTGGTGGTCTTAATGTTCAAGTCCGGTCCTGCTTTTCTCTAAACCGCTCTACATACAATTTTAATGTCGGTCCCTCCGACCCTGAGGATACACAAATAAGAAAATAAATAAATAAACACACACAAAGAGTATATAATCACTGAAGATGGTAGTAGTACTAGTAGTAGTGATGGTCATGATGGTGACAGTGGTGTTGATAGCTGTACTATGATGGTGCTAGCTAAGGGATGGTGAGGATGGAGGTGATTGTGATGGTGGGAACCCAAATGGTAAACACTGTGTTTCTTAACATCACAGCAGCAGCTTTCCCTTCATGTCTCAGGATTTTTTTCTTACATTTTGATAAATCCGTCCTTGTTAAATATTCAAGAATCTTCTCACTCCTTTCCGATCCCTTCTTCTTTCTCCTCTTTTCCATTCCTATTTTTCTCTCTCCTCCTCAATTCTCATCGCATTTCCTTAATTGTTTTTATTTTCTTAATTTCCCTTCTTACCTTTTCTTTACTGCTACTTCCTTCCCTCTTCCTCCTACTCTTCCCTCCATCCGCCTCCTCTTCTTCCCCCTTCCGTCGCCTCTCCTTCCCCTTCCTTTTTCACCCCTTCTCTCTCTTTAACTCCCTCCTTCTTCCTTCATCCTCTCCTCCTTTTCGCTCTATCCTCCTCCCATTCTTCCTCATTTCCTGTAATGTCATTGCGTCCTTCTTCCATTCTTCTCTCTTCCATCCTTCATCTCCCTTTCTAAATCCTTAAATTTCTTTATTCATTGCTGCTCCCGGCCTGCTCAAAGAAGGTCTGAGAGGTCCCCAGCATCCCACTTAATGGACCGGGAGAAGGTGAAACCAGAAGAAATTCATTTTAATAGAGCTGTAAAGTATTAAAGGAGAGAGAGTGTTAGAGGGAGAGAGAGACAGACACACAGACACAGACAGACAGACAGACACACACAGACAGACACACACAGACACACAGACAGACACACAGACAGACACACAGACAGACACACAGACAGACACACAGACAGACACACAGACATACACACAGACACACACACACACACACACACACACACACACACACACACACACACACACACACACACACAGACGTAGAAAATTTGCCTGTAAATGATGAAATAAACACAGGGACTCTAATAATTATTGAACCAAACAATCGAATATCCTACATATATATATATATATATATATTATATATATATATATATATATATATATATAATATTTATATATATTATATATATATGCAAAACAACCACTCTGAAAGAATAGAGAATTCAAGCGCTTTCGTGACTACTCATAGTTCCTTGATAATGTGAGTAGTCACGAAAGCGCTTGGAATTTCTCTATTCTTTCAGAGTGGTTGTTTTGCATATTCTGAAATCACCTGTTTACTGTGATCTTATTGCATATATATAAATATATATATATATATATATATATATATATATATATATATATATATATATATATATATATATATATATATATATATATATATATATATATATATATATATAATCCTGTTCTTGATTCATAGGGCGTAAGTTTAGCGATGTGAACATAAATACTTCCTTAGGGAATTTAAGCTATATTATCAATACAAGAAATCATAAAAAAATAAGTTTATTGGATAAATTTATTTGAGAATACTGTATTTAATCCTTGCCTTTGAGAGTGATATTTACAACGATTTTGTCTTCTAGGGTCATTCTCATCTGGGGTAGAGCAAGCGGCCAGCAACGGCTGTTTGGGATTTTAAACCATCAAAAGGCAGGTTGGAGCTTCTCGGAATTTGCACTGAGATATTTGTGTGTGTGGGTGTAGGTATGGGTGTCGGTGGGGGGTTGTTTGATCACCTACAAACTATACTAACCTTATTCAACTAAATAACTAATTGGTTAAACTATCTAGAGGTATAGATAAGACCTGGGAATTGCTCCCATAGTATTACCCTTGTGGTCAACAGTGCTAACGCTAAACCAGTGAGGGTATCATACAGCGACTTATTCTTGTGCGAAATGTTTGTTAGACAACACTGAATACAGAAGTCCTGTTAACTGTTTTTTTTTGTTAACTTTATTTATGGTGTATTTAATAACCGTCTACCTAGCTGGGTAGTTATATTTTTATAGAACCTTCCCATCCGGGACTCTGAATAACATTAGTTTCACAATTCTTGATTTCAGTGTCTGTTGCAGACTTGGTATTTAATGAACTGAAGTAAAAACAAATAAATATAGCCCTGCAACCCAAATTAGGCTATTTACATGATTTAGTGTAACTGAATAAGCAATGAAAGTACTGGTTGACATTTTGCCTGGGAAGTGAACTGGGTAGAACAAATCGTTATCAACCACTCTGATCGACATCAGGATGGAGCTGAACACAAATATTTGATGGGACCAGCGTAAAAGTTAGACAACGCCTTCAAGCAATCCCAGAAATAAAAACCAACGGAGATAGATTACGGTTCCTCGTAGACCACTCCACAGATCCTAGATGTTGCACCCAAGATCCCTGTGTTTCATGGCACAGTAAATGTAGAGATATTATGGCTGAGGATCCTACGGCGCTGCAATGCCGTTCTTTTTATGCGGTGAATGCGTTCATCGTGAAAGGTAGCAATAATCTGACAGGTCATCAACACTTAATTCTTTATCATATGAACCTTCATTACGTTTAGCGAAATCCATTGATCGCATAGGGCAACTCTCATTATGAGACTGTAAGCGCTGGATAGATGATCTCTTAGTAATAACTGCAGCCCTTCATATGATGTGTTTTGCTAGTAAGACGAGCGTTGACAGTGAAACAGCTGGAGCCCTTCATATGATGTTTTCACTAGTAAAATGGACAATGGGAAGAATGATGACGTTTGCGACCCAGTGGAAGTTTCCTCCTGGCAATAGACACGTCTTTAATTCTTCCGTAAATATATCACTTGGTCATTTAATGAAAAACAGTGAGGAACCATTAAAACCGCAATTTTCCAGCATTGTTGGATATCCTCGAAGGGGAGCCTTAAGTGGTTACTTGAATAGTTTTTTTTTTTGTCTTTCGTTCGCCTACTTTTCGATTTTATTTCGTTCACAACTCAAGAACGCCTCGTGAAACCGACTTTCCTACACTTGTGCATGGTAACGTGAACTAAATTCATGGAACAATTGGCATGTTCACGTGCCCTATGACCAAAATTGCTGAACTTGTTCTCAGCATCAGATAACTTCTTAAACCCTCAGTGCCGGAGATTCAAATGTTATTAAAGAAGCCTGAAAATTCGATAACAGAGAGTGTAAGCTCGGATTTAACTATTTTATGTTAAAAAGATGGGAAAGTTTCGTTCTCGGTAAATCACATTAAATATATTTGTTTCCTTATTTTGAACGGCTTCAGTATTTAATGGTTGAAGCATCTTAGGGTCAAGAAAATAAGTATTAAGTTTTGTTTTGCCTGCAGGTAAATTTGTCGTTGTAGTGAAATAGTAAAAAAAAAAATTCTTGAAATCGTTGTAATTTGTGTCATAACTGGATGATGACTCAAATGATCGGCATAAAATTTTCACTACTGTTGTGCCTTTCTAAACACAAGGTTCCCGCTGTTGAGTAACGCAAGTCCTATGTTGTCAGTTTTATTAAATAGTGAAAATTATTTATTTTTAATAACACTTAAATGCTTTTTCTGATTATCTTCAAAATATTATTGACGTTGCATTCTATAAGATGGATAATAACCCATAAGTTTAGATCCAGTGGGTACACACTGGAAAATTTAACTGAACTTGTTAAAGAAATTTCGGATCCTTGTAATGAGATCAGTCACTGGAAAATACCTTTTCTGGTCGGCTTTAAACTTTTCCCATTATTAAAACAGCTTTGTAAGTTTAATTTCGAGCTGAGTAAATTTGTATTTCTCAATTTTATTAAGTAAAGCGTTTCTAGTGGAATTACTAGAGAATCCTTTTCTTATCGACTTAAACCTTAAATGCATTTTTATATTGGTTTTGGGCTATATGGATGCCAAATTTTGAAAATTTTGATAAATTCGATTTAAAAAAAATCGAAATCAAATTCTTTTTCTTACAGGCTTGTACAAAATTTTCCGTAGACTGTAAATGAGAAAAAAATTAGAACAATAAAAACTCGAGTTTTTAATGGCGTTTTAAGTTTAATGAAAGGAGGCGTTTCTGTTTTTTTAAACATTCTCAGCAACGGCTTTGTTTATTTTCTCCCGAATTTTCTCTTTCTTGAGAACGCCTTATTCGGTCGGCTTCAAATTTTCACCGCTCATGTAATGCATCCTTGACAAAATTCGTGGGACTATTTGCATAAAATTAAATAGGCTATTCCCAAATTTGGTTTCCGTGTGGTAACAGGTGACAGGCTCCTGTGATCGGCTACTGAATTTCAACACTGGTGTATCCTGCTGAGGAGGTTATTATACTCCATTGTGTAGATTCTATTTTGTCACTTTTTATTTTACCTTATCGCATTTTTTTGCATTGATACCGGTGATGGGCTCTTGATATGAGGAAATGAATGTAAGGTGTTGGGAGCAGTGAAAGGATTAAATGCTATGTTACGTTCATTCATTTATAGCTGTGTTGTTGTTACCGGATGCGAAGCGAGAGTGAACACAGCTGAGTATTATACCTTTCATGATCTCCTACAACCATAACAGTGGCGACGAGGATGAGATCATCGGAACCAAGGATAGTGGTCAATGTGGCCTGAAGTAGTAGGGATACTGGCAGCCCAGGACTTTGCAGCAGAACGGTGATTATTGTAAGAATCTACAGCAGCAGCAACAAGTGGGTGAACATGGCGGCGGCGTCACACGGAAAACTGGAGCCTCTCGACCCACCTAAGATTTCTTTGGAGCTTTGGCTAAGCTTGTTGGAAGCCAATTTCGCTCGTTTGGAAATTGAAGAGAAACCAATTATTAATGGTGGTGGTGCATATAGTTTATTTCCCTAACTTAGTGGCAGAAAATTTAGATTTGCAGAGCATGCAGTCTGCATAAACTTTTGAAAAACTTTTGAACTTGGAACAAAACACTGCTCCTGAGGTGCAAGTGATTAATGCTGTCAAATGTAAACATTGTGGGTTCCACCATAGTAGTAGTAATTGTAAATTATTTTTCAAAATTCTTGGATGTCATGGAACTAGTTACTTGCACATCAACAGTTACCAATGAGTTACTGAGGAAATCCTTTTTGTAATTTTGAGTTACCAGACATAGTTGTGTCAGATAATGCTGCAGACTTTGTATCACAAGAGCTGGAAGCCTTCTTTAGTAAGTATAGTATTGAACATGTTACTCCAGCCCCATCATCAAATGGTCTGGCAGAGAGAGCAGTAAGGACGTTGAAGGAAGGATTACACAAATTTACAAAAGGATCTCTCAGTACCAGATTATGAGGTTCTTGTATAACTATAGGAAAACTGTTTATTCCTCTACCAGTAAGACACCAGCAGAAATGTTTAATTGGAATTTTAAAGTCCCTGTAGCGGCTGTCAAACGTCATGTTAGGGAAGACAAGTCATAATCTAACATGCCTGCTGGTGAACTTCAGGGAGAGGCGAAACAATTTCAAGTGGATGATGATGTGTATGCAAAAAAATTTGGGAAAGGTGACTATTGGGTTGAAGGGAAGGTTGTGGAGGTATTAGGGGCTAGAAATTACAAAGTCTTAATTAGAGGTTTTGGTAATATGATATGGAACAGGCATATAGATCAACTCATGCCAAAGTTTAGGAGTGGAGAGCAAACACAAATTCCAACAGTACCAGAAGCTGTAAGGAGTGGTTTAGAGAAACTGCCCACAATAGATAATAGTGATA
>NC_069412.1:22426751-22469251 GCF_026875155.1 Cherax quadricarinatus | reverse complement strand
TCGGGTCGAGCTCTAGCTCCTGACTCAAGACCGCCCATGCTCCAACTCTATCCATGCCCCATTTCCTTGGATCAATTTTGAAGGATTCCCAATTATTTTTTATTTTTTTTTTGGGGGGGTCTATCCCAAGAGTGTTCGGGTCGGGTTTCAGCTCCTGGGTCGAGACCGCCCCTGCTCCATTTCCTCGGATCAAGTTTACCTTTCATATGTGAGTAAATGGAGTGTATCAACCCTATAGTTGTAAGCAAATTTAGTCCTTAAAATAATAATGACACAAAGATAATTTTACAATATTCTTAGTTGACAAAATTAAGCAACATAATGTTGTATTGCATCTCCTGGGCCTGTAGCTTCTGGTATGCCTTAGCATTTACAATTACAAGAATACAGAGGTGGAAAATTAAGCTACCAGGATAACACAATTTTTGCTTCTGAACACTCAGGTGTCATATTACAGCTCTTGGGTCTCACATTTCATATTCAACAAAGAGGCGAAATCATTACACAAATTTTTACAAAATTCATTTATCTATAATACATTACAAAATAACACAGTTATACCTAATACAATGTTTAACAATACAACAAAATAACACACAGTGATTGGAATACGATAAACAGATTTAGGATGAATCGAAATTATTCTTTTCTCCTCTCTTTATATGTTCTTCTTGCAAAGATATTTTGTACTTTGTTCTGGATCCTCCTCCTCGGACGACCACATCACTTTGGATGTTACTGCGGAATGTTTTGTGGGTGTGATGTTGAGATGTGACGGTGTTACCCCAGGACAATTTATTTGTGAAATATTATGACATCGACATCTTTCAGTTGGTTGTTGGAAATCACCCGGAAAACTTTCTTCTTCTCTCGAGTTATGAATGAAATATTCATCAGCACCCCTCCACCCCCCCCCCCCACACACATACTTCTGGCAGTAGCAGCCGCTTCTGCAAGGCGGTGTGCTGAATGGATGACCAGGTGGGAGTTCTATATTCGTTGAAGGACCAGCCATAGCAGCAGTATCAGTCGCAGCACCAGCATCATCAGTAGCAGCACCAGCATCATCAGTAGTAGCACCAGCATCATCAGTAGCAGCACCAGCATCATCAGTAGCAGCACCAGCATCATCAGTAGCAGCACCAGCATCATCAGTAGCAGCACCAGCATCATCAGTAGCAGCACCAGCATCATCAGTAGCAGCACCAGCATCATCAGTAGCTGCACCAGCATCATCAGTAGCAGCATCATCAGTAGCAGCACCAGCATCATCAGTAGCAGCACCAGCATCATCAGTACAGCACTAGCATCATCAGTAGCAGCACCAGCATCATCAGTAGCAGCATTAGCATCATCAGTAGCAGCATTAGCATCATCAGTAGCTGCACCAGCATCATCAGTAGCAGCACCAGCATCATCAGTAGCAGCACCAGCATCATCAGTAGCAGCACCAGCATCATCAGTAGCAGCACCAGCATCATCAGTAGCAGCACCTACATCATCATAGCAGCACCAGCATCATCAGTAACGCATTAGCATCATCAGTAGCAGCATTCAGCATCATCAGTAGCAGCTTAGCATCATCAGTAGCAGCATTAGCATCATCAGTAGCAGCACTAGCATCATCAGTAGCAGCACAGCATCATCAGTAGCAGCACCAGCATCATCAGTAGCAGCATTAGCATCATCAGTAGCAGCATTAGCATCATCAGTAGCAGCATTAGCATCATCAGTAGCAGCACCAGCATCATCAGTAGCAGCACCAGCATCATCAGTAGCAGCACCAGCATCATCAGTAGCAGCACCAGCATCATCAGTAGCAGCACCAGCATCATCAGTAGCAGCACCAGCATCATCAGTAACAGCATTAGCATCATCAGTAGCAGCATTAGCATCATCAGTAGCAGCATTAGCATCATCAGTAGCAGCACTAGCATCATCAGTAGCAGCATTAGCATCATCAGTAGCAGCACAGCATCATCAGTAGCAGCATTAGCATCATCAGTAGCAGCATTAGCATCATCAGTAGCAGCATTAGCATCATCAGTAGCAGCACCAGCATCATCAGTAGCAGCAGCTCTCAGTACAGCACAGCATATCAGTGCAGCATAGCATCATCAGTAGCAGCACCTAGCATCATCAGTAGCAGCACCAGCATCATCAGTAGCAGCACCAGCATCATCAGTAGCAGCACCAGCATCATCAGTAGCAGCACCAGCATCATCAGTAGCAGCACCAGCATCATCAGTAGCAGCACCAGCATCATCAGTAGCAGCACCAGCATCATCAGTAGCTGCACCAGCATCATCAGTAGCTGCACCAGCATCATCAGTAGCAGCACCAGCATCATCAGTAGCAGCACAGCATCATCAGTACAGCCCAGCATCATCAGTAGCAGCACCAGCATCATCAGTAGCAGCACCAGCATCATCAGTAGCTAGCACCAGCATCATCAGTAGCAGCACCAGCATCATCAGTAGCAGCACCAGCATCATCAGTAGCAGCACCAGCATCATCAGTAGCAGCACCAGCATCATCAGTAGCAGCACCAGCATCATCAGTAGCAGCACCAGCATCATCAGTAGCAGCACCAGCATCATCAGTAGCAGCACCAGCATCATCAGTAGCAGCACCAGCATCATCAGTAGCAGCACCAGCATCATCAGTAGCAGCACCAGCATCATCAGTAGCAGCACCAGCATCATCAGTAGCAGCATCATCAGTAGCAGCACCAGCATCATCAGTAGTAGCACCAGCATCATCAGTAGCAGCACCAGCATCATCAGTAGCAGCACCAGCATCATCAGTAGTAGCACCAGCATCATCAGTAGTAGCACCAGCATCATCAGTAGCAGCACCAGCATCATCAGTAGCAGCACCAACATCATCAGTAGCAGCACCAGCATCATCAGTAGCAGCACCAGCATCATCAGTAGCAGCACCAGCATCATCAGTAGCTAGCACCAGCATCATCAGTAGCAGCACCAGCATCATCAGTAGTCAGCACCAGCATCATCAGTAGTAGCACCAGCATCATCAGTAGCTGCACCAGCATCATCAGTAGCAGCACCAGCATCATCAGTAGCAGCACCAGCATCATCAGTAGCAGCACCAGCATCATCAGTAGCAGCACCAGCATCATCAGTAGCTAGCACCAGCATCATCAGTAGCAGCACCAGCATCATCAGTAGCAGCACAGCATCATCAGTAGCAGCACCAGCATCATCAGTAGCAGCACCAGCATCATCAGTAGCAGCACCAGCATCATCAGTAGCTGCACCAGCATCATCAGTAGCAGCACCAGCATCATCAGTAGCAGCACTAGCATCATCAGTAGCAGCACCAGCATCATCAGTAGCAGCACCAGCATCATCAGTAGCAGCACCAGCATCATCAGTAGCAGCTCTAGGATCATCATTAGTAGCACCAGCATCATCAGTAGCAGCACTAGCATCATCAGCACCAGCATCATCAGTAGCAGCACCAGCATCATCAGTAGCTGCACCAGCATCATCAGTAGCAGCACCAGCATCATCAGTAGCAGCACCAGCATCATCAGTAGCAGCACTAGCATCATCAGTAGCAGCACCAGCATCATCAGTAGCAGCACCAGCATCATCAGTAGCAGCACCAGCATCATCAGTAGCAGCACCAGCATCATCAGTAGCAGCACCAGCATCATCAGTAGCAGCACCAGCATCATCAGTAGCAGCACCAGCATCATCAGTAGCAGCACCAGCATCATCAGTAGCAGCACCAGCATCATCAGTAGGGAGCATCCAGCAGCATCATCAGTAGCAGCACCAGCATCATCAGTAGCAGCACCAGCATCATCAGTAGCAGCACTAGATCATCAGTAGTAGCACCAGCATCATCAGTAGCAGCACCAGCATCATCAGTAGCAGCACCAGCATCATCAGTAGCAGCACTAGCATCATCAGTAGCAGCACCAGCATCATCAGTAGTAGCACAGCATCATCAGTAGCAGCACCAGCATCATCAGTAGCAGCATCATCAGTAGCACCAGCATCATCAGTAGCAGCACAGCATCATCAGTAGCAGCATCATCAGTAGCAGCACTAACATCATCAGCAAAAGCATTAGCAATGCCGACTAAAGCTGATAAGTAACTTTTAGAATGTAAGTCTGTCAGTAATGTAAAAGGCTAGATATGTACAGTAAAGATTAAAAAGAGGGGATTGTCGGCCTTTGACGATAAAAGATTTCTCTTGGATAGCACTCGTTCCTTGGTATATGGACATTATGACATCCATGCTCCCAAACATAGGAGATTAAGGTAAAAATGTCCTCGCTGCTCTCTTTCTGACAGAGTTAAAGTGCACAAAAATGTGTTAGTCACACTGACTCCAATGATGCTCTTTTCTGTCATGTTAGAGATCAGTCATCATATTGACTGGTCCTCTGCCAAAACTGTCTATCCTACTTCTACCTTTCATAACCGTTGTCTTGTCGAATCATGCCTTACACACAGTTTTTCTTGTATGAATCTTAATCCTGGCTTTGTCTCTGTAGATGCCTTCCTCTCTCCTTACAATGTCAAATGTTCAGGACTTCAGAACACTCACGACTTGACATGATCCTTTCTTTTCTTCCTACCTCTTCTCCTTTCATCTTTTCCACATTTCTTTCTTTGTTTTCCATTTTTCTGCCTTGTGTTTTCTGTCCTTCACTACCTCTCCCCCCCCGCGCACTCCCTGTGATTTTGGTCCTACTCCTTGTGGGTCCTTAGCTCTCCTGCAGTGCTCCATTTTCTTCTCATTAGATTGAACCCACTACCACTCCTTTATTATTAATTCGGCTTCTACCTTTTCTTCTATTATTACTACTACTACTATTGCCTCCCCTCACTCCTCTTTCTTTCTCTTGTGGCACAAACTACTGCTTCCACCACCAGCATTACCACTACCACAACTTGTCTTTCTTCCTCTTTCTCTCCGTCCATGTCCTCCTCGTCTAAATATACTGGCTCACTCGATCTCTTTATAAGCTTTTTCTCTCATATGTGCGGGTTATTTGTGTATGAGTTGATATATGCAGGACGTCTGCTCACTCTAATGAAATGATGAAAATAGTGAAGTTTAGAAAAATACTTGTTCGATGAAAGGGCATTCTTCTTCACGGAATTCACTACTAGATTTGTAGGGCACGAAGGAAGAAGCTTATGATTACGCCACGTTTAGTTTTGGTGTTGTGGTGAGAGAAGTGGACAAGATCGTGTTGGCTGGTCGGTTTTCGGTAGACGTTAAAACGAAGCTTTTACGACATAGTTGAACCTCTTGCCTGGAAACTTCTTCAACGTTGTCCTAAACAACAACAAATTTACTGGTCCATGCCGGGTAGGTCTTTCTTAACTCCAACCTTTTCTCAGCAATCAACTTCAACACACTCCACCTGACCCTTCACGTGTCGGTGTTTGTACACGTGATGTACATATTTGTGTGTGTGTGTGTGTGTGTGTGTGTGTGTGTGTGTGTGTGTGTGTGTGTGTGTGTGTGTGTGTGTGTGTGTGTGTGCGTAGCATAGAGGTAGAAGTATGGGTGCATGTTTATTTGTATTTACATACTAGTAATACTGAAAGGAGAGGATTATATGCATTGTTGTTTGTGTGTTATTTTATTCTTTGTGTGTCTGATGTATGTGTAGGATGGTGTGTGTGTGTAAATACACATTAAGTGTATAAAAGAGTGTACGCTTGTGAATCTTTGGGTATCATGTAAATACAGAAGATCAATAACGAGAAAAAAAGAGATGACTGATAGTAATTAATTACAGTTAACATGCAGGGTAAACAAAGGGTCACACACCGACACTAATCTACGGACGTTAAAACCTTCACAAATACACTTACACAACTAAATAATTGAACAAGTTAAGAATTGACATATGTACTATAATATAAATATATTTTCAAAATTTTCACCGAGTGGCCATTCCTTTTTGACTAACTGGGATAGAGATCTCTCTTGTCTCAGGTAGTCGACGTTCGGGTCTGTCCAGGAGGATGTTATTACAGAGCGCAGATTTTCTGTGTGTCCTCCTCTGTAATAACGTCTACCTTCGTATACTGATATTAATACACTTGTGTAGTAATATCATGTATGGACAGTGCTTCAAGGGTGGCTAAAACTGCTGACCTCAGGGAAGTGGTGAAGGGTGTATGGATGAACACTTGGAACCACGGACCTGGGGTGAGACTGCTGACCTCGGGGAATTGGTGAAGGGTGTATGTATGAACACTTGGAACCACGGACCTGGGGTGGGACTGGGTGAAGAATTTCCAGAACTTCGAGGGAAGGGAAGACATCCTTGGGCACACGGATGAATTCCCGGGGAAAGCTTAGATGCACGAATTGAGATTACTGAGTGTAGGATAGGACGTGGGGAAGGGAGAATATCTGAGGGGACACAGATGGACTCCTAGACACAGGGACCTGGGGAAGACTTAGATGCAAGATTACTGAGTGTAGGATAGGCGTAGGATAGGACGGGATAATATATGAAGGGGCACAGATGGACACAGGAACCTGGGAAGACCAAAACACAGTAAGTGGGTGGGTGACCCTTACAGACGAACCACTGGCTTCCACGTGGCAGGGTCTGGTAACTCAGATACAACTCTGAGGCTGACAGTGGTCGCAAATTTTTGCCTTATAATACACATGCTGCTACTACTACTACTACTACTACGATTAATAATAATAAAAATAATAATAATAATAATAATTATATATAATTATATAATATTATTAGTTTCACCTGCCCTGCAGGTATAATGAAACATTCTCAGTGTTTCACATGGATCGATCCCGGCACGTTTCCTTATACCTGCTGCTTCTGTTCACCTAGCAATAAGTAGGTATTGTTATTATTTGTTCACATGGACCGATCCCGGCACTGGTGAAACATTCTATATAATATGTCGATTAACGTCAGCTAGGTCTGTAATAGTTGTATCATATACTTGTAGAAATATGAGATTATTATTTATTATTATTATTATTGTTATTATAAAGCAATAGCTTACTTTTACGGGGCATTATCAAGGTAAGCTGATAAGCTGTGTTTTACTCTGTTTACTTTGTTCAAACATAAGTGACGTTACACACCTTTATCTAAGACTCATACATCACTAAGACTCAGTGACATCACTCAGCTTTAGTCATGTAACTGATCCCAACGATTCCAAGTGTTTTAACTATTTTACTAGAGTCACAAATTTGCCTGCACACAGTCTAAACTTAATGTGTAATATCTTGTCTGTAAGATGCATCAACCATCACGTATTGACGCCGTTTTCTTCAGAACTCCTCATAGAGTAAGTGGGCGAGTGAACCATAAGGACGAACCACTGACACCCAGGTGGGTGGGTCTGGTAACCCAGAACTAACTCTGAGGTTGACAGTTGCCGCAAACTCTTAATTTATGACACAGTGTGGCCTTGTATCTCATAGTAGTAACATCATATGTCAATACTACTGTGAATTGATTGTGTATGGGTAATTACACGCAAATAACATCAGCCTCATTGACGATAAAAATATAAAAAAGTAAAGTTAGAAGTACTCCAGGGAGACTTGTCCTAGTGACCTAACACACTTCAGCTTCCGATGATCTAACTTGGCCACCAAGCTTCCTACGTTCTTTTATACTGTTCTTTTTTCTTCGGAGTGTTGTTATATTATGTTTTGCTATATTTGTGTTACTTTGTCAAATATTTTATTATGTGATATTATGTTACATTATGTTAATAAGCTATAAACATAACATGGAGATAAATGCTATACAATATCAACATGGAAAAGTAGAAACACATGCAATACGTACAATGCGATCAACCTCAGCAGTGTGTGTATATATAGGGAGCAAAGTGACGTGAAGGGTCAGGTGGAGAGTGTTGAAGTTGATTGCTGAGAAGAGGTTGGATTTCAGAAAGATCTGCCTGGCATGAGCCAATAAGTTTGTTGCTGAACATCGAAATGGTATAAAATACCGACAAGTTGTTAGGTAAGACACATATGCAACAGTTAGGTATCTTTATTTCGAAACGTTTCGCCTACACAGTAGGCTTCTTCAGTCGAGTACAGAAAAGTTGATAGAAGCAGAAGAGACTTGAAGACGATGTAATCAGTCCATCACCCTTGAAGTTTTGAGGTGGTCAGTCCCTCAGTCTGGAGAAGAATATTGTTCCATAGTCTGAAACAATATGGTGTAGAAGTGACAGGATGAAGCCTTATATACCGCCAGGAGGTGAGAAGAAGGCCATTAGTAGAGGTAAGAATGTAGACGTTGTGAGGTCAGGTCCCTCTCAAATCCATCCATTCTCACTAGAAGTTGTCCAAGTAGTTTTGTTCAGTACCAAGATACCATTGTGTTGCAGTGTCTGACAGTGTGAACATCGAAATGGTATAAAATACCGACAAGTTGTTAGGTAAGACACACGTGCAACAGTTAGGTATCTTTATTTCGAAATGTTTCGCCTACACAGTAGGCTTCTTCAGTCGAGTACAGAAAAGTTGATTGAAGCAGAAGACGTGAAGACGATGTAATCAGTTTCAGACTATCGAACAATATTCTTCTCCAGACTGAGGGACTGACCACCTCAAACCTTCAAGGGTGATGGACTGATTACATCGTCTTCACGTCTTCTGCTTCTATCAACTTTTCTGTACTCGACTGAAGAAGCCTACTGTGTAGGCGAAACGTTTCGAAATAAAGATACCTAACTGTTGCATGTGTATCTTACCTAACAATATGTTTGTTCTTGTTTAGGAAAATGTTGATGATGATTCCTGGCAAGAGGTTCAACTATGTTTTCAAAGCTTCATTTTAAAGTTTACCGATAACCGACCAGCCAACACTATGTTCTCCACTTCTACTTTCACCACAATAAAATTAAACGTGGCGTTATCACAAGCTTCTTCCCTCTTGCCGTCCGAATCTATACTAGTGAATTCCGTGAGGGAAAAATGTTCTGTTAACGAACCAGTATTTCTAAACTTCACTATTCTCATCACTTTATTAGAGACTGCAGACGCTTTGCATATAGCATCAACTCGTACACAATAAAAGACAGAAAAGTTTATAAAGAGACCGAGTGAGGCACCGTGAGCGGACCCACTGATGGAGGTAGACTGTCCAAGAGTTGGGTCAGAGGTATCCTCCGCACCAAGATCCCATTGTGTTCCTGTGTCAGACATGTATGGTTTCGGTACTGGTATACCTTATCGACATGTTGATGAATAAGACACGTGCAGCATGTAATAGGTCTGCTCCAGTGTTTACATCACGACGGTGTTGTTCTCGATCTGCCCAGTAAGACCACCTCACTACTGTGTTATTGTCAATCTCTTCCTATTAGACCCTATTATATTCCCTAGTGAGCATTAAACCCTTATGATTCCTTCAGCACCTGTGGAATGGGATTTACCATAAACCATAGGAATATTTTGTCCAAACACAGACAATATATATACACAGTAAGCACTCTGTTATTTTTATGTGATCTCTCTACTGTGGTGGTGTACTTCAGTAACACCACCTCACTACTGTGGTGGTGCTGGTGTACCTCAGTAACACCACCTCACTACTGTGGTGGTGCTGGTGTACTTCAGTAACACCACCTCACTACTGTGGTGGTGCTGGTGTACCTCAGTAACACCACCTCACTACTGTGGTGGTGCTGGTGTACCTCAGTAACACCACCTCACTACTGTGGTGGTGCTGGTGTACCTCAGTAACACCACCTCACTACTGTGGTGGTGCTGGTGTACCTCAGTAACACCACCTCACTACTGTGGTGGTGCTGGTGTACTTCAGTAACACCACCTCACTACTGTGGTGGTGTCTGGTGTACCTCAGTAACACCACCTCACTACTGTGGTGGTGCTGGTGTACTTCAGTAACACCACCTCACTACTGTGGTGGTGCTGGTGTACCTCAGTAACACCACCTCACTACTGTGGTGGTGCTGGTGTACTTCAGTAACACCACCTCACTGTCGTCTAACAGGCAAAAGGCTGGTAACGGAATAATCTTGGCGTTAAAATGAGACAACAGCGCACATCCACGCCGCTTAAGATGTCGGTGAGGTGAACGAAAAATAAACCCTGGCGATTATGGCTTCTGTTTACTGGGTCGTAGGCGTCATTTGGAGAGAGAGAGAGAGAGAGAGAGAGAGAGAGAGAGAGAGAGAGAGAGAAGCAAGGTGATGAAGCTGGAGGAATGGAGAGAGAAAGATAAAATAGGAGAGAGGGAAGAAATTGAGAATGTTCAGGAGGGAGGGAAGGTGGGAGACATGTAGGATTTGGAGTGAAGGAGGGAAGAAGGAAGGCGGAAAGATTTAGGAGGGATGCGAGGAAGGAAGAAGATGGGAAAGATTAGATGGGAAAGAGGCAGATGGTGAAATATTAAAAAGGTTAGATGGTTTAAGGAAGGAGAAAGGTGAAAGAGTAGAAGGGTTGGACTGACTAGCAAGAAGGAAATGATTAGCAGGGAGAGATATAGGGAAGGAGATGGGAAGGATTAGGAAGAAGCGAGGCAGGGAAAAAAGACGGGAAGAATCATGAGGGAGAGGGGAAGTGAACAGGGTGGTAAACGGGAGAAACAGAGGCTGGATGTTGTACTGGGACAGAAAAGCTCTGCAAAGGAGGAAATCAATAATGACCAGAAAAAGTGAATGAGGAACAAGATGAATGAAGAAAAGCAATGACGGTAAAAAAAATATGAGATGGGAAGAGGAAGGGAGGAACCGACAAAATTCCCCCCCCCCCCAAAAAAAAAAAAAAAAAAACAGCGAATGAGGCTGACTGGATGTTTGATGTTAGGAGGACAAAAAATAAAGTAAGTTGGTTCCAATCTTGTACAATATACAGCACGAGCTGTTTATCCTTAATCCCGTGTAACAGTTTATTGTCAAAGAAAATAGGAAAAAAAGGAGAATAACAGCAGCGAAAGAATAACAAATGGGAGAGGGTACGGAAAGGAATAGAATAAAAGGTAAGATAAAGAGAGCTGGGGAGGAGGATCGAACTCCATTGCAATGGAAGGTGACCAGAGCGCATTGCCATGGCTCTTCGCGGTTCATTGACATCTTCGGCGGCTGAATGGGACATCAGAACGTCACTAACGTCAGCAAGGAATAGAACGACCGCGGTAGACGTGACGGATGAACTTCCCACCCCTGCTCCCTCAAACCACAGCCATCTCCTGCAGGTGGGGGAAGGAAGGAGGGGAGGAGGGGGAAGAATGGAAAAGAAGGGAAGAGAAGAAAAACACCGAGGAGTACCCACCTCACTCCTAACGTGACGTCGGAAGCTGTACGTCGACCACACTGTGACTGGGATTCTCTGACAGGTTTAATGGAGGTGGGAAGGAAGAACTGTAGGTGGACCTCCTGAAGGCAGTCCAGAATAAGTGCATAAACAATATGGATGAGGAAACTGAAGCAAAGACGAAGGCAAGGAGTAAATGAGAGAGAGAGTGAAGACGAGGCGGAGTAAGTGAGAAACACGGGGGAGGTAAATATAAGGAAAAAAAAGGAGGAGTAAGCAGAGTAGCAACAGATCGAAGTGGAAATCACAAGCGAAAGAGGAAGTTGAAACTTATTAACGTGAATAGTTAACACAAATAAATTTCAAGGAATTCTGTGTCTGTTTCTGTCTCAGTCCGCTTCTGTCTGTCTGTCTGTCTCTCTCTTTCTTTCTCTCTCTCTCTCTCTCTCTCTCTCTCTCTCTCTCTCTCTCTCTATCTCTATCTCTATCTCTATCTCTCTCTTTCTCTCTCTCTCTCTCTCCCTCCCTCCCTCCCTCCCTCCCTCTCACCATTATAATAACCACTTCAGGGATGTCAACCATCACCTGTGTCTTCCATAAACTTTTTAATCTCTCTATAATTAGAATGGAATAATGTTGTGCAAGAAAGGTATACAATACCGACAAGATGAAAGTTAAGACACATGTGCAACATCTGGTTATCTTTATTGTAGACGTTTCGCCATCCAGTGACTTTATCACTACAAATTCTAGGACATAATTAGAAGACAGTAGAACTATATAAAAAAAGATGAGGTAATCAGTCCCTCAGCCTTGGAGTTGGTGTGGAGAGCCCCCGGTGCTCTCCACACTAACCAGATGTTGCACATGTGTCTTAACCGGAATAATGTTGTTAACGTGGAATGACTCAAGTGACAGCACTGGTGCTGATGTTAACATCTTGACATATAATGAATCTTTATTGTCAACTGAAGAAGCCTGTAAATCACGCGAAACGTTTCGACAGGTGTCCTGCGCGAAATGTTTGAATTTAGATGACAGCAAATGTGGTTCTAGTGTGGCAGCAGCAGGAGGCAGGTACAGTGTTTGTGTACTTATTATATAATATATGAGAGCACGTTTCGGTCGCGACAGTTTTACTTCAGTACAATGGATTGGGTTAATAAGGTCCCTATGATCGTAACAACATCTTTGTAAATAATACTACAGGAGTTTGTAATCTACATACCTGTGTTGGAAGAAATTTATTTTTAACCCAGCTGCGGTGCAGGTGCATCAAAGGTAATGCAAAGGTGTGGCTGGTGCAGGCGTAGCGTCAGTCACAGCTAAGATGGCTGAAGGTGTCACAACAGTCACAGGGAGGTTTAGTGCAGGTGTGGCTGTTGTAAAACGCGCGTCTCGTGTTTTTGGACTGTAACAGGTGTGATACAGTGTGGCGGCAGTAACAGACAGGTGTGGTGGCAGTAAAAGAGATGTCGTGGCAATAACAGGTAGGTGTGGCAGCAGTAACACAGGCATAAGGGCAGTAACACATATGTGGCGACAGTAACAGACAGGTGTGGCGGTGCCTACATACCTTTGCTCTCCGCAAGGTACATAAATTCTCTCACACTCAAAGTTACGAGACAAATAAAAGTTCCTGACTGAGATAGCATCAATACTTCCAGAGTCAGGGCGAGTAATGCCACTCACGAAGTTACACAATTACGTTCCGTGTAATTACACCTACCCCAAAAAGGGGTAGATTACTGATGGTTTTACGACGAGAATAATCAAAGGAAGGACTTCATGTGCTTGTATATGTTAACCAATTTTATGGAGTTCAGTGCACATTGGCTATGTTATTTCTTATAAAGGTTTGATTGCCGAGTTTAAATGTCACTCAGCTAAGGCTTTGAAATGTAATGTTTACAGACTTATTGCAATGGTCCATATGACCCTACACATCTTTCAATTTTGTTCATTTGTTGTTATTCCTATTATGAGTTTGAGAATATAGTTAGCAGGTTGATTAATTTCATAGGTGGGATACTAGTTCTCCTACATACTGTTATACTGAGCAGATTCTGGAGTGGGCCTGTCTAGGGTGGATCAGTAGGCCTGCTGCAGTTGTTTATTCTTCTGAATAAACTTAAACGTGAAGTCACCTTACCTAGAAATCTATAAAATAGGGTTTTTCATTAATTTTCCTTAACTCCTTTTATATGTGTAAATTATATGTATATATATATATATATATATATATATATATAATGTGTATCAGTCTGTAGTGGAAGGAAGGCGGGGTAGGGGTCGGCCTAGGAAAGGTTGGAGAGAGGGGGTAAAGGAGGTTTTGTGTGCGAGGGGCTTGGACTTCCAGCAGGCATGCATGAGCGTGTTTGATAGGAGTGAATGGAGACAAATGGTTTTTAGTACTTGACGTGCTGTTGGAGTGTGAGCAAAGTAACATTTATGAAGGGGTTCAGGGAAACCGGCAGGCCGGACTTGAGTCCTGGAGATGGGAAGTACAGTGCCTGCACTCTGAAGGAGGGGTGTTAATGTTGCAGTTTACAAACTGTAGTGTAAAGCACCCTTCTGGCAAGACAGTGATGGAGTGAATGATGGTGAAAGTTTTTCTTTTTCGGGCCACCCTGCCTTGGTGGGAATCGGTCAGTGTGATAATAATAATAAAAATATATATCACACACAAAACACACACACAAAACACACACACACACACACACACACACACACACACACACACACACACACACACACACACACACACACACACACACACACACATTTTTACTGCTTCCCCAGTTGTTCTAACTCTCATGGTCGAGAACACACAATGTGGTTGAGTAGAAAATGCTGAAACCCCTTAATTAATTTATGGATTGTTTTTGAGCAATGAAGGGATGGACTGATCCTCTAACACTCACCCTTCTCTTCTTCTTACTCTTACAACTCTTTCTCTTACTCCTTCCTACTGCTTTCTTACTCTTCCTCCTTTCGCTTTCTACCCCTGCCTGCCCTTTGAAATCTCCCACTGACAGGTCAAACGAATCTTCGGATTATCGGCAGCCGGCATTCTAATCAGGAGGAACAACATATCCATCAACAAGGAAAAACCTTTAGAAATAAACATTCAACTCTAGCAACAACTCTGCTGTATAAAAGAAAATCATCATTGACCATTCTTTTGTAAAAATAAACATTCATCTTAAAACATTCTTCTCATGGCGCTCACCTAGCCCCTTCGGAACTCAGCTTATTCTCGCCTCTTATGGCCCCCATATTGGCCTAATGCCAAAGGCAAATTTTTTTTTTTTGCATCCTCGTAGGTGAGGAAATCCTGTAAATTGTGAAATTCAATTAACCGCTGGTGCCGTAATGGCCTCTGCGGCTTTTTCCTACAGCAGAGAAAGCGTCGATTAGTTAGGGAGTTTTGGCATCCTCTGTAGGTAGGATTTCACTTGTGTTGGTAGAAGCAAAGTTGATGATGCAGCTCGTATTCAACTTTTCATCTCCTGGGTATTAAAGTTAGATTACCCCCAGAGAAGAGATGGATGCTGAGTGCTGGGGGTTCGGGGGTGGTATTGGCTAGTGGTGTTGGTGGGTGCTGGTACGGTGGGTTCTAAGTGCTCGATGATAGGGGTGTGGGATTCTAGGGAGCGGATGCTCAATGCTAAATGTTCGCGGATGATGATGTGCTGGAATGGTGGGTGGTGAGTAATGGGGAGCTGGTGGATGCAAGGGTCGATATGCTAGGTTGCAGTATCGACCCTTGCATCCACCAGCTCCTCATTACTCACCACCATGCTAGGGGTAGTGTCTACTAGGATGATGGATGCTTCGTTGCTGGATGTTACGTCCGAAGATGTTAGAATGGTGGATGGTAGTGTCGTAAGTTGTTAGAGTAGTGGCTGCTAGGATGGAAGTTGTTAGGAATATTCTTATATCACCTCTCACTTCAACCATCAACAACGCCGAGACTCTGGTCTGTCTGACTCGCCTTCAAAATCTTTACTAGACTTTTCCTGTCCACTGCTTAATCAGCTACTGAGTATAATTAATGCAAATGAAGGTAATCCTACTGACTCCCGCTGATCTGGCAGGAGAGGAGGGTCTTAAGATGATAAAATTCCAGGGATTTTGTTTCCTATGCTTATGTGTCCCTCTGTTAGCGGATGGAGGATTGAACTTCCACCATGTCATGTTTAACGCTTCGTTTAAATATATAACAATAGCAGAAAGGCTTCGTAATGAAAATTTAGTTTATACTTTTCTACTGAAAGAGAGTTTGACGCTTTACAACTGGAAGGGAGTTTGACACCCTTCATCTGAGACCAGAACATAAATAATAATTGATGACTTACAAAGAGGGCTTCAATATTTATTTATAATTGAAAAGAATTGTTTCATATATTCAGCATCCGAAGAACGTTCGGTAGTAAGGCGGAAGAATTTCAGATCATACACTCTCTGGGAGGTTTTGTGGATGCCGCGCTCCTCAGCCGTCGCATACTCCATACGGTGGAGGTTCATTGTTTTGAAAAAAAAAAGGAGAGTTAGAGGAGGCAACAATAAAGATGGATTGAAGAGGCACCGAGCAGACATGGAAAGTCAACGAAGGCAACAACACAACACAAGAGGCTTCGAACCGATATGTATAGATACAACATTACAATACAATATTACAATACAATGTTACAACATATCACTCATGAAAGGATTTATCATATGTTGTTAAAGCTCTCCTTCGATGTGATGGAAGTGACAGTCAATTTTACGCATAGTTTTTCTTGATGGAATATCAAGATTTAGGTTAAAAAATATTTATGCATTTTCTGTTCTATTAAGTGTTAAAGAGAACAAAGAAATTTTTTTTTCCCAGTATTAATATTATGAACACAAATTGAAATAAAAAGCCTGTAGTACCTGGCAGTAAGGAGCAAATCACGAGAATGAAAGCCGAGAAAGGCACGAGAGAGAAGTTTTGAGTATCCGTATATTCCATCCAACAGTATTTACAGTTAGTACAGAGCGCAGTTGTGCAGCAGTGAAGGCAGATACCTTGCAGATTAGAGTAATGATGAGTAAAGAGCAAAGAAACTTCACTCACTGCATTGTTTTATAACTCATACATGGGTGTATGTATGTATACTATGAGTTCGGCTGGAGTCAACCTATCTCCCTATTGGTTTAAGTGTAAACCCGGCAGAAAATCGGAACTACCGGAGCCGCTACAGCTACACCGACCAGCCAGTTCGGCTGGTAGAAATAACTGTGTAATGAACACCGAATAAATTGCACTGTATTCGGGGCACACTACACCTCCACCGTTAACAACAATACGGTGATGCTGTTTGCGATTTTACGTGAAGACGATTAGACCGAGATACAGTCTTTAAAATTTAATCGAATAACTTTCGACATAGTCTTTAAAGTAATTTTTTGGATGAAATCAGAGTGCATCATATATGGATTTTTAACAGTGATTGATTGTGAAATTTACTAGTCAGTAATAATTGACACTGGAAAGTTTGTTCGATGTAATTGTTCTGTTAAAAGAGTTAACGTTTTCCAAAGCAGCACTACTCCACGATCTAACTTTCCTACCCAGATGTATATACAGTTGCTTAGCTCAAAGATTTACTTGTTCTGCCTGAAGGTGTTCTGTTCAGAGGTGTACTTGCTTAGATCAAAGAATTACTTGTTCTTTTCAAGACGACTTATTTTGTTCTAAGATGCTCTTTCTCTGTTTAAAGATGTATGTTTCTCGTTTCAAAAAAGCTAAAAATTGGCCAATATTGATATCAACTGATTGCACATTATATCACGTTTTGGCAATGGCTTCTGCTCGCTTAAATAAGGCCTTTAACATTTACTGGGGTCCTTGTAACGACCTCGAGGAAGTTTAAGGACAACTTTCAGAAAAGATTAAATTTTAGTTTTGTGTGATGTATTATATTTTGTTATATGCGGCGTTTTACTGCCAAACATTATGAATGACCTTATAATTCAGAACACGTTGTTCGTATTAAATTTTCCTTCATTTGAGTTATGATAATTATTTAAAAAAGACCTCTAAACCAGTGTAAAACCACACAGCGCTACTTTCACCAAATTTAGTAGCACCAATTGCTAACCAATATATGAGAAGTATATGAGTTTAGAAAATTTAGCATAGTTTAGATGCCTGTGTAAGTACTCTGTGTGGTTTTAATTTAGTGATTTTTATTTTATGTTGTAGAAATACAAACAATTGCTGTAGTTGTAACTGGTTTTCATCATTCTGTAGGATGTAGTAGAAGAGTAAATGGGTACATTACTACATTCACGTATAAGCGCTAAAACTCTAAGGGGCAGAGATCGTAAGATAGGTTACGCAAAATAGATATATCTACCCACGTTTCACTATCTTATGTAGTGTAAGTATATTAACACACATCCATTATATATTTATATATATTAGTCAAAATTGATAAATTAGACACATGTGCAACTCTTGGGTATCTTTATGAAGGAAACGTTTCGCCACAGTGGTTTCATCAGTCCATACAAAGGAGAATCTTGAAGAACAGGGGTAGAATGAGGTAATCAGTCCCTGAACCTTGAGTCGATGTGGTCAGTCCATCAATCTTGAATAGAATACGGCATACGTGCAGAGAAGGAGCTTATAAACCGTAGGCAGGAGAGGTGCAGCAGTCATAGGTGGTGTCACATTTGTTCAATGTGGAAGTACTTCGTGCCCAATAATTAGGCAAGCGTAGAATTCCCACATTGAACACATGTGACACCACCTATGACTGCTGCACCTCTCCTGCCTACGGTTTATAAGCTCCTTCTCTGCACGTATGCCGTATTCTATTCAAGATGGATGGACTGACCACATCGACTCAAGGTTGAGGGACTGATTACCTCATTCTACCCCTGTTCTTCAAGATTCTCCTTTGTATGGACTGATGAAGCCACTGTGTGGCGAAACGTTTCCTTAATAAAGATACCCAAGAGTTGCACATGTGTCTAATTACTCAACGTGTCGGTTCTGTGAACCAGTCAGTCGTCAGTGGTCAGTCGTCACGTGAGGTCACTGACCCTGAGCTGCTTTGGGGATTAGCGTGGACGGTTACAAAGCATGGCTTGCTTCTGCAGTGTTTTAAAAATTGAGGTTGGAGAGTTGAAGGAGGAGGTCTTGCTTCTCCAGGAGGAGATTAGGAGGCTGAAGGTCCACCTCAATGGGTCTGGGAGAGAGTGTGAGGTGGCTGGCGTTGTGGGAAATGAGGCTTCTAGCAGTGAGGTGCAGTCTGTCTCTCGCTGTGAGGAGGCTGTAGTTGGGGAGGTAGCAACGGCTACCAGCAGTGAGGTGCACCCAAAGCACCTGCTACAAGTGGCGAGTGGTTCACAGTAATGGGGGGCGCATCAGAGTAAGAAAGTTAAGAGTGAAGATCTGAAGGTAAAGAAATCGCTTCTCTGTTCTTCAGGATAATGTACTTCAGTGGCCAGTGAAGGGAAGGGGACTATTTCCCCTGCTAATGGTGAAGCAATTCTTGTGGTTGGTGACTCTCAGGTAAGATATATTTACCATGCTTTTTGTAATAGGAATAAGAAGATGAGAGATAAGTGTGCTTCCCTGGAGCTGGTGTTGGGGACATTGTCAACAGGGTGGATAATACATGTCAGGTAATGGGAACAAGCCCATTATCTGTTCAGTGCTGGTGGAAAAATGATTTTGGGAAAGGGGGAGAGAAGACTGTAGATAAGTACGGGTTCAGCTATAGATTTCATTAAGTCAAAGGGGAGGGTTCCCAACATATGTAGCTTTCCTTTGGGTTAAAAAGGGGAAAGTGGGAAATGAAGGGTTGTCTGGGAAATTTGGTTTTGAAAATTGTGGTTTGACAATACTGCAAGGAACTTGCTTTTTCCCTTTCATTGACAAACGGGAAAACCAACTTTTATGGAAAACCATAAATTTGTATGCAAGGGTTTGGGGTACTCTTTTGGGGGCAGGGGTGGTAGCACTTGCAGACTCGTTTGGGAAAGGGCCCAATTGGTGAAAGGGCCAGTTTTTAAAACTGGGGAAGAAGGGGTTTATGGGTGTGTATGGGAAAAAACCCATTTTTGAAAACACTAGGGTTAAAAACCCGTAAATTTTATAAAAGGCATTCAGCAGGGAATTTAAAAAATTTAAAGACAATAGATCGGGGTCAGCAAAAAAAAGGGGGGGGGACAGAAAGGGGCCCAGCAAGGGACTAGCCCCCTTAAGGTTTTAAACTATACTAATAGCGGATGTAAGAAAAAAGGGGAAATTAAGAGGGGGAAAGGGGGGTAATTTTAAAGGGGCAGGAAAAACTAAATATTATTGCTTTTACAGAAAACCTTTCCCTAAATCAAAAAGGATAGAAGATCCCTCTGAATGTTACATAAAAGGCAAAAAAATTATTCCACACTGACAGGGTCCCCGGAAAAGGTGGGGGTGGGCGATGTATTCAAAAGAAAAAAATTTAAATTGTGTGTGTTAGACAAGATTTTAAATTGAAGGGCGCCCACCCCTTGAATCTTTTTTGGTTCAGCTTCTCGGGGGCCGAGAAAAACAAATTTTTGTGTGTGTTTTTACGGGGCCCCAAATCTTGATGGGGGTGCAGTAAATTTCCCTAGGGGACGAAATTCGAAAGGGCATCTACATACGAAAATGTTTTGCTAATGGGAGATTTCAACTTAGACAATTAAAGGGAGCAATTTGACGGGAAATTTAAAAGTCAGGGGGCCTTTTTTTTACGACCCAGGTTTGGGTTTTTAAAAAACATTTTTGGGGAACAGAGCCAACTAGGGGAAATAACCCCCTTGATTTGGGTTCTTTGCCAGTGGGGAAAACCACAAATTTAAATTTAATCTTGGGGTTTAAATGAGGGAGCGGGGGAAAAGGATCCCCAAATCACTCAGTTTTAATATACAGGGAAAATTCCCCTAATAAGGGCAATCAAGTCCCCCGCCCCGTACTCTCCCCTTGGGTTTTTTCATGGGAAACTAAAAAAATTACTTAGGGGGCTAAAACTGGAAGACCTAAATAAGGGCAGGTAGGGGGTTTAGGGTTTGGGCCGATATGAGGCTTTCCGGGGCATATTTTTCTAGTGCTCAGTCAAATTTTTTCCCAAATAGGGAAATCAGATCAAAAAAAAAAGATCCTAAATGGATGAACAATAGTTTAAAAATCCCTGTTTTGGTCAAAAAGAGAGGCATAAAAGGGGCCAAATCAAAAGAGGAAGGGGAAATTTAAAAAAATCGTTTATATTCAGTTAGAGAGAAAAAAAAAAGGAATTGGGAAAAGCAAAAAGAGATTAGGGGTTTTAAGTTTTTACACGGGAAGACACAAAAATTTTCCAGAAATTTAAATTTTTTACAGTGGGTTTAAAAGAAGAAAATTATGTAACTTCACCCCCACTAGGAGATGGTTGTGAGGCAGATAGACAGACTGAAGCAAAAAAATTTTCGGGGGGGTTTCCTTTGATGGGGTTTTTTTCAAGGGTTCTTAGGGAAATTTGCAAAATGGAACTCTGTAAACCTTTAAAAAATTTTTTTTTAATTTTTTTCTTAAACCCGGTTTGTATTTTGGGATATGGGAAAGATGGCAAAAGAAAAACCCAAATTTTTTAAAACAGGGGACAAGTCTTTCCCCGCCCAAATTTACCGCCCAATAAGCCTGACCTAAAATTTGTGGGAAAAATTACTAAGTCAATTATAGCTGAGATTATAAGAAGCCATCCCCGATAAGAAGCTTAAATTAATGAAAATCAGGGGATTCAAAAGGGGGGCCGGGGTCTTGTTTTAACAAATTTTTAACTTTTTTTTCCAGTAAAGTTTTTGAGGCTTTTGACCACAAAAAAAGGAATTTGATTTTAATTTACTTGATTTTAGAAAGGGCCCTTTTGATAGAGTTCCGCACCTAGATGTTAAAAAAAGGGGCAGCTCAAGGCATTGGGGGAAAAGTGCTCTCGTGGATGGGGAGTCATGGCTCATTTGACGGGAAGCAGAGAGTGTCCATAAATGGGGTTAAACCCGAGTGGGGACTGTAACAAGGGGGTTTCCCACAGGGATTAGTCTTGGGCCCGTTGTTTTTTTAATAATATAAATCATGATCTTGTGAGGGGAAATTTCTAGTGATATGAGCAAATTCGCCCATGAAAACAAAGATTTGGTTTGGATAATTGGGTTCCCAAAGTAGTTTTTTAGGGGGGGGAAATTCAGGAGGATTTTAAAAAAACTCTATTCTTGGTCAGAAAAGGGCAGATACAGTTCAATTTTAGATAAAAGCAAGGTTCTGAAGCTTGGGGGGCCCAAAACCCCAGTACTTTTAAATTAAATTATTTTAGAACTTAGCCATACAGATTGCGAAAAGGGCTTGGGGTTATGGTGAGCACCCAAACCCTTAAACCCAAAACAGCAATGCCTAAGGGGTAGTAATAAGGCAAATAGATTACTGGGATTTATATCCAAAAAGTGTAACCAAAAGAAGGGCCATAAAGGGCCCTAAAGCAGCTTTTACATCATTAGTGAGGCCCCACCTTGTTATGCCCTCAGTTTTGGTTTTCCGTTTTACAAAATGGGAAAAAAATCGTTAGAAAACTTCGGGGTAGGTGCCCAAAAATTTAAAAATTTGCATCAAAATCTTCCCTTTTGAAGAAAGATTGAAAACTCTTAATTACATTCACTTGTAGCAAGAATTAGGGGGGAAACCCGATCGAAGTGTTATTTAAATGGAAGATAGGGAAATTTAAAAAAGGGGATATTAATAAGGGTTTTGGGTGTCTCTCCAAAAGGGGAACCCCCAGTAATGGGTTTAAATTAGATAAGTATTTGATTTAGAAAGGACATTGGGAAAATATTGGGGTTTTGGAAAAAGGGTAGTTGTGGTGGAAACCCGTCTACCTAGTTGGGGTTATTTAGGCGGGGGCTTTTGGGGAGTTTCAAATCAAATTTTGGGTTAAGTACATGAATGGGGGGGGTTGGATTTTTAGTGGGACTTTTACAACAGAGCTTATTGCTTGGGGGGCATTTAAAATTTTGGGGGCAAATGTTTGTTAGTGGGATGAATTGTAAAGGGCCCCGCCTTTTAGGGCCAGCAGGCCTCCCGCATTTTTCCTCCTTTCCCTTTTGTTCTTATGTTCTTATGATTCCCTTTTAGGTATACGAAAATAAGATCGGGACCAAAATAAAGGCCCCCCCAAAAGTTCCTCGGGCAGCTAAAGGGCCGTTATAAAGGAAAAAAGTGTAGAATTTTTAATTTTTTACTTCCTCACAGTTTTTTCAAGGAGGATACCGCGTTATTCCCCGTAATGAAAATTATGTGAACAGGACGATAATAAACGGGGAAAGATTAGGGGGACAAGTGGGCATGGTCCTTAGGGAAAAAATAAATTAAAACCTAAAAATTTCCCCAAAGGGGGTGATGGAACGTATCCCGGGGTTTTTTTAAAGGGAAATTTAAAAAGGAGCTTTAGCAAAAACCTTTGGCTAATTCTTTTTCAAAATATCACTAAAAAATGGGATGGTGCCAGATAAGGGAAAAAGGCAAATGTTTCCTATTTTCAAAAACCCGGGGGACAGGTCCTTTCTTCGAAATAAGACCAAAAACCAACCTCCTAGTTGGGAAAAAATTTTTGGAATCCCAAAAATTTCCAGGCGTTCGTAGCCACCCTTTAAAAGGGATAAATTAATTTAACGAATCTCAGCAAGGGTTTTTCAAAAAGGGGGGGTTCCGCCTTACGGGAAATTTTTTTAAAATTTTTTCAAATAAGGTATTTGAGGAGGTAAAATCAAGGTAATGAAATATATATTGTGAAAATGGACTTCAGTAAGGCTTTTTACAGGGTCCCACTTTAGAGAATATTTAGGAAAAAAAAGAAAAAGGAATAGGAGGAGAAATTTTTTCCTGGATAGAGGCATGGTTGACAAGTAGGCAGCAGAGAGTTTGCTAAATGGGGAGAATCAGAGTGGGGAAGCGTCACAAGCGGTGTTTCCACAGGGGTCAGTGTTGGGCCCCCGCTGTTCACAATCTACAAAAACGACATAGATGAGGGCATAAAGAGCGACATCGGCAAGTTTGCCGATGACACCAAAATAGGCCGTCGAATTCATTCTGACGAGGACATTCGAGCTTTCCCAAATAAGATTTGAATAGACTGATGCAGTGGTGGGAAAGAAGTGGCAAGATGCAGTTTAATATGGGACAAATGCAAAGTTCTAAATGATGGACAGGCAATAACCATGCCACATATAAACTAAATAATGTAGATCTTAATATTACGGATTGCGAAAAAGATTTAGGAGTTCTGGTTAGCAGTAACTGAAACCAAGAAAACAGTGCATAAGTGTTCGCAATAAAGCAAATAGAATCCTTGGCTTCATATGAAGAAGCATAAATAATAGGAGTCCTCAGTTGTTCTTCAAACCTATACATCATTGGTTAGGCCTCATTAGATTATGCTGCACAGTTTTGGTCACCGTATTACAGAATGGATATAAATTCTCTGGAAAAATGTAACAAAGGAGGATGACAAAAGTTGACCCCTTTGTATCAGAAACCTTCCGTATGAGGATAGACTAAGGGCCCTGAATCTGCACTCTCTAGAAAGACGTAGAATTAGGGGGATATGTTTGAGGGTGTATAAATGGAAGACAGGAATAAATAAAGGGGATGTAAATAGTGTGCTGAAAATTTTTTAGCCTAGACAGGACTCGCAGCAATGGTTTTAAGTTGGAAAAATTCAGATTCAGGAAGGTTATAGGAAAGTACTGGTTTGGTAATAGAGTTTTTGGATGAGTGAACAAACTCCCGAGTACAGTTATAGAGGCCAGAACGTTGTGTAGCTTTAAAAATAGGTTGGATAAATACACGAGTGGATGTGGGTGGGTGTGAGTTGGACGTGATAGCTTGAGCTACCAGGTCGGTTGCCGTGTTCCTCCCTTAAGTCAATGTGACCTGACCTGACTAGGTTGGGTGCATTGGCTTAAGCCGGTAGGAGGCTTGGACCTGCCTCGCATGGGCCAGTAGGCCTTCTGCAGTGTTCCTTCGTTCTTATGTTCTTATGTTCTTAGTCAAAATGCACTAAACGAGATAGTGAAACATGGGTAGATATAACCCTAGAGTTTCGCGCATCCTGGACGTTGTCCTGGCTCGAGGTAGACTATCATCTTGGATGATAATTCAATCCCTCTGTGTTAGCTCTGAAGTCATTCCCTAACTCCGATTTCCTACTTGGTTATTTTGATCTTCGGTTTAAAAAAGCTTGCTTGTATCTGGCAAATTGAATAAGCATTTTTTTTTTTTTTGGTCCTTGTTCATTTTCATAAAAAATCTTTCAGGCATCATAAAAAGATGGATTAGCATCTCATTATCTTGTGATGGAAAGGCGCATGATTCTTGTGTGAGTTGTGAAAGTTGAGAGAGAGGGAGAGAGAGAGAAAGAGAGAGAGAGAGAGAGAGAGAGAGAGCTGCAGTCACTATTAAGGCGACAGAGTGCATCATAATGTTTGATAAAAGTTAGTACTGAGGGAATCTCAGACAAGCATCCTGTGTATCACACTTTAATATGTTGGCAAATTCAACTTTTTTGTTAATTATAAGATATATTAAGTGATTTTTTTTAGTTATGTTTGAAGATAGTATTTATATTTCAGAGGACTTAATTATTATTACTATTATTATTATTTTACTTTTCTTCTTTTCTGATTATTTTTGCTATTTATTTGAAGCACAGGGACCAAGACTGTTCAACTGCCTCCAGCATACATAAGAGGGATTACCAATAGACCCCTGGCTGTCTTCAAGAAGGCGCTGGACAGGCACCTAAAATCAGTACCTGACCAGCCGGGCTGTGGTTTGTACATTAGTTTGTGTGCGGCCAGCAGTAGCAGCCTGGTTGATTAAACCCTGATCCACTACGAGGCCTGGTCTCAGACCGGGCCGCGGGGACGTTGGCCCCCGAAACCCTCTCCAGGTATACAATGTCCTCGTGGATCAAGCAGTATAAAGAATGGTCTATGCTCCATCCTCCATCACTGAAGTACAAAGTAATTTTACGATTCATAACATCACTCATGGGCGCTTTCAGTATCTTAAGTAATTAAAAAACAAAGACATAAGACAATACTATTTAACATAATGTAGAAGCTGAATATCTTGAGAGTAACAAGGGTACATACTAACAGCATAAAAAGTAAAGTAAAAAATGAAATACCAAAATAAAACAATGAAATAAAGTCATTACAAAAATGTGATGTTGATGTTCAGTAGTAAGGCTCGACTTACGTTTATTTCGACTTACGACCAGTTTGTCGGAACCGAACTCGATCGTAAGTCGGATGGTACCTGTATATACATCTCCTTCGATCACCCATATAAAATTAACGAGTACATAATTGTAATAATGATAAAAGTAATTTTTTATTATTACTATTATCAGTATTATTAATTTAATATTGTAACTATTTCTTTCATTGTAGGTATTAATGTTATTTGAATTGTTATATATTATAATATTATTACTAGTATTATTACAAGACTATAGTTTCATCATTCCCTGGTATCATCAATAAGAGGTTGTTCGCTTAACAGAGGTGTCCACTATAGCAAAGTGGCTACCAGTTAGAGCAGTGAGCCATTTGCTCTGGCTAACTTAAGCCTCTCGTCACAGCCGTGGTGATCGTTAAGAATGAGGAATGTCGGTAATGGTGTTGGGGGAGGGAGGGGTGGGGGTGGGAAGAGGATGGTGGGGTTTGTGAGTTAGGTGGGGGATAGGGGATGGGGTGTGGAAGTGTTAGTGGGGAAAGACAGGAGAGGTGGGTGGGGGACATTGAGGTGGGAGTAAATGTGTGAGGAGGGTGCCTGTGTGTGTGTGTGTGTGTGTGTGTGTGTGTGTGTGTGTGTGTGTGTGTGTGTGTGCATACATGAACCTCCACTAAACAGCTGACGAAATTAGTGCCGTCAAGGTGTGGATCAATACTCAACCAGATCTCCCTTAGTATCTCATGAGTATTGACGACTTCCTCTCTAGTGGAGGAAAATGTATTGATAATTTTTCTGTTAGCAGCAGATGCAAGAGTGTAGGAGTGGCAAGGATGAAGGAGTGGCAAAAATGTAGGAGTTTCAGTAGTATAGGAGTCGAGAGTGTGTGAGAGTGGTAAGTGTAGAAATGACAACAGCGTGGGAGTTACAACATAAACAGAATAACATCCTGTTCTCCAATTGTGACTGGCAGTTTCACACAAAATTCGCTTCCTCTACTACGATATGCTTCAAATTTCCCTGAAATTTTCATATTAGTTATTCTCTTGAGTTCGCTCGCTCTACCTCCCTCCTGTATGACTTAATAACCAAATTTCGGCCAATGTGTCTGCCAGTAAGACATACAGCCGACGAACACACGTGGCCAAGTTCCTCGCCACTCTGAGAAAATGCTACCAAACATTAGGAACTTGGGATTCATTATAGATTTCCAATTGGGTAATTCAAAGGCAGGATGTAAATTGGTTGCCTTCCGGCAGTAAAACGTGCTAGGGATCTGAGGTAATAAGTCATCAGACTCCAGAAATACTTAGATATACTTTTTTTTTGGCATGCTAAGTGTTTCAAACCCAGGTAAGCAATCTCAGAATTCTCTATCCACACTCAAAAGATGTTCAATATACTAGAAATCCAGGCAGCACTGTCAGAAGATTCTTCATCCACTAAAAATCTAGCCAATACACTCAAAATCCAATCAGCTCACTCATCATTTCGAACATAGTCAACACACTCAAAAGCACATCTTAACAGTTAACTTGTTAAAAACCTCAATTCCAATGGCTTCCATTAACGTGACGTCCAGTAACAGATGACTATACTCAGGTTCCTATATCTGACTCTCTCAAATTTATATAATAAACAATGAACAACACCCACCGTGCGTGGTCAGAGATCACAGACTTGTCTGGTCAGAGATTGCACCCACAAATGTCCGGTCAGAGTTCCAGGATAGAGGGTCAGGTATCTTCCACTCCCTGGACAGAATGACTCCAAAAGGGATCAGCGCTTCTTGAAAGATGATATATATCAAAGAGCATATGTGTGTATGGTCTCACCTGACAGAACACGCAAGGGAAATGAGTGGAGAAGGAAACATCATTTCTGTTCCTTCGTTACGTACCTGTCGGAGAAGAAAAAAAGTATTAGGGTACAGTGAGATAGACCCGAGTTGAAAATATTTGCTCCTGGGTTTAATGATGATTTGAAACGATCATTAATTGTGAATGATGAGTGATGTGAGAATGATGGGTGATAAGGCTCGAATGATTTGTGATAATGTGCATATGAATGTGTGAATAATGAATTATTGAATGATTAATGACTGGGTGAACAATGAGTGATGCACGATTGGCGACTGACGATGTTAGTTATGGATGGCCATGTGCGTGAATGGTGGATGACTGATTTATGATAATGTGTAATTGGTGGATGAACGAATATGCAAATGATGGAATTTATTCAGAAGAATCTCGACGCGTCTGAATGAATGAAGGAATAAACATTTTATTCCTGATGATACACATGAAAAATACACAAATGCACTTCAACAGTGTGTATGTTATCTAGATACTATAAGCGAGAGAGAGAGAGAGAGAGAGAGAGAGAGAGAGAGAGAATGGGGAATGTTGTCAGGAGTCTGTTGTCCTTCACACCAGGTATGAGAGTAAGGGTCATTAACTTGGCATCACCTGTGGAGGCTCAGTGTTAAGGCTCCTGTGAATACACACTGCCAAGGGAGGATTAAGGAAGCTCTGAGTTAACAGTAAAGAGAGAGTGGGCGACTTTGTGTGTGTGTGTGTGTGTGTGTGTGTGTGTGTGTGTGTGTGTGTGTGTGTATATATAGTGTGTGTGTGTGTGTGTGTGTGTGCGCGTGTGCGTGTGTGCGCGCGCGCGTGTGTGTGTGTGTGTGTGTGTGTGTGTGTGTGAAGAATTAAAATGAATATGAAGGTAGAGGGTGTATGGATACCGACAATATAAATGAGAGGACATGTACATTTAAGACATCTTTATTGGATACGACTCAGTCCACGGACGTTAGTCACTCCAAAAGATACAAGAGAATGAGAGAACACAGTATGTATACACGGGAGAAAACGTGTCAATAGTAAAGATCAGGTGAAGGCGTCGGGTATCCAACAGTAGTGTCACATGACAGCAAAGTATCAGCGTAGAGTAAATTCATACATGCAAGCGTAATTAGCATGGTGTATTAGCCAGTTTTTTTTATTCTGTGGTGATGGAGGTAGCAATTAAGGATGCGTCAATAACAGTGGCGCCTAGCAACGATAAATTTTCTGTAGATCAATTCTGGTTTGTTATAGTGCATAAGATGGCCATCTTTAAGTCTGTGCAGGTCACAAATATGTCTGTATTCCCGAGGTCATGTGGTAAGATTTTTATCTGTTTCTCTACGTAGATTTTGTTGCACCCCCTCATGGTATCATATACACTCCTGCTTTACTGTTGTGTTTGTCTTGGGGATATTTCCTCCTGGTTAGGTCTCTGATAGTGCGTGTCTGACATACTTTCTTCATTATATATACTATTTTCCTATTCTCTTGTTGTATTTGGAGTGACCATGGTTCCAGGACCGAAATATATTCAGTAAAGATTTTCTGGGTAAATGCACTTGTTTTTTCATCCAAAAAACAATGAGCATAAGCATTAGTTCGTATTTTTCGGAGTTTTCCTAGTGTCTCCTTTCTTATCTTCCCACTTCCTTGATTCATTCCTGCTTTCCATACCTTAATGTTCTTCCTTCCCTCTACGTTCCTCTCCACATCTTTCTTCGTCTACATCCTTCCCTACATCCCTCTTCCACCCTCCCTCCCTCCCATCTTCGTGTCTCTTTTCAACCCCTTCTATATCTTCCTGCGTCTCCCTCTTTCACCATTCATTCTCCCCCCCCCCTCTTTTCTTTCCTATAGTTTCCTCTCTATGTCCCTCCCACCCTTCAATGGGCTCGTGTTGGATCCAGCCACAAACTGTCATGAAAATCTTGTGCATCAGCCTCGGCACCTCCACGACCTGTGATAATTACAACGGTGTAGATTATAAAGAAGAAAATATGAAATTTTACAAAATGTGAGAGAGAAGGCGGAGGAAGGGAAGAAAGTGAGGAGGAAGAGGAGTGAGTAAAAGTACATAGGAGTACATTGGAAAGTTGAATAATTAAAGACTTTACAGTCTAAATCTGCAGTAGATAAGACCTAAACTACTGCCTGAGCTAACGCTTCTCATGACCCGTATGGGTCATAACTTTGTTAGATCACCAAAGTGGTTGCCTAATATTTTTTCCCTAGCTACAAACTTTCTTTTTTTATTTAGTTCATAACATTACAAGGCCTCGTGTTATCAATTTCAAATTTTCAATTACATTTACATTCCGGAAAAAAAACCTGATCTTCATAGCCCTTCCCACAATCTGGTTATTTTAAAACTTCATATCTATTCTAATCTATATTAAACCCAACTATTTCCCTATTCTTCATAGCTCTTCCAGCTATCAGGTTTATTCTAACATCCTTGGCTATTAGATATCGGTACCTCACCAGCCGGGCTGTGGTTAGTACGTTGGTTTGCGCGCAGCCAGCAGTAACAACCTGGCTAATCAAGCTCTGATCCACCGCGAGACGTTGGCTCCCGAAACACCCTCCATGTATACTCCAGGTATACATGGGGGGGGGTAACCCAAAATGCCTTTGGGTTACCTCATTATTGTATCCCAGTGGGGACTTTATTACGGACAGAAAGGCTTTACTACTTTTAAGTGGGGAATTATCACTCAGTGGTGTTTTTTTTAACCACAGCGGGACTTTTTTATTAAGAGCTTAAATCCCCAAGTGTACCTTTGTACAGAGTTGTAACAGTGTGTGTACCTTCACGTGCAGAGTTATAACATTGTGTGTACCTTCACGTGCAGAGTTATAACATTGTGTGTACCTTCACGTGCATTTATAACGCTTGTGTGTACCTTCACGTGCAGAGTTATAACACTGTGTGTAACTTCACGTGCAGAGTTATAACACTGTGTGTACCTTCACGTGCAGAGTTATAACACTGTGTGTACCTTCACGTGCAGAGTTATAACACTGTGTGTACCTTCACCTGCACAGTTGTAACACTGTGTGTACCTTCACGTGCACAGTTGTAACACTATACTTAAGGAACGATATAAGTATTTGTTCAACTTATAGCTATAAATAACACATGTTTCTTATACTGTCATGTTCTTATTTCTTAGTGGCACTGAAAGTATATCCTTTAAAGTACCTTGCTTTCGGAGAAGGGATCTTCATTCTCCCAAAACGTTGGTTCTACCCTTTCCTTCCTTGGATCAAACCTGATTGCTTCTCATTCCTCAAATTCTGTGTCGTCTTTACGGGCTTAGCGAGCCATATAAATCATTTAATAATAATAATAATAATAATAATATGATTTATGGGGATATTTTTACCAATCGGAATTTGCATCCAGAATTTAATAAAAGCAGAAGAATTTTTGTTTTTCATAGATCTATCGGATTTTTTGTATATCTGAAATGTGTCATTTATGAGGTAGTCATGTCAACATTTGACATGAATGTGTTTAGAAAATTTAGACAGTTTATATGATCGGTTTCTCTGTCAAAGAATTACCTTGTGGCCGGAGACGCGTGGTCTCCTAGAGGGTAATTAGCAAACTTTTTTCCTTAGGCGATTATGTTGCAACTTCCAAGCAATTAGTGAGTAAGACTCGGCTTTTTTTTTCTTCGGTGCGATGGTTCGTTAGTCGTCGTCATCGTTACAGTTGTATAGTTATCAACCTCTAAACACGTTCATTAACGCAAACTTTTTTTATCATTAACATTATAACTGGTTTTTCAGTGAATACATCTCCGTCTATCAAACGTCAAGTTACTACCACCACCGGTATCATTTGCACCACCTTCATTATCATCACCCATCATCCAGCATGACTCTTATTATTCATTATAAACACCCTCCACCACCGCCCCCCGCCACATATCACCACCAAAATCACCCACCACCGCAACCACAATTAACCAGTTAACCACCACCACTAAAATAACCCATCACTACAGTCAATCACCACCGCAATCAACCACCATCCATCACCCTCGTCCTGCTGGCCAGTATACATTTATTCAGCAAATAAGACATCTATGAAGTTACTCCAGTGAGCAATATCTGACTTTATGGAGTAATATTAAAGAGCCGGGATGGTTCTCGTGTACCATCCTTCTGATTTATGGTTATAGCTTGTGCTGATGTTGCCAGTATGTGTTTGTGTAGTGTACATACGCCCTCGTGTATGTGCCCATGTGCGTGTGCACGTACGAATGTGCTCATGTCTGTTCTCGCTTAAGACCATGTATATGTGCATGCGAGGGACCATGTGAACTTAAATGACTGAGCGTGTGAGCAAGCATTTATATATGCCCATGAGATCTTGAGGGGGTGTACGTGCTTGTGTGCATGTGGGTATTTACTTTGCTGTAACACTTGTCCCGTTTCCTGATGAATCTTACCTAAACTAACCTACTTGCATTCACCTAGTTCTCGTTGTGGTGGTGTCGAGTCACTTCTTGTTTAGATATTGACCGGTTAGGTTAGGTTAGGTATGTTTGTTAGGAAACAGAAGTGTTTCCTGTCGCGTGTCTTAGTCAAATGATGAACCACAGCTGGAGCTTTTGGTCATCCGACCGATGCCTTCTGCTGGCTTACCGGTCCACCCCTTTAAAAATTATGGTTTAGAATATCGTCCGAGTCTACAGGGTACTATCCTCAATACCTCTCTTGTTACCTACTAAATCTATTTCAAGTACTTTCTAATATCGACTATTCCACTTCCTAACACCCTGAAACAATGGTCTGTTCTCATCTTAAGCTTCCATGTCTCACCTTGTCCAGGGCATTCTCAAGTAAACTGTTCCAATCAACGATGTCATCTTTCTGACAGTATTGCACATTACGATTTCATCTCATCTCTGGGTCCAAAGTTTCCAAGGCAGTAAAGTTCAGTTTCCTTAGTCTCTCCTCTTTTGTTGCTTAACTCTTGAACAGTTCTGGTTGCAAATCTCGTTTGTACACATTTAATCACTTACTGGCTCCATGCCAATTTGGAGCCAGTAAGTAATTATACCAGTAGGGCAATGCTCATCCATTTATTATTATTATTATTATTATTATTATTATTATTATTATTATTATTATTATTATTAATTGTCATTATTATTTGTTTTACTGACAGCAGGTGTAGTATGACTTGCCCATCTATCTCATCCTGCACAGACAAGGACAAACTACGCGGTTCAACTTACGAATTTACCCAGTCACGGTATTGTGACTTTTTTTGTTAGTTATCCTACTCCATGCGGAGGCCGGGATAGATATTTGAATAGCCGGTGAACACAAATATTCATGTAAGAGACATAACATGACCAGTGAATGTGTTACAGCTCTCACGTACACACCGTGAATTGGGACGTCACCAAAATGATCATGAAAGAAAAAACTCTGAAACGTAGATGTTTAGTATCATCTATGACTGTTATGTTCCTTTCCCGTAGAACAAAACACATTGAATTCCATTATCTCTTAATTTCTGGCTCAGATTTAAAAAAAAAAACAGATTAGGGACGTTCAGTAAACTATATCTTCCATAGAAAGCCCCTCCTAATCTAAAGTAATCGCCGTCAAGTAACTACTACTACATTACTACTGCTGCTGCTACTAGTACTACAACTATTTTGCACGTCACACCTGATAAACCTGACTTGCTTCCACCGCTGGTTCCCTGTACAAGTTTCTTTCAAGTCTCCTTATCAGATTCAGAGGCTGGTGGGTAGAAAGTCTTAAATAAGTGCACAAGTCACATTCAATATCTTCTCGGTATTATAAAATGGAATGTGGAAAGACAGTAAATATAAAATAAATTGTAAATTAGAATTATGGTAGCGATTCCTTGCATTCTTTAAGACATTTTGATGCGATTTCATGATTTGTATCTCCTTCACTAGTGCTGGATTTTTTTAATATTTTTGCTCGAGTCAGACCGACAAAGCAATCATTTGTGTCGCTGAGGGACATCACGTCAGTAGTGAGTATGTTTTCATGGCTCATTGTGGACTTCATCAGCACCTCACAGCGGGGAAATACTGCATCACCTGAATTTGGGTAATGGAAGTGCTTCAGGGGCAGGAATAAAGTGATGAATTTCTCACGCTAACATTATTGCACTCAGAATCCATTACCAATATTAAATTGTAATTTCAGATTTACTGTCCAGGAACACTAACTCACGTCTTCTGCCTTGGAAAATAATCATGACAGGTATATGTTACAGAAGCTGAGTTAGTCAATACACGGGAGTCAACGATATTCTGACGTTAAGTTTCCGGAAACAAAAAAAAAAAAAAAAAAGATTAGGATCAAAGATTTGTGGTCGGTTTATCGTTGTTATAAAGTGATATGAAGGCTGGTTTAATTTGGTTACTCTATTTTTTTTTTTTTGCGTGTTTACATGTTGATGTTTAAGTGTTAGCTCTAAGTCTTGTACAGATATTCATGATGTACGTTTTAATCGCTAATAAAGAAATGAACGCCTTTAATCAAAGCTAAGGGACTGAGTACCTTCTAGCAAGGATACCTAGGGTTTACCTGGAGAGGATTTCGGGGGTTAACGCCCCCTTAGCTCAGTCTGAGACCAGGCCTCGTTGATCAGGGTCTGATCAACCAGGCTGTTATTGCTGGCCGCAAGCAAACTGACGTACGAACCACAGCCGGGCTGGTCAGGTACTGACTTTAGGTGCCTGTCCAGTGCTTTCTTGATAGCCAGGGGTCCATTGGTAATCCCCTTTATATATGCTGGGAGGCAGTTGAACAGTCATGGGCCCCGGACACTTATTGCATTCTCTCTCATTGTACTCGTGGAGCCCCTGTTTTTCATTGGGGAAATGTTGCATCTCCTGCCGAGTCTTTTGCTTTCATAGTGAGTGATTTTCTTGTGCAAGTTTGGTACTAATCCCTCTAGGATTTTCCAAGTGTATATTATCATGTATCTCTCTGGCCTGCGTTCCATGGAATACAAATGAAGGGCCTTCAATCGTTCCCAGTAATTTAGGTGCCTTATCGTACTCAAATGTACCCTGAAAGCACTTTGTATACCCTCTAGGTCAGCAATTTCGCCTGAATTGAAGGAGGCAGTTAGTGTACAGCAGTATTCCAGCCTAGAGAGAACAAGCGATATAAAGAGAATCATCATGGGCTTGGCGTCCCTAGTTTTGAAGGTTCTCATTATCCATCACATCATTTTCCTAGCAGATGCGGTACTTACATTGTTGTGGTCTTTGAAGGCGAGATCCTCTGATATTATCACTCCCAGGTCCTTCACCGTACTTTCTCGCTCTATTGTATGGTTAGAATTGGTCGTATACCTTGATAGTTTTAATTTCCTCAAGTTTTCCATCTCTGAGTAGTTGAAAATTTTCCTCATTGAACTTCATATTGTTTTGAGTGGTCCATTTGAAGATTTGGTTGATGTCCGTTTGGAGTCTTGTGGTGTCTTCGATGGAGGTCACTGTCATGGCAATCCGGGTGTCATCCGCAAAGGAAGACACGGAGCTAGGGCTTACATCTCTGTCTGTCAGATATGAGGATGAGGAATAGAGTGGGAGCAAGTACTGTGCCTTGTGGAACAAAGCTTTTCACCGTAGCTGCCTCAGACTTTACTCTGTTTACTATTACTCTTTGTGTTTTATTTGTCAGGAAGTTATAGATCCATCTACCTACTTTTCCTGTTATTCCTCTATCACGCATTTTGTGCGCTAATACACTATGGTCACACTTGTCGAAAGCTTTTGCAAAATCTGTGTATACTACATCTGCATTTTGTTAATCCTCAACAGCATCCAGGACCTTGTCATAGTGGTCAAGTAGCTGGGACAGGCAGGAGCGACCTGCTCTAAACCCGTGTTGCCCTGGGTTGCGTAATTAATGGGTATCTAGGTAGGTGGCGATCTTGCTTCTTAGAACCCTTGGAAATTTTTTTGTGATATGGGATGTTAGTGCTGTTCTTTGCAATTTGTTTTACTGCCACCTTTGTAGAGTGGGGCTATGTTGTCTTTAGCGAGTGTGGGATGACTCCCTCTGTCCATTATATATATATATATATATATATATATATATATATATATATATATATATATATATATAGGTAGTAGGTTGGTAGACAGCAACCACCCAGGGAAGTACTACCGTCCTGCCAGATGACTGTGAAACAAAAACCTGTAACTGTTTTGCATGATGGTAGGATTGCTGGTTTCTTTTTCTGTCTCATAAACACGCTAAGATAACAGGGATATCTTGCTACTCCTACTTACACTTTGGTCACACTTCATAGACACGCACATGCAATATATATATATACATACATCTAGGTTTTTCTCCTTTTTCTAAATAGCTCTTGTTCTTTTTTATTTCTTCTATTGTCCATGGGGAAGTGGAAAAGAATCTTTCCTCCGTAAGCCATGCGTGTCGTATGAGGCGACTAAAATGCCGGGAGCAATGGGCTAGTAACCCCTTCTCCTGTATACAATTACTAAAAAAGAGAAGAAGAAAAACTTTATAAAACTGGGTTGCTTAAATGTGCGTGGATGTAGTGCGGATGACAAGAAACAGATGATTGCTGATGTTATGAATGAAAAGAAGTTGGATGTCCTGGCCCAAAGCGAAACAAAGCTGAAGGGGGTAGGAGAGTTTCAGTGGGGGGAAATAAATGGGATTAAATCTGGAGTATCTGAGAGAGTTAGAGCAAAGGAAGGGGTAGCAGTAATGTTAAATGATCAGTTATGGAAGGAGAAAAGTGAATATGAATGTGTAAATTCAAGAATTATGTGGATTAAAGTAAAGGTTGGATGCGAGAAGTGGGTCATAATAAGCGTGTATGCACCTGGAGAAGAGAGGAATGCAGAGGAGAGAGAGAGATTTTGGGAGATGTTAAGTGAATGTATAGGAGCCTTTGAACCAAGTGAGAGAGTAATTGTGGTAGGGGACTTGAATGCTAAAGTAGGAGAAACTTTTAGAGAGGGTGTGGTAGGTAAGTTTGGGGTGCCAGGTGTAAATGATAATGGGAGCCCTTTGATTGAACTTTGTATAGAAAGGGGTTTAGTTATAGGTAATACATATTTTAAGAAAAAGAGGATAAATAAGTATACACGATATGATGTAGGGCGAAATGACAGTAGTTTGTTGGATTATGTATTGGTAGATAAAAGACTGTTGAGTAGACTTCAGGATGTACATGTTTATAGAGGGGCCACAGATATATCAGATCACTTTCTAGTTGTAGCTACACTGAAAGTAAAAGGTAGATGGGATACAAGGAGAATAGAAGCATCAGGGAAGAGAGAGGTAAAGGTTTATAAACTAAAAGAGGAGGCAGTTAGGGTAAGATATAAACAGCTATTGGAGGATAGATGGGCTAATGAGAGCATAGGCAATGGGGTCGAAGAGGTATGGGGTAGGTTTAAAAATGTAGTGTTAGAGTGTTCAGCAGAAGTTTGTGGTTACAGGAGGGTGGGTGCAGGAGGGAAGAGGAGCGATTGGTGGAATGATGATGTAAAGAGAGTAGTAAGGGAGAAAAAGTTAGCATATGAGAAGTTTTTACAAAGTAGAAGTGATGCAAGGAGGGAGGAGTATATGGAGAAAAAGAGAGAAGTTAAGAGAGTGGTGAAGCAATGTAAAAAGAGAGCAAATGAGAGAGTGGGTGAGATGTTATCAACAAATTTTGTTGAAAATAAGAAAAAGTTTTGGAGTGAGATTAACAAGTTAAGAAAGCCTAGAGAACAAATGGATTTGTCAGTTAAAAATAGGAGAGGAGAGTTATTAAATGGAGAGTTAGAGGTATTGGGAAGATGGAAGGAATATTTTGAGGAATTGTTAAATGTTGATGAAGATAGGGAAGCTGTGATTTCGTGTATAGGGCAAGGAGGAATAACATCTTGTAGGAGTGAGGAAGAGCCAGTTGTGAGTGTGGGGGAAGTTCGTGAGGCAGTAGGTAAAATGAAAGGGGGTAAGGCAGCCGGGATTGATGGGATAAAGATAGAAATGTTAAAAGCAGGTGGGGATATAGTTTTGGAGTGGTTGGTGCAATTATTTAATAAATGTATGGAAGAGGGTAAGGTACCTAGGGATTGGCAGAGAGCATACATAGTTCCTTTGTATAAAGGCAAAGGGGATAAAAGAGAGTGCAAAAATTATAGGGGGATAAGTCTGTTGAGTGTACCTGGTAAAGTGTATGGTAGAGTTATAATTGAAAGAATTAAGAGTAAGACGGAGAATAGGATAGCAGATGAACAAGGAGGCTTTAGGAAAGGTAGGGGGTGTGTGGACCAGGTGTTTACAGTGAAACATATAAGTGAACAGTATTTAGATAAGGCTAAAGAGGTCTTTGTGGCATTTATGGATTTGGAAAAGGCGTATGACAGGGTGGATAGGGGGGCAATGTGGCAGATGTTGCAAGTGTATGGTGTAGGAGGTAGGTTACTGAAAGCAGTGAAGAGTTTTTACGAGGATAGTGAGGCTCAAGTTAGAGTATGTAGGAAAGAGGGAAATTTTTTCCAGTAAAAGTAGGCCTTAGACAAGGATGTGTGATGTCACCGTGGTTGTTTAATATATTTATAGATGGGGTTGTAAGAGAAGTAAAGGCGAGGGTCTTGGCAAGAGGCGTGGAGTTAAAAGATAAAGAATCACACACAAAGTGGGAGTTGTCACAGCTGCTCTTTGCTGATGACACTGTGCTCTTGGGAGATTCTGAAGAGAAGTTGCAGAGATTGGTGGATGAATTTGGTAGGGTGTGCAAAAGAAGAAAATTAAAGGTGAATACAGGAAAGAGTAAGGTTATGAGGATAACAAAAAGATTAGGTGATGAAAGATTGAATATCAGATTGGAGGGAGAGAGTATGGAGGAGGTGAACGTATTCAGATATTTGGGAGTGGACGTGTCAGCGGATGGGTCTATGAAAGATGAGGTGAATCATAGAATTGATGAGGGAAAAAGAGTGAGTGGTGCACTTAGGAGTCTGTGGAGACAAAGAACTTTGTCCTTGGAGGCAAAGAGGGGAATGTATGAGAGTATAGTTTTACCAACGCTCTTATATGGGTGTGAAGCGTGGGTGATGAATGTTGCAGCGAGGAGAAGGCTGGAGGCAGTGGAGATGTCATGTCTGAGGGCAATGTGTGGTGTGAATATAATGCAGAGAATTCGTAGTTTGGAAGTTAGGAGGAGGTGCGGGATTACCAAAACTGTTGTCCAGAGGGCTGAGGAAGGGTTGTTGAGGTGGTTCGGACATGTAGAGAGAATGGAGCGAAACAGAATGACTTCAAGAGTGTATCAGTCTTAGTGGAAGGAAGGCGGGGTGGGGGTCGGCCTAAAAGGTTTGAGGGAGGGGGTAAAGGGGGTTTTTTGTTGCGAGGGGTTGGACTTCCACGGGCAGCGTGGCGTGTTGATAGAGTAAAAGGAGCAAATTTTTTTTAAAATACTTACGGCTTTTGGGAGTGTGAGCAAAAAAACATTTATGAAGGGTTTCGGGAAACCGCAGGCCGGACTGAGCCGGGAGATGGGAAGACAGTGCCTGGACTCTGAAGGGGGGTTTAATGTTGCTTTTAAAAACGTAGTGAAACCACCCTTCTGGCAAACAGGTGGATGAATGAGGGTGAAAGTTTTTCTTTTTCGGCCCCCTCCCTTGGGGGGGGAATCGCCGGGTGTAAAAATAAAATAATAAACAATTAAATATAAAAATTATAAATAATTATATATATATTTTTAATATATATATATATAAATATATTTTTTTTTCCTCTGACTCCAACATAAATTCCAACCTGGCTCCAGTAAACTGTCATTGCCACATCCATGGTTTCTAATTTCATATTGGTCGGTCCGCGCGCCACTAAGCCCTGGTTCTTTGCTTATACAAAAAATTTGACCCAACCCTCCTAATTAGCGTGTTTGGGTTAAAAAACGCCTAAGGGCCGGGGGTATATCCGATTCCCAAACTAACGTTCTCTCTAACCACTTCTTATTTTGTTTTTCAGCAAACAATGTTTGATGAACGAAAATCTAACCTAGAATAACACAGATTGTCCTTAGCTTGTAGGGGGGGCAATAAAGGAGCTGTTATACCCCCAAAACGCCCTCCTGGTTGAAGACTGGGGATTAATGTGACATGATGTTAAGCATGTGTGACGGGTTTACATAATCTAATAAGTAGTATTGAAGGTACATCTCCTTTTCCCAACAATTTTCTCCACAATGACTAAAAAAACCTTTTTCGGAGGAGACACTAATCTTCCGGAAATGTCGTTCATCTTTATCTTTTTTCTGTGGAAAACGTAAAACATTTTTCTTCATTTAAAAAGAATATTTACTTCAGAGTTTAAAATATCTTTTCGAAGCAGTCAAAAGATAGCACATTTTGGCTAGTGCTGAATGACGGATGAAGCACTGTCAATTGAAATGTCATACAAAATTTAGTAATTTACAATTTTTTTTATACGGTACTGTTTTGAGAAATTTTTGTTCAAAAGCTTTCCTGTTACCAAATTAAGCTAAAGATTCCCGTCTGAGAGAACGGACTGTTGCAGGCAGGGAACCGATCCCGCTTTTCATCTAAATACAGGGGGATGGGGGGGTTGAGGGGTAAGTATATTAAGAGCAGAGGGAAGGCTTGGGGGGAAGGGGGGAAAAAAACGGGGAAAGAGGAGGAGAGGAAACGGTGAAGGAGAAGGAGGAGGCGTAGGGAAAGGCGGGGGGAAATAAAAGGAAATTAAAAAGAAAAAACCCAAGGGGAAGGAATTGCTATAAGAAAAAAAATACAAAAATTTTAAAAATGAAAAGATTTTTTAAAAGTTTTCTTTTTCATATTTTCAGATTTTTGCAATCATGAAAAATGAAATTTATGAAAAAAAATCGTCACTTGCAAAGATTTTCGGAACTTTAAAGGGGCAAATTTTTAAAAGAAAAAAAATGTTGCGAATAAGTCTTATTAAATTTAAGTAAAAGTAGAAGGTTTTAAAAAGAAAAAGGGAAAAGCAAAGGGGGATGAAAAAAGAAAACCACCCAAAGTATAGGAGGGAAAGGAGACAAAAAAACAAAGAGTGAAAGAGCTAGAAGATCGAGGGAGAGTTAGCTCAATACATTTACACTCCATCCTCTCAGACCATTATATCTTGTACTCACGAGATTGAGACAGGAGAACAACAAATCTTATTAGGACAGAGCCATATTCAACTGTCTATACGCATCCACTCTATAGCTGGCCAGCTTCTCCCAGGCCTCTCGCAAACCTCTCCATGTTGACTCTAATGGGACCCTTGCTTGTGAAGGTAGCTCCCTAGGTGAATGTATCTTACACTGCCAGTCGAGCTGGGACACAAGGTTCCACCTCGGTCAGGTCTTTGTTCCAAGTGTAATAAAGTCCCTTTTATTGAGTCGAAGCTGGCTATTTTGATGTCTAATAAGATTTTTCGACTTGTTGAAGCTCCTTGAGCAAAACGTCGTCTTAATAAAGTCTCAATAAATATTTTAAGATTAGAACGTAGTGATGTTCTTGGTAGTACAGTATCGTCACTCGAGAGAGCTGGGTGATAATCCACTGGATAATTCTCCATTACATCAAAGTGTCCATTCTGAGTCACTTTTTATAATTACCATTGACGCTGCTAGCCATGGTGTGTAGCAGTGAAATAGATCGTTTTACTCTTACTTTCAAGGATTTTTTTTATTGAATCATGTTACTGTTCGTTGCTGATCATTCGCTTCTCGGCATTAACCACATCATTCCCTATCGTTTACCGCTTGTTCGGTATCTTAATTTTATCTTTCCAGCGTCCTCTTTTTCTCTCGTCTTTTGTTCGTGAAGTGCGGCTCAGCGAGACGATATCCAGACCTGGAAGTAACCCTGGACATTGTCTAGCAAACCACATTAAAAGAGCAAAGGAGCGGAGTGGGGCTCTTAAGCCATGACTTGGCTGCATGTATTCACTTCGTCTCACTCTCCTACAAAATTCTCACTCATTCTTTTTATCAAAACTTAATACCTCCACAGTATGCTGCAATCCTATTCTAAATAACAGTTACATATCGGTAACAAAAGCGAACTGTTTCCCGTCATTTTCCATTACACAGGATGGGTCATATACATAGTGTTAAAAATCTGTCAGCCTGTGTTACGAGGCTTTAGTAATACGATGAGGATATTGTCAAGTATTACATTGAAAGTTCGTCATCTACGTGAGCTTGAAAGGTTTCCTTCCAGCAGAGCTGGAGTTACTATTACTTGAGATGGTCAGGATGGTCTATTCCATAAACAGTAAAGATGGTTTTTTTTCTTATAAAAGTATCTGCATCCCAATATATATATATATATATATATATATATATATATATATATATTATATATATATATATATATATATATATATACATGTCGTGCCGAATAGGCAGAATTTGCGATCTTGGCTTAAATAGCAACTTTCATCTTGCCATATAGGACAAGCGAAAATTTGTGTATGCAATAATTCCGCCAAAATCATTCTGAACCTAACGAAAAAAAAATATATTTCACTGTGTTTGTTTAGTATTAAATTATTGTAAACAAATCTAAAATATATTTAGTTGGGTTAGGCTAAAATAAATTGCTTTTGTTATAATAAGGTTAGGTAAGTTTTCTAAGATTCTTTTGGTGCAAAATTAAATTTTTTGACATTAACACAAATGAAAAAAATATATATTTAAACGTATAAGAGAAAATTTTAGAAAGGACTTAATTTTAAATGAGTTCTTGCTAATTGACCAGTTTTACATATTCGGCACGATATATATATATTATATATATATATATATATATATTATATATATATATATATATATATATATATATATAGATATATATATATGGGATGCAGTTATTTTTATAAAAAATTGTTGTAACCACGGACGAGTGGTATTGATCAATAACAACACTGCGCTAGCCAAGGATTCGAACCCATGTTGTACTGGCCTGCCTCATGATAAGCGAGAACCACATGACGCTTTAAACCACAGGACCACCCAACCCTACAAGAATGGCGCAACCAGCACAGAGCTAGCTGTTGGTC
>NC_069412.1:22366751-22421751 GCF_026875155.1 Cherax quadricarinatus | reverse complement strand
TGGTACAAAATTATTTTTTACATTAACGTAAATGAAAAATATATTTTTAAACGTATAAGAGAAAATTTTTGAAAGGACTTAATTTTGCATGAGTTCTTTCTAGTTCAACAATTTTACTTATTCGGCACGACATATATATATGCCGTGCTAAATAGATAAAACTTACGATTTTGGCTTATATATAAACGCTATTCTTGTGTGACCTAAGTGCAAGTAGAAGTAGCAAGACATACTTGAAACCTTGCATGTTTATGAGACAGAAAAAAGACACCAGCAATCCTACCATCATGTAAAACAATTACAGGCTTCCGTTTTACATTCGCATGGCAGGACGGTAGTGCCTCCCTGGGCGGTTGCTGTTTACCATCCTACTACCTGTCTCGTATGTATATACACACTTACATATGAGACAGGAAAAAGAGGAAGGTGCCAGTACTGTGTGTATTCATAGACATATGGTGACTTCCTTTCCCCCGCCCCCCGATCTCTTAGAAAATTCTTTCAATTAAAAGAGACTTCAGTGCTCAGAAAAAGTTAACAGAAGACATAGGTATAGAGCAAGCTTTTATCATGACAGAGTTTTTGCGTCAACAGTTGTTTTTTGTTTCGTGCAGCACAGTTTGAGACCGTATTATTCCTCTTATTAATGCACGAGAAATGTTGGAACATCAGTCTCTCGCTCAATAAATGGTAGCCAATATGGGGGAAAAACATACGAGTAGTAAACTGTTAATAAAATATGAGGGCCATGAAATATTTGGTAGATGGTAGTTCTTCGTTCGTCAGAATACAGGACACTGTATCCTGACAGTGTGTCTTTGGAAACAAACGTAGGACAGAGAATTTAGTATACCCGTGGTCTGGCAGGCAACCCTCTCGCAACACACACCGAATGTCAGTGGTTAGATTCCGTGCCGGTGGAAACATTGGGTGTCTTTCCTTACGCCTGCTGTCCCTGTTCACCTAGTAAGCAAGTAGATACCTGATGTTAGTCGACTGGTGTGGGTCGCATCCTGGGGACAAATTTGAAGGACCCCAATGAAATAAGGCAGACAGTCCTCGACGACTCAATGACTTTGTTGGATTATCCTGGGTACCTAACCATCCGGTGTTAAAAATCTTATCTTACTGTATTAGATAACGTATGATAAAATATTTGTAAACACAAAATTTTAAAATTACAGATTTTGTACAGTATCATATTCTAAATATTTGTTATTATCATTATCACAGTTTTTGGTACCTAATGAATCACTTGTGCAAGGGAGGTTGGTGTTACAAGAGAAGGTGCAGAATTCAGAAGTTACTCCTCGATTGCAAGACAGAAAACGGTTTTGCTCACCAAAGAAAATCGTTTATTAAGGTTAACTAACATATTCAACAGTTTTGCTCACCAAAGAAAATCGTTTATTAAGGTTAACTAAAATATTCTTGATTCTTTTGCTAAACTGTAAAAAGGTTAACTAAAATATTCTTGATTCTTTTGCTAAACTGTAAATACCTAAATTCCCCACAGAACCTTATCACAACAAGATTTTTCAGATTAAGGAAAATATTAGAGAAAATACATAAACATTAATTTAAATAATATAAAATAAAAAGATTAAGCAAAAGGTGAAAATGTTAATAATGATAATTTAGTGACCGATCAGTCCTAAGAAAAAAGGAATATATACACAGTGAGGTTTACATCTCTCACTGTATATACCCCTAAAAGTTTACTTAAATCCTTACTTTAAAGATTAAATTATTCTTAAATAAAGCCTTATTGTAGTCCATAGGCATTAAACTCCATTAACCAACTTTGGTCAAGAAAATGCGAACCTTTCATTATTTTTAAATGGGATGGGACGCCTTGCTCCGGAGTGCTAGCGAGTACATAGCAATGTTCGATTTTAATGGACTTTCCGAGGTCCAGTTCAATATAATTTACGATGGAAATAAATGGTATAAAATACCGACGCAATGGAAATATAAACACAAATGCAGTATAATGTGATCCTTTATTGACAACGTTTCACCCACACAGTGGGCTTTTTCAAGTCACACACGGATCTACCTGGGGTTGGAAGGTACGAGAGTATTTATAGTCATGTTCAGAATGTTGAGGTCAGGTGGAGAATGCTGCATCTGATGATCTACCGGGTGGGGTTATAGAGTCTTGGGTAGCTTGGCAGGGGTATTGGACAAGTTGTGAGTAGACCTTCTGCAGTGTTCTATGTTCTTATGTGGGATAGCGATGAAGAAGTTTCTTGGCGAGTGGTTCAGCTATGTTATAGAAGCCATTGTTCTGGTTGAAATTGTTGGTTGTAGAGATGAGCGATGATTCCAGGATTCTTCTGTATTGAGTGTTGTCTTCTGTGGCTATAAGTCTTGAGTTTCTGTAGTTAATTAAATGGTTGTGAATTGCGATGTTGTACACAGGCATTCCTTGTATCGTCAGTCCTGCTTGCATATTGGTGTTCTGAAATACGTGTTTGGAGGTCTCTTGATGTTTCGCCCACATATAATTTGTTGCAGTCATTACAAGGGATTATGTATACCCCTGCAGAGGATGGAGGCTTGTCCTGTCTACTACTGGTGATGTCCTTGATGGTCGTGGACACTGCCGAGAAGAGATACATAGTCCTCCCAACCAACTCCATTGCCAAACATGTTTCCAACATCTTTGCCAAAACATCATTCCAAGTATCTACCTCCACAACCACGACCATCAAGGACATCACCAGTAGTAGACAGGACAAGCCTCCATCCTCTGCAGGGGTATACATAATCCCTTGTAATGACTGCAACAAATTATATGTGGGCGAAACATCAAGAGACCTCCAAACACGTATTTCAGAACACCAATATGCAAGCAGGACTGACGATACAAGGAATGCCTGTGTACAACATCGCAATTCACAACCATTTAATTAACTACAGAAACTCAAGACTTATAGCCACAGAAGACAACACTCAATACAGAAGAATCCTGGAATCATCGCTCATCTCTACAACCAACAATTTCAACCAGAACAATGGCTTCTATAACATAGCTGAACCACTCGCCAAGAAACTTCTTCATCGCTATCCCACATAAGAACATAGAACACTGCAGAAGGTCTACTCACAACTTGTCCAATACCCCTGCCAAGCTACCCAAGACTCTATAACCCCACCCGGTAGATCATCAGATGCAGCATTCTCCACCTGACCTCAACATTCTGAACATGACTATAAATACTCTCGTACCTTCCAACCCCAGGTAGATCCGTGTGTGACTTGAAAAAGCCCACTGTGTGGGTGAAACGTTGTCAATAAAGGATCACATTATACTGCATTTGTGTTTATATTTCAATATAATTTACATTGTTAGAATTTAAAAAGACGTATGTGGTCTAAATACTTGCGGGTAAATTTCATCAATGAACAAAGACCCGTGTCAGAGCCAAGTGTGTTTCCTGATAAACAAACACCATCTTCAGTGACTAAAGGAGGGCTGATTTGCATGTATCTTTGGTAGGTCGTACATGTATAACCTGGCCAGCCACTGCGGTCCTGACCACCACCTGTTTCTCTTTTCCCTCCCTCCTCTCTCTCTCTCTCTCTCTCTCTCTCTCTCTCTCTCTCTCTTTTAATAGGGTTTGACAAGGTTAGGGTAAGGATTCCTAGCTTTAAGGATTGCTAACTTTATTGACAAGCTAAGAGCTGTTGCCTACATCAGCTCATTAGAAAGCATTTTTATTATGAAACATTCAAGTAGGGAACAGGATGAAGTTGGGCCAGCATTTGATCAACGAACTTTATCTCGTTAACATTATAATGCTGTACGAATGTGTTCCATCTCTCTCTCTCTCTCTCTCTCTCTCTCTCTCTCTCTGATAGGCAGAGTTACATACTGTTGGTAATTTTGTTAGAGATATCGTTACGTGTTTGTGATCGTTACACTGTGTTGGAAATTTACCGAATAAAAGTTAGGAAATTCTCCCTTAATTCTTCCTCTCTCACCTCCCTCTTTCTTTCCCCCCTCTCTCATCAGTCTCTCTCCCCTTTGCCCCTCTCTCATTCCTTTCTCTCGCATTCCTGTCTCTCTCATTCCTCTCTCTCTCATCCCTCTCTCTCTCATCCTCTCCCTCTCTCTCTCTCTCTCTCCCCTCTCTCGTCCTCTCTCTCTCCTCTCTCTCTCTCTCCACACACACACACACACACACACACACCACACACATACACACACAGGTGACGTAGTGGAGGCGGGAACCATACATAGTTTTAAGACGTGCTTTGATAAAGCTCATGGAACAGGGGAGAGAGAAACCTAGTACAGTGAAGAGGCGAGGCCAGGAGCTATGACTCGACCCCTGCAACCACAAACAGGTGAGTAAAAATTTAGGCGAGTACGTAACATTCTCACAAACAGTGATTTTTCAATAAATCCGTATTGCACACATGCCAGCTAAGGAGCAATTTTTCACCAGGAGCCAGTAGTTGTTTCGTGATAAATGATAAACAGTTCTATGCCTATATAACCAAAATCTGTGTTGTTCCTGGTGTGAGCATGTTTACAATTGCAACTCCATCGGATATTGTAAAATCAATAGCAGAAGTCTGGTAAAAAGGCATCAGATTTTCCATGCAAGGCCAAAACTCTGAATTTGCATTTGATGTTTCCCAAGTGTGATATGGAAGGCGGGGCAGGATGATTCTCTCGTCTTAAAAATACTCTTCCCAGTCTCCCTGTCGTGTCTGACATACAATATAAACTTTTGTGCCTGGACAAGATATCAGAAGCAATAAGTTTTTCTTCAAAGGATCAGATAAGAGTTTTGCTACATGCCAAAACTCTGACAAAGACTTGTGCGCCTAAACCTTACAAATTTGTTCGTTCTGGGTTGGTACACTGAAACCATCCAAGGAGGTACTACGGTTTTCTTGTATGAGTGTGAAACGGAAGCCTGTTAAACTTTTATCGCTTTGCCAGGATTTCTGGTACTTTTCCCTTTTCATATGAACGGACAGTAAGCAAGTAAATCCCATCAACTTCAGTTTTGGAAACCTTTAAAACATATCTTTTTTATTTTTTAAAACTTTTCTCTTTAATATTTAACCCCTTAATGTTTCCCCTTTTTTTAATTTTAAAATTTTTCCCCGGGAAAAAAAGGGGTTGGGAAAACCTTCTCGGAGCCCTAAAACCCCAGGGGAAAAGAAGCTGGTTTTTTGGGGGCCTTTATTCTAAATTAAAAGAAAAAACAAGGAAATTTTTTTTTTTTTTTTCTTTGGGGGTTTTCCGGGCATTTGTAGGATTTATTTATGCTTAAAAATTATTTGGGTTAAAAAATTTTTCCAAAAAATTAAAAAAATAGTAATTTGTCCATAATTGTAAAATAAATTTTTAAATTAAATCCTCAAAAAAAGTGTGTAAATTTGTGAAAGGGTGCCTTTTTGGTATATATGTTCCGTGCCGAATATTTAAAAACTTCCCGTTTTTAGATTAAAACAACGTTTCTTCTTCAGGAATAAGGAAACCCAAAAAATTTTATGTAAAATTTAATTTTTGCAAAAATCATTCTGAACCTAACAAAAAATATATATTTCAATGTTTTTTCTTTTTTTAAAAATTTTTATTGAAAACTTATCTAAAATATTTTTAATTTTGGATTGGGCAAACTTAAAATTTGCGCTTGTTATAATAAGGTTAGGAAGTTACTAAGGTTTTTTTGGGTATAAAATTTTTTAAATTTTTTACTTTAACATAAATTCAAGAAAATTAAAATAAAACCCAAAATAAAAAAAATTTTAGAAAGGATTTAAAATTTAAATAATTTTTGCAACTGACCAATTTTACCAATTGGGCACAAAATTTTATATACCCCAAAACAAAACACACACACACACTCTCGCTCTCTCTCTCTCTCCCCCTCTTCTCCCTCTCTCCTCTCTCCTTTTTCCCGTTTCTCTCTTTTTTCTTTTCTCTCTCTCCCCTCTCTCTCTCCCCTTTTTCCCCCCTCTCTCACCCCCTCCTCTCTCCCCTCTTTCTCCCCCCTTTTCCCCTTTACTCTCTCTCACTCTCTCTCTCTCTTTTTAACCCCCTTTTCTTCTCTCTCTTTTCTATATATATTATAAAAATATATATATATATAAAAATATATATATATATATATATATATTATATTATAAAACAGTGGAAATATCTATGAAGGGAAATAAAGGGCATCGGGCCCAAGTGGCTCTTTACAAAAAAAATATTTAAAAAAAAAAGGGGCCTGGCGGGAATAAGATAAATTTTAAAGTAAATAATGTTTTTTTTTTTCATCTTCATAAAAAACAAAAAGTTTAAAACAATACTGTAAATAGTACAAAAACTCTACTTCCTCCCTCGAAATTAATGAAGTAAAATTAATTTCGGGCCTTTTGGGAAAAGAGAATTTTCAGAAAGAAACCAGCGAAAATTGTGGGGTTTATAAACATTTACAGCCATGATGCAAAACCCCCTAAAAAAACTAGAGAAAACTGTGTTCTAAAATCTTTCCAGCACCCCACTCAAGAGTATCAAAAACCCCTGTTCACCCCCAATTTTTTCCCCATTAGTGCGTTTGGGTTTACGGAGCTCCTGTCCCCAAAGGATATTATTTTTAAAATTCGGACATTTCTTTACGGTAAAATGCCCCAAAAACCGGGTTTTTTTTAAATTAGAAACAAAATTTCCCATCTTCGGGGTTTTTGCGGGGAAGGGGAAAGGGCGGGAGGGGGGGGGGGACCCTTTGGGTAATAATCATGGGTTATAATTTTCCCCCGTTAGGGCCAAATTTCGGGGCGTAGAATATGTTAATACTTTTTATTTTTTATTCATTTAAAAATCACAACAAAACTTTTTTTCCGCTTTTTTTAAATTTCAGGAACTTGTTTCATTTTTAAAAACAGAAGAAGAAAAAATTGCGGCTGCACCAAGGAATTTTCCAAGAACAAAGCATGAGGGTTTTCAAATTTAAATTGTCCTTTGGGTTTACCCCTTAACTACGTGGGGTCAGAGAATAAAAACTTGAAAAATGAATTTCTTTTTAAAAATTTTATTTACAATTAATTAATTTTGGCTATAGTTATGCCGACGTACAAGAATCTAACTTGTTTTTAATTTTTTTAACAAAAATATTGTGGTCCAGCCCCTTTGGCCCCTGTTAAAACCCCGGGAAATTTTTTCACAAAATCGTTCACAAAAAGACTTAAAGTGACTACCCACGACATAAGAAAATTCATCATTTTTTATGGCTTCAGTTTTAGGGTGGGAAAGGTTAAATGCAGTTTGAATGCACATAGCAAATTTAAAACTTTACAATGCTAGGGAGGGCTGCTAGGGATTAAACTTAAAAAAAAAAAAAAACTTTCTGATTTTTTTTGCAACTACCAAAAATAATTTCCCGGGATGGGGAAAAAAAAACACAAAATTTAAAAATTTTCTTATTTTGTTTTAACGGCAAAAAGAAAATGTTTTGGAAGAATAGTGTTTTTTGTTATTTGTTTTAAATGTGTTTGTTTACCCCTATTTTAAACACCACTTATCTTTCACCCCTCTCTCTCCCCCTCACTCCCCTAAATTAAACTTTCAATGTAAACGGGGAAACAAAGCAAAAAGGGGTTTATAAAAAATTTTTTTTAAACCATTTGCTTTTTGCAAAGATTTGTTTTAAATTTTATAGTTCTTCTAAATGAAAATTTGACAGCCGTAAGAAAGATAATGAACAGAGTTACAGAATTTTTCGCATTTTCTTTTTGTAGTTGTTTCTGGTGTTGAGGGTTTTTCTGGTTTTTGATAAATTCTGGTGTTGATGTTTCCCTGGTGTTGATGTTTCCCGGGTTGAGTTTTCGGGTTTTAAAAGTTTTCGGGGTTTTTGAAAATTTCCCGGTGTTGATAATTCGGTGTTGTTTAATTCGGGTGTTTGATAATTCTGGTTTGATTTTTTCCGGTTTTGAAAAATTCTGGTGTTGATGATTCGGGTTGTTGATAAACCCGGGTGTTGATGTTTTTGGTGTTGAGTTTCGGGGTTTTTGATGATTCTGGGTTGATGATTCTGGTTTTTGGAGATTCTGGTTTGATAATTCGGTTGATAATTCGGTGTTGAAAAATTTCCCTTGTTTTTTAAGCTTGTTGTTTAATAAAAATTATTTATTTGTCTTTGTCCACATTTCCCCCTTAAACCTTTTCCTTTTCCCTTTTAACCCCCTTCACCCCACCCTTTCCCCCTCAAAACCCTTTCCCACCCCAACACCCTCCTTCCACCCCTTTTTCCCCACCCCAATTACCTCCACCCTCTTTAAACCCCCAAAACCCCCACCCCACCCCCTTCACTTCACCCCCCTTCATCAACCCCCCTTTCACCCCACTCCCAAGGGGCCCCCCTTAAAAAACCCCTTTAACTGGGGCACCCCAAAATTTTTACTTTTGAACGCAAGGGAAAAATTGACAAAACGGTGCAGATACTTCCAGTTTTAAAATCATGGAGCGATTATATCACTGGAGAAAAATCATTAAGTTAAAGGAAACTCACGAATCTTCCCAAAGCCCCCCCATTCACACTGTCTTCAAGAGGGAACCCCGGGCAAAATTTTTTTTCAAAAAAACTTCCGAAACAGCTGGGGTTTTGGTCACATTTTGGGCTGGGGGGCGGGGGGCCCAATGGCCCGGGGTTTATAAAAAGAAAAAAATATCCTGGTGGGGGGGGCTTTTGGGGCCCCGCGATGCCTCCCAAGCGACCCCGAGGTAATCCAGAAAACGCACTCAGAATTACCACAACCCCGTTTTGATCAGTCGGGCGGCTAATTTAGTCCGTTTTTTTTCAAAATAAACTCAATTTAAACAGCAGTAAAAAACCAACAATGTGCACACCCTTTCACTCCACTAGGGTTTCACACACACACACACACACACCACACACACACCCCACACCCACCACACACAGTGGAATAATCTGGCAAGTGGGCGCATTTGGGGGCAGGAAAACCCCCCATAGTTTTAAGCCGAGGGATAAAGCTCGGAGCAAGGGGGAGGACCTATTTGCATCCCGGAACAGGCAGGGACAGGGGCTAAGACTCAACCCCTGCAACCACAACTAGGGGAATACAAATAGGTTTAGTGGGACAAACGCCCGCGCGCACACACGCGCACAAAGCACACACCCCCACACGCAAAATGCCCAACACACACACACACCACCCCCGCACGTGTGTTCGCTTTTAAATTTTAAAACGCGACAAATTTTAAATAGGGGGACAAGGCCAGGATGCTGGAGGGGGCCCCGACACACACACCCAGTTTTGCTAATACCTTCCTAACCATGAAACTGCCGCACAGCCACTCATCCACTCCCATTTGAACGAAGGAGGAGGGGGAAGAGAAATGGTGGAGGAGGAGGAGGGAAAAACCGGGAAAGGCGGAGGGGGGAATAGGAGGGTCCGAGGACACGGAAAGGGTTTAGGTGGAGAAGGAATGGGGAGGGAAATGGGGGAAGCAGGGGGGAAAAAAAAGGAGGGGCCCAGAGGAAACGAGGATGAATAGGAGGAGGGGAAGAAGGAAGGTAGCCAAACCATTTTTGGGAATTTACACGAGGCCTTTTAGGCATTTGTCTTGGGAACTTGTTTAACTGATAGCTCGCTTCTACAAATTTTGGCCAAACCCAGTAGGATTGAATATTGCAAAATCTGATACAAAAATTTTTCTCACGCCCCGAGAAATAGAAGTGGGGCGGAGGCGGGTGGAGGGGAAGCAGGGTGAGCTGTTTGAAGGGGATTTGGGGGGGAACAAAGGGGGGGGCTGTGTGAGAGAATGGTTTTGGCCCGGGAAGCAGGGTGAGCTGGTGCTGTTGAGAGAAGGGTTTGGGAGGAACAAAGGGGACGTGTGAGAGGGGGGTTGGGAGGGGAACAGAGTGAGCTTGGGGAGAGATGGGTTGGGGGGGGAAGCAGAGTTTGGGTTCGTGGAGTGGTTGGCAGGGGAACAGAGTGGCGTGTGAAGATTTGGGTTGGGAGGGGAAGGGAGAGTGAGCCTTTTGTGAGAGTGGGTTTGGGAGGAAGCAGGGGGATTTGTTTAGAGGGTGGTTTGGGAGGGAAGAAGGGGAAGTGTTTAGAAGGGGTTGGCAGGGAAGAAGGGGAGGGTTTTTAGAGAGGGTGGTTGGGAAAGGGAAACAGAGGGAAGGGTGTGGAAAAGAGGTTGGCAGGGGAAACAGAGTTTCTTTGTTTAGAAAGGGGGGTTTGGGAGGGAAGCAGGGGGATCTGTGTGGAGGGGTTGGCAGGAAGCAGAGCTCTGTGAGCGGGTGGGTTTGGCCCGGGGCAGAGTGAGCTTTGTGAGAGGGTGGGTGGCAGGGGAAACAGGGGGGGAAAATTTTATGAGAGGATGGTTGGCAGGGAAGCCCGGGGTGATCTGTGTGAGAGGGGGGTTGGCATGAAGCCGAGTACTTTGTGGAGGGTGGGTGACAGGGGAAACCGAAGGGGAATTTTTTAAAAGAGGATGGATGGCGGGAAACAGGGGGATTTTTTTGTGATAGGGAGTTTTTAGGGGAAACAGGGGGGAACTATTGAGAGGGGTTTTTTTGGGGAGGGGAAGCAGGGTGAGCGTTTGAGAGGGTTTTTTGGGAGGGAAACATGGGGTTCTGTGAGATTTGGTGGGTGCAGGAAAGCAAAATGAGCTGTGTGAGAGGGTGTTTGGGGAGGGAAGCAAAGTGGGGCTGAGTGAGAGGGGAGTTTTAAAGGGGAAACAGGGTGAGCTTTTATGGGAGGGTTGGGTGGCAGGGGGAACAAAGGGATCGTGTGAGGGAATGGTTTGGCCCCTAAAGGGAAGTGAGCTGTGGAAAGGGTGGGTTTTGGGAGGGAAGCAGAGTGAGCTGTGAGGGAGGGTGGGGGCAGGGAAAAAGGTGAGCTTTGTAGAGGGTGGTTGGCAGGGGAAACGGGGAGCGTGAAAAAATGGTAGTTTTGGGAGGTTTCAGTGAGGTGTGTGAGAGGGTTGTTTACAGGGAGCAAAAGTGACTGTGGAATGGGGAGTTTACAGGAACAAGTGAGCTGAGTGAGAAGGGGATTTTACAGGGGGCAAGTGAGCTTGTTAGAGGGGATTTAAAAAAGGGAAGCAGAGTGAGCGTGTGAGAGGGAAATTGACAGGGAAACCCCAGTGAGCTTTTGTGAGAGGGTATTGACCGGGAAGCAGTGAGCGGGGAAGGGTTTTTTGACAGGGAAGCCCGAGTGAGCTGTGTGAGAGGGGGAAATTTACAGGGAAGCGAGTGAGCTGTGTGAGAGGGTAGTTGACGGGGAACAGAGTGAGGGTGTGAGAGGGTAGTTGGGGCAGGGAACAGAGTGAATGTGTTTAAGGGGGTAGTTTGAAGGGAAACAATGAGCTGTGAAGAGGGTAGTTTTCAGGGAAGCAAGTGGAAACTGTGTGAAAAAGGGTAGTTTTTACAGGGAAGCAAAAGTGAGCTGTGTGGGAAAGGGGATTGACAAAGGGGGCACAGTGAGCTGTGTTAAAAGGGTAGTTTTACAGGGGAAACACAGTAGCTTTTGGAGGGTAGTTGACAGGGAAACAAGGAGCTGGTGAGAGTTAGTTGACAGGAAAAACAAGTGAGCTTTTGTGAGAGGGGAGTTTTACAGGGAAGCACAGTGAGCTGTTGAGAGGGAATTGCAGGGGAAACAGTGGGGCTGTGTGAGAGGGGAATTTACAGGGAAGCAGAGTTAGCTGTGTGAGAGGTTTTTTGACAGGGGAAACAGAGTGGCTGTGTGAAGGGAAAATTGACCCGGGAAGCAAGTGACTGTGTGAAGGGTAGTTTCCCGGGAAGCAGTGTGACTTGGGGGAGAGGGGAGTTGAAGGGGAAACAAGTGAGCTGTGGAGAGGGTAGTTTACAGGAAACAGAGTGAGTGTGTGAGGGTAGTTGACAGGGAAAACAGAGTTAGCTGAGGAGAGGGTAGTTGACAAAGGGGGCAGAGTGAGCTGTTTTTGAAGGGTAGTTGACAGGAAGCAAGTGAGATGTTTGGGGAAAGGGGAGTTGACAAGGAAGCAGTGTAGCTGTGGGGAGAGGTAGTTGAAAGGGGGAAACAAAAGTGGGGCTTGTTAGAGGGTAGTTGACAGGGGAAACAGGAGCTGTTTGAAAAGGGGAGTTGACGGGGGAACCCGATGAGCGTGAGAGAGGGTTTGTTGACAAAGGGGAAACAGAGTGAGCCGTGTGAAGGGGAGTTTTTACAGGGGAACACAGTGATTGTTTAGAGGGTAATTGACAGGGGAAACACATGAGCTGTGTGAGAGGGGGATTGACAGGGGAAAAAAAAGTGGGGTTGGGGTGAGAGGGGAGTTTTTACAGGGGAAAACCGAGTGAGCTGGTGGAGGGTGTAAAATTGACAGGAAAGCAGAGTGAGCTTTGAGAGGGAAATTACAGGGGAAACAGAGTGAGCTGTGTGAGAGGGAAATTGAAAAGGGAAAACAAAAGTGAGCGTGTGAGTGAATTGACAGGGAAGCAGAGTGAGCTTTTGTGAGAGGGTATTTACAGGGGAAACAGATGAGCTTTTTTGAAAGGGTATTGACAGGGGAAACAGGTAAACGTATGAGAGGGTATTTTACAGGAACCAGAGTGGGGCGAGTGAGAGGGTAGTTGACAAAAAAAAAGCAGAGGTGGGGCTTTTGTAGAGGGGATTGACAGGGAACAGAGTGAGCGTGTGAAGTGGGATTTTACAGGGAAACAGAGTGAGCTGTGTGAAAAGGGTTGTTGACAGAAAGCAGAAATGAGCTGGTGTGAAAGGGGGTTTTTTAATTTTACAGCAACCAGAAATTTAAACTGTGTGAGAGGGTAGTTTTACAGGGGAAACAAGTGAGCTGTGGAAAGGGTTTTTTCCCGGGAAGCAGAGTGAAACCCTTTTTGAGATGGAAATTGACAAGGGGGAAACAGAGTGAGCTGTGGTGGGAAAAGGGGATTTTTACAGGAAGCAGAGTGAGCTGTGTGAAGGGGAGTTTTACAGGGGAAACAATTGAGCTTGGGGAGAGGGTAGTTGACAGGGAAAACAGAGGAGCTGTGGAAAGGGTAGTTGACAAGGGAAAACAGAGTGACTGGGGGAAAGGGTAGTTTTACAGGGAAGCAGAGTGAGCTTGTAAGGTTTGTTGACGGGGAAACAGAGTGGGGCTTGTTGAGGGGTAGTTTAAAAGGGAGCAGAGTGGGGCTGGGTTAGAGGGTGTTTTACGGGGAAACAGGGGTGAGCTGTTTTGGGGAGGGAAATTTTACAGGGAAGCAGAGTGGGGCTGTGTGAAAGGGTAGTTTTACCGGAAAGCAGAGTGAGCTGTGTAAAAAGGGGAGTTGCCCGGGAACCCGGAAAGGGAGGGGCTTTGTGAGAGGGGAATTTTACAGGGAAGCAGGTTACTGTGTGAGAGGGGAGTTGGGCAGGGGAAACAGAGTGAGCGAGTGAAGGGTTTGTTTTACGGGAAGCAAAGTTGGAAGCTGTTGGGGAGGGGAGTTGACAGGGAAACAAGGGCTATGAGAGGGTATTGACAGGAAGAAAAGTGAGCTGAGTGAGAGGGTAGTTGACCCGGGGAAACAGAGTGGGGCGTGTGAGGGGTATTTTACAGGGAAGCAGAGTGAGCTGTGTGGAAAAGGGGAGTTTACAGGGGAAAACAGAGTGACCCTTGTGAGGGTAATTGACAGGGAAACAAAAATTTAGCGGGGTGAGAGGGGGAATTTTACAGGGGAGCTGAGTAGAGGGAAAATTTTACCCGGGAAGCAAGTGAGCGAGTGGGGAGGGTATTTACAGGGGAACAAGGGGCTGCTTTTGCTGTTTATTTTTTAAAAATTTAATTTAGGTGATCTAAGAAGTGCTGCTCAGGCGAAATGTCTCATCAGTAAAAATACTCAGGGTGTTTCGTGTGTGTTGGTGTGTACTCACCAAATTGTACCCCGCCTAGTTGAGGTTTTCGGGGTCAGTCCGACTCCCCGCCCCACCCTTCCTGATCGCTACTAGGCCCCTCTCCCTGAACCGTGAGGGTTTATCATACCTCTTTCTTAAAAACTATGTATGGATCCTGCCTCCACACATTTGCTTCCCCAAAATATTCCACTTACGGACTACTCCCGTGGGGTGAAAAAATACTTCCTAAAACCCTGTGAATTTACTGTGTCTTCAGCTTCCAACTGTGCCCCCTTTTTACTGTGTCCCCAAACTCTTTGGGAAAAACCTTTCTTTGCCACCCCGTCAAAATTTCCCCTCTTTTTTGTTTTCGTTATCATGTCCCCCTTATCTCTCCGTCCCCCATGCGCAAAGGGTTTATTTCCCTTTAAACCCTCCTTTTGAAACATACCTCCTTTCTCTGGGAAAAAGTCTTTTTGCAAAACCTTTTCACTTTTTTTTTAGTTTCTTTACGTGCTTGGCTAGGTGTTTGGTTTTCCCAAAATGGTGCCTCATAAACCCCAAAAAGGGTCAAACGTACACGTGTAAAGGGGCCTGAAAATTCCTTATTAAAATTCGGGAAAGCTGTTTTGAGGGTTTTCTAGGGGCCCTATGCTGCAGCAGTTATTTGGTTGATGTGCGCTTCAGGGGATGTTCCTGGTGTTAAAACTCAAACCCCAAATTTTTTTTCCCTTTAGTGAGGTTTGTAGTCTCTGGGCCCCCTAGACTGTACTTTCCGGGCGGGGGTCTTTTTTTGCCCTTCCCCAAAACTTCATGACTTTTCACTTGGTGGGGTTGAACTCCAGGAGCCAATTGCGGACCAGGTCTGCAGCCTGCCCCAAACCCTTTGTATTTTTGCCTGGGCTTCCCATCGAGTAATTCTTCTCATCAACTTCACGTCATCTGCAAAAAAGGGACAAACCCCAAGGGCTAATTCCTTCCGTCATGTCGTTTTAAAAATACCAGAAACAGCAAATGGGCCTAGGACTGACCCCTGGGGACCCCGCTGGTCACAGGTGCCCACTCGACAAACCTCGGGCCCCGTACCATGACTCGCTTTCGTCTTCCCGACAAGTAATTTCCCTTTATCCATTGTAGTGCCTTCCCTGTTACCCTCTTGGTCCTCCAGTTTTTGCACCAACTCTTGTGGGAACTGTGTCAAACGCCTTCCTTTCAGTCCAAGAAAAAAAGCAATCCCCCCCACCCCCCTTTTTCCTTGTCTTAAATGCTGTTTACCATGTCCATAAAAATCCAGTAAGGGTTTTTGACACGGGGTTTCCCGTCCCCGAAAAAACCCCTGTTTGGGGTTTCTGTTGATGAGATCGTTTCTTTTTTAGGGGTTCCACCCACTCTTTTCCTATAATCTTCTCCATGATTTTTTCCCTACTATTCATGTCAGTGACACTGGTCTGTAGTTTAATGCTTCAGTCCGGGCTCCTTTTTTTTAAAAATTTGGGGCTACATTTGCTGTCTTTTTCCCTGCCCCCAGGCCCAAACTTCCCGTTTTTGAAAATGTTTTTGGGAAAATTGTTGTTAGGGGAACATAGCGCCTCTGCCCCCTCCCAATACCCCTGGGGGGATGTTTTTTTTGGGCCCCCTTGCCTTTGAAAGGGATCTAGCTTTTAAATCAGAAGCCTCTTTACTTCTTCCCGGTTTTTGGGGCCTGTTTCTACACATGGGGGGTGTGCCCCACCTTTTCCGTCTTTCTTTGGGGCCCCCCTTTTGTTTTCCCCCTGTTTAACACTTCTTTTAATCTCTTTTTGATTCCTCACAAAATTCACGGTCCCTTTCTTGTTGTCTCTCCTCCTTCCTTCCAAGCCTTTTACCTGGTCCTTGACTGTTTTTTTCCTCCGAGGGCTGTACAACATTTTTCGGGTCAGTTTTGGGCTTCGCTGCTATGTCGTTTTCATATTGTTTTGGGCCCCCCCTTTATCTGTGCTATTCGTTTCTGGCTTACATGCTTCCTTATTTCCCCGGGCCCTTTCCCTTTATATTTTTTCCTTCCCCTGCAACTTGGTTTTTGCCCCCCTGCCCCTTTTGGGAAAAAAGGGGCTCATCCCTGGTTTTTCATTTTCCTGTTACCCTTGGTAAAAAACCTCTCCTCCCTCCTTGCATTTTTGTTGCTAAATATCCCCTCATCTCATTAAATGGCTTCCCTGCCGTTCCTGTCCCCTGAACCCCGTTAGGAAGTTCCTTTTCCTAGTAGTCCCTTCTTGTAGTTTGGCTTCATTCGTCCCGGTTCCTGTTCTCCCTCCCCTTTTGCTTACTGTGTTTTGTGTGTTGTGTTGTGTGTGTGTGTTGTGTGTTGTGTGTGTTGTGTGGTGAGGATTTTCGGGCATGTGCGAGCGCCCCAAGCAGTGAATGTGTCAGTCAGTTAACAAAAAGGGGATTTTTGAAACTTAAACGTTTTTGCAGTGTCTAAAATGGGAAAAACCCCGATGGGAGGTGACACGGCGACACAGCAGCAGCAAAAAGGAGGGAAGGGAACAGGGCCTTGTTTAAAGGGGGAAAATGAAAAAAGAAGGAAGCAATTTGGGTTTCTTTTCCTGTTTCCCCTTAGTTCGGTTGTGGGGGTCAAGTGGTGGGGGTGGGAGATTGGGTTTTAAGGACAGACGGTAACAGGTTTTTCTTAATGCCATGGGGCACCCTTTTTTAAACTTTACCCGGCCCCCACGTTTAAAAACCCCCCCCTTTTTCCCCCCCCAAAAAAAATTTTTTTACCCTTTTTCCCCCCCCCCCCCCCTTCCTCCCCCCCCCCCTCTATCTCCCCCTCCCTTACCCCCTCTCTCTCCCCCTCCCCCACTCCTCTCTCCCCCCCACTCCTCTCTCCCCCTCCACTCTCTCTCCCCCCTCCTATCCTTCCCCCCCTTTTCCTATCTCTCTCTTCCCCCCCCCACTCCTCTCTTCCCTCCCTACTCCTCTCTCCCCCCTCCCCTCCCTTCCCCCCCCCTACTCCTCTTTCCCCCCTACTCCCCTCCCCCCCTCCATAAAATCCTCTCTCCCCCCCCTACTCCCTCTTCCTCCCCAATCCTCTCCTTTCCCCCCCTACTCCTTCTTCCCCCCCCTACTCTCTCTCCCCCCCTACTTCTCTCTTTCCCCACTCCTCTCTCTCCCCCCCCTACACTCTCCCCCCTCCCCACTCCTCTCTCCCCCTCCCCACTCCTCTCTCTCCCCTCCCTACTCCTCTCTCCCCTCCCCCACCCCTCTCTCCCCCTCCCTATCCTCCCTTTCCCCCCCCCCCCATCCTCTCTCCCTCCCCTCCCTCCTCTCCCCTCCTCCCCCCCCCTCTCCTCTCCTCCCTCCCTATCCCTCTCTCTCCCCCCCCCTATTCTCTTTCCCTCCCCACTCCTCTCTCCCCTTTTCCCCTCGTTTTCCCCCTCCCCCCTCTCTCCCCTCCCCAAATCCTCTCTCCCCACTATCCTCTCCCCCTCCCTACTTCTCTCTCCCTCCCTACTTTCCCTTCCCCTCCCTATCCTCTCTCTTCCCCCTCCCCCCCCCCCTTCCCCCCCCTACCCCTCTCTCCCCTACTACTTTTTCTCTCCCCCCCAAAACTCTTCCCCCCCCCTTTAAATCTTCTCCCACTCTCTTCTTCCCCTTTCCCCCCCTCTCCCCCCCCCTACTCCCCTCTCCCCTCCCTACTCCCTTCCCCCCCCCCTACTCTCTCTTCTCCTTCTCCCCCTTTTTCCTTCTCCTATCCCCCCCCCTCCCTCCTCTCTCCCCCCTTTTCCTTCCCTTATTTCCCTCCCCCACTCCTTTTTTACCCTTTTCATTTTATACGGCTCCCCCCCACTCCTCTCTCTTTTAACAATTTTTGACAAAAGGTAGGAAAGGATTGGCTTTTTGGGGGGGGGGGGGGGGGGCAAAATTTTCATTAAGGATTCCTTTTAAATTTTTTTGCGGATGTGTTCCAATCAGTCTTTAAAAGATTTTTATTGTTTGAGCTAAATGGGAAAAGGGCAAAAAGCCAAGTGGGGGCTTTTTTTTTGTCAATGACTTTTATCTCGTTCTCTAATGCTTGGAATTTTTGTTCCAGACTCATTAAAGGGGATAAATTACTCGGGGGTTTTTTGGAAAGGGTAACCCGGGAAATTTGGTTTCCCCGCTTTTGGATAGAAGCTTTTCTTTTCCCCCTGTCCCTGAAGTGGGCCAAGTGGGTACTTCAATGTGGCCTGTACATAACAGAAGGCCACCTACATTCCTCCTGTGTTGTAGGCTCTGCTGAAATGACAGGTCAATACAGGATAGGTCCAGGCGAGAGATGAGACGCCTTGCTCTGTTCTCTACTCTGTCAAGCAGTCGCAGATGAACCAAGAAAGTGGAGCATACTCAAGGTGTGAGCGTACTTGTGCCTCATACAGAATTTTGCAACCCCTACTGTCAAGCAGATGCGAGATACGGCGAAGTGCTGTAAGCTTTCTGGCTGCCTTGTTTGCAACGTGGTTCTTCATGGTCAGTTTGGAGTCAAATTTCACCCCAAGGATATCAACTTCCCCAGGTACCATAACCCCACCTCCCCATTCATACTTACTACTGCACCCGTATTACCATCATGATGCCCAGAGACCATCATCATTTGTGTTTTCTCAGGTGCAAATGTTACTTGCTATCTGTTTCCCCAAGCTGATATAGCTCTTAGCTCCTCTCTCTCCCCCTCCCTACTTCTTTTCCCCCTTCCTACTCCTCTCTTTCCCAGCCAATATCTTCTCTTTCCCTCACTATTCTTCTATCCTGTTAATTTTTCTCTACATCTCCTCCTCCTCTCTCTCCCTCCCTCCCTTCTTTCCCCATCTACTTTAATCTCCCCCTCCCTATTCTCCCTTTCCCCTTCCTACTCTTTTCTCTCTCGCTCTCTTCATCTCCCTCGTACTACCATTCTCTCACCCGCCTTCCTACTCTTCTCTCTTTTCTCCCTATTCTTCTTCCCTCTTTTATCTCTTCCCCATTTTTCTTCTCTTCCCTCTCGGTTCCCTTCTTTTCTCCCTACACTCTCTACGCTTCCTTCTCCCTTCCCGTCTCTCCCTCTCCTTACTGCTCTTCTTCCCCTCCTTTCTCTCTCTTTCTCTCTCCAACTAATTATATTTTGGATAAGCTTACAATAACTTAACCAACAAACGCATATATATATGTTTGTTTATTATTAAATTATTATAAAGTTATCTAAAATGTATTTAGTTTAATTATGGCTAAATTAAATTGCGTTTGTTATAATAAGGTTAGGTAAGTTTTCTAAGGTTCTTTTGGTACAAAATTATTAATTTTTACATTAACATAAATGAAAAAAAAATTCTTCTTCAAACGTATAAGAGAAAATTTTAGAAAGGACTTAATTTTAAACGAGTTCTTGCTAATTGACCAATTTTACCTACTCGGTACGATATATATATATATATATATATATATATATATATATATATATATATATATATATATATATATATATATTATATATATATATATATATTATAACTAAAGTATAATGAACACTTGTCATTAATAACCCACATGAAGACAGAAACTCAAAAGATTAATTTATCTGTTTATTTCGACCCCTTTCTGGGATCCTCTTCAGCAGATCACCTGAATTTGTCTCTTTGTTGAGTTAATATTAAGTATATATATATAGTGAAACTTTTCTAGCACTAACATAAGAAATAACATAAGAAATAACATAAGAAATAAGGGATACTGAAGCAGGCCTACTGGCCCATACAGGTCTAAGCCACACCCACCTAAGAAGAGTGCTGCTGGCCTACTGGCCCAAGCTAAGCAGGTTCAACTCACACCCACTCATGTACTTGTCTAGCCTATATTTAAATGTACACAAGGTTTTACCTTTAATGGCGCTACTTGGGAGTTTGTTACTCATTCACAACCAATTAAAAAACAATGATTTCCCATATCATTTCTAAATCTATTTTTTTTCCCAACTTGAACCCACTGTTGCGTGTCCTGTCTTGTTTAGATATTTTAGCACATTATTTACAACCCCTTAATTTATTCCTATTCCGCATTTATACACCTCAGTCATATCCCCCATAATTCTAGGCTTTTCTAGAGAGTGCAGATTCAGTGCCCTCAGACTATCACTGCAGGACACAATTCTGATACATGGGATCAATTTTGTCATCCTTCTATGAACGTTTTCCAGCGCTGTGCAGCATTATCTAAATGAAGCCTAACCAACGAAGAATATCCTGAGGACTCCTGTTATTTATACTTCTCGACATGAAGCCAAGAATATAGCACCAGAGTAGCATTTCCAGCACCAGTTGAGCATTTCCAGCACCAATGTAGCATTTCCAGCATCAATGTAACATTTCCAGCACCAATATAGCATTTCCAGCACCAGTTGAGCATTTCCAGCACCAATGTAGCATTTCCAGCATCAACGTAACATTTCCAGCACCAATATAGCATTTCCAGCAGGGTGACCACGTTACCAGCGTCCCTCTTCTCTTGAGGGTCCCTGCATGTGACGTCAGGTGAGTGCTTGTCAGAGTGGACTCCAAGATCATACTCGTATTGACTGGACATACGCTCTCTCAGGATGAAGTCTTCTCCTTCCCTCTCCTTCCCCTTCCCCCCTTTTCTTCCTCTCCTTACCCTTTCCTTTCCTCTCCTTTCCCATTCATTTTTGTCCCCCTTTCATTCACCCACTCTGTGTGCAATGTTGCACTTTACCGCCACTTTTCCTCTTTACTTTTCCTTCACTCACACTCTTCCCCCTTCATTCACCTTTCACACTTTTCCTCTCCCTCACCCCTCCAAACAGTCCCCTTCTCCTCCTTCCAAACTCTCCCTTCCATGTCTTCACCATCAAAACTCTCCCCTACTCCCTCCCTTACCCCCAAACTCTCCCCTCCGCCTCTCTCGCTCTCTAAATCATACCCTCCCTTTCCCTCACCCTCCAGTTTCTCCCCTCTTCCTTCACTCACACTCCTCCCTCTCCTTCACTCACACTCTCCCTTCCTTCATCCACACTCCTCCCCTACCTACACGCTCCTCCCCTCCCTCTACACTCTCCCTCCCTCCACACTCCTCCTCCCTCACACTCCTCCCCTCCCTCCACACTCCCCCCTCACCCTCCAAACACTCTCCTCCGCCACACTCCATACTCCTCCATTCAATACCTCCTGCTTAATCTGGCTTCACGTGTCAGTTGAAGATGTACTGCTCGATATCTGACTCTCTATCCTTCCTCTGGTTTGCTGCACTCTCCTCTGATGGATTAATTAGCTTGCTGACACTGCTCGCTGACAGTACACCATCGCATCAATGGTACACTGAAAGTAAGGAAGTTATTTTCGAAAAGTGGATTGATTTACAGCACAGAAGATCAATGGCAAGTCACGAATATATTTCATTTATTTGCTACAGCGGAAGTCGGGAGAGAGAGAGAGAGAGAGAGAGAGAGAGAGAGAGAGAGAGAGAGAGAGGCAGACAGACAGACAGACAGACAGACACACACAGACAGAACACCAGTGACGAGTTACACCATTATGAAAACGGACTGATTAAACCTGTGCTGTAAATATTAAGTTAATATTCCTTAATTAAAGTTTAACCAGTCAACAAGTGGGTGAACGGGCGGGAAGAGTGGACGAGGAGTGGAGATGGGAGGTGTGTGGGGGTTGGTGTGGGGGAGGTGTGGATGGGTGGCGTGTGTGTGGGAGGTGGGTGGGAAGTGTGGGTGGATGGTGTGTGTGGGGAGGTGTGGGTGGGTAGTGTATAGGGAGGTGTGTCGGAGTGGTGTGGGTGGGTGGGTTGTGTGTGGGGGACGTGTGTGTGGGGGTGGTGTGGGAGGTGTGTGAAGGAGTTGTGTGGGGGGTGTGTGTGTGTGGGAGGTTTGTGTCGGGTGGTGTGTGTGTGGGGGTGGTGTGTGTGGGGTGTGGTGTGTGTGGTGATTGTAGGGGTGGTGTGTGTGTGACGGTGGTGTGTGCACGGGTGGGTGTGTGTGTGAGGGTGGTGTGTGGTGTGTGGGGTGGGTAGTGTGGGGGTGGGTGTATGTGAGGGTGGTGTGTATGTGGGGGTGGTGTGTGTGGGTGGTGTAGGGGTTGTGTGTGTGACGGTGGTGTGTGTAGGGGTGTATGTGTGAGGGTGGGTAGTGTGGGGGTGGTGTTATGTGATGGTGGTGTGTGTGGTGGTGGTGAGGGGTGGTGTGGGGTGTTGAGGGGTGGTAGTGTGGGGGGTGGTGTTGTGAGGGCGGTGTGTGTGGGGTGGTGTTTGTGAGGGTGGGTGGGTGGGTGGTGTGTGTGAGGGTGGGTGTGTGTAGGGGGTGTGTGTGGAGGGTGGTGTGTGTGTGGGGGGTGGTGTGGGTGTGTGTAGGGGTGGTGTGTGGACGGTGGTGTGGGTGTGTAGGTGTGGTGTGTGTGAGTGGTGGTGTGTGTGAGGGTGGTGTGTGTGAGGGTGGGTGTGTGTGAGGGTGTGTGTGTGGGGTGGTGTTGTGAGGGGGTGTGTGTGAGGGTGGTGTGTGTGAGGGTGGTGGTTGGGTGGTGTTGAGGGTGTGTAGTGTGGGGTGGTGTATGTGAGGGTGGTGTGTGTGGGGTGGTGTTGATGTGGTGGGTGGTGTGTGTGTGAGGGGTGGGTAGTGGTGAGGGTGGTGTGTGAGGTGGTGTGGTGGTGAGGGTGGTGTGTGTGAGGGTGGTGTGTGTGAGGGTGGTGTGTGTGAGGGTGGTGTGTGTGGGTGGTGTGTGGGGTGGTTGTGTGTGGAGTGGTGGTTGTGTGTGTGAGGGGTGAGTGTGTGGTGTGAGTGTGATGGGGTGGTGTTGTGAGGTGGTGTGTGTGGGTGGTGTTGTGAGGGTGTTGAGGTGTGGGTGGTGTTGTGGGGATTGTGTAGTGTGTGTGTGGGGGAGGGATAAGTGAGGGTGGAGTGTGAGGAGTGTGATGTGAATGGCGAATGGTGTGTAGGGTGAGTGAGATGGTTGTGAAGTGAGTTGTTGCTTATTGGCCCACTTCATACATTTCTCTTAAAACTGGGATCTCGCAGTTTCCAAGTTATAATGAATAGCCTGAATTTTTCAGGGAATATTCAGTAAGATATAATTAGGTGCGTGTGTTGTTGCTTTCTCTCAGCTGAGGAAGAATAATATCTCTGCTGTGAGGGAAACTTGTGTGTGTGTGAGAGAGAGAGAGAGAGAGAGAGAGAGAGAGAGAGAGAGAGAGAAAGAATGATAATTCGAGAATGGGCAGAATGGAAAGGGAGGGAGGAGGGGAAAGTGAAAGATGGCTTGATGAAAAAGTTGAACAGCATCTCACTCTTGGTTACTCGTCATCCATTCATTCTTCGCCTATTAAAAGAACGTTCTCTGATCCTGGGTCACTGTACTGTTGTGGCGAACATTCTTAGCCTCGAGTATCATTACCTTAATGGTATACATTACCGACAAGTTGATAAATATAAAACATGTGCAACATCTGGGTATCTTTTATTCTAAAAATGAGGTAATCAGTCCCTCAGCCTTGATAGGTGTTCACTCCCTTAACCTTCATCAGTCTGAATCAGAGCCAAGATGATACACTGGGGCTGAAAGAGAGGTGCAGCAGTTGACGACGTACTCACACGTGGGCAGAGCCCACTATTGAAAGTAGGTCATGCCCAAAATTTGGACTAGAATTTATCAACAGGGCTGCAGAAAATATCAGTACCAAGATTTCATGTGTTGCAGTATCAGTCAAGTAATGGTTCCCATCCACCTGTAACGATACCTTTAACTACTGCACCTTTATTCTGGTTCAAGTATACAAGTGTCCATCCTCCTGCCGTTGCTTCGGATTAATCAACGTTAAGTGACTGAACATCAAGTAAGACTGAGGGACTGATTGCCACATATTCCAGTGAATACATTATCTGACATTATTGAATTAAAATAAAACACCGATTGACGAAACGTTTTCATAATAAACATAACCTGGTGGAGCACATATTTTTCTCATTAGCTCTCGATAGGGTGAGACACACAACTTATGTCTCACTCTAACTTGCTGGGCAATGTCACCATACGTCAAAAATTTTTGTCTGTTAACTTAAGATGTAATTCGGAAAACGTTTAATGATTTGCTCTCAGTATTATGTGATTTGATATCTATTACTGAAGGTAAATTAGTCACGAAAGCAGTAGGTGGATATTACAAAGCAGAACTTGTAATCGACGACTCGAAACGAATTAAGAAATGTAGCGGCTGGTGACGTCAGTACATTGCAAGTCATTAATATATCGCTATCACTTAGCATTTCAAGTATATAATATCACTCAGCTGCTACAGTGACTGATTTACTCTCATTAAACAGGACGGGAGAAAAATTCTTGTGCTTGTATATCTTTATACAATTATAAAACTTTAACCACAGGTTAATATTCAGTGAACACTTCCTGGAGAAAACGAAATCAAAGTTGGAGCAGCATCAACACTCCCAAGGGAAGTCAGTTCTCTCAACACTTTAATCACATTTACAGCCACTGAGTGCTTGAGGTGTAAGTACTAGTTGTGTCTTGCCCCACGACCAAGACAATGTTGCCACTCTCCCTACGTTCAGAAGCTTGTTTTGATGCCACTCTGCCAAACAGCAACCGCCATCAGCTGGATAAGCCACTTAGTACTGCTGTTGCCGTTGTCTCTGCTGTTCCACTAGTTAAGCGGCAGAAGTCGCTGCTTCTGCTTCTGTTTCTTCTGCTTTTACTGCTGCTGCTGCTGATGATGATGATGATGCTTCTTCTGCAGCTTCTGCTGCTGCTTCTGCTTCTTCTAATGATGCTGCTTTTCTGATTCTGCTTCCTCTGCTGATGCTTCTTTGCCTTCTGCTTCTTGGTTACCTATTCTCACTGTCTTATCAAATTTGTCATCATACTATCTGCTTACCTCTCATTCTTTATTAGTCCCATTTTCCGACTTTTCTCCGAGCTTCCCACCCCAGCTCATTCATATTTTCTTAGTCAATTTCTCTCTACGTATCTTCTTCACCCAATACTTTCCGAAGTCTTCTGCCCTTGCTAACTCCCTCCTTCCCTCCTAACCTCCCTCTTTACTGCTTCATTATTTCTCCTCCCTTGCCTCTACCATCGTCCGTATCACTGCCATGATCCACAATGCCTCAACTGCAGCTGACACGGCACCAAACTAACGAGTGAATGTCACAACTGCACACCACACTTGCTCTCACCATATTTGTGAAAGGAAGTTGTGAGGAAGTAGTCATTATGAAAGCAATTATCAAGTGGTAACTACCAGTTCAACTTGTTAAGGATACCTTCGTGTGTGTGTGTGTGTGTGTGTGTGTGTGTGTGTGTGTGTGTGTGTGTGTGTGTGTGTGTGTGTGTGTGTGTGTGTGTGCGCGCGTGTGCGTGCTTGTGTGTGTATGTGTGTGTGTGTGTGTAATGTATGTATAAACAATGCTTAACGTTAAGAAAGTTCTCGATGTAGTATTTTTGGATTGAGAAAATGGTATTTCATAAGGTAGATAGGAGAGCAATGTGGTAGATGTTGCAAGAGAATGGAATAGATGGTAGGTTACGTAAACCAGTTAACGGTTTTTATGTGAGGCTCAAGGTATGTAGGAGAGAGGGAGATTGTTTTCCTGTAAAGTAGGCCTTAAACGGGAATGCGTGATGTCACCATAGATGTTTAACACATTTTTAGATGGTGTTGTAAAAGAAGTGAATACTAGAGTGCTGGGGAGAGGTGTGGGATTAAAAGATAAAGAATTTAATACAGCGTTGGAGTTGTCACAGATGCTTTTTGCTGATGATGCTGTGCTTTTAGGGGATTCTGAGAGAAGTTGCAAAGGCTGGTAGACGAATTTCAGAGGGTATGAAAAAGAAGGAAATTAAAAGTGAACATGGGAAAGAAAAAGATGAGAGTAACATTATAGGTCATGAAATACTGGATATGAGCTTGGAAGGAGGGTTTGCTGATCTGGGGAGGAGGGGATTAGTGAGGTGAGTTTGTTGAGGGAAGATTTCCAGAGGTGGCATATACCCAAATAATTCAGCAGATCCTTAATAAATACAGTAATACGGCAAATCCTAGCACAAATCCCTATATAACCGAGTAATGTTTAAGTCCTTATCAAAATACACTAGAAAATTTCACTATAAGCAGTCTTATAAATCCCTCCCGTATGTCAGTAATCAAGTAAATCCTTAGCAAAAGACAATTTAGGAATTCCCTAATACAGACAATACTCACGACGGTAAGGTGGAGAAGAATTCCTAAAATTATCCAGCTACATCCTAAATATAATTCTTTGAAAGTCACCTTTATGCAACTTGCCAGATGTTTCATCCTGACCGACACATCCAATACCCATTCATACGACACTCGGCGGATTTGCATGTGAAGATGGGACGAGGAGGTAGGAAAACCCAGGATGATTAGGAAGAGGAGGAGGGGGAAGAGGAGGAGGAGGAGGAGGTGGTGGTGGTACTACTACAAGAGGAAGATGATTTGGAGGAAGAGGAGAAAGAAAAAATAAGAAACTGCGTTATAAAGGAAGGCTAAACACAGTGGAGAGTCGAAGGGAGATGGAAGAGGATAATTAGAGAAGAGTAAATACAAGAAAAAATGAGCAGAAAAAAAGGAAAACGAGAGAGAAAGGAGTGGTAAAAATACTAAAAATGAAAGAAAGGAATGAAAGAAAAATACACACACACATACACACCACACACACACACACACACATACATAAAACACACACACATAACACACACACATATACACACACATATAACACACACATATACACACACACATACACACACACATACACACACATACACACACATACACACACACACATACACACACACACATACACACACACACACACACACACACACACACACACACACACACACACACACACACACACACACACAAACAAAACTCACTGGGATAAATGCAATCTTCCCACACGGATATCAGATCCTGAGGAAGGATAGAAGGAGCAGGGGAGGAGGAGGGGTTGCACTACTAATAAAAACCCGGTGGGGTTATCAAGAAATGGAAGGTATGGACGAGATTGGAGAAATGGATTACATAGTAGGTACAGTCCAGTCAGGGGAACACAAGGTAGCCATTGCAGTGATGTATAACCCACCACAGAACTACAGGAGGCCAAGAGAGGAATATGATGAGTGCAACAGAGCAATGGTGGACACTCTAGCTGAGGTGGCAAGAAGGGCTCACTCAAGTAGAGCGAAGTTACTGGCCATGGGCGACTTCAGTCACAGGGAGATTGATTGGGAAAACCTGGAGCCACGTGGGGATCCCGAAACATGGAGAGCCAAGATGATGGATGTGGTGCTGGCAAATCTCATGCACCAACATGTTAGGGATACTACCAGAGAGAGGGGGGAAGATGAACCAGCAAGACTGGACCTCGTGTTCACCCTGAGTAGCTCAGAATTGAGCACATCACATAAGAAAGATCCCTTGGAGCTAGTGACCACGTAGTTATGAGCCTTGAATACATCGTGGAACTAAAATTGGAGAGGGTAACAGGAGTAGAAAGGGAAAAGCTAAACTATAAAAGGGGGGACTACACAGGAATGAGGATCTTCCTGCAGGAGGTTCAGTGGGAACAGGAGTTGGTAGAAAAATCAGTAAACGAAATGATGGACTTTGTAACAACAAAATGCAAGGAGGCAGAGGAAAGGTTTGTTCCCAAGGGTAACAGAAATAATGGGAAGGACAGAACAAGCCCTTGGTTCACCCGAAGGTGCAGGGAGGCAAAAATTAAGTGCTCTAGAGAATGGAAAAAGTACAGAAGGCAAAGGACTCAGGAGAATAAAGAGATTAGTCGACGAGCCAGAAACGAGTATGCACAGATAAGAAGGGAGGCGCAGCGGCAGTATGAAAATGACATAGCATCGAAAGTCAAGTCTGATCCGAAACTACAGCCACATCAGGAGGAAGACAACAGTCAAGGACCAGGTAATCAGGCTGAGGAAGGAAGGTGGGGAGCTCACAAGAAATGACCAGGAGGTATGTGAGGAGCTCAGCATGAGATTTCAGGAAGTATTTACAGTGGAGGCTGAAGAGACAACGGGAAGACAAAACAGTGGGGTACAGCAACAAGGGATATACTAACAAGTGTTGGATGAATTACACACAACTGAGGAGGAGGTGGAGAAGCTCCTAAGTGACCTTGATACCTCAAAGGTGGTGGGACCGGACATCTCTCCATGGGTCCTTAGAGAGGGAGCAGGGACACTACATGTGCTGCTAACCAAAATCAACACTTCCCTTGAAACTGGGCAACTACCTGAAGTATAGAAGAAGGCAAATGTTCTCCCCATCTTTAAGAAGGGAAACAGAAATGAAGCACTAAATTATAGACCAGTGTCACTGACATGTATAGTATGCAAAGTCTTGGAAAAGATTATCGGGAGGAGACTGGTGGAGCACCTGGAGCGGAACAAGATTATAAACGACAGCCAGCACGGATTCATGGACGACAAATCCTGTGTCACAAACCTACTAGAGTTTTATGACAAGGTAACTGAAGTAAGAAATAAGAGGGAGGGGTGGGTTGATTGCATTTTCTTGGACTGCAAGAAGGCCTTCGACACAGTTCCTCACAAGAGATTAGTACAAAAGCTAAAGGAACAGGCACGTATAACAGGAAGGGCACTGCAATGGATCAGAGAATACCTAACAAGGAGGCAACAGCGAGTCATGGTCCGTGATGAGGTATCACAGTGGGCGCCAGTGACGAGCGGGGTCCCACAGGGGTCAGTCCTGGGACCAGTGCTATTCTTGGTATATGTGAACGACATGATGGAAGGGATAGACTCAGAAGTGTCCCTGTTTGCAGATGACGTGAAGTTAATGAGGAGAATTAAATCAGATGCGGACCAGACAGGTCTACAAAGAGACCTGGACAGGCTGGATGTGTGGTCCCGAAACTGGCTCCTAGAATTTAACCCCACCAAATGCAAAGTCATGAAGATCGGAGGAGGGCAAAGAAGACCGCAGACAAAGTTTAGGCTAGGAGGCCAAAGGCTGCAAACCTCACTCAAGGAGAAAGACCTAGGAGTGAGTATATTACCGAGTACATCGCCAGAAGCACACATTAACTAGATAACTGCTGGGGCATATGGGCGCTTGGCAAACCTGAGAATAGCGTTCCGGTACCTCAGTAGGGAATCGTTCAAGACTTTATACACGGTGTACGTCAGGCCCATACTGGAGTACGCAGCACCATTTTGGAACCCACATCTGGTCAAACACGTCAAGAAATTAGAGAAAGTGCAAAGGTTTGCAACAAAGCTAGTTCCAGAACTAAGGGGAATGTCCTATGAAGAAAGGTTAAGGGAAATCGGTCTGACAACACTGAAGGACAGGAGGGTCAGGGGAGACATGATATCGACATACAAAATACTACGTGGAGTAGACAAGGTGGACAGAGACAGGATATTCCAGAAATGGGACACAGAAACAAGGGGTCACAATTGGAAGCTGAAGACTCAGATGAGTCAAAGGGATGTTAGGAAGTATTTCTTCAGTCATAGAGTAGTTAGGAAGTGAAATAGTCCGGCAAGCGATGTAGTGGAGGCAGGAACTATACATAGTTTTAAGACGAGGTATGATAAAGCTCATGGAGCAGGGGGAGAGAGGACCTAGTAGCGGTCGGTGAAGAGGCGGGGCCAGGAGCTGAGTCTCGACCCCTGCAACTACAATTAGGTGAGTACACACACAAAGAAAAAGGAAAGGATGGATATATATATATAATATATATATATATATATATATATATATATATATATATATATATATAATATATATATATATATATATATATTATAATATGCGCAGGCTAGTGTCACGAGTGTACGTGTTCCTTTATAATTACAGAGAATAATCTCACACGTACATGTAAAAGAAAAAAAAATATTAAAAACACGATTTTGTCTCACACGCGACAAAATAAAATTTTAATGTACAATTCCTGGCAGATGAAACAAGTCGACATGAAAAATATTAAATACCGTGAGTTAAATATTACGATATTAAATAATGTGGGTTAAATGATCGAATATTAAGTATCATGGGTTAAATGATTGAATATTAAATACCATGGGTTAAATGATTGAATATTAAATACCATGGGTTAAATGATTGAATATTAAATACCATGGGTTAAATGAGTGAATATTAAATATCATGGGTTAAATGAGTGAATATTAAATATCATGGGTTAAATGATTGAATATTAAATACCATGGGTTAAATGAGTGAATATTACTGTGGGTTAATAAGGCAAACCAAGACACTGACCATTTGTGAGTTGTTCTCCGAGTGGGATGAGCAGGGGTACCAACACGTTCACCGCCATCCTTCCCTTCACCGGTAACACTGGCTATTCGCTGAACGGTTGGCACACCTGAAACGGAAAATAAATATGGATAATCATGGGTGGACAAAACCTTGGATGTAACGACACACGAAACACCGGAAGCCGTTATTATAACAACCTTCCGCTGAAGGAGAGAACGTTATATGCAAACCGGAAGTTCTCTCTCGTAAGTGCGCTGAGGATTTCCTTTAAACCTTATTTTAGGGATTTAAATCACTGAACCATGAAAAATCCCCTACCATAAAAAATAATGAAGATAAACAAATTCATAAATCTCTACTGCTTTTTTTTTAACCTTAAGTAAAGAAAATGATGGTCATTGGGCATGAAGAAATTTTGATCATTTTCAATAATTATTCTCTTTGCAGAAAAAAATATCTAAGATACATTAGAAAACAGACAAGTTTCTTCTCAGCCAGTAGACCTAACAGACTGAAAAATGTCAGAATGTTTATTGAAGGTAGATGGAGTTGAATGATGTTTAGCTTGACATGTATGATATTACCCGCAGCGTTAAATTTTTAATCACAAATATTGTGTGAGTTTCAATACAGGAATATTATTTCTTCTTTTTCTTATTTTCTTCTTCATATGATTTTTATTATATTTATTATCACCGGGCGTCTTCCACCGACGGAGGGTAAACCGAGAAAGGAAGAGATATTGTCAACCGTCATTCATTCAATTACTGTCTTGCCAGTAGCAGGTTCAGATGGCCCTCCGAACTGCAGCATCCCCACCCCTCCTTCAGAGTGCAGGTAATGTACTTACCTCCTCTATGACTCGAGTCCGGCTAACAAGTTTCCCTGAATCCCTTTATATAAATGTTTCCTTGTTCACACACTAACAGGACTCCAAATCATAAAAATCACTTGCTTCTACTCACTTCTATCTAACGTGCTCACACAAGCCTGCTGGATGTCCAAGTTCCTAGCTTTGAAAGCCATTACCACCTCCCTGCAGCCCTTCCCATTATGACCCGTATCCCTCCCTCCCTCCACCCTAGATTTATATGCCCTCCTAGTTATCCAGTCTTGCTTCATCCTCTCTAAATGTCCAAACCATCTCAACCCCTCTCTGCCATCTGAATAATGCTTTTAGTAACCCTTTTCTAATCTACATTCTCTGAATTCTTGCATAATATTCACACCTCTTATTGGTCTCAAAAACATTTCCAATGCTTCCGGCCTCCTCCTCAATTCAACACTCAAATTCCATGGTTCAAGCCCACATAACATCATTGGTACTACTATAATGTGGTATATTCCTCATTTTGCCTCCTTGGATAAGGTTCTTTGTCTCCACAGATTCCTCAGTGAATTGCCCATCTTTTTTTCTCCTCGTGAATTCTATGGTTCACCTCTTTCACAGACCCGCCTGCCGACACGTCCCCTCCCAAATATCTGAACACATTCACTTCCTCCATACTATCTCCCTTCAGTCTGCTAGCTAATCTTTTATTACCTAAGTTGTTTCTGTAGTTGCTCTTATTACCTTTCTCTTTCCTATGTTCACTTATAAGTTTCTTCTTTTACAGTCTCTCCCAAATTCATAGACTCATCTTTTGCAACATTATTATCATTATTATTATTATTATTATTATTAATGGTAGTGGGTTTCAGGACTTTTTTGACGTCATTAGTACGTAATCACGTACATTTTTATAGACGGGAAATTAAATAATATTTGGTTAGGTTGTGTTCGTTAGGTTAGGATTAATTACCCAAGAATAACCTTTACGGTGTCCCGTAGCTCGATCGCTTGCGCACTCAACTCGCACACAGGTCCGGAGATCGAATCAACGGTACGGCTGGAAAACATTAGGACGCGTTTTCTTAAGACATCTGTTGTCCATGTTCACCCATCAGTAATAATGGGTACCTGGGTGTTAGTCGACTGGTGTGGGTCGCATCCTGGGACAAAACTTACCTAATTTCCCCGAAATGCTCAGCATAACAAGCGGCTTTCTATGTAGTAGTATGTCATTAATGTCAGGTAAGCCTGTATACCTTGAACATGTAGAAATTAAGATACTTATCCCATACATCCAAAATATAACAATAATCAATGTACAACTCAATATCGAAGAATTTACAGAAGAAAACATCAGCCCCCAAAAGTGGACATTAACCTTGTTATTGAAATCGTTAACAATAATAATATTTGGCAGTGCACGGAGTCAAAGCATAACATAGCTTCCACAAGCCACAAGCTGCACTCCCTTGTTTGTGCTCCGATATTAGTTTATATGATGTATTTAGGAGATGCCTCACGTGTACTAATTAGACACATTAACTAATTAGTCTGGAATTAAATATTGCAGTAATACTTTCATGATAAATATTTCAAAAACGCAACCGGGGAAAAAAATATTCGTACTTGTCCTGTATATTGTTGGGAAAAATATCTATAAATTCCTTAAAACTCTTAAGAAAAAAATCCTTTCTCATCTTTATTTGGAAAAGTGAACAGAAATATTCTGTAAACTGGTATATATTTTTTCTTCAATAATGGACTAGAAATTCTTAATATGGCATTAAATTAATAAAGGCTGCCTTCGAATTTTGGTGTTAGAATAGTAACATTAAATTTCTGTAAGTTAAATAATTTGTGGAATCTGTTAACTTATTTTTAATTAGTCTTAGAAACGGATAATTCAAGGATTCCTTAAACTTCGTTAATTTTCAGATGTTGTGTAGTTCTGAAGTTAAAATTATTACGTTACGGAAAACTTCTCTCAAATGAAATATTGATGATATATAAACCATATGAACATAAGAACGAAGGAACACTGCAGAAGGCCTACTGGCCCATGCGAGGCAGGTCCAAGTCTCCTACCGGCTTAAGCCAATGCACCCAACCTAGTCAGGTCAGGACACATTGACTTAAGGGAGGAACACGGCAACCTACCTGGTAGCACAAGCTATCAGGTCTAACTCACACCCACCCACATCTACTCATGTATTTATCCAACCTATTTTTAAAGCTACACAACGTTCTGGCCTCTATAACGGTACTTGGGAGTTTGTTCCACTCATCCACAACTCTATTACCAAACCAGTACTTTCCTATATCCTTCCTGAATCTGAATTTTTCCAACTTAAAAGCATTGCTGCGAGTCCTGTCTAGGCTAGATATTTTCAGCACACTATTTACATCCCCTTTATTTATTCCTGTCTTCCATTTATACACCTCAATCATATCCCCCCTAATTCTACGTCTTTCTAGAGAGTGCAGTTTCAGGGCCCCTAGTCTATCCTCATAGGGAAGGTTTCTGATACATGGGATCAACTTTGTCATCCTCCTTTGTACATTTTCCAGAGAATTTATATCCATTCTGTAATACGGTGACCAAAACTGTGCAGCATAATCTAAATGAGGCCTAACCACACTTTTTTTTTTTAATCATTCCCCCCAAAAATGAAGGCATACGATTTTTTTTTTAGTTGAGGCAATGGATGAGTATGTGACCGGCGGGGCGTCAGTTCTGAAACCACTGAGTTTTTAATTCCTAAGAACGTCGGCCTGCTAGACGCGGGTGAGGGGAATCTCTTTGATCCAGGAACTGAACTTGCTTCTTCTTTGGGTCGAATGTGAATGCCTCTCGTTCTCCTAGGCTCAGCATGACCCCTACGGACTTAGCACTCCTCCCACGGGTACGGACCTCACCCATTCCCTCGAGTGAATAATCACTCTCTCGAGTGAATAATCACTCCCTCGAGTGAATAATCACTCCCTCGAGTGAATAATCATTCCGTCGAGTGAATAATCATCCCATACGACTGTCTGAGTTCATATGACTCACGAAATCGTAATGACCGCGGGTTCAATCCCGCCCGTGGTATGGTCTCAGTTCATAATTTTTCAGTGCGTCATTTAATCTAAAAAATTATGACTTTTATTTAAGTATGCTTGTGTTTGCTGAGGGTTTGCTGTGATTACTTGTTTTGAGCTGTCTTGTTCGCGTATGCTTGTAGGTAAAGAGTATTTTATTAGTTAATTTGCGGAATTAAATGTTAACAATGTGACTAAACTTGCATGTATGCTTTAGGTATATATTTTTTTTATGTACACTTCCTGTTTTTAAGTGTACTTGCTACCCTGGAGTTTATTTGCTGTCTCGTTACTTTGAGGAGAGAATAACTTTATTTCCTTTATAAGTTTTCGTTGTCTAGGTTCACTAGTTTTCTCTAAATTAAACTGATTATGTTAAATAAATGTGATTTTCCCCAATTTTTTTGTAGTTGTACTGCCTTTGTGTTATTGCTTCTTAGAATTCTTGAAGGTTGTTGCAAGTTGTTAAATACAGAGATGAAATTAAGACACATGTGCAACATCTGGGTATCTTTATTGTAGACGTTTCGCCAACCAGTGGCTTTATCAATACAAATTCTAGGACATAACTTGAAGACAGTAGGACTATATACAGAAAATGAGGTAATCAGTCCCTCAACCTAGGAGTAGGTGCGAAGAGCACCGCAGTCGTGGAGATTCTGAAGCAGAAGCAAGGAGCCTGGCGTTTATATAGTAACGTCAGGTGTAGCAGACGAGGGCATAGTCACTGGTAGGCGGGATTCCCCAGTGGAAGTAGGTCCTTCCCAAAGAGATGGGTTAGTTGTAGAAGTAGTTGTCGTAGCCGAGAAGGTTATGTACATGTCCTCAGAATCAAGATTCCATGATGTTGCAGTGTCTGACAAGTTGTATAAGAATGGTGTAGCAGACGAGGGCACGACAACTACTTCTACAACTAACCCATCTCTTTGGGAAGGACCTACTTCCACTGGGGAATCCCGCCTACCAGTGACTATGCCCTCGTCTGCTACACCTGACGTTACTATATAAACGCCAGGCTCCTTGCTTCTGCTTCAGAATCTCCACGACTGCGGTGCTCTTCGCACCTACTCCTAGGTTGAGGGACTGATTACCTCATTTTCTGTATATAGTCCTACTGTCTTCAAGTTATGTCCTAGAATTTGTATTGATAAAGCCACTGGTTGGCGAAACGTCTACAATAAAGATACCCAGATGTTGCACATGTGTCTTAATTTCATCTTGTCGGTATTATATACCATTCTTATACAAATACAGAGATAGACACCCGGTAGAGGCAAGAGTGAGGCGTATCACTGTTAACATTTACCCCGCAATGACTCTAGACATTTACGTAGCCGATATTTTTTGTAGAATCTAACTTGCTTGCATCAATGTTGAATGGGTTTATACTTGTTATCCACCCCCTGGCACTCCTTTGTGAATAAGAAGACTTTTCTTGCTTATTTTGCAAAGACGGTAAATTTTTGTTTTAAAGGTGATGGAGGTGAGTGAGAGAAGATGCTAACCATTGAATCAAAGGTATGCAACCCAGAGGTACATAATACAGACTGGATATAGATCCCTACTCCGTAACTTGTGTTAAGAAATTTTTTCAAGGTGGATTTGTTTTTAATTTTATCTCTGATGACTTCAGCACGGGTTTAGCAACTGCTCATGAAGGCGCGAGTCTTGCAGTAGTCCATGAAAGTATGCGTCTTGCAGCTGTAAAAGAAAGCACGAATCCTACAGTTGTCCAAGAAGGCACACACACATAAAAAGGCACGAGTCTTACAACTCTGCAAGAAGGCACGAGTCTTACAACTCTGCAAGAAGGCACGAGTCTTACAATTGTGTAAGAAGGCACAAGTCTTGCAATTTACCTCGTGATTCTTCATTGTCAGTTTGGAATCAGATTTCACCCATAGGTTATCAACCTTATTCCCGGGTTCCAACAATCTCCCATTAATTTTTACCACTGCTTCAGTATTGCCGTCATGGTACTTAGAGACCATTATCATTTTAGTTTTCTAAGAAGCAATATAACCTGCCATCGTTTATTTCCAGCTGAAATAGATGTAAGCTAGTGACTGATGCAACTAAGAGCAGGTAATATGTTCTCTCTCTGATTAGTAAATATTAGAATCGAGCCGTCTACAAATGCATAAGATTCTGAGTTGAAAAGGTCGTTGAAGTAGACATTCCATAACAAAAACCCAAATTCACTTCCTGTGGAACCCTTGCACCAACAGTGTGTCCTGCTGACTCTGTCCCATTGAAAACTACTTTTAGAGAGATACCTTGAAGGGAATCATTAAAGTGGCATAGTGCAGAGTCAGAGACTCTTATTGCCTGCAGTCTTGCCAAGAGTCACTGGTGCCATACTTTATCGTTAGCGCCTGCAATATCCAGTACTACTACACAGATGGCCTGTGGTTCGTCCAGTGACTGGTGCCAACTAGCGGAGAGGTCTGACAGCAGATCATCAGGAGTGTATCCTGTTCTGAAACCATATTGGCGATCAAAAAGATGCGAGTGAGATTATTGTCTCAAGAATCTTGTCAGTGATCGACAGGAGTGACACTGGTCTGTAGTTTGTGATTTCCGCTCTGTTCTTCGTTTTGTGAAGAGGCTACATTGGCTCTCTCTCTTTCTCTTTCTCTCTCGCCCCCCTCTTCCCCTATTTTCCCTCTTTCTCTTCCCCTATTCTCCCCTCTCTCCGTTCTCCCTTTGTCCATCCCCATCCCATTCTCCTCCTCTCCTCTTCCTCTCTCCACTTCTCCCTCGCCTCATCCTCAGGGCTGCCGAATATGGCAAGATTCGGTTCACCACTCTCCACTCCGACATTGGCAGTGGTGATCAATAGTGGGTTGAAGGGGAAATTTATGATAGACTGTCGGCTGCAGTGCTGCCAATACTGGGGTGCTTGCATTACCATTTCTTTACCAAAATATCCTTACACGGATCACTGCTCACTCTATCTTGCCCAATTTTTTTCCGTACGAATACTATGCCAATGCACGGCATGTTTTCCTATATTTAAGATGATTGTTTTTTTAAAGGAAATTTGTTATTAATGTGTTTTTTTTTAATTATGGAGGAAATGGGTCGGGAATGAGAGAGAGTTTTCTCCTGTGTGAGGATAAAGTGAGTGAAGGAAGGGGGTTTAAGATGATATATGTGTGTGTCCACGCCTTGTCCAGCGTGATTCATGAGGGAGGGAAGGATGGACATGAGATGACGGCAGGAAAGTGTGTGTATCAACTAACAAGTACACGCAAACACACACACACACACACACACACACACACACACACACACACACGAGATGATTTAATTAAGAGTATCATATCTCAAAAATTAATTAAAAGTATTACCTACACAAGTATTACCTACTTCAAGACACTATATACCATGTACGTCAGGCCCATATTGGAGTATGCAGCACCAGTATGGAACCCACACTTGGTCATCCACGTCAAGAAATTAGAGAAAGTGCAAAGTTCTGCAGCAAAACTAGTCCAGGAACTTAGGAGTATGTGCTACTAGGAAAGGTTAAGAGAAATCGACTTGACGACACTGGAGGACAGGAGGTATAGGGGCGGGGGAACATGATAACGAGATATAAAATACTGAGAGGAATTAACAAGGTGGACAGAGACAGGATGTTCCAGAGATGAGACACAGCAACAAGGAATCAGCCATAGAATTGTCAGGAAGTGGAACAATCCGAAGAGCAATGTATAGAAGGCAGGATCCATACGATAAAGCGACAAGCGAAGAGGCAGGACCAAGAACTGTGAATCGACCCCTGCAACTACAGATAGATGAGTACACACACATACTCAGAACGTGACGTAACATGCACCTTCACAGAGTAAAAAACCCTGATATATTATGTAAAAGAAACTGCATAGCTAAAACACACTGAAATAAACAATGAAGAATGAAAGAAGGAAATACAAATAAAATAAATTCATGTTTTACAGAAAGAAAAAATACATGAAAATAAGAAAAATCCTTGAGATGAGATAAATACACGCTTTAAAAATAATGAATTGTTGAAAAGCTTCATTTAAGCTTTTGTATAAATACTGTGTGTAATTAAATGATGAATAATTCACGTGCATCAGAGCCCGGAGCAAGTGTTGTGTGAAAATATTATCACCAACACATAATGTGACTTTGATCCTAGGTTCATAATTATTCATGAGGCGACCATCGCTGCTCGTTACATTTTGAGACGACCATGGGCGTGAGACGACCATGGGCGTGTTGAAACCCAAGGTGAACCTTTGAGACGAGAATGGCCGTGTTAAATTCCAAGATGGTTCTAAATTTTTGAAAGGAGCATGGCCGTGTTGAAACCTACGCTTCTTTCGATCATTTGAGGCGAACAAGGCTTTGTTGTAACCAAGACTGGTTCTGATTCTTGGGGACGAGTCTAGGCGCGTTGCAGCACTTGCAGTGATCCAAGCTGATTTTAACAAAGTGACAGCTTTGTTGACAGGAGAGAAATTTAGCAGATTAATGCTGACTTAGGTTTGACATAGGCCTTCTCTTAATACCTTCCCATAGGCCCGTTTTACCAATTAAGAGAAAAGGAAAGGCACTGCATTGGATCAGAAAATACCTGACAGGGAAGCAATAATGAATCATGGAAAGTGAAGATGTGTCAGAATGGGCGCCTGTGACGAGCGGGATTCGACAGGAGTCAGTCCTAGGACCAGTGCTGTATTTGGTATATGTGAATGACATGACGGAAGGGATAGACTCAGAAGTATCCCTATTAGCGGATGATGTGAAATTAATGAGGAAAATTAAATCGGACGAGGATCAGTCATGACTACAAAGAGACCTGAACAGGTTGCAAGACTGGTCCAGAAACTGGCTCCTCGATTTAACCCTGCCAAATGCAGTCATGAAGATCGGGGAAGGGCAAAGAAGACCTTACACATAGTATAGGCTACGTGAACAAAGACTGCAAACCTCAGTCAAGGAAAAGGATCTTGGGGTGAGTATAATACCGAGCTCATCTCCTAAGGCGCACATCAACCAGATAACTGATGCAGCATTTGGGAGCCTGGCAAACCTAAGAATAGCGCTCCAAACTTCAGTAAGGAATCGTTCAAGACGCTGTACACCATGTACGTGAAGCCCATATTGGAATATGCAGCACCAGTTTGGAACCCACACCTAGCCAAGCACGTACGTATACTATAGAAAGTGCAAAGGGGCATGTCCTACGAGGAGAGGATATGGGAAATCGATCTGACGACACTGGAGGTCAGGAGAGATGGGGGGATATGATAACGACATATACTGAGAGGAATTGACAAGTTAGACAGACACAGCATGTTCTAGAGATGGGACACAGCAACAAGTGGTCACAGTTGGAAGTTGAAGACTCAGATGAGTCACAGAGATGTTAGAAAATATTTCTTCAGGCAGAGTTGTCAGAAAGTGGAATAATCTGAGAAGTGATATAGAGGAGGTATGATAAAAGTCAAGGACCTGTAGTGACCGGAGAAGAGGCGGGGCCAGGAGCTGTGAATCGACCCTTGCAACCATAACTAGGTGAGCACACACACACACACACACACACACACACACACACACACACACACACACACACACACACACACACACACACACACACACACAGTTACAGTATTAGAACAGAAGTTGAAGGTTTGGTACACAAATGCAGATGGATTAACGAATAAACATGAGGAATGGCAAGAAAGGATCAATGAGAAGTCCCCAGACATCATAACAGTTACAGAAACAAAACTCATGGAGACAATAACAGATGCAATCTTCCCACCAGGATACCAGATCATGAGGGCAGGGGGGGAGGTGGGGTTGCTCTGCTCGTAAAAAACAGATGGAAATTCGAGAAAATGGAAGGAATAGATGAGACGGGAGAAAGAGACTACATAGCAGGTACACTTCAGTCTTGGGAACACAAAGTGGTCATTGCAGTGATGTATAATCCACCACAGAACTGCAGGAGGCCAAGAGAGGAATATGAAGAGAGCAACAGAGCAATGGTGGACACACTTGCTGAGGTGGCAAGAAGAGCTCACTCCAGCAGAGCAAAGTTGCTGGTTATGGGGGATTTCAACCACAGGGAGATTGACTGGGAAAACCTGGAGCCACATGGGGGTCCCGAAACATGGAGAGCCAGGATGTTGGACGTGGTGCTGGAAAACCTCATGCACCAACATGTTAAGGACACTACCAGAGTGAGAGGGGAGGATGAACCAGCAAGATTGGACCTTGTGTTCACCCTGGGCAGCTCAGATATTGAGGACATCAAGTATGAGAGTCCCCTAGGAGCTAGCGACCACGTGGTTCTGTGCTTTGAATACATAGTAGAGCTGCAAGTGGAGAGAATAACAGGAGCTGAATGGGAAAAGCCTGACTATAAAAGAGGGGACTACATAGGGTTGAAGAACTTCCTGCGGGAGGTCCAGTGGGACAGAGAACTGGCAGGAAAGCCAGTAAATGAAATGATGGAATATGTAACAACAAAATGCAAGGAGGCAGTGGAAAGGTTTATTCCCAAGGGCAACAGTAACAACGGGAAGACCAGAACGAGCCCCTGGTTTACCCGACGTTGTAAGGAGGCAAAAACAAAATGCAATAGAGAATGGAAAAAGTACAGAAAGCAGAGAACACACGAAAATAGGGAGATCAGTCGCAGAGCCAGCAATGAGTACGCACAGGTAAGGAGGGAGGCCCAGCGACAGTATGAAAATGACATAGCATCGAGAATCAAGACTGACCCGAAACTGTTGTATAGCCACATCAGGAGGAAGACAACAGTCAAAGACCAGGTGATCAGATTAAGGACAGAAGGTGGAGAACTCGCAAGAAATGATCAGGAGGTATGTGAGGAGCTGAACAGGAGATTTAAGGAAGTTTTTACAGTAGAGACAGGAAGGGCTGTGGGAAGACAGCACAGAAGGGAACATCAAGAGGGAATATACCAACAAGTGTTGGATGACATACGAACAACTGAGGAGGAGGTGAAGAAGCTCTTAAGTGACCTTGACACCTCAAAGGCGATGGACCGGACAAACATCTCCCCATGGGTCCTTAGAGAAGGAGCAGAGATGCTGTGCGTGCCTCTAACCACAATCTTCAACACATCCCTTGAAACTGGGCAACTACCTGAGAAATGGAAGACAGCTAATGTAGTCCCCATATTTAAGAAAGGAAACAAAACGAGGCACTAAACTACAGACCTGTGTCTCTGACATGTATTGTGTGCAAAGTCATGGAGAAGATTATCAGGAGGAGAGTGGTCGAACACCTGGAAAGGAACAAGATTATAAATGAAAACCAGCATGGGTTCATGGAAGGCAAATCTTGTATCACAAACCTCCTGGAGTTTTATGACAAGGTAACAGAAGTAAGACACGAGAGAGAGGGGTGGGTAGATTGCGTTTTCCTAGACTGCAGGAAGGCCTTTGACATAGTTCCCCACAAGAGATTAGTGCAGAAGCTGGAGGATCAGGCGCACGTAAAAGGGAGGGCACTGCAATGGATAAGGGAATACCTGACAGGGAGGCAGCAACGAGTCATGGTACGTGAAGAGGTATCACAGGGGCGCCTGTTACGAGCGGGGTCCCACAGGGGTCATTTTCTAGGACCATGCTATTTTTGATATATGTGAACGCATGATGGAAGGAATAGACTCTGAAGTGTCCCTGTTCGCAGATGACGTGAAGTTGATGAGAAGAATTAAAAATTGGACGGGGATGAGGCAGGACTGCAAAGAGACCTGGACGGGGCTGGACATGTGGTCCAGCAACTGGCTTCTCGAATTCAATCCAGCCAAATGCAAAGTCATGAAGATTGGGGGGGGGCAAAGAAGACCGCAGACAGAGTATAGGCTAGGGACAAAGACTACAGACCTCACTCAGGGAGAAAGCCCTTGGGGTGACCATAACACCGAGCACATCACCGGAGGCACACATCAACCAAATAACCGCTGCAGCATACGGGCGCCTGGCAAACCTGAGAATAGCGTTCCGATACCTTAATAAGGAATCGTTCAAGACACTGTACACTGTGTATGTTAGGCCCATACTGGAGTATGCAGCACCAGTCTGGAACCCACACCTGGTCAAGCACGTCAAGAAGTTAGAGAAAGTACAAAGGGTTTTCAACAAAGGGTAGTCCCAGAACTCAAGGGAATGTCGTACGAGGAAAGGTTAAGGAAATCGGACTGACGACATTGGAGGACAGAAGGTCAGGGGGGACATGATAACGACATACAAGATACTGCGGGAATAAGACAAGGTGGACAGAGAAGGATGTTCCAAGAGGGGACACAGGGACAAGGGGTCACAACTGGAAGCTGAAGACTCAGACGAGTCACAGGGACGTTTAGGAAGTATTTCTTCAGTCATAGAGTTTTCACAAGTGAATAGCCAGCAAGTGAAGTAGTGGAGCAGGAAAACCCTACATAGTTTTAAGAAGAGGTATGACAAAGCTCAGGAAGCAAGAGAGAAAAGGATCCAGTAGCGATCAGTGAAGAGGCGGGGCCAGGAAACTGAGTCTCGACCCCTGCAACCACAATTAGGTGAGTTACAATTAGGTGAGTACACACACACATATATATATATATTATATATATATATATATATATTTTTATTATTATCACACCGGGCCCATTCCCACCAAGGCAGGGTGGCCCCAAAAAGAAAAACTTTCACCATCATTCACTCCATCACTGTCTTGCCAGAAGGGTGCTTTACACTACAGTTTTTAAACTGCAACATTAACACCCTCCTTCAGAGTGCAGGCACTGTACTTCCCATCTCCAGGACTCAAGTCCGGGCCCGCCGGGTTTCCCTGAATCCCCTTTATAAATGTACTTTGCTCACACTCCAACAGCACGTCAAGTATTAAAAACCATTTGTCTCCATTCACTCCTATCAAACACGCTCACGCATGCCTGCTGGAAGTCCAAGCCCCTCGCACACAAAACCTCCTTTAACCCCCTCCCTCCAACCCTTCCTAGGCCGACCCCTACCCCGCCTTCCTTCCACTACAGACTGATACACTCTTGAAGTCATTCTGTTTCGCTCCATTCTCTCTACATGTCCGAACCACCTCAACAACCCTTCCTCAGCCCTCTGGACAACAGTTTTGGTAATCCCGCACCTCCTCCTAACTTCCAAACTACGAATTCTCTGCATTATATTCACACCACACATTGCCCTCAGACATGACATCTCCACTGCCTCCAGCCTTCTCCTCGCTGCAACATTCATCACCCACGCTTCACACCCATATAAGAGCGTTGGTAAAACTATACTCTCATACATTCCCCTCTTTGCCTCCAAGGACAAAGTTCTTTGTCTCCACAGACTCCTAAGTGCACCACTCACTCTTTTTCCCCTCATCAATTCTATGATTCACCTCATCTTTCATAGACCCATCCGCTGACACGTCCACTCCCAAATATCTGAATACGTTCACCTCCTCCATACTCTCTCCCTCCAATCTGATATTCAATCTTTCATCACCTAATCTTTTTGTTATCCTCATAACCTTACTCTTTCCTGTATTCACCTTTAATTTTCTTCTTTTGCACACCCTACCAAATTCATCCACCAATCTCTGCAACTTCTCTTCAGAATCTCCCAAGAGCACAGTGTCATCAGCAAAGAGCAGCTGTGACAACTCCCACTTTGTGGTGATTCTTTATCTTTTAAACTCCACGCCTCTTGCCAAGACCCTCGCATTTACTTCTCTTACAACCCCATCTATAAATATATTAAACAACCACGGTGACATCACACATCCTTGTCTAAGGCCTACTTTACTGGGAAAAAATTCCCCCTCTTTCCTACATACTCTAACTTGAGCCTCACTATCCTCGTAAAAACTCTTCACTGCTTTCAGTAACCTACCTCCTACACCATACACTTGCAACATCTGCCACATTGCCCCCCTATCCACCCTGTCATACGCCTTTTCCAAATCCATAAATGCCACAAAGACCTCTTTACCTTATCTAAATACTGTTCACTTATATGTTTCACTGTAAAACACCTGGTCCACACACCCCCCACCTTCCTAAAGCCTCCTTGTTCATCTGCTATCCTATTCTCCGTCTTACTCTTAATTCTTTCAATTATAACTCTACCATACACTTTACCAGGTACACTCAACAGACTTATCCCCCTATAATTTTTGCACTCTCTTTTATCCCCTTTGCCTTTATACAAAGGAACTATGCATGCCCCTCTGCCCAAACCCTAGGTACCTTACCCTCTTCCATACATTTATTAAATAATTGCACCAACCACTCCAAAACTATATCCCCACCTGCTTTTAACATTTCTATCTTTATCCCATCAATCCCGGCTGCCTTACCCCCCTTTCATTTTACCTACTGCCTCACGAACTTCCCCCACACTCACAACTGACTCTTCCTCACTCCTACAAGATGTTATTCCTCCTTGCCCTATACACGAAATCACAGCTTCCCTATCTTCATCAACATTTAACAATTCCTCAAAATATTCCTTCCATCTTCCCAATACCTCTAACTCTCCATATATATATATATATATATATATATATATATATATATATATATATATATATATATATATATAATATATATAATATATATATATATATATATATATAATATTTTGTAAGAAAGGAACACTGAGGTACGTCTATTTTTTCCCTCTTTTACGAAATTACTGAACTGCAAGATATAGTTTTATCCCCGTGACCAAATATTCGTAATGGTGGTGATTTTCTGTTATAAGGTTCCAAGCCTATCTACTACATTAGTCATGCTACCTGTCCACCACCAGTCAAACATTAGGGTCATGCTACCTGTCCACCACCAGTCAAACATTAGGGTCATGCTACCTGTCCACCACCAGTCAAACATTAGGGTCATGCTACCTGTCCACCACCAGTCAAACATTAGGGTCATGCTACCTGTCCACCACCAGTCAAACATTAGGTCATGCTACCTGTCCACCACCAGTCAAACATTAGGGTCATGCTACCTGTCCACCACCAGTCAAACATTAGGGTCATGCTACCTGTCCACCACCAGTCAAACATTAAGGTCATGCTACCTGTCCACCACCAGTCAAACATTAGGGTCATGCTACCTGTCCACCACCAGTCAAACATTAGGGTCATGCTACCTGTCCATCACCAGTCAAACATTAGGGTCATGCTACCTGTCCACCACCAGTCAAACATTAGGGTCATGCTACCTGTCCACCACCAGTCAAACATTAGGGTCATGCTACCTGTCCACCACCAGTCAAACATTAGGGTCATGCTACCTGTCCACCACCAGTCAAACATTAGGGTCATGCTACCTGTCCACCACCAGTCAAACATTAGGGTCATGCTACCTGTCCACCACCAGTCAAAACATTAGGGTCATGCTACCTGTCCACCACCAGTCAAACATTAGGGTCATGCTACCTGTCCACCACCAGTCAAACATTAGGGTCATGCTACCTGTCCACCACCAGTCAAACATTAGGGTCATGCTACCTGTCCACCACCAGTCAAACATTAGGGTCATGCTACCTGTCCACCACCAGTCAAACATTAGGGTCATGCTACCTGTCCACCACCAGTCAAACATTAGGGTCATGCTACCTGTCCACCACCAGTCAAACATTAGGGTCATGCTACCTGTCCACCACCAGTCAAACATTAAGGTCATGCTACATGTCCACCACCAGTCAAACATTAGGGTCATGCTACCTGTCCACCACCAGTCAAACATTAGGGTCATGCTACCTGTCCACCACCAGTCAAACATTAAGGTCATGCTACATGTCCACCACCAGTCAAACATTAGGTCATGCTACCTGTCCACCACCAGTCAAACATTAGGGTCATGCTACCTGTCCACCACCAGTCAAACATTAGGGTCATGCTACCTGTCCACCACCAGTCAAACATTAGGGTCATGCTACCTGTCCACCACCAGTCAAACATTAGGGTCATGCTACCTGTCCACCACCAGTCAAACATTAGGGTCATGCTACCTGTCCACCACCAGTCAAACATTAAGGTCATGCTACATGTCCACCACCAGTCAAACATTAAGGTCATGCTACATGTCCACCACCAGTCAAACATTAAGGTCATGCTACATGTCCACCACCAGTCAAACATACAATAATTTAGTAAAACATTCAGTGTATATTTACAGACATATACTTCTCGATATTTGTCTTTTCTAATTAGGAAGAACTACCCTAAAAAATATATCTAAAAAATTCTTGTACATTTGGTACCTTTTACACTGCACCAAAGGTAACTTTGACACCTCACATAACCTTCATAAAATTAACGTAATATAATTTAGCTTAATCCAACTTCACTTATTTTAGATGAGGCAAAATTTAATAAGTACCATTTAATGAATAAAGTTTTTGAGGATTTTGAACTATGCTTGACATATCACTCTTAAAAAAATATTGTCATGTGACCTGACTAAATAATCACAGACCGGTCCGCAGGGGCGTTCACCCCCGAAACTCTCTCCAGGTATACACTCCCACATTCAGTGAGAATATATATATATATATATATATATATATATATATATATATATATATATATATATATATATATATATATATATATATATATATATTTATTTATTTATTTAACAAGTCGGCAGTCTCCCACCGAGGCAGGGTGACCCAAAAAGAAAAAATCCAGAAAAAGAAAATACTTTCATCATTCAATACTTTCACCTCACTCACACATAATCACTGTTTTTGCAGAGGTGCCCAGAATACAACAGTTGAGAAGTATATACGTATAAAAATACACAATACATCCCTCCAAACTGCCAGTATCCCAAACCCCTCTCTTAGAGTGCAGGCATTGTACTTCCCATTTTCAGGACTCGTGTCCGGTTATATAAAATAACCGGTTTCCCAGAATCCCTTCACTAAATATTACCCTGCTCACACTCCAACAGCTCGTCAGGTCCCAAATACCATTCGTCTGCATTCACTCCTATCTAACACTGGAAGTCCAAGCCACTCGCCCATAAAACCTCCTTTAACCCCTCCCTCTAACCTTTTCGAGGACGACCCCTACCCCGCCTTCCTTCCCCTACATATTTAAAATATACACTCTCCATGTCATTCTGCTTTGATCCATTCTCTCTACATGACCAAACTACCTCAACAAACCCTCTTCAGCCCTCTGACTAATACTTTTATTAACTCCACACCTTCTCCTAATTTGCACACTCCGAATTTTCTGCATAATATTTACACCACACATTGCCCTTAGACAGGACATCTCCACTGCCTCCAACCGCCTCCTCGCTGCAGCATTTACAACCCAAGCTTCACATCCATATAAGAGTGTTGGTACTACTATACTTTCATACATTCCCTTCTTTGCCTCCATAAATAACATTTTTTGCCTCCACAAATACCTCAATGCACCACTCACTTTTTTTCCTTCATCAATTCTATGATTAACCTCATCCTTCATAAATCCATCTGCTGACACCTCAACTCCCAAATATCTGAAAACATTCACTTCTTCCATACTCCTCCTCCCCAATTTGATATCCAGTTTTTCTTTATCTAAATCATTTGATACTCTCATCACCTTACTCTTTTCTTTGCTCACTTTCAACTTTCTAACTTTACACACACTCCCAAATTCGTCCACTAACCTTTGCAATTTTTCTTTAGAATCTCCCATAAGCACAGTATCATCAGCTAAAAGTAACTGTGTCACTTCCCATTTTGTATTTAATTCCCCATAATTTAATCCCACCCCTCTCCCGAGCACCCTAGCATTTACTTCTTATACAACCCCATCTATAAATATATTAACCATGGTGACATTACACATCCCTGTCTAAGACCTACTTTTACTGGGAAGTAATCTCCCTCTCTTCTACACACCCTAACCTGAGCCTCACTATCCTCATAAAAAAACTTTACAGCATTTAGTAACTCACCACCTATTCCATATACTTGCAACATCTGCCACATTTCTTCCCGATCCACTCTATCATATGCCTTTTCTAAATCCATAAATGCAATAAAAGCTTCCCTACCTTTTTCTAAATACTGTTCACATATATGCTTCAATGTAAACACTTGATCTATACATCCCCTACCCACTCTAAAACCTCCTTGCTCATTCGCAATTCTACATTCTGTCTTACCTCTAATTCTTTAAATAATAACCCTACCGTACACTTTTCCTGGTATACTCAGTAAGCTTATTCCTCTATAATTTTTACAATCTCTTTTGTCCCCCTTCCCTTTATATAAAGGGACTATACATGCTCTCCGCCAATCCCTAGGTACCTTCCCCTCTTTCATACATTTATTAAACAAAAATACCAACCACTCCAACACTGTCCCCCCCCCTTGCTTTTAACATTTCTGTCATGATCCCATCAGTTCCAGCTGCTTTATCCCCTTTCATTCTACATAATGCCTCACGCACCTCCCCCACACTCACATCCTGCTCTTCTTCACTCCTAAAAGATGGTATACTTCCCTGGCCAGTGCATGAAATTACCGCCTCCCTTTCTTCGTCGACATTTAAAAGTTCCTCAAAATATTCTCGCCATCTACCCAATACCTCCATCTCCCCATCTACTAACTCCCCTACTCTGTTTTTAACTGACAAATCCATTCGTTCCCTAGGCTTTCTTAACTTGTTTAACTCACTCCAAATTTTTTTTCTTATTTTCATTAAAATTTCTTGACAGTGCCTCTCCCACTCTATCATCCGCTCTCCTTTTGCACTCTCTCACCACTCTCTTCACCTTTCTTTTACTCTCCATATACTCTACTCCTCTTATAACACTTCTGCTTTGTAAATACCTCTCATAAGCTACCTTTTTCTTTTTCATCACACCCATCACACATCATCATTCCACCAATCACTCCTCTTTCCTCCTGCACCCACCCTTCTATAACCACAAACTTCTGCCCCACATTCTAATACTGCATTTTTAAAACTATTCCAACCCTCTTCAACTCCCCCACTACTCATACCTGCACCAGTCCACCTTTCTGCCAATAGTTGTTTATAACTCACCCGAACTTCCTCCTCCCTTAGTTTATACACTTTCACCTCCATCTTACTTGTTGTTGCCATTTTCCTCTTATCCCATCTACCTCTTACTCTAACTGTAGCTACAACTAGATAATGATTCGATATATCAGTTGCCCCTCTATAAACGTGTGCATCCTGGAGCCTACCCATCAACCTTTTATCCACCAATACATAATCTAACAAACTACTGTCATTAGGTGCTATATCGCACCTTGTATATTTATTTATCCTCTTTTTCATAAAATATGTATTACTTATTACCAAACCTCTTTCTACACATAGCTCAATTAAAGGCTCTCCATTTTCATTTACCCCTGGCACCCCAAATTTACCTACTGCTCCCTCCACAATATTTTTGACCACTTTAGCATTGAAATCCCCAACCACAAGTACTCTCTCACTTGGTTCAAAACTCCCCACGCATTCACTCAACATTTCCCAAAATCTCTCTCTCTCTCTATACTTCTCTCTTCCCCAGGTGCATATACGCTTACTGTAACCCACTTCTCACATCCAACCTTTATTTTACTCCACATAATCCTTGAATTAATACATTTATAGCCCCTCTTTTCCTGCCATAGCTTATCCTTCAACATTATTGCTATTCCTTCTTTAGCTCTAATTCTATTAGAAACCCCTAACCTAATCCCATTTATTCCTCTCAACTGAAACTCTCCCACCCCCTTCAGCTTTGTTTCACTTAAAGCCAGGACATCCAGTTTCTTCTCATTCATAACATCCACAATCATCTCTTTGTTATCATTCGCACAATATCCACGCACACTCAAACTTCCCACTTTGACAATTTTCTTCTTATTCTTTTTAGTAATCTTTACAGGAAAAGGGGCTACTAGCCCATTGTTCCCGGCATTTTAGTTGACTTTTACAACACGCATGGCTTACGGAGGAAAGATTCTTATTCCACTTCCCCATGGATATAAAAGGAAAAGTAATAAGACCAAGAACTATTAAGATAAAATCAAAGAAAACTCAGATGAGTGTGTATAAATAAACGTGTACATGTATGTGTAGTGTGACCTAAGTGTAAGAAGAAGTAGCAAGACGTACCTGTAATCTTGCATATTTATGAGACAGACAAAAGACACCAGCAATCCTACCATCATGTAAAACAATTACAGGCTTTCGTTTCACACTCATTTGGCAGGACGGTAGTACCTCCCTGGGCAGGACGGTAGTACCTCCCTGGGCAGGACGGTAGTACCTCCCTGGCAGGACGGTAGTACCTCCCTGGGCAGGACGGTAGTACCTCCCTGGGCAGGACGGTAGTACCTCCCTGGGCAGGACGGTAGTACCTCCCTGGGCAGGACGGTAGTACCTCCCTGGGCAGGACGGTAGTACCTCCCTGGGCAGGACGGTAGTACCTCCCTGGGCAGGACGGTAGTACCTCCCTGGGCAGGACGGTAGTACCTCCCTGGGCAGGACGGTAGTACCTCCCTGGGCAGGACGGTAGTACCTCCCTGGGCAGGACGGTAGTACCTCCCTGGGCAGGACGGTAGTACCTCCCTGGGCAGGACGGTAGTACCTCCCTGGGCAGGACGGTAGTACCTCCCTGGGTGGTTGCTGTCTACCAACCTACTACTATGAAAATAACTGTCAACTTGGATGATTCAATCTCATGACAATAAGAATTTTGGTGGTGGCTGCCACAACCTGGCCAGTACGACTGTACTCACCTAGTTGTACTCACCTAGTTGTACTCACCTAGTTGTACTCACCTAGTTGAGGTTGCGGGGGTCGAGTCCGAGCTCCTGGCCCCGCCTCTTCACTGATCGCTACTAGGTCACTCTCCCTGAACTGTGAGCTTTATCATACCTCTGTTTAAAGCTATGTATGGATCCTGCCTCCACTACATCGCTTCCCAAACTATTCCACTTACTGACTACTCTGTGGCTGAAGAAATGCTTCCTAACATCCCTGTGATTCATCTGTGTCTTCAACTTCCAACTGTGTCCCCTTGTTACTGTGTCCAATCTCTGGAACATCCTGTCTTTGTCCACCTTGTCAATTCCTCCACTGTGTGTGTGTGTGTGTGTGTGTGTGTGTGTGTGTGTGTGTGTGTGTGTGTGTGTGTGTGTGTATATATAATGTCGTGCCGAATATGTAAAACTGGTCAGTTAGCAAGAACTCATTTAAAATTAAATCCTTTCTAAAATTTTCTCTTATACGTTTAAAGATATATTTTTTTCATTAATGTTAATGCAAAAAAAATTAATTTTGCACCAAAAGAATCATAGAAAACTTACCTAACCTTATTATAACAAGAACAATTTGTTTTAGCCTAACGCAACTAAATATATTTTAGATTTGTTTACAATAATTTAATACTAAACAAACACAGTGAAATATATTTTTTCCGTTAGGTTCAGAATGATTTTGGCGAAATTATTGCATACACAAATTTTCGCTTGTCCTATATGGCAAGATGAGCGTTGCTATTTAAGCCAAGATTGCAAGTTCTGCCTATTCGGCACGACATATATATATATATATATATATATATATATATATATATATATATATATATATATATATATATATATATATATATATATATATATATATATATATATATATCTCGTGCCGAATAAGTAAAACTTGCGATTTTAGCTTTAAATAGCAACGCACTTCTTGTCGAATAGGGCAAGTGAAAATTTGTGTATGCAATAATTTCGTAAAAATCATTCTGAACCTAACGAAAGAAATTTATTTCATTGTTTAATATTAAATTATTGTAAAATTATATAAAATATATTTAGTTGGATTAGGCTAAATTAAATTGTGCTTGTTATAAGTTTCCTAAGGTTCTTTTGGTACAAAATCATTAATTTTTGTATTAACACAAATGAAAAAAAATATATCTTTAAATGTATAAGAGACAATTTTAGAAAGGACTTAATTTAAGTGCGTTCTTGCTAATCGACCAGTTTTGCCTATTCGGCACGAATATATATATATATATATATATATATATATATATATATATATATATATATAATATATATATATATATATATATATATATATATATATATATATATATTATAATGATAATTATCTGGCCTTCTCCCACCGAGGTGGGTGAAAATCAGATCTGAAATCATAACTCCCAGAGATCATATATACTTAGGTTTTAATGAGTTCTTTGAGTTTGTCTTTTACTTCGATCTTACTTTTATTTCCATTATTATTACGTAACAAAGTAGCTGAACTTTGTACTCACTGAACATCATATGACCGTCAGTAGCCCACTGGTGTGACATGCTTCATGTCAGGTTGGAGGCTACCTGGATGTCACTTTCACAAATTTATGTTTCTGTGCCGGAAAAGAGAATCACAAAGTGAAGCAGGATGAGTACTGTGCCTTTGGGATTAGAACTTTATGTTGAGGCAGCTCCTGATTTCACCCAGTTTACTATTAATCCTTCAGGTGCTATTTGTCAGGAAGTTAATTATCCATGCGCTCTCTTTCCCAGTTATTCCTTTTGCACACATTTTGTGTGCAATTACCCCAAGGTCGCACTTGTCAAAGGCTTTTATAAAGTCATTGCATTCCTAACCAAGTCTTCAGCATTAGTTAATGTAAGGTCTAAGATATATTCTTGGCTAGTCGGTTCTGCTATTGCAGAAGGTGAATTTGTCACAGAATATTTGTAGTTGTTGTGTGAGACTGTTCATCTATTCTTGTTCCTGAGAGTCTTTTTGCTATTACAGTTTTCGCTACATTCTTCCATTTTAGGAGTCTTGATTTAATTGAAGTCTCCAGGCAATAATATATTTGAGGCTGGGTTTCCTAGTTGTTCAAGACAATGCTCAAATTTCACTAGTTGTTCTTGAAACTGCAAGGATGTTCCATCTGGTGCATTATACACAATTAGTGTTTAGACTTAGCTTTTCAATTTTAACCTCCAGAGCTTCGACCACATCATTTGTGGTAATAAGATACTCGGTCAATATGAGAGACTTATTAACATACTGACCGACCCCATTACCTTGTGTATTTTTCCGGTCGCATCTGAGTACATTGTATTCAGAAATCCATATTTCTCTAAAGGCAGGAAACACTGCATTTGACCACTAGCTCTAGTAATCCAGCGGCTGGCGCACACACACACACACACACACACACACACACACACACACACATATACACACACACACAGAAACGAGTGTGCACAGATAAGGAGGGAGACCCAGCGACAGAACGACAACTACATAGCATCGAAAGTCAAGTTTGACCCGAAGCTGTTGTATAGCCACATCAGGAGGAAGACAACAGTCAAGGACCAGGTAATCAGGCTGAGGAAAGAAGATGAGTTCACATGAAACGACCAAGAAGTATATGAGGAGCTCAACATGAGATTTAAGGAAGTGTTTACAGTGGACACAGAAAGGTCTCCGGGAGGTCAGAACAGGCGGGTACACCAACAAGGGATATACCAGCAAGTGTTAGATGAAATACACACAACTGAGGAAGAGGTGAAGAAGCGCTAAGTGACCTTGATACCTCAAAGGCGGTGGGACCGGACATCTCTCGGTGGGTCCTTAGAAAGGGAGCAGAGACGCTGTGTGTGCCACTAACCACAATTTTCAACACATCCATTGAAACTGGACAACTACCTGAGGTATGGATGACGGAAAATGTAGTCCCCATTTTTACGAAAGGAATCAGAAACGATGCAGTAAACTATAGACCTGTGTCACTGACGTGTATAGTATGCAAAGTCATGGAAAACTTATCAGGAGGAGAGTGCTGGAGCACCTAGAACGGAACAAGCTTATAAACGCCAACCAGCACAGAGTCGTGGAAGGCAAATCATGTGTCACAAACCTACTGGTGTTTTATGACAAGGTAACGGAGTGGGTATGAGAGTGGAGTGGGTAGATTGCATATTCGTGGATTGCAAGAAGACCTTCGACACAATTCCTCACAAGAGGTTAATGCAAAAGCTAGAGGATCTGGCACGTATAACAGGAAGGGCACTGCAATGGATCAGAGAATACCTGACAGGGAGGCAACAACGAGTTATGGTACGTGATGAGGTATCACACTGGGCACCTGTGACTAGCGGGATTCCACAGAGGTCTGTCCTAGGACCAGTGCTATTTTTCGTATATGTGAATGACATGACGGAAGGGATAGACTCAAAAGTGTCCCTGTTTGCAGATGATGTGAAGTTAATGAGGAGAATTAAATCAAATGAGGACCGGGCAGGATTATAAAGAGACATGGACAGGCTGGAAGCATGGTCCAGCAGCTGGCTCCTAGAATTTAACCCCAGCAAATGCAAAGTCATGAAGATCAGGAAAGGGCAAAGGAGACCGCAGACAGGGTATAGGCTAAATGGCTAAAGACTGCAAACCTCACTCAAAGAGAAGGATGTTGGGGTGAGTATAATACCGAGCACATCTCTTGAATCGCAAATCAACCAGATAATTGCTGTAGGATATGGGGGCCTGGCAGACCTGAGAGTAGCGTTCCGATATCTCAGTAAGGAAGCGTTTAAGACTTCACCGTGTACATCATGCCCATACTGGAGTATGCAGCACCAGTTTCGAACCCTCACCTAGTCAAACACGTCACGAAATTGGAGAAAGTGCAAATATTTGCAACACGATTAGTCACGGAACTGAGGGTTATGTTTTATGGGGAGAGGTTAAGGGAACTCAACCTGATGACACTAGAGGAAAGGAGGGATAGGGGTGACATGATGATAACGTATAAAGTACTGAGAGAAATGGGCAAGGTGAACAGGGCTCGAATATTTCAGAGATGGGATACAGGAACAAGGGGACACAGTTGGAAGCTGAAAACCC
>NC_069412.1:22361751-22364251 GCF_026875155.1 Cherax quadricarinatus | reverse complement strand
CCCGCGACAGAAAAAAAAAAGAAAGGAAGAAACTGAAGGATGGTAAAAAGGCGAAAGGAGGAAAGAGAGGGGATGAGAAACAACAGGAGATCCCAGACCCAGGAAGAAGATAAAATACGCCTCCCCCACAACTTTCTATAGAAGCCTCCCAACCAGGTCAACCCCAGGAACCAAACCTCAAATAAAAACCCCCCATGCCACTCCAATGCCCCACCCACTACTTTACAAACTTCACCCCCCACAGCAAAAAACCCTTTTTCCCTTTACCGGGTCCCCCACTTCCCCAACCCCAATATACTTCCCAGACCACAGTCTTAGAAAAGAAGTTAAAGGGTGGGTTAAAAAAGCAGATGGAAAACAAAAAGTATGGAGGGGCACGAAAGAATAAAAGAGACATCCCCAGACTAATAGCACTCACAAAAAAAAAACTCACCCAGAATAAAACAGATTCAATTTTTCCCCTCCGGATATCAAATCCTCAGAAAGACAGGGGAGGAGAGGGGGGGGAGGATTGCACTGCCCATTAAAAACCTGGGGTTTTGAGAAAAAAGGGAAGGGGAAAGGATGGCTGGGGGAAAGGGGGCTACTTAGTAGGAACAATCCAGTCTGAGGGGCTAAGGTGATAATTGCAGTAAAGTACAACCCCCACAGAACTGCAGGAGCCAAGAGAAAAATACGATGAAGCAAAAAGAGCAAGATCGACACACTACCGAGGTGGCCAGGAGAGCACACATGGGGGGGCAAAGTTACTAGTATGGGTGATTTCAATCACAAGGAGAGCTGGGAAAAACCCGGGCCCATGGGGGTCCCCCAAAAATGGGGAGCCATGATGATGGGTGTGGTACTGGAGAACCTCAGCATCAACATGTTAGAGACACTACCCGAGAGAGAGGAGAGGATGAACCGCAAGGTTTGACCCTTTTATTTACCATGATATTCGGACATCAGGGGATCATTATGAAAGGCCCCTGGGAGCTAGTGATCATGTGGTTCTGTGCTTCGATACATAGTTGAGCTCCAAGTGGGGAAGTAGCAAATGGCTGGGAAAAACCAAACTACAAAGGGGGGAACTATCAGGCATGAGGAAAATCCTTTTAAGACATTCAGTGGGAGAGGGGAAATGACAGGAAAACCAGTACAAGAAATGATGGACTAAGCAACAAAAAGCAAGGAGGAGAGGGGGTTTTTTCCCAAGGGGAAAAAAAATAAGGGAAGAACAGAACGAGTCCTTGGTTCACCAAAGGTAGGGAGGCAAAACCCAGGGTACAGAGAATGGAAAAGGTACAGAAACAAGAATCAGGAAAATAAAGAAATCAGCCGAAGAGCCAGAAACGAATTGCACAGAAAAAAGGGAGGTCAGAGAAAATAAAAAATACATAATCAAAATAAAGATGACCCGAACTGTTGTACAGCCACATCAGGAGGAAAACAACATCAAGGGACCGGTAATCAGACTGAGGAAGGGTGAGGGGAATTCACGAAACGACCGAGGGGTATGTCAGGAGCTCAACACAAGTTTTTAAAAGGTATTTACAGTGGAAACCAGTAGGACTAAGAAATCAAACAGGGGGGCACACCAGCAAGTGCTGGAAGAGGTACATATAACCAAGGGAGGAGGTGAAGAAGCGCTATGCGAATTTGACACCTCAAAGGCGGTGGGACCAGACAATTCTCTCCATGGGCCCTTAAAAGAGGAGCAAGATATTGTTTTAGCCATTAACAAAGATTTTCAACACATATTTGAAACTGGGAAACTCTCTGAGGTATGGAAAATGCAAATTACCCCAATTTTTAAAAAGGGAGACAACTGGGGCAAAAAACACAGACCGTATCACTAACGGATAGTAGCAAGTCAGGGAAAATCACGGGAGGAGAGGGTGGGGCACCTGGAAAAAAACAAGTGTATAACTGACAACCACAGGGTTTTCGGGGAAAGGGAAAATCCTTGTCCAAACCTACTAAGTTTTAGACAGGGACAGAATAAGACAAGAGAGGAGGGGTGGATCGACTGCGTTTTTTTTGGACTGCAAAAAGGGCCCTTTCGCACATTCCCCTCAAAAGAGGTTACTGAAAAAATAGGGGACCAGCACCATAACGGGAAAGGCACTGCAATGGATCAGAGAATATCTGACAGGAGGCAAAAACGAGTCATGGTACGCGACGGGTGTCGAGGGGGCGCCTTTGACAAGCGGGGTTCCACAGGGGTCAGTCCTAGGACCTGTGCTGTTCTTGGGATACGTGAACGACATAACGGAAGGGATAGACTCAGAAGTGTCCTTGTTTGCAGATGATGTGAAGTTAATGAGAAGAATCGAATCGGACGAGGATCAGGCAGGACTACAAAGAGACCTGGACAGGCTACAAGCCTGGTCCAGCAACGGGCTCCTTGAATTTAACCCTGCCCAAATGCAAAGTCATGAAGTTTGGGGGAAGGGCAAAGAAGACCGCAGACACAATATAGTTTAGATGGGCCAAAGACTGCAAACCTCACTCAAGGAAA
>NC_069412.1:22346751-22356751 GCF_026875155.1 Cherax quadricarinatus | reverse complement strand
TAGCCAGTACGGGACTCGCATACGACAAAACTACCAAGATATTGTAAAACAAATTAGAAAATCTCAGCCGTTCTAGTCCCTGAAATAAGGACAATTAAATTTGAGAAGACTAAAAGAAATGAATCTCATAAAAAGAATAAAAATACAAGGAAAATATTATTAACAGCACAAATTCCCAGAAAATTTGATAGGGGTAATAGGAAGGTATTTACAAAGCAAAAAAAATTTTTTTAAAAAATATGAGGGTACAGGCGAAAGTTAGTCACAGGGATGTAAGGAAATATTACAGCCTTATGCTGGTCAGGCAGTGTAATGGCATGGATAGTGGTAAAGGCAGATTCCATACACAGCTTCCAAAATAAGTATTTTTGGGTCTATATTACCAGAAATGAATGAGCTCAGTTGTGGCTGAAAACGAGTTGGAGAAAAGTACAAGGATTCTGCTCTTGACACCACAGATAGGTGAATTTAAGTAGATAGGTGAATACACACATGGATATAAACTGAAAGAGCTGGGAATTGCGAGGAAAACGGGACACTTGGAGGGCTAAGCTGAAGCCGAGAAGGAAATTTTCATATGTCAGCATGTCATGGACGCGACAAGATCGAGAAGAGTGAACTGGCAAGACTTCATTCTCAATTTAGTCTTAAAAGCATCTGAAAAATCAGACACAGATACGAGATACTGCCACTCAGTTACCACACAGATACCACACAGTTCTGCGACTCGATTACCCGGTGTATGTAAACCTGGGGAGGCAGAAAAGAGGGAAAATTGACAAGCCAGGCTACAGGAGAGGAAACTATTCAAGCATGAGAGTACCGGCTCAGTACAGTGAGAAAAGAAACCTGAAGGAAAGACTGTGGATGAAGTGACTAAATGCGTAGCCGTGAAGAGCTGGGAGGCAGAGAATAACAGATAACAGTAAGAACAACGATAGCTCAAGTTTGACTCGTAAATGCAGAGTGGTAAAGGCACGGAACACTAACCATGGGAAGACTACAGAAAGTGGAGGATGACAAATAACAAAAAGATTAGCTGGAAAAGAATACGGACAGGCTAGAAGGAAAGAAGAACGACAAGGTAAGAACGATATACTGAAGCAGGGAAAAAAATCAGATACAAAACTGCAATACATTCATATCACACTGAAGATGACGGTAATTGATCACTTAGAAAGATAAAGTTGAAAGGAACAGAGATAGCGAGGAATGATAAGGAAGTCTATAAGAAACTGATTCAAGAAACGATTCAAGTTGTCAGTGGCACAGGGGCAACTAAGAGATGACGAGGAATAAACTATAAGACCCTGGCTTTTTGTACAGACTAGGGAAGAGAAGAGGCTGCTGAGAGAAACGGATACATTAAAAACAGTGAGTCCTGTTACTGTGTCGTAATTGTGTTTAAGAGGACCACAGTATGAAAATAGAGAAAAATGAAAACAGAGCAAGGGCCTGACTACTAGAAATCATGCAATATAGTCAAAGTAATTTAGCAAAGAGACTAGCAGCTGACTCACGAAATCGTAATGACACGATTGCAAACGGTCTGGAGTTTTGAGACTCTCTGACCGCGGGTTCAATCCCGGCCGGGGTATGGTTTGTTAGACTAGCAGCTCTGAACTACAGAATATTCTTCATATGTATACTAGCTAGGAAAATTCATAAGATAATCAGGACAGTGGTGGAGTTCATGGAGTAAGATAATTTTACAAACGACAATCAAGGACATGGACAGAGACTAAAGAGTAAGCACAAATGCACCTCTGTCCACTTTATTAGTATTGGGTAGGGGCTCCCCCGTTTGCCCCCAGAACAGCCTGAATTCTTTGTGCATGGATTCAGCAAGGTGCCGGAAATATTTAGAGATTTTGGTCGTTGTTGGTATATCACACAATTGTTTCACGTTCATGCTGTGAATCTACCATTCCACCACATTCCAAAGGCTTACGACAAATTTTGACCCTACCATCTGCATGTCAGAGCAGAAATCGCGATTCGTCAGTCCAATTTGGTAAGCCTGTGCCATCTGCAGCCTCAGACTCCTGTTCGTAACCGGCATAAGTGGAACCCAGTGTGGTCTTCTACTGCACCCATCCACTTCAAGGTTCGACGTGTTCTACGCTCAAAGATGTTCTTCTGTATACAACTGTTGCAAAGTATGGTTATTTGAGTTTGTCACCTGCCTATGAGCTTGAACCAGTCTGACCATTCTCCTTTGACCTCTCTCATTTGCAAGGCGTTTTCGCCACATAGATCACATTTCTTATCATTTCTGATGTTTGCTCTGAACAACGGCTGAACCTCTTGACCATGTCTGCATGCTTTTAGACATTGTGCCTCAACATCCGCCTGTTTATTTCCCATGACCCCGAATACGGTCAGGACACCGACACAAGTATGTGTCGGTGTCCTGACCATATTCGGGGTCATGGGAAAAGAACAGGCGGATGTTGAGGCACAGTCTTCTATGCTGAATTCCCTATAAAGAAGACATCAACCTTAGCGGCTTCCAGAGCCACATACATGTTCTTGAAGTAGCGCTTTCAGTGGGTCCCACAGACGAGTCAAAAAGTTATACACAGTTCAATAGGATATGGGTGTCTGACCTTTTTCTTTCAATGAGAATCGTAACTGTGGAACGATTCCATGTAGACTGAGGATGGCGTTCACACCTCATAGCCACCTGCTGGTAAGTTCACCTGCCACACTTTCTGACGCTAATACTGTGCCCACGGCTTTGTCCTCTTCGTCTCGGTAGGTCAGGTGCAACCCACGGAGATCACACCACTTGTTCCATAACGCTTAGCCTCAGGTGTTTGTGTAGAGTTAGCTCTGTGACACTGTCGACCTGAGTGAACTCCATGATAATGTTGACTTAGTTCTTAGCAAGCGAAGCACACATTATCAGAAATGTTCCACACCTCTGTCTAGAGCAACTGTTAATAACCAAGGGTGAAGATGGCTTTCCCAGGGTGTGAATAATTTCCATGGGTCTACCTGGAGCATGTTCCGGGGGTCAACGCCCCCGCTGCTCAGTCTGGGGAGAGCCACGAACCCAGACTAAAAATAAGGGATATGTTGTGTATTTGCGATATGCTTCTTAAAAAGACTTTTTAGGACAGTTAAACATAATCAAGTTAACAATTAAAACTTGTTTCTCAATTTTACTTTAAGCATAGATGATTTGTTTTTTATTTTCATTAATAATTTTATGTGAAGGAAAGGGGAATGGGGGAATGAAGTCGACGACCAGCTGCCACAGGGACGCGCGACCCGAAATAAAGAATCGCTGTCTAAAAAATCCTAGATGTGACCCAGTATCAATCAATGTTTTCAAGGGAGGAGTTAGCGGTCACACTAGTGACCTGCTTTCTGCTTAATAAACTTCACGCCGCGTCTTGCTCTAAGTCTCAGTCTCATTCTCTGATCTGCATTCTGATGCTGGCTCGCATTTTTCACATTTGTCTGATCCTCTTCTGAGGAATGAAGGTGCCATTAGCTCCTGATTAAATCTCCCTCCCCTCCCCCGAGCCGACCTTCCTGACCCGGAACACACACAAGGCATGTGTGGAGGTCAAAGCCTTGAAGATGGAGGATAAAGCTAGAGGCTTTGGTAGTGTTTGGTGGAGAGGGCGTCAGGACTTGCTCTATTTAAGAAAGAAAAAACATAATACCGTAACTAGAACAATACACAAATATCCCGCACAGAGGAGAGAGGAACTTATGACGACATTTCGGTCTGACTTGGGCAATTTACAAGCCACACTCACAAATGGTCCAATCGAAACATCGGCATGAGTTTCTCTCTCCTATGTGCGGGATACTTGTGTTTACATCATTTAATTACGTGAATAATATTCCCCTTCTAATTTATTGCTCAGATGATTATGCAAGCTGTCATGTGTTGTATGCACTTAGATGATCAAATATATGTTAAAGATAAAGGTAACACCTACACGGTTTTGTGTCATAACACTAAACTGTGTAGGCTCAATAATATGCCTCCAAATGCGCAGTGTAATGGTTAGAACATTTGCCTTCTAGCTTCATGATTAGTTTGCCATGGGTTCGAATCCTGGCTGTTGCCTGGGTTGTGTACAAAGGTGAGTCCAAGTTACAGAGGTGAGTCCAAGTTACCTTCGTTGATTTCAGTTTCCCCGTCATTACTGTACGTAGTTATCTCCCATGTGATGTGCGTGAGCTCTGAGATCTGGGTTCACCTTCATAATAACCTGAAACACATCTGGTGTCACATCTGATATAAGTAGCGATACCTGTGAAAAACTGTGTAGGTAATACTCTTAATTAATTTTTGAGATGTGATACTCTTAATTAAATCATTTCGTGTGTGTGTGTGTGTGTGTGTGGTGTGTGTGGTGTGTGTGTGTGTGTGTGTGTGTGTGTGTGTGTGTGTGTGTAAGCGCTCATATACACATGCCAGCACAAAAAATAAATAAGCCTGATTAGCTGTATGCATAAAGAGAGCGCTTCTGTCATCCTCTCACACTCTTACATTCACTGTGTGCATAATCTCACCTTATCATTCAACACAACGCATGTAACACACTCCAGCACTCAACACCACGCATGTAACACACTCCAGCACTCAACACCACGCATGTAACACACTCCAGCACTCAACACCAAGCATGTAACACACTCCAGCACTCAACACCAAGCATGTAACACACTCCAGCACTCAACACCAAGCATGTAACACACTCCAGCACTCAATGCCACACATGTAACACACTCCAGCACTCAACACCAAGCATGCAATACACTCCCACACTCCAGATCAGTGTGCTTAAGGACAAGCCTCTTAAGTCGAACGTAATTGATGTGGTATAATTGGACCTGACTATTATTAGTAAAAGATCAAACACTATCAACTCAGCAACACATTCAACTCTTACGAACACACTCTCGCATCTACTCAAACACACTCCTTCTTCTCAACAAACACACTCTCCTTCCATACTCAACAACACACACTAACTCAAACACACTCCCCCAACTCAACAACACACTCCCCCACACTCAAAACACACTCCCCCACACTCAACAACACACACCCCCACACTCAACAACACACTCCCCCACACTCAAACAACACACTCCCCACACTCAAACAACACAACTCCCCACACTCAACAACACTCCCCCACACTCAACAACACACTCCCCCACACTCAACAACACACTCCCCACACTCAACAAACACTACACCCCCACACTCAACAACACATCTCCCCACACTAACAACACACTCCCCCACACTCAAACAACACACTCCCCCACACTCAACAACACACTCCCCCACACTCAACAACACACTCCCCCACACTCAACAACACACTCCCCCACACTCAAACAACACACTCCCACCACACTCAACAAACAACTCCCCCACACTCAACAACACACTCCCCCACACTCAACAACACACTCCCCCACACTCAACAACACACTCCCCCACATCAACAACACACTGATCCCCCACACTCAACAACAACACACCCCCCCCACATCAACAACACACTCCCCCACACTCAACAACACACTCCCCCACACTCAACAACACACTCCCCCACACTCAACAACACACTCCCCCACACTCAACAACACACTCCCCCACACTCAACAACACACTCCCCCACACTCAACAACACACTCCCCCACACTCAACAACACACTCCCCCACACTCAACAACACACTCCCCCACATCAACAACCACACTCCCCCACACTCACAACACACTCCCCCACACTCAGCAACACACTCCCCCACACTCAGCAACACACTCCCCCACACTCAAACAACACACTCCCCCACATCAGCAACACACTCCCCCACACTCAACAACACACTCCCCCACACTCAACAACACACTCCCCCACACTCAGCAACACACTCCCCCACACTCAGCAACACACTCCCCCACACTCAACAACACACTCCCCCACACTCAGACAACACACTCCCCCACACTCAGCAACACACTCCCCCACACTCAACACACACTCCCCACACTCACAACACACTCCTCCCCACACTCAACAACACACCCCCCACACTCAGCAACACACTCCCCCACACTCAGCACACACTCCCCCACACTCAGCAACACCTCCCCCACACTCAACAACACCACTCCCCCACACTCAGCAACACACTCCCCCACACTCAACAACACACTCCCCCACACTCAACAACACACTCCCCCCACTCAACAACACACTCCCCACACTCAACAACACACTCCCCCACACTCAACAACACACTCCCCCACACTCAACACACACTCCCCCACACTCAACAACACACTCCCCCACACTCAACAACACACTCCCCCACACTCAACAACACACTCCCCACACTCAACAACACACTCCCCCACACTCAACAACACACTCCCCCACACTCAACAACACACTCCCCCACACTCAACAACACACTCCCCCACACTCAACAACACACTCCCCCACACTCAACAACAACTCCCCCACACTCAACAACACACTCCCCCCACACTCAACAACACACTCCCCCACACTCAACAACACACTCCCCCACACTCAACAACACACTCCCCACACTCAACAACACACTCCTCCACACTCACAACACACTCCCCCACACTCAACAACACACTCCCCCACACTCAACAACACACTCCCCCACACTCAGCAACACACCTCCCCACACTCAGCAACACACTCCCCACACTCAACACACTCCCTACACTCAACAACACACTCCCCTACACTCACAAACACACTCCCCCACACTCAAAAACACACTCCCCACACTCAACAACACACTCCCCCACACTCAGCAACACACTCCCCACACTCAGCAACACACACCCCACACTCAGCAACACACACACACCACACTCAGCAACACCTCCCCACACTCCAGCAACACACTCCCCAACACTCAGCAACACAACACCCACACTCGCAACACACCCCCCACACTCAGCAACACACTCCCCCCCACTCAGCAACACACTCCCCCACACTCAGCAACACCACACACACACTCAGCAACGCACTCCCCCACACTCAGCAACACACTCCCCCACACTTAGCAACACACACACAGCAACACACGCACCCCACACACTCAGCAACCACACACACCCACACTCAGCAACGCACTCCGCCACACTCAGCAACACACTCCCCCACACTCAGCAACACACTCCCCCACACTCAGCAACACACATACCCGGCCATGAGCTCGGACATCGACCCCCCACCTCAACTAGGTGAGTACCCACACTCAGCAACGCATCCGCCACACTCAGCAACACACACCCCCACACTCACAACACCACACCCCCACACTCAGCAACACACACACCCACACTCAGCAACACACTCCCCTACATTCAACACAACTCCCCCATACTCAAAACGCCCCCCCCCCACACCTCAGAACACACCCCACACTCACAACACACACTACCCCCACACTCAACAACACAACTCCCCACACTCACATACACCCCCACACTCAGCAACACACTCCCCACACTCAGCAACACACCCCCATACTCAACACACACCCCACACTCAGCAACACACTCAAACCCCCACACTCAGCAACACACATACCCGGGCAGAGCTCCGACTCGACCCCCGCAACCTCAATAGGTGAGTACCCACACTCAGCAACGCACTCCGCCACACTCAGCAACATACACCCCCACACTCAAGCAAACATCACAACACCCCCCACATAGCAACACACACCCCCACACTCAGCAACACACACACCACCACTCAGCAACACACTCCCCTACATTCAACAACACACTCCCCCATACTCAAACGCCACCCCCTCACACTCAGCAACACACCCCCACACTCAACAACACACACCCCACAACTCAAAACAACACACTCAGCAACACACTCCCCCTACTCAAACACACACCCCACACTCAGCAACACACTCACACCCCCACACTCAACACACACTCACCCACACTCAACAACACACTCCCCCACACTCAACAACACCCCCCACTCAGCAACACACCCCCCACACTCAACAAACACACTCCCCACCACTCAACAACACACTCCCCACACACTCAGCCCCAACACACTCCCCACTCTCACAACCACACTCCCCGACTCAACGACACACACCCCCACACTCAACGAACACACTCCCTAACACAACCACGCACACTCATCCACACTCCCCCACACTCAAACCACACTCCCCACACTCAACAACACACTCCCCACACTCAACGACACACTCCCCACACACCAACAACACTCATCCACACTCACCCACACTCAACCACACTCAACACACGCAACCACACAACCACACTCACCACACTGCCCCACACTCACCCAACCCCCCCACACTCAACAACACACTCCCTCACACTCAGCAACACACACCCACACTCAACAACACACTCCCCCACCATCAGCAACAAACTCCCCACACTCAACAACACACTCCCCCACACTCAACAACAAACTCCCCACATCAACAACACACTCCCCCACACTCAGCAACAAACTCCCCCACACTCAACAACACACTCCCATCACACTCAGCAACACACACACCCACACTCAACAACACACTCCCCCACACTCAGCAACAAACTCCCCCACACTCAACAACACACTCCCTCACACTCAGCAACACACACACACCACACTCAACAACACACTCCCCCACACTCAGCAACAAACTCCCCCACACCTCAACAACACACTCCCCACACTCAGCACAACACATCCTCCCCACACTCAACAACCACACTCCCCACACTCAGCAACAAACTCCCCCACACCCCCACAACACACTCCCTCCACACTCAGCAACACACCACCCACACTCAACAACACACTCCCCCACACTCAGCAACAACTCCCCCACACTCAACAACACACTCCCTCACACTCAGCAACACACACACCCACACTCAACAACACACTCCCCCACACTCAGCAACAAACTCCCCCACACTCAACAACACACTCCCTCACACTCAGCAACACACACACCCACACTCAACAACACCTCCCCCACACTCAGCAACAAACTCCCCCACACTCACAACACAACTCCCTCACACTCAGCAACACACACACCCACACTCAACAACACACTCCCCCACACTCAGCAACAAACTCCCCACACTCAACAACACACTCCCTCACACTCAGCAACACACACCCCACACTCAACAACACATCCCCCACACTCAGCAACAAACTCCCCCACACTCAACAACACCACTCCCTCACACTCAGCAACACACACACCCACACTCAACAACAACTCCCCCACACTCAGCAACAAACTCCCCCACACTCAACAACACACTCCCCACACTCAGCAACACACACACCCCACACTCAACAACACACTCCCCCCACACTCAGCAACAAACTCCCCCACACTCAACAACACACTCCCTCACACTCAGCAACACACACACCCACACTCAAACAACACACTCCCCCACACTCAGCAACAAACTCCCCCACACTCAACAACACACTCCCTCACACTCAGCAACACCACACCCACACTCAACAACACACTCCCCACACTCAGCAACAAACTCCCCACATCAGCAACAAACTACCCCCACTTCAGCAACACACACACCCACACTCGACAAAACTTCCCCACACTCAGAACAAACAATTCCCCCACACTCAACAACACACACACAACTCAGCAACAAAACCCACACTCAACAACACACTACCCCACACATCAACAAACTCTCCCCCACACTCAGCAAAAACTCCCCCACACTCACAAAACACCCTACACAATCCACACTCAAGCACAACACACTCCCACCATCAACCAACACACACACCCTCACTCAAGCAACACACTCCCCACACTCAACAACAATCCCTCACACTTCCATATCTCTAGGACTCCTCATGCATTACTAATAATCCCCCAGTGTACGATTAAGGCGTACCACCC
>NC_069412.1:22316751-22341751 GCF_026875155.1 Cherax quadricarinatus | reverse complement strand
TTACTAGCGTTGTTGTGGGTGACGGATAGTCAGCCTACTAGCGCTGTTGTGGGTGACGGATAGTCAGCTTACTAGCGCTGTTGTGGTGACGGATAGTCAGCTTACTAGCGCTGTTGTGGGTGGTGGATAGTCAGCCTACTAGCGCTGTTGTGGGTGACGGATAGTCAGCTTACTAGCGCTGTTGTGGGTGACGGATAGTCAGCTTACTAGCGTTGTTGTGGGTGACGGATAGTCAGCTACTAGCGCTGTTGTGGGTGACGGATAGTCAGCTTACTAGCGCTGTTTGTGGGTGCGGGTCGTCAGCCTACTAGCGCTGTTGTGGGTGACGGATAGTCAGCTTACTAGCGCTGTTGTGGGTGACGGATAGTCAGCTTACTAGCGCTGTTTGTGGGTGACGGATAGTCAGCTTACTAGCGCTGTTGTGGGTGACGGATAGTCAGCTTACTAGCGCTGTTGTGGGTGACGGATAGTCAGCTTACTAGCGCTGTTGTGGGTGGCGGATAGTCAGCCTACTAGCGCTGTTGTGGGTGACGGATAGTCAGCTTACTAGCGCTGTTGTGGGTGACGGATAGTCAGCTTACTAGCGCTGTTGTGGGTGACGGATAGTCAGCTTACTAGCGCTGTTGTGGGTGACGGATAGTCAGCTTACTAGCGCTGTTGTGGGTGACGGATAGTCAGCTTACTAGCGCTGTTGTGGGTGACGGATAGTCAGCCTACTAGCGCTGTTGTGGGTGACGGATAGTCAGCTTACTAGCGCTGTTGTGGGTGACGGATAGTCAGCTTACTAGCGCTGTTGTGGGTGACGGATAGTCAGCTTACTAGCGCTGTTGTGGGTGACGGATAGTCAGCTTACTAGCGCTGTTGTGGGTGACGGATAGTCAGCTTACTAGCGCTGTTGTGGGTGAGGGATAGTCAGCTTACTAGCGCTGTTGTGGGTGAGGGATAGTCAGCTTACTAGCGCTGTTGTGGGTGACGGATAGTCAGCTTACTAGCGCTGTTGTGGGTGACGGATAGTCAGCTTACTAGCGCTGTTGTGGGTGACGGATAGTCAGCTTACTAGCGCTGGTGTGGGTGACGGATAGTCAGCTTACTAGCGCTGTTGTGGGTGACGGATAGTCAGCTTACTAGCGCTGTTGTGGGTGACGGATAGTCAGCTTATTAGCGCTGTTGTGGGTGACGGATAGTCAGCTTACTAGCGCTGTTGTGGGTGACGGATAGTCAGCTTACTAGCGCTGGTGTGGGTGACGGATAGTCAGCTTACTAGCGCTGTTGTGGGTGACGGATAGTCAGCCTACTAGCGCTGTTGTGGGTGACGGATAGTCAGCTTACTAGCGCTGTTGTGGGTGACGGATAGTCAGCTTACTAGCGCTGTTGTGGGTGACGGAGAGTCAGCTTACTAGCGCTGGTGTGGGTGACGGATAGTCAGCTTACTAGCGCTGTTGTGGGTGACGGATAGTCAGCCTACTATTGCTGGTGTGAGTGACGGATAGTCAGCCTACTATCGCTGGTGTGGGTGACGGATAGTCAGCCTACTAGCGCTGTGTGGGTGACTGATAGCCGCTAGCGCTGGTGTGGGTGACGGATAGTCAGCCTACTAGCGCTGTGCGGGTGACAGCCAGCCTACTAGCGCTGGTGTGGGTGACTTATAGCCTACTAGCGCTGGTGTGGGTGACGAATAGTCAGCCTACTAGCGCTGGTGTGGTTGACTGATAGCCTACTAGCGCTGGTGTAGGTTGCGGATAGTCAGCCTACTGACGCTGGTGTGGGTGACTGATAGTCTACTAGCGCTTGTGTGGGTGACGGATAGCCAGCCTACTAGCGTTGGTGTGGGTGACGGATAGTCAGCCTACTAGCGCTGTTGTGGGTGACGGATAGTCAGCTTACTAGCGCTGTTGTGGGTGACGGATAGTCAGCTTACTAGCGCTGTTGTGGGTGGCGGGTCGTCAGCCTACTAGCGCTGTTGTGGGTGACGGATAGTCAGCTTACTAGCGCTGTTGTGGGTGACGGATAGTCAGCTTACTAGCGCTGTTGTGGGTGACGGATAGTCAGCTTACTAGCGCTGTTGTGGGTGACGGATAGTCAGCTTACTAGCGCTGTTGTGGGTGACGGATAGTCAGCTTACTAGCGCTGTTGTGGGTGGCGGATAGTCAGCCTACTAGCGCTGTTGTGGGTGACGGATAGTCAGCTTACTAGCGCTGTTGTGGGTGACGGATAGTCAGCTTACTAGCGCTGTTGTGGGTGACGGATAGTCAGCTTACTAGCGCTGTTGTGGGTGACGGATAGTCAGCTTACTAGCGCTGTTGTGGGTGACGGATAGTCAGCTTACTAGCGCTGTTGTGGGTGACGGATAGTCAGCCTACTAGCGCTGTTGTGGGTGACGGATAGTCAGCTTACTAGCGCTGTTGTGGGTGACGGATAGTCAGCTTACTAGCGCTGTTGTGGGTGACGGATAGTCAGCTTACTAGCGCTGTTGTGGGTGACGGATAGTCAGCTTACTAGCGCTGTTGTGGGTGACGGATAGTCAGCTTACTAGCGCTGTTGTGGGTGAGGGATAGTCAGCTTACTAGCGCTGTTGTGGGTGAGGGATAGTCAGCTTACTAGCGCTGTTTGGGTGACGGATAGTCAGCTTACTAGCGCTGTTGTGGGTGACGGATAGTCAGCTTACTAGCGCTGTTGTGGGTGACGGATAGTCAGCTTACTAGCGCTGGTGTGGGTGACGGATAGTCAGCTTACTAGCGCTGTTGTGGGTGACGGATAGTCAGCTTACTAGCGCTGTTGTGGGTGACGGATAGTCAGCTTATTAGCGCTGTTGTGGGTGACGGATAGTCAGCTTACTAGCGCTGTTGTGGGTGACGGATAGTCAGCTTACTAGCGCTGGTGTGGGTGACGGATAGTCAGCTTACTAGCGCTGTTGTGGGTGACGGATAGTCAGCCTACTAGCGCTGTTGTGGGTGACGGATAGTCAGCTTACTAGCGCTGTTGTGGGTGACGGATAGTCAGCTTACTAGCGCTGTTGTGGGTGACGGAGAGTCAGCTTACTAGCGCTGGTGTGGGTGACGGATAGTCAGCTTACTAGCGCTGTTGTGGGTGACGGATAGTCAGCCTACTATTGCTGGTGTGAGTGACGGATAGTCAGCCTACTATCGCTGGTGTGGGTGACGGATAGTCAGCCTACTAGCGCTGGTGTGGGTGACTGATAGCCTGCTAGCGCTGGTGTGGGTGACGGATAGTCAGCCTACTAGCGCTGGTGCGGGTGACAGCCAGCCTACTAGCGCTGGTGTGGGTGACTTATAGCCTACTAGCGCTGGTGTGGGTGACGAATAGTCAGCCTACTAGCGCTGGTGTGGTTGACTGATAGCCTACTAGCGCTGGTGTAGGTTGCGGATAGTCAGCCTACTGACGCTGGTGTGGGTGACTGATAGTCTACTAGCGCTTGTGTGGGTGACGGATAGCCAGCCTACTAGCGTTGGTGTGGGTGACGGATAGTCAGCCTACTAGCGCTGGTGTGGGTGACGGATATACTAGCGCTGGTGTGGGTGACTGATAGCCTACTAACGCTGATGTGGGCGACGGATAGTCAGCCAACTAGTGCTGAGGTGGATGTCGGACAGTCAACCTGCTAGCTCTGGTGTGGGTGACATATTGTCAACGTACTAGCGCTGGTGCAAAAACAAACACACACACACACACACACACACACACACACACACACACACACACACACACACACACACACACACACACACACACACACACACACACACGCGCGCGCGCGCACACACACACGCACTCACTCCTGCAAGTTATTACCAGAATTAGAGTAGAAATAGCATAGGTAAGGTGAAGATAGTGTTGACTAGCGAGGGGCAGCCTAGCGAGACAAGCTAAATTTTATAACCTAGTTACTTTCTGTGTTTTATAAGTAGAATTGATAAGTGTTAGAATTACTATTGGTAGTTAGAATTAACGGTATTACTACTGGTATTTATTAGCAGTATGAATACTTAGAAGTGGGGGCACACATACAGACATACACATGCACACACATGCACAGGATTTCACACCTTCCTGTTAACTGACCTGAAATCCCTTCCTCTCTTCCTCTCATTACCTATCTCTCTCACTACCTCTCTCTACCTATACCTCTCTCTACCTATCTCCTTACCTATCTCTCTCTACCTATCTCTCTCACTACCTATCTCTACCTATCTCTCCCTTTGCCTACTCTCTCTCTCTTCCCTCTCCCAATTTCTCCGCTCTCCTTTCTCTCCCCTCTAACATCTCTTCTCTCTAACACCTCTTCTCTCTAACACCTCCCCCCCTCTAACGTCTCTCCCCCAATCATCTCTCCCCTCTCCCATTTCCCATCTCTCTCCCCTCTCTCCCCTATCTTCTCTCTCCCCTCTCTTTCATCTCCCCCTCTCTCCCCCTTCTCCCCTGTCTCTCCCCCTCTCTTTCCCCCCTCTTTGCCCCTCTCTCTCGCTCTCTCCTCCCTTTTCCCTTCTCACTCTCCTCTCTCTCCTACCTTTCCTTTCTCTCTCTCTTTCCCTCTCTTTCTTTCACTCCCTCTTTTCCCATCTCACTCTCCCCCTCTCTCTTACTTTTCCCTTCTCTCTCTTTCTCTCTCTCTCTAACTTTTCTCTTAAAACAAAATGGTGGGGACTCGCAGGACCCAGGGATCAGATGAGAATGGTTCTGGTAGGAAGGAGTGGATGGAGGTGCAGTGAAAAAGGGTGGAACAAGAGTGGGAGAGAAAATTAGGAGAGCTTTCTGAAAAAATGGAGACAGAGCGTTCTGTGAAATTAGAAAAGAGGTTGGAGAAGGAGAAGAGGAATTGGGAGGCACAAGTCGAAACTGCAATAACCAGGATGAGGGTCCTAGAAGATGAGGTAAACAGGCTGATGCAAGTTGCATGGGCATTGACCAGAGAAGACACAGCATATGAAGCTGAGAGGCCGAACAGGAAGGAAGGAGATATGAATTATGCTAAGGCCATATCACCCTGCCAAGAAGCGCCGAGGAGTGAAAGGGAAGAGCAGCTGGGTGCAAGTGGAGAGGGTGTTAGGTCAAATGCAGAGGCACAACAATGCTACCATGAGCCACTGGAAAAAACAAGGGAGAAAATGACTATGTACAGACAGGAACCAGAGTCACAGAGGGAGAGGCAATGGGAGGAAGAAGGGGCTAAATCAGTGTTTATCCACGGATTTCAGGAGAGAGAGGAAAGGACACACACTGAAAGATGGCAAGCAGAAAGAAAGGAGATTGAGAACATTATCAAGGAAATAGGTGAAGACATGGACGAGATTGTAAATTTTCAGAGAATAGGGGGTACTTGAAGGGAAGAAAACGACCGATCAAGCTGATTCTCAGGACAGAAACAGTGTGGAACAGGATCCTCCAAGAGAAACCACTGTTGAAATACTCGGAAAAGTACAAGAGGGTGTTCCTAGACAGAGACAGAACACAAACAGAATGACAGCAGCTGAGGGAGAGGACAAAAAAGCGAAAGGAGCTACGAAAGAAGACAAGGATGGAACCAGCAGAGGTCAGTCAGAGCAGCAAGGGCAAGCACACACACAACTATCCTCAGAACACCATCCCAACACAAACTACAATCCACATGCACAGCTTCCACCCAACACCCAGCTATAGAATCCCACAGTATGCTACCAGGTCTCCCACCCTCACAGGCCCCCCAAACCACAGTGTTGGAAAGGAAACTGAAGGTATGGTACACAAACGCTGATGGAATAACAAACAAGTGGGAGGAGTGGCACAAAAGAGTCAAAGAGGCATCACCGGACATCATAGCTCTCACAGAAACCAAGCTAACAGGTATGATAACAGATGCCATCTTTCCAATGGAATACCAGATCCTGAGGAAAGACAGAGGTAACAGGGAGTATGGAGGAGTGACACTGTTGATCAAAAACCGATGGAATTTTGATGAGATGGAGAGAGGAGACAGTGGAGAAGCAAGCGATTACATAGCGATAACACTTCACTCTGGAGGTCCCAAGGTGGTAATTGCAGTGATGTATAACCCACCACAGAACAGCAGGAGGCCAAGGCAAGAGAATGATGAGAGCGATGGTTGACACACTGGCTGCAGTGGCTAAAAGAGCTCATGCAAGCAGGGCAAAGCTCCTGATCATGGGCGATTTTAACCACAAGGAGATAGATTGGGAGAACTTGGAGCCACATGGGGGCCAAGACACATGGAGGGCTAAGATGATGGAGGTGGTACTGGAAAACTTCATGCACCAACATGTAAGGGACACTACAAGAGAGAGAGGAGAGGATGAACCAGCAAGACTGGACTTAGTATTCACCTTGAGTAGTGCAGATATTGAGGACATCACATATGAAAGACCCCTTGGGGCCAGCGATCATGTGGTTTTAAGCTTCGAATACACAGTAGAGCTACAAGTGGAGGGGGAAGAAGGAAGGCCAGGACGAACGAAGCCAAACTACAAGAAAGGGGACTACACGGGAATGAGGAACTTCCTGAACGAGGTTCAGTGAAACAGAGAACTGGCAGGGGAGCCAGTTAATGAGATGATGGAGTATGTAGCAACAATGTGCAAGGAGGCTGAGGAGAGGTTTGTACCCAAGGGTAACAGGACTAATGAAAAGGCCAGGATGAGCCCATGGTTCACCTAAAGGTGCAGGGAGGAAAAAACCAAGTGTGCTAGGGAATGGAAGAAATATAGAAGGCAAAGGACCCAGGAGAATAAGGAGAGCAGTCGTAGAGCCAGAAATGAATACGCACAGATGAGAAGGGAGGCCCAACGACAATATGAAAACGACATAGCAGCGAAAGCCAAATCTGACCCGAAACTGTTATACAGCCACATCAGGAGGAAAACAACAGTCAAGGACCAGGTAATCAGGCTAAAAAAGGAAGGAGGAGAGACAACAAGAAATGACCGTAAAGTATGTGAGGAACTCAACAAGAGATTTAAAGAAGTGTTCACAGAGGAGACAGAAGGGGCTCCAGAAAGACGGAGAGGTGGGGCACACCAAGTGCTGGACACAGTACACACAACTAAGGAAGAAGTGAAGAGGCTTCTGAGTGAGCTAGATACCTCAAAGGCAATGGGGCCGGATAACATCTCTCCATGGGTCCTGAGAGAGGGAGCAGAGGTGCTATGTGTACCCCTAACAACAATATTCAATACATCTATCGAAACAGGGAGATTGCCTGAGGCATGGAAGACAGCAACTGTAGTCCCAATCTTTAAAAAAGGAGACAGACATGAAGCACTACACTACAGACCAGTGTCACTGGCATGTATAGTATGCAAAGTCATGGAGAAGATTATCAGGAGAAGAGTGGTGGAACACCTACAAAGGAATGATCTCATTAGCAGCAGCCAACATGGTTTCAGGGATGGGAAATCCTATGTCACAAACCTACTGGAGTTCTATGACATGGTGACAGCTGTAAGACAAGAGAGAGAGGGGTGGGTGGATTGCATTTTCTTGGACTGCAAGAAGGCGTTTGACACAGTTCCACACAAGAGATTAGTGCAAAAATTGGAGGACCAAGCAGGGATAACAGGGAAGGCACTACATTGGATCAGGGAATACTTGTTAGGAAGACAGCGAGTCATGGTACGTGGCGAGGTGTTAGAGTGGGCACCTGTGACCAGCGGAGTCCCACAGGGGTCAGTCCTAGGACCAGTGCTGTTTCTGGTATTTGTGAACGACATGACGGAAGGAATAGACTCCGAAGTGTCCCTGTTTGCAGATGACGTGAAGTTGGTGAGAAGAATTCATTCGATAGAAGACCAGGCAGAACTACAAAGGGATCTGGACAGGCTGCAGACCTGATCCAGCAATTGGCTCCTGGAGTTCAACCCCACCAAGTGCAAAGTCGTGAAGATTGGGGATGGGCAAAGAAGACCACAGACGGAGTACAGTCTAGGGGGCCAGAGACTACAAACCTCACTCAAGGAAAAAGATCTTGGGGTGAGTATAATACCAGCCACATCTGAAGCGCACATCAACCAAATAACTGCTGCAGCATATGGGCGCCTAGCAAACCTCAGAACAGCATTCCGACACCTTAATAAGGAATCGTTCAGGACCCTGTACACCGTGTACGTTAGGCCCATATTGGAGTATGCGGCACCAGTTTGGAACCCACACCTAGCCAAGCACGTAAAGAAACTAGAGAAAGTGCAAAGGTTTGCATGATAACGACATACAAAATACTAAGAGGAATTGACGAGGTGAACAAAGACAGGATGTTCCAGAGATGGGACACAGCAACAAGGGGACACAGTTGGAAGTTGAAGACACAGATGAATCACAGGGATGTTAGGAAGTATTTCTTCAGCCACAGAGTAGTCAGTAAGTGGAATAGTTTGGGAAGCGATGTAGTCGAGGCAGGATCCATACATAGCTTTAAGCAGAGGTACGATAAAGCTCATGGTTCAGGGAGAGTGACCTAGTAGCGACCAGTGAAGAGGCGGGGCCAGGAGCTTGGACTCGACCCCTGCAACCTCAACTAGGTGAGTACACACACACACACACACACACACACACACACACACACACACACACACACACACACACACACACACAGGCACACACATCACCTGCAGGTGAGGGTGAGAGCATCTTGTCAGCCAGAACCCATCCCCGCCACCTTCGTCCTGACGCAGGAGGCTCGGGCGCCCCCTCCTCCCCACATACAAACATCTTCCCAGCATCTCCCTGGGGTATATGCCATGATAGAGGGGATTACGGTGGGGTACAGGTGTCAGCAGGAGGGGAAGGGGGCGTCGGGGCACAGAGAAAAATGGGGTATAAGATGCCGGGGAACGTCTTGGGGCATGCTTGAGGCCTGGCAGTGCCCGGGGCACTGGCCATGATGATGGGGTGCAGGATTGCCACATGTCACCCGCGCCCTCAACCCTATCACGCCCTCTACACACACTACCCCAACACCCACCTCCCGAGACCCCCCCCCCCACACACACACATACACGCACACGCACACGCTAACTAACACGCACACGCACACGCACGCGCGCACACACGCACACACACAACAACAACAACAGGCCTAGTGTCTAATCGACATGTGCCTAGGACAAAATGGTAACTAACTAACACACACGAGTAAAAGAAAACAAACATGGCTCATACCCTCGAAAATTAGTTTCAAATGACGAGCAAAAAAAAGAGGGTAATAGCCAGATTAATTTTTGCGGGATAAAACAAAAACATATTCCGCCAGGGCCATTTAAATAATATATTTTCTGGCTATTGTAATGTTTAGCTAAACTCCAGCAGAAGCTGTGGGGATGAAGAGTAGAATTTTTGTTTTTTTCGAAAAATTTCAAGTTCCTCTTCTCAGTTCATTCAACAGGTGATAATTATTCCTTTTTGTTTTTATTGTCAATTAAGTTTTTCTTTTGTCTTTCATGTAACATTTTTTGAAGAGTACGAGCTAAATTGTTTGTCTTTTCTGTATCAAATGGCGATTTTCTTTTTTCTGTTTTTTTTTGTCTTCACGCTAGGAGACTCAGGATATCTAAAATTAAAAGGGAGAGGCATGATAGTATAAATTTAAAGATGTACAAGATATTTTAAATGCTGAGAGGTACAAGATATTCACTCTGGCTGTACCCTTCATCAGAACATCACTTCATCTGAGATCATTTATCCCCAAGATGACTCGAGTCTGGAATACATTCATACATCACTATGATGTCAGCGAGATTAAGTCAGTTGATCAAATGAAAATGCTAGCCCACAGATGGCTCCAACTTCATCTTGTTCCCTACTTGTAGGTAACAGCTCTTAGCTTGTCAATAAAGTTACAAATCCTTAACTTGTGAATAAAGTTAGGGATCTTTATTCTAACCTTGTCAAACTCTGTAAAAAAATCTTAAATGTTAGGAAGTAATTAACAATCTAATGTAAAAATTATGCTATTTACTACGGCTGGACACCACCTGTAAGAAGCCATTGTCACGTAATTCTATAAACTGGCCAGAAAATTATTGCCTTCATTGTCGCATAAATATCCGTTGTGCAATCGCAAAAAAAAAAAAAAAAAAGCAATTGCAACTTGTATAATTACTACCAATTCAGAGTCATGTACTTACATATCTGTTATATCTATGTGACTCTGATGGGTTAGTCTTATACCCCTTAAAGAATATCTTATCATTTCACGTACACTTTTTAAATTACACCAAAGTGGTTGGGCCACTTACCTTTTATATCCTACCTCTCTCCCCCCTCCCACCCTTTTCCAAAATTTCTATCCTTACCCATCCTTCTTCCTTACCCATCTCACCAAAGCTCTGGTCTGGATACCGAATACTAACAATTTCCTCCCTGTCAGTATCATTATGGATTCTAAAGGTCGGGATAGGGGATCTTTCTGAATTCTGAAGGTCGGGATCATTCTATGGATCCGAAAGGTCGGGATCATTTTGAATCCTGAACGTGAGGATCACAGGATCAACAAAACTACGGTAACTACCACTCACAGGATAGGTACGAGATGACCTCCCACATGATGGGTATGGGATGACGACCTCCCACATGATGGGTATGGGATGATGACCTCCCACAGGATGAGTACAGTTTGCCTAACAAAACCATATAACTTTAAAAATTCCTATACCTTGCAGTCTTGGGAGACGATATTAATCTCTAGAATCGTTAGCCAACACTGACCCAAGTTGACCTCCCACTCGACCTACAAAGAGCCTCTAATCGCATCATTAGAATGAAAGGATATAGCAAACTACAAGTTCAGTCGAGAATGTCTTGGATAAATTGTCTGTCGCACTTGTTCATCTCAAGAGAAACAGCGTGGCGCATTTTTCCTCACTTTTGGAACTTCAGAACCGAATTAGCTCGTGTGAGTTGCAGCTCTCTCTGTTTTGATTGTATCTTCAGAGCAAACGACTGAACAAGTGGTCAGGAGTTTATTTTCCATTAGGTAAAGATAGGCGACGTTCGGTGGGGAGGGGGGGTGTTGAGTTGGAGAGAGAGCCTTTTGCTTTTCTGTTCTTCATTTATACACCAGGTTAATTAGCGATAGTCCTTGAGCCAGACAGAAGATAGTTCTCGGCAGATAGTCCCGTGTCCAACCCGAGTCCCAACAATATATACTGGTACCCCTCATCCTCGAGTGTTAGTGTACTCACCTAGTCGAGGTTGCAGGGGTCGATTCACAGCTCCCGGCCCCGTGTGACTAGTCAATGGCTCAAATGGGACTGAAACGTCGTCATAAACTTCTCTGTCGTGTGTGCGGGTTGTGTACCGTGTTACTCGCTGTGTGCTGAGTGACGCTACGGAATTACCTAAGTTGCGTCTAATGGTAGGGTGGAAGATGGAGTAAATGTCCAGCACGTAATTTAAAGCCTTCCAATTATCCATGTTAATCATTAGTCATTGAGTCGACTGTGTAACTGGTAGTTGGAGGAGTAATTTCTCCCAAGAAAATGTGTTGACTTGCTAAACAATAAGTAGAGAGAGAGAGAGAGAGAGAGAGACTAAAAAGAGTAATGGGAGAAGTAGTTACGTAAAAAAATATAGAAAAGAAAAAGTGATGAAATATTAAAAATTTAAAATATAATGATGAGGAAATAAAAGCTGATTCAAAGTATAAAGCTCCTGTAAAGTATAAAGCTCCTTCAAAGTATAAAGCTCCTTCAAAGTATAAAGCTCCCTTACAGTATAAAGCTCCCTTACAGTATAAAGTTCCCTTACAGTGGTCCATGTCCCTCAGTGAGGTCCACATAGTGATATACGTACGTCTGAGGTTCATATAGTAATTCACACAGTGATCAACACAGTGGTTCACACAGTGGTCCACATAGTGGTCCACACAGTGGTACACACAGTGGCTCACACAGTGGTCCACACAGTCCACACAGTGGTTTACACAGTGGTCCACACAGTGGTTCATACAGTGGTCCACACAGTCCATACAGTGGTCCACAAAGTGGTCCACACAGTGGTCCACACAGTCCACACAGTGGTCCACACAGTCATTCACACACACAGTGGTCCACACACACACAGTGGTCCACACACACACAGTGGTCTACACATAGTGGTTCACAGTCAAGTCTGACCCAAAACTGCTGTATAACCACAGGAGGAAGACAACAGTCAAAAACTAGGTGATCAGGCTGAGGAAAGAAGGTGGGGAACTCGCAAGAAACGATCACGAGGTATGTGAGCAGATCAACATGAGATATAAGGAAATATTTACAGTGGAGACAGGAAGGACTCTGGGAAGAGAACAGAGGGGGACACAAACAAGGAATATACCAACAAGCGTTGGATGACATACACACAACTGAGGAGGTGAAAGCTAAGTGACCTTGATACCTCAAACTCGATGGGACCGACATCTCCCCGTGGGTCCTTAGAAAGGGAGCAGAGACGCTGTGTGTGCCACTAACCACAATCTTCAACACATCCCTCGAAACTGGGCAACTACCTGAGATATGGAAGACGGCAAATATATTTCCCATTTTTAAGAAAGGAGACAGAAACGAGGCACTAACCTATAGACTAGTGTCACTGACGTGTATAGTATGCAAAGTCATAAAGATTATCAGAAGGAGAGTGGTAGAGCACTTGGAACGGAACAAGATTCTAAATGACAACCAGCACGGATTCATGGAAGGCAAATCCTGTGTCACAGACTTCCTGAGTTTTATGACAGGGTAACAGAAGTAAGACATGACAGAGAGGGGTGGGTTGACTGCATTTTCTTGGACTGCAAGAAGGCCTTCGACACAGTTCCTCGCAAGAGATTAGTGCAGAAGCTAGAGGATCTGGCACGTATAACAGGAAGGGCAATGAAATAGATCAGAGAATACCTGACAGGGAGACAACAATGAGTCATGGTACGAGATGAGGTATCACAATGGGCTCCTGTGACAAGCGTGGTTCCACAGGGGTCAGTCCTAGGATCAGTGTTGTTTTTGGTATATGTGAATGACATGACGGAAGGGATAGACTCAGAAGTGTCCCTGTTTGCAGATGATGTGAAGTTAATGAGAAGAATTAAATCAGATGAGGATCAGGCAGGACTCCAAAGAGACCTGGACAGGCTGGTAACGTGGTCCAGCAACTCGCTTCTCGAATTTAACCCAGCCAAATGCAAAGTCACGAAGATCGGGGAAGGGCAAAGAAGACCGCAAACAGAGTATAGGCTAGGTGGCCAAAGGCTGCAAACCTCACTCAAGGAGAAAGATCTTGGGGTGAGTATAATATCGAGCACGTCTCCGGAAGCACACATCAACCAGATAACTGCCGCAGCATAAAGGAGCCTGGCAAACCTGAGAATAACGTTCCGATACCTCAGTAAGGAATCGTTCAAGACACTGTACACCACGTACATCAGGCCCATACTGGTGTATGCAGCACCAGTTTGGCACCCACACCTGGTCAAGCACGTCAAGAAATTAGAGAAAGTGCAAAGGTTTGCAACAAGGCTAGTACCGGAGCTAAGGGGAATGTCCTATGAAGAAAGGTTAAGAGAAATAGGCCTGACGACACTGGTGGACAGGAGGGTTAGGGAAAACATGATAATGACATACAAAATATTGCGAGGAATAGATAAGGTGGACAGACAGGATGTTCCAGAAAGGGGATACAAAAACAAAGGGTCACAATTGGTAGTTGAAGACTAAGATGAGTCAAAGGGATGTTAGGAAGTATTTCTTCAGTCAGAGTTGTCAGGAAGTGGAATAGTCTGGAAGGTGAGGTAGTGGAGGTAGGAACCATATATAGCTTTAAGACGAGGTATGATAAAGCTCATGGAGCAGGGAGAGAGAGGAGCTGGTAGCGATCAGTGAAGAAGTGATCCAGTGGTCCATACAGTGGTCCATACAGTGGTCCACACAGTGAGACACAGTGATTCACACACAGTGGACCACATAGTGGTCCACACAGTGGTCCACACAGCGGTCCACACAGCGGTCCACACAGCGGTCCACACAGCGGTCCACACAGTGGTCCACACAGTGGGTTACAGTGATTCACACAGTGGTCTACACAGTGGTCCACACAGTGGTCCACACAGCGGTCCACACAGTGGTCCACACAGTGGTCCACACAGCGGTCCACACAGCGGTCCACATAGTGGTCCACACAGCGGTCCACACAGTGGTCCACCCCCAACATACATCTTGCATTTGCTACTTCTGTTTTACACCTGTTTCAGTAAATTTATTTAACCATATACCAAACTTGTACTAAATATTAATATCCTTTCAAACTTTCCTATTGTTTTAATGGAGGCTTTAAAGCTCGCTTTAATGTAATTTTTATGATTAATTCCAAATGTAATTCAGCAATTAGTTGCATAATATATTAATGTGTCGCTACAGAACTGCTGTAACGTAAGATTAATATTAATATTATTACAGTAAATATCTGAAACAAATAGATTACTTAAGCCATCTGAAATTGTATTTCTAATGTGATTTACCCATTTTTTCAGGTAATTTATTTTTTAAGCGCCTCGTTAATTACTAAGTTTCCAATTACATTCCTACGCGTACAGTTTTTTTCTTATTTTTATATTTAATATTATAGACAATTCGAAAAAGATGACACTACTCCCGAAGACAACTGTTTTGTGCGCGATGGTGAATTGTGTTTTCATTTTTGTACGCTATGGTGAATGTGTTTTCATTTTTGTACGCGATGGTGAATGTGTTTTCATTTTTGTACGTGATGGTGAATGTCATTCGTCTCTCACCCTGCGGGCTGAGAGGACGCTTTCTGAGCCTGCTCTTGCTTACACCTGGTGGCGAACCGTGTACTACAGTACGCAAGATGGCGGATCGTCAAGGTAGAAGAGTAAACACAGTCTGTGTGGAATTTATTCGTGGCTCTCTCAGTGGTGCAACATGCATGTCTTGTTGCCTACCATCATTCGCGACGCCCTATGGCATCCCCACTGAGGAATTATATGGTGTGGCTCTCAATGGTATGTCAAAGGTTTTTTGTAAAATTCGCAAATGCCGGCTTTTACTCCAAGATTGTGGACGTTTTTCAAGAGAGAAAAATGGCGGTGAATTCAGCCGTAGAGGAAATGTCGGGCATGACGTCTCCACATACGTCACCTGGTCAAAGTAAGGAACGTGCCTTTCGAGGGGGAGGAGTAGTTTTTTCGGAAAGTTTTTGGCAAAATACGGCACGGTACATGCGGGCGACCAAGGGAGTATGGAGGGAGGGCCCATACGAGGGGCTCCCGGAAGGCTCCTGCACCCTAAAGATGACATTAAAACAGCCGATTCCATTTTACGTTTATCTAGAGCACTACAGGACCCAAGTTTTTTTTTCACTATGCGGGCCAACGTTAAGACATGCAGGTTATGAAAACTCGTATGACCATATGGCTGCTCAGTGCCCAGACGCCTGGTTGTACGTATCCGGGAACCTTCTCCTGGGTCCTAAGAACCGAGGCCTTTGATCTGGAGACTGGTCCCTCGCCGAACAAGGACCTAAGCTTTGGAGTGAGGAAGTACAACAAGAGGGATGCAGTCTATGGCGTGCGCCACCCTGTCGGGGGACACTACAAACGTGCCCACGCCACCTGTGGGGCCTACGGACCGGGTGGGTTGTCACAGGAAAGTTTGCTGGAGAACGTGTTAAACGATCTCCTGATGGGGCAGAGCATAGCCCAGACGTTCACCTGAGAGTCAAGAAGTGGTGAAGGATGTTTCCCGCCAAAGATGGGAGACCTGGACGTGCCTACAATGACACGGATGCATGAGGTGGTGTGGAAGTTCACCAGGAGGCTTCGGTCTGGTGAGCGATGTGTGGGAAGTTGTTCCCGCAAACGGACGGCGGGAGTTCGGATATGGACGAGGTCCTGACACCGGACAGCGTCCAGGGAAAGAAATTATGGTCGAAAGTGGCGGAGGCGCCTCCTGCAGACGGGTTTGGGCAAGCGCCCGCATGTGGGTAGGGCACGGGGGGGTGGGGGGGGCCCTTTGGGGAAAGTCAAAGGTCAAAGAAGGTCAGTGTAATGTACATGTAGGAAGGGGAAAAGACCCACAAGCATAAGGAAAACCTCCTTTTGTGAATTAAAGTGTGTTACCATAAAATGTAAATGGTCTGCGGCAGATTTTAAGTGTGTGTGGATGGAGTGGTTCTTGCGCAGATATGCTGTGGACGTATGTTTCATACAAGAACAACAATTATAAGTTTGGGCGAGAGTTACGGTTAAAAGGCTACCGAATGTATGTTGCAGTTCTTTAAAATTAAAGGGGGGGGGTAGCTATAGGGGTGAAGGAGTCCAGCCCTTGGCGTGTCTTAAGATGGGAGGAGGGGGGGAGTGGAGGGTGGTGAGGGTAGATGGGTACTGGGGTGAGGTGAGGGTTTGTTTTATTGGCGTTTACATGCCAGCGGACAGCAACAAAAGTTAAAGTAGACTTTGTAAGGGAGGTTTTAACGTTTTACACTCCGGGTTTGCCGTTCATTACCGTCTGGGTGGGGTTTGGCATTGCGTTATCCGCCATGGCGATGTTGAGCCGCGGGGCGGGTGCGTTTTACCTGTCTTACGGAATCTGCTGGGGGATGCGGGGGTTTATGATGTGGTGGGGCGGGTGGGTGGGGGGTGGAGCATACGTTCGTTCGAAGGGGCTATGGGGCCCGCTGGATACTTTATGTAACACAAGGGATTAGATTGGGCACGTACAGCCCTTTGATGTGGGGTTTCAGATCACCGTGCAGTGCTAGGGGACTTGAACTGGGATGGAATGATCGGGGTTTATCCAGGTTATTGGAAACTGAACGTGCGGGCTATGGAGGGGGGGGGGGATGGGTCAGCTTTTCAGGACTGGGGGAAAGGGATATTTGGGAAACGCGAGGGCGGGTGAATGTTTGTTGGAATGGGGGGGAAACGCGTGCCAAACCTGGAATAGCGAGTTATTATAAGAAGCGGGGAAAAGAGGAGGCGAGGTGGAGGAAATGGGCTGCAAAACTATCTGGAGGGGCAGCTAAATGATTACTATGTGGGGGGCGGGAGTAGTAGCGGTATGACGACATTGAACATCTTCGTAGTCGACTGCAGAAATTCACAATGAACGTTTCAATGCGGTTAGAGTCAGAGCGGGTTTATGGAAGAAGTGCTATGGGGTGACAAACCTTGGGGTTTGTGTCTTGCGCAAATTTAGGGTCGGGGCAACAGGCGAACGTCCCTCTGCAATTGGAAGTATGCACGGGTTTGGGTGGTTACCTGCCGGGTCAAGTACTTCCTCACCACGGACAGCATGAGTTTTTATGCTGACTAGGGTTTGGGAAAAGCAACGGGGGGGAGTAGGGGGGTCCATGAGGGCGGCCTGGTGAGGGGGGATTTCAGAAAAGTTATAAGTGACAGGGATAAAAACGGAACTAGAAGGTAGCATTCGAGTGGAGGAGGTAGAGGAGGCGATTTTTAGTATGAGTAAAGGAAAGGCACCAGGTATAAAATGGCATTTCGAATGAAATTTTTTTAGGGGGGATTGGGGAAGTATTTAAGCATTGTTTGGTTGATGTATTAAATTTTCATGCTCACGGAGGGGAGGTTAGGGATGTCACAAAGTACGGGGTAGTGTGTTGGTGCCCAAAAGGGGGGGGGAGGGGTCTGAGTTTCATATAGAGCAATATCTCTTATGTGCTCTGACTAAAAAATCTTTGCAAAAAATTTTAGGAAACAGAATGAGGAAGGTTATGGGGTCGGTTATTTACGAGGGACAAACTAGGCATACCAGGTAGGGGCATGAGGGACGGACAGTACGTATTAGGGAGTTTTTGGAGGAATGTCAAGGGGGGGTGTCCTCGGCTTGACTGGCAAAAAAGCTTAGACTGTGTTGATAGGGATTTATTGAGGCTTATTTTATTGAAGCAGGGTTTTTGGAGAGGGAATTGCAAGATGGGTGGATACCTTGTATGCCCACGGCTATGGTACGCATACAGGTAAACGGAAATTGGGTCCGCCGTCCGTATGGAAAGGGGTTTGAGGCAAGGGTGCCCCCTCACCCAGCGCTTTTGCTTGTATGCAAAAACCCATTTTATGAGCTGGTGATGGTGGTTTGAGGCGTGGAACGCTGAGCAGTGACCATGGCAGCGCGTGTGGTCGGGTACGTAGATGATACCACAATTCTGTTAAAAGGGGAGGAGGATTTGGGAGATCGTGGGATGGATTTGTATGAGTTTTTTTGGGCAGAGTCAGGCATGGGGCGTTAACAAGGCAAAATCGAAATTATTGGAGGTGGGTACATGGGTGGGGGGGAGGTTGGGCGAAAGGTATGGGTGGTCAGTCGTGGTTTCAACTTAGAAAAGTGGCCATTGTGTACATGGCAGATGAGAGGGAGAGCCGAAGGGGAAACTCTGAATTGGTGGTTAACAAGGCTTTAGGATCGACTTCGGGGGTTAAGAGCTGGGATGTCTCGTTGCAAAGAGGACAGTAGGGTTAATACACTTGTTTAAAAAGTAAAGTATGGGGTGTGGCCGCGGTGTACCCTTTAAGAGATACGGATATTCAGGATCTGCAGAGAAGGGTCTTACGTTATGTTTGGGGTTTCGGGGGCTTTGGTTAAGTCGGGAGGTTGTCAAGACCCATGTTCGCCGTGGGGGTTTAGGTCTCTTGGCTTTGGGGCCACGGGTGAAGGCCCTCTATGTAAAGCCAAAACGGTTCCTTAGGGCGGGCGGTGAGAAGGCATCCGGGTGGGTCGGTAATGATCGAAATGCGTAAATGGTGGAGCGGCAGGGGATTAATAGAGTGTGAGGACATGCTGCGTTTGTTGTTAAAGTGAGAAATGCGAAACGGGATCCAGGGGGGGCAAATGGTCAGCATATGTTGTCGTAGGGAAATTGTACAGGGATTGTCTTTTTTCCGCTGTATAATTGGGGGGAATTTTGGAAGGGTTTTGTAAACTTAAGTTGGCACCAAGGGTTCGTGAATTGGTGTACAGATTTGTCATGGGGATTTTAGCATCAAAATCGGTCCCTTTAAAAAGGATGGGTTTGGTAAGGAGGCGGATTGCTTTCTTTGCGGTCTTGAAGAAACAGCTTTTCATGCTGTCTACTTTTGTGATACCTTGGACAAAAGTTCGTTCGTGGTTGGGGCGGGTTTTTTGATTTTCTTAGTGGGGGAAAATATTTCAACCTTACGGGCCTTAACATTGGGAAATTAGCGAGTATCAAGTGAGGGTACGAAAGAGCAATAATGTACTGGTGGCTGATTTCCTCTATATCTCGTGGGGTATGCGGGAAACCGGGGGATCAGGTAGGGTCAGGGCAATTGCGGCAGGTATCTACAGAACGATTGCAGAAATAAACTCGTATATGGTAGAAGTTGGATAATAGTTTTCCGGCAAAGTATCGATGTCTTTCTGTTCAAATGTTTGCAACTGCGGTGGGGTAAGGCAACAGGGGGCTGGACCCCCCCGTGATAGCACCAAACGGTATGTTAGAGACTTTAGGGTAGAGCGCGGGGTTTTTGGGAGTGACGTGTATGTATTATGAATGGTTCCATATGTCTGTGTGTGTATGGTTGTGCGTTGTGGGCACGAGATCTTGAATTACTCATAAAATGAAGTCTTGTGGAATGTGTGACACGTTTTTTTAATTTATATGTGGCGTGATAGATGTTATAAGGAGTTTAGTGTTGGTAACTTACTAAAATCATAATAGACCATTTGGATATTACTTTTTCATGTTGTAATCTTGGGTTTTTTTAAAATGTGTACAAGCCTAGTATTGTACCGACATGTAGGATGAGGTGTATTATCTTGCATTTTGAGTGTGAACTTCACATATGCAATGTTTTGAAAGTTTATAAAATTTATGGTTAACATTAATAATTTTATATTTTAATTGGTGGTGTATATTCCTTTTACTTATTACATGTATGTGTATAGGATGTAAATGTTTCTATAAACTGTTTTAGTCTGTAAATTTTATGTTGTCTTGTCATGCACTACCCAACTCTTAGGTAAACACTCATTAAGGTTTTGATGAGGTCAGTGTATGACCATTCATTAGATATTAATGTATGTTATTTTGAACGGCGACTGTACATACGGGGGGGGGGGGGGGGGGGGTTAGAAGTGTCAGCTGTGTCGCACTGGCAAAATGATTGTAAAAGGAGGTTTGTAGGTTATGTTAATGGTTGTTGGGGTTAATGTAAATGGTTGTGGTTATGTATATGGTTATGTAAGGTTGTGGGTATGTATATGGTATGTAATGGTTGTGGGTTATGGTATAAAGGGTTTTACATGGCCATTATCTTGTGTTTCTTAAATGTACAGATTGGTGTACTAAAGGTTTTGAATATCTAGTGTGGTTTTATAATTTTTACTCTTATACTTATTGTATTTGTCCTATGTTTCTAAATAAAAATATAAAAAAAAAAAAGGATTGGGGAATGGGTTTTCAATTTTTGTAGCGGTTGTGAATTGTTGCTTTCATTTTTTGGTCACCCTGTGTGTTTAAAAAAAAAAAAACTATATGCTAAGTTGCTGTGTGTGACTAATGAAAACTGAGCTCAGATTTGTTGAGAATTTTTCCAGTCACGAGTGGTTTACTTTTATTTAATTTTAGACCTTGTGCTCACGTGCCTACCTACCGATTTTCAATACAGGAGCCTACTTCAGTGTTATTCCTTAGGTATGCCTAATGTTTTGACAACTGGCTTGTTGATACACAAGCGGCTGAAACACAACAGGCTGATTCACAAGAGCTGCTGATATAAAACAGGTGATACACAACGGGCTGATTCACAAGAGCTGCTGTTTACAAAGGCTGATTCACAAGAGTGCTGAACACAACAGGTGATACCAACAGGCTGATACAAAAGGCTGATTCACAACGGCTGTTCAAAGGGGGTTCCCCAAAGATGTGATACAAAAAGGCTGATACACAACAGGTGATTCCAAGAGGCTGATTCACAAGGGGATCCCAAAAACAGGGGTTACACAAAGGAAATTTTTTTGTTTTAAGTTTCGTAAAAAGGGGTATAAAGGTGGGGGTTTAAATTTCGTTTATAGATAGAGACTGATCCTCCACTACTACTCTCAGCGCTTTACCTATAAAATTACCGGGAAATGTAAAAAAAAGGTATTTTTTAAAGTTTTTTTCTTTTTGAAAAAAAAAATGATTGATTCCCCATTTTTAAATTTACCCTTTTTACAATCATTCATGCGATAGAAAGGGAAAGAATTTCTCTGATGAAAACAACACGTTCTTTGGGCTTGGGTTTTTTCACAAAAGCACAGTGTTTTAAAATTTTAAATTAAAATATTAATTGTCTGTTAGCCATCCGGTCATGGCATCAGGCTTTCTGTATCCAGCTGTATGTATACTCAGTGACATGTTAGTGACGATAAACAGCTGGACGGTGAGGTGGTTGTCACTTCTTGTCAGCCATAAATAGAGGCCAGTAACAGCATATCAGGTCTCTCACATGAGTGTTTGTTTTTTTTAAAGGAAAATCCAGGAAAAATGTATTCCCGATAAAATGCATACAGTAAGACAATACATATAAAAAAGGGAGACTGAGAAGGAAGAGAAGAAGAGGAGATCAAGGCTGTAAATGGTGTTCTAGTTCTCTAGGATAAGTTTCTAAGTCTTTGGGAGAATGAGAAATTAAATTCTCGTTTGGATAAGAAGGATGGTAAGTGCAATAAGGAATGTGAGGTGGTTAGTAGAAACGAAGGAAAACATGGATGTAACAAACGAAGAATGAAATCTGAGGAAAGTTGAAGCAATGTCAGAGAAAAGAAACCGCTTTGCTCTTCTTCATTTGTGGATAGACAGGAAAAATACCTCAGTAAGTAAGAAAAAAATACGCTCTTGGACCAGGCTTTCTGTAATGGGGATAAGACAAGACAAACAACACCTCTATGTACATCATTGCTAGAGATAATGATGTTGTGAAACACAAACGTGAAGAAATGTTTTTGATCTAATTAGGTCTAAGGAAGGGATCCCGAGCATATGTAACCTTTTGCCTAGAAGGTAATGGCCAGGGCAGTTGGGGTAAATTGCTGACTAGACGAGCAATGCACGGAACTTGGTATTCCGTTCATTGACAACTGGGTTAACATCTATGGCAAACAAGATATGTGTTGCGTCTCTCTGCTGCAGGAGTGACAACACTGGCAAGCTTAGTTGAAGGAATCGTTGTTAGCTCCATAAAACTTTAAACTGATAGAGGTAAGGGAGTGTGTGGAAAGCAAAAGGGTTGCAGTACTATGGGCGGAGAGAGCGAAAACTGCCAAGACATGTTAAGCAAACGTTCAAACAACAGGAAAGCTCATACATTACTTCCTGATAAGAACAAGAAAATCTGTCCACAAACAAAACGAGACAGAGAAGGAACCTAACCAAGAACTTCCATGGTATCTATTTTACAAACATCCAGAGTGCAAGAACTCAAACAGATCAACTAAGACTAATTGCATTTCCAAGAAACATATATTATCGGAATTACTGAAACCGGATTCAGTCTGTAAAAATAGGGACAACCCTGCCTGTGGAGTTCATTATTGAAATTTAGCCTCAAGACGCTTATCATTTTTTAATATTTCTGTCCGATTCTCTCTCTCTCTCTCTCTCTCTCTCTCTCTGTTTTTTGCTGTGATAGATATCAATATAATCTCTATTAATCCCTAATTGGCCTTTCCTGTGTTATAGAGGCTTTTGATGGGCAGCTGAACGTGAGTGCGCATGTATGTGTGTGTGTGTGTGTGTATTTACTCATGAGATTGCAAAGGTCGAGTATCAGCTCTTGGCCCAGCGTTTTCGCTGGCCACTATTGGGTTTCCTCTCTCCTGGCTTCGAGAGTCTTAACGTACCTCTTCTTAATATTGTGTGTGTAACCTGTCTACCACTTAACTGTCCAGCTCGTTCAATTTCCTGATCTTTCTAAGGCTGAAGTAATGCTTGTTAACGTTCCTGTGACCCATCTGTGTTTTCAGTATGCAGCTGTGCCTGTGTATTCAGGCACGGGTTCCACACTGGTTCTGTGTTCCCCAATATGAGCCTGACATATGCGACATATAGAGTAGTGTATAACTCCTGGTTTGTTTCAAACGGCATTTACTGCAGCAGGGAATATGCTCAGTGCAGTGCTCACTTTGAGGCTCTTTAGGTGAGGTTTGCAGCCCTTGCCCCCCCCCCCCTTCCCCGAGTCTATTCTCCAGCTGCTGTTTTTTTTTTTTTTGCCCATCCACAAACGTCATAATTTTGCAGCTGCTGAGACTAAATTCTAGTAGCCACTTCTCAGACCAAGCCTACAGCCCATTTAGATCAATTTGTAGTCTTTTCTGATCCTCTCTCATTTGTTTCCGTCATGTTGACCACGTATACAAGAAAAAGTACTAGTCTTAGTACTGAGTCTCGTCACTAGTACCCAGTCTGACACCTAGGAAAATCACTCCTTGTTTTCTTCCTGGTAAGTATTCCTTTATCCATTGTAGTGCTTTCTCTGTAATAGCTTTCGTCCCAATCTTTTGTGCGGTACTGTGTCAAACGCTTTGTCTAAAAATATCCAATCCATCTCAGTCCTGCCTCACTCCTTTTATCTTCTCGTATCACTCTAGTCGGTGAGACAGAATTTACAATTTCTGAGTCTGTTGGTTGTAGGTGTTTTACCACCGTTCTGATAATCTCCAAAACCTTCCGTGTTATGCTTGTCAGTGACAATAGCCTGTAGTTTAACATTACTTGTCTATCTCCTTTCTTAAAATATTGGGACTATATTTGCTGCTTCCCACACTTCTGGCAGCTGTTCTGTGTCGATTGACTTGTTGCTACTGGTACACACAGTGTGTTTTCTCTCTCAGGACCCATTGAGAGAGGTTTCCTGGTATCATTGCCTTCAAGGTATCTAGCTCGCACAGTAGTTTCCTCACTTTTTCTCCCGTCGTATGTACTGTGTCCAGCAATCGCTGGTGTACTATACCACTCTGGCTCTTTAGTATTATTCCTATTTTCTCTGAAAATACCTCTATTTTGAGCTATTCACAGACTTTCTGGTCTTTCCTTGTGAGCTCTCCTTCGTCAATCTTCAGACTGATTATCCACTCTTGTACTGTTGTCTTCCTCCTGATGTGGCTGTAGAGCAACTTTGGGTCCGATCTGGCCATTGATGTTATATCATTCTCACATTGTCGTTGAACCTCTTTTCATATCCAAGTAGTATACTTATTCCTGGTTCTTCTACTTGCTTCCTTATGCAGCGTTCTTTGTCTTCTATACTTTTCCCGTGGCACTTTTAGCTTTGGCCATTCTGCACATTTGGGTGAACCCTGGGTTCACTCTGTTCTTGCCATCGCTTCTTTTGCTCCTGGGAACGAATTTCTCCTCTACCTCCTGGTACAGGAGGTACGTATTCCATTAACTCTTTAACTGCCTTCCGTTCAAGTTCCCTTTCCAATGCACCTCATTCAAGAATTTCCTTATGTCTATGTCGTCCAATCTTTTCAAATTTGGCTTCTCTCTTCTTCCTTTCTCTCTCTCCGATCTTACTTCCAAAAAGTATTCGAAACTGAAGACCTTGTGGTCACTAGTGCCAAGGAGCCTCCATACTCAGTATTCCCCATGCCAGAATTGTTCATAGTGAATACAAGATACAACCTTGCTGGTTCATCCTCTTCTCTCTCTAGTTGTGTGTCTGACGTGTTGGTGCACGAAGATCACGATTTACTACTAACATCGTAGCCTTCCACGTTTTTGATCCCACGTTTGTGGCTCCAGATTCTACCAGTCTATTTCTCGTGGTTAAAGCCCCCTATGTGTGGTGTGTGTGTGTGTGTGTGTACTCGCCTATTTGTACTCACCTATTTGTGGTTGCAGGGTAGAGTCTTTCTGCCCCGCCTCTTCACCGGTTGCTACTGGGCCCTCTGTCTCCCCGCTCCATGAGCTTTATACAACCTCGTCTTAAAACTATGTAATGGTTCCTGCTTCCACTACATCACTTTCTAGGCTATTCCACTGGCCCTGA
>NC_069412.1:22274683-22316251 GCF_026875155.1 Cherax quadricarinatus | reverse complement strand
AGAGGCCCCGACCGGGAGGTGGCGGCGGGGGAGAGTGTGTCACTCTCCAGGGGCGTCGGGGGAGTCGAAGGTGACATCTGAGGAGTCTTTCGTCCAGGAAGCTTCAACCCAGGATGGTTTATTGGCAGATGTGATAAAGGGATTTTTTGGATGAGGAGGAACCCTGTGCAAAAGGTGTCTCAGTTCATGTGAAGCTGGAGCTTTGGAGGGACAACAAATTGTGGAGGAAGACTTGAGTAAGATTGGGCGGGAGCTGTGGTGGCCGTGGAGGTACACCAGGAGGATTCGTCTGAGGGTGATATGTGTGTAAGTGGGAGTTCTAGGAAACGAACTGCGGCATCAGAGATAGACGAGGTCATTACCCCGGGCAGAGGCCGGGAAGAAGTCATGGGCACGTTGTGGACCCCGATGCCACATAGTGGTAGAGGTGTGCCTGAGTTGCAAAGTGGAAAGGGAGGGGGAGGTGACTGCACAGGAAAACTCGAGTGGCAAAGGAACACGTAATATGAAAAGTGCAGTGGGTAAATCCCAGAGGCATAGGGGAAAGCCGCCCCTTCTGTAATTTTCAGATGTGTCACGCTTAATGTTAATGGACTTAAGACTGAGGTCAAGAAAGTTTGGTTGGAGTGGTTTTAAAGGCGGTTTGATGTTGACATATGCTTTTTGCAAGAGCATAATCACAGGGCTGGTAGTGTGTTGCGGGTGAAAGGATATCGGATGTATGTAACCATGGTTTGCAATTGAAAGGTGGGGTAGCAGTTGCGGTAAAGGAGACCAGCCCCTTGCGTGTCATCGGTTGGGAAAGAGGGGGGGGGGGGATCGTGAGGGTGGATGCGTCTGGGGTGAGAGTCGAGCTAGTTTCGTGGGAGTTTACATGCCAGCAACTAGCAATATCAGGGTAAAAGTAGATTTTGTCAGAGAGGTATTGCTGTATCACTTGAGAGGTTTGCCTGCTATAACAGTAATAGGAGGTGATTGGAATTGTGTGATTAGGAGTGGTGATGTCGAACCGAGAGGGGGGGTTTTTGTGCTGAGGTGTGCTGAGGGATGTATTGCGAGATATTGGGGTTGTTGATGTGTGGGGAGGGGGGGATACCTAGTGGAGCATACGTCGTCCGTAGGGGATATGAAGCGCGATTAGACAGAATTTATATTAAGCAGAGTATAGATGTTGTGAGGGTGCAAACCTTCGATGTGGGGTTTTCTGATCACAGGGCGGTAATAGCAGATTTGATGTGGGATGGAGTGGTGCGTATTTATTCTGGGTACTGGAAATTAAATGTAAGGCTTCTTAAGGAGGAGGGGAGGGGCCTTTTTTCAGTGATTGGTGGTTGCCTTTTTGGGAGGCTAGGAACAGGGAGATAGATCTGTTAGATTGGTGGGAAATGCAGGCAAAACCTGAATAGCGAATTTTTTTAAGGTTAGGGGACGAGAAGAGGCGAGGTGGCGTTTTGGGTTGCAAAATTATCTGGAGGGACAGTTGCAAGATTGTTATGTTGGGGGAGGTGGTAGGAGGGATGATATGGACAGTCTGCGGAGTAAGAATAGCTGAATTACCCAATGATAGGTTTGATGCAATTAGGGTTAGGGCGGGGTTAGAGGATGTTTTGTGGGGTGATAAGCCGTCTGGGTATGTTTTACGTAAATTTCGGGACCGACAGAGTGTAACCACCATTCTACAATTGGAGACAAGCCCCTGGGGTGGGAGGGTATCCAGAGGGTCGAGTCCTATCCAATACGGAAAGTATGAGTCTCTATGCTGATAGTTGGTTTAGGGAGAAATGGAGTTGGAGGGAGGGGGGTTCCTGGGAGGGTATTTTTGAAGGGGGGTTCCATAGCGTTTTAAGTGAGCAGGATAGAGTGGGGTTGGAGGTTGGTATAAGTGAGGTTGAGGTGGAAGAGGCAGTTTTCGGGATGAGTACCGGGAAAACACCAGGGATAGACGGTATACCAAATGATTTTTATAGAGCACATTGGGGTGTATTAGGCAGTGTTTTGTTAGGCTATTGGACCATATGTTAACTAGTGGGAAGTTGGGCATATCGCAAAGTATGGGTGTCATAGTTTTGGTGCCAAAGAAGGGGGGGGGGTAGAGAGTTGAGTGCTTACTGTGCAATATCTTTGATGTGCGCGGATTACAAGGTTTTTGCGAAAATTTTGGGTAATAGACTGAAGAAGGTCATGGGGTCGGTGATACATGGGGGACAGTTTGGTATCCCGGGGAGGAGTATGCGGGTAGGTCATGGTCATATTCGGGATTTCCTTGAGGGTAGTAATAAGGGAGGTATTCTAGGTCTGGATTGGGAGAAAGCTTATGATTATGTGGATAGGGAATTTTTGATTGAGAGTATGGTGAGAATGGGTTTTGGAGGGAGGGTGGTTGGATGGGTGAGGACTTTGTATGAGAATGCATCAATGAGAGTACAGGTAAATGGGAGGTTGGGTAGTTCAGTAAGCATGGGGAGGGGTTTAAGGCAGGGGTGTCCACTCTCCCAAATACTCTTTGCATGTATGCAGAATCCTTTCTATGTTCTGGTTGATGGTGGGATGGGAAGGTTGGGGGAGATTGGAGGATATTGTGGGAATATTGTTGGTTATGTAGATGATACAACTGTTTTACTTAATGAGATAGAAGATTTAAGAAAAGTGGGAAGGGTAATTGAGATTTTTGGGAATGCTACTGGGATGAGAGTTAATAAGCAGAAATCACGGTTGTTGGAGGTAGGGGCTTGGGTAGGAGGGACCTTGGGGGAGGAGTTTGGTTGGATAACTGTAGATAGGCTAAAGATTTGTGGGATTTTGTTTTTGGCAGATGCACAGGAGAGCAGGAGGGTTAATTCAGAAATGGTAATGGACGGAGCTTTGATAGGCTCAGGAGTCTAAGGGCCGGGGATGTAACCTTGCATCAAAGGGTTGTGGTGGTAAATACGCTGATTTATAGTAGAGTGTGTGGGAGTGCAGGAAATTTACCCATTACAAAGTCAGGATATTATGGAAATGCAAAGAAGAGTCTTAAGGTATGTGTGGGGGTTATGGGAGGGCGTGGTTGGGCAAAGATGTAGTAATGACTGCGGTAAGGCAGGGAGGACTGGGATTGATTGCATTAGGGTCTAGGGTGAAGGCGCTATATGTGAAGCAGAGGTATATTCGGGCAGCGGGGGAAAGGGGTCTTCGGGTGGGGGAGGTGATGGGGGATATCCCAAATGGTGGGGTGGCAGGGACTTAGTGGAGTGTGAAGACATGTTGCGGTTTATGTTAAAGGTATGCAATGTTAAAAAAACTCAAGGTAAAACGGTTAGTGGGTGTGGGTCGTCGTCAGGAATTAATGCAAGGGATGGCAGTGTATCCCACATATGATTGGAGAGTGATATGGGTGGAATTTAGTAAATTAAGAATACCGGCAAGAGCGAGGGAATTAGTATATTGATTTCTTATGGGGCCGTTAGCATCGAAAGAAGGTGCTTAAGACGAAGGGTTTTGTGAGAGACGCTAATTCGTATTTTGTGGGAAGTTAAACGGTTTTTTCATGTAGTATATTTTTTGTCTGCTTTGGAGGTGAGTAAGATTGTGTTGAAGAGGGTTTTCTTTTTTTTGGGGGGGGACAGATATCACCCCTTAGGCATTGGTTTCCCCAAACTTTTCAGTCTTGTTACCCAATTTACCATGCCACATAAAGCAATGTTACCCCCTTTCACAAAAATGTGGTTATTATTGAGATATATGGCAAAAACGTGAACGATTCAGGCCTCGCATACTCGGCTAATCCTGCAAAACCATTGAAATACGAAGAACCACACATACATTATATATAAAATTAATAATAGCTACAAATTCACAGTAACAGTGGGTAAATACTAAACTATATACTGCACAGGGCAGTACACATACATACCAGCTTATGTCTACCTCGGCTGATGCTCACAGATAAACTGACAGTGTGAAATAGAGGCAGCCTCAGGAAGTGAGTGACGCATACTGGACAGGTCGATCTGGGCTACTGAGTGACTTTTGTCCTGAAGCATACTTGTCAAAATACTTTTGGGTTTCCACACACTTAGCTATATATTTCTTCTTTTCTAATACTGTATATTAGTTTTTGATGTTTATTGTTATTTGGTTTAACTTTATTACTTACTTATAATAGGTTTACTTTACAACTTTATATACTAAGACAAAGTTAACAATAATCCTCATACCGGGTACCGCATTGTTTTCTTGATTTTCAGAATTCATAACTTTTTTTCTGTCACCCCTCCATTACCCCCCAAAAATGGTTAAATTACCCCCAGGGGGTAATTTACCCCCAGTTTGGGAACCACTGCCTTAGGGCTTTAATGTTAGATATGGGAGGGGTACCCAAAGAGGTGGGGAGGGCTATCAGATACGTAATAGTTGATTACTTGTATGTTTCTTGGGGGATGAGGGAGGTGGAGGGAAACATTAGGATAAAAGCGTTGGTGGCGTGTTTTTATAGGACAGCATGTAGGAACAAACAATTATATGGGGGAAGGTGGGTAATTAGTTTTCCGGAGGGATATCGTGGACTTACTGTTGAACGTCTACTCCGTTTGGTGATGGGGTGAGAGGCAAGGGGTTGGTCTCTTCAGTGGTGTGTCCTCTTGGAGTGATTGGAAGCCTGATGAGGAAGGTTGATTGGTTTGCAAGGTGGTTGATGTGGGTAAAGGTTATTTGTAGGGAGCCGTTGGGGGCTCCGGGGTATGTAGACCTTATGAATTTGTAAAATCACAGAGTCAAAAGTTGTATGTGATTTTCGGTTTTTTCTCTTATTGTTATAAGAACCATTTTATATAGGGGGTTTATATTTATATGTATATTGTGAGGTTATGTTTTATATATTCGAATCTGATGATAGATTTAGCCTTGTCATACGTCTCTTTTTTATCGTATTGAATGGGTACTTTATGCACTATGTACGAAAATATATAAGTATTTGAGGGGGTTTATATATACCCTTATTTTGTATGGAAGGTCCTATTATATATTGAGTGTTAATCGGTAACATTAACTTTGTGTATGTGTAGGTGTGTTTGTGGGAACCAATGTCTTAGGTATAGTTCTATCATTGAATGTAATATTTTTAGTTTATTTGCAGACAAGTCATTTATCGCTTTATTTCTATGTATGACCCAGTTTGTTCTGTACGAACAAGTGCACATACACGTATGTGTGTATATGCATGCGTATATGTATACATATATGATTGTAGGACTCATTCCTACATGTTTTATAATGACTCCGACTGTTTTTGTTTGGAAGTCGGTTGGTTGGTTTATTTTAGTAGAAATTGTTATCAATGACCATTCATTAGGAAAATTAATGTATGTTATTTAGAACGGGGACTGTACATACGGGGGGGGGGGCGGGTAGAAGTGTCAGCTGTGTCTGCACTGGCAATAATGATTATTGTAAAAGGAGGGTTTGTAGGTTATGTATATGGTTGTGGGTTATGCATATGGTTGTGGGTTATGTATATGGTTGTGGGTTATGTATATGGTTGTGGGTTATGTATATGGTTGTAATATGGCCATGATCTATGGTGTTCTTTAAATGTACCGGGATTGTGTACTAGAGGTTTTGTAATATCTAGTATGGTTTTTATTTTATACTCTTATACATTATTGTATTTGTTCTATGTTTTAAATAAAAATATAAAAAAAAAAAAATCCTATTTCCCCTCCCACCAAAACTGTGGTGTCATCCACATACCCCACAATACCACATCTCCCATGTCCCACCTCTCCCTGTTCCCACACTCCTTCCTCTATAAGCCTATAAAAAGGGTCCTGCATGCATGCAAAAAGGATTTGAGACAAGGGGCAACCCTGTCGCAAACCCATCCCCATCTGCACCGGCAACCCTAACTTCCCATTAACCTGTACCCTTACCGTTGCAGGCGTATACAAAGTAGTCGCCCAGCGCACAATCTCATCCCCAAAACCCTGTTTTTGTAAAATACTCCACAACATATGTCTATCTACACTGTCATAAGCCTGCTTCCAATCAATCCCCAAGATCCCCCCCCCTTGTCTTCCCTCCACAAAATCCTTAATTCTTCCATGCCCCTCACGCATACTTCGACCTGGAATCCCACACTGACCTCTATGTAGGACTCGGTCAAGCACCTTTTTCATACGGTTACCTAAAACCTACGCAAAAACTTTATAATCTGCACACTTGAGGGAGATTGCCCTAAAAGCACCCAAGGTCTTTCCCCCCCCCTCCCTTATAGACCAAAACTACTACCCCCGTGCTCTGCGATTCCCCCAACACTCCCCTTTCCTTCATACAGTTAAACAACAGGACCAGACATTCCTTCATACAATCCCAATGTGTAATATAGAAATCATTAGGGATTCCATCAATGCCCGGCGCTTTTCCCCTACTCAAGGCCATTACCGCCTCCTCCACCTCCTCCTCACTGATCCTACCCTCCATTACCGCTTTCTCCTCCTTCCCTAAAAAACCTCGAATTCCTTCTCCCAGAATCTCTCCCTCCCTCTCTCCTCCCTCCCCCTGCTTAAATTTCCCCCTAAACCAATGATCAGCATAATTGCTCATTCCATCGGTGGTACTAAGTACCTGCCCCACCCTATATCCCCCCACCTCTTTACACACCTCTAAACCCATAATCGTGGTCATCTGTTGCCTATTCCTAAATCTCCTCAAAACACATCCTGACGGTTTGTCACCCCATAGAACCTCCTCTAAACCTTCCCTCACATGTATCGCATCAAAACGAGAATTTTGTATATCCCTCAATCTTCCCCTTAAAACCTCTATTTCTCCATGTCTATCCCCCCTCCCCTTTCATAACAATCATTTAGCTGCCCCTCTAAATATTTCTGTAAACCATACCTCCACCTCGCCTCATCCCGTCCTCTATGCTGGTAATACTCCCTAATCTGCAATTTAGCGTGCTTCTCCCACCGTTCCAAGACATCCTCCTCTTCGTTGCGAGCCTCCCATAGTTGCTTCCACCATTCATTAAAAAACAACCCCTCCCCCTCTCCCTGAAGTAGCCTCACATTCATTTTCCAATAACCCACATACCTACGAACCATCCCTTCCCATGCCATCTCTGCCAAAACGGCACGATGGTCCGAAAAACCTAAATCTATCGTCGTTACACGTTCTACTGTTATATCTCGAGTTATATATATATACGATCCAACCTGGCAGCATAACCCCTCCGCATAAACGTGTGCTCTACTTTCCACCCATCGCCCCTGACTATGTGATAAACCCCTGCATCCCCCAACAAATCCTTCAATACCCCAAGCACACACCCTGCCCCTCTCGGCTCCACATCCTTATTCCTGATTACACAATTCCAATCCCCACCTATTATAGAAACCATTGGTAAACCCCGCATGTAGAAAAGCAAAACCTCCCTTACAAAATTCACCTTTACTCGTATGTTACTATCTGCCGGCATATATATCCCCAGAAAACATACTCTAATCTCACCCCATATCCCCTCCACCCTCACCACCCTCCCCTCCCCTCCCTCTTCCCACTTGAGCACGTGGAATGGGCTGGACTCCCTCACTGCCACTGCCACCCCACCCTTTAATTTCCCTGAACTACCAACATACATCCTAAAACCGTTCAGCCTCAACTCTCTGCCATACTTGAAATTGTGTTCTTGAATAAAACACACATCAATGTTAAAACGCCGCAAAACATCCTCCAACCATACTCGTTTACCGTCAGTTCTAAGGCCATTCACGTTTATCGTTAGACACTTAAAGATTCAGAAAGGGTGGCTTTCCTCTGTCTCTGTGTCCTGACTGTTCCACTTTTTGCTGCTTCTGTCTTTTCCCGTGCACTCTTTCCCGCCTGTACCCCCCCCCCTGTGCACTACCCTGCCCCTTCTTAATCACTCCCGCCCACGTCTTCTTCCCTGTACGCTGAGCTGGTGTTATAACCTCCTCATCCGACGAGCCTCCAGCCCTCTTTCTAGATGTGCCCTCAATTTCCATATCAGTATTTCCATTCCCCTTGTGCACCTCAGCTTCCACCTGTAGCAACTGCAACATGCCAGGCTCTGACCCCAGAGGCTCTGAAATCTGCTCAATCAAGTCCTTCTCAACCATCAGAATTCTCCTGTCTGTAGATGGGTTCTCCTCCGCAGGCACGTCCAGGAAAGACTTAATCATCTCCTGCAGGGGCGTAGATAACTCCTGTGGATCACCGGTCTCTCCCACCCCCACAGGCTGCTGCTCAACTCCCGGGCCCGTTTGCGGGGGAGCATCCGAAGCCACTGGTAGTGTCACACAATTCTCTAACACGCCCTCCACTTCGTCCGCCCAATTACCTTTGCCTGCTGCACTCAAAGTCTTCGGCAGAGGTTCCGCCTGAGACTCTGTGACTACTTGCCGTTCCCAAGGCCGCGGCGCTGCTGCTTTACCACATCCAGCCGCCATGTGGTCAAAAGCGCCGCACAGGCGACACGTCTTGCGTTGTCCAGCGTAGGTCACATACAGCTGTGTCCTAAAATCCTCCAGGACAACATACGATGGAATAGGTCTTCTTAAAGACATCTTGACGGTGTAAGATCCAGCCGGCAACCCTTCATAGATTCCCTCCGTCCATCGAACTAAAGTTATAGCATGCACCTCACCATATCTTTGAAATGTCTCTCTGATATCCACATCGTCTGCCTCGAAAGGAACGTTGCAGATCCTCACCCAGGTGTAGTATTTTGAGGCATCCCGCAGGCGTACCTCCAGACCAGATGATACGGTGATGTTCTTCTGGTACTGAGTCACCGTCCTTTCATATGCCTCCACTGTGCAGAACTTTATGAAGATTCGTGATGAACCATTAAGTGCTATTCCGTGTAATTCTTCAACTTCAATGCCAAACGTGTCCCGTATAATTGTTGGTAATAAAACAGAGGCATTCGTAGGGTAAATTGCCCCTTTAAGAAGGTCAACACACACGGTGTTGCTCCTCCTGCGGTAGCTGGCAGCCATCTTGGTGAAAACAGGAAGTTGCTCACCAGAGAAAGCAGGAGCTGTTTGCGCAGTGTGTCCACTCAGCCCGAAAGCGAAGAGGACAATGATATCGGTATTAAGGGCATTGAGTTTAGATGTGGGAGGTGTGGAAGAGTCTGTGCAGCGTGCTTTGGTGTACATCATAACTGATTTTGTTTTCGTATCATGGGCCATGAGGGGTAATGGGGATTGGGTGGTGCGAAAGAAGGTATTGGCTGCAACAATGTACAAAACACTTAGTCGTAATAGGGGGATATACGGAAGTAGATGGGAAAGGGCTTTTCCTGAAGGATATCGAAGTATGAATGTCAGAGGTTTGTTGGCGGAGTGAGGGGGGGGGGGATGTGTTAGGAATTTCAGGGGTTGCACCGGGCTCGTCTCAGAATTTGGGAATGTATGAGGAGTTCCTTGATATGGTGTGAAATGGTAGCGTAGTTGTGGAGTGTGTTTTAAGTAAGTTTGTGGTGGTTCGTAAGGGAAAAGTTGTTAAGATTTTTATGGACATGGAAATGAGCAATATCTGTGTGAATGTGAATAGTATACAGTCATACTCAGGATGGTATACTGATGTATGTTATGGATAAGTTAAATTTGGAATATGTTGTAATGTATTATCAGGATTGGTGGTTGTATTATAGCAAAGGACAAGCGGGCGTGATATGTCTGTGTACCAAATGTACTGCTAATAATGAGATAATACAATGTGTGTGATTTTTAACATACATCAAGTGTATATAGCAGTATGTAAGAGAGAATTTCATGTACTCAGTATGGGTTGTATATTAGTATTCGGTGAAGTTCAATGAATATTATTGACGAGTGATAGGTATATAAGGACGTGTTCATGTACAATGTGTTAAGTAGGGTTAGGATGGTGAGGCAAGAAATGTTGTGGTCTGTAGAATAAGAATATAGTACTTGTTTAAGTTAATGTTTAATAGTAATGACTATGTATATTTTATTATATGGAAGAAGTTTGTTACTTAAAAATGGAAATTATATTTGAAAAATATTACTAAATATACGTGATTGTGTAAGTTCGCTCGTAGGATGATGTAGTGTTTGTTCGCTTGTAGGATGATGTAGTGTTTGTTCGCTTGTAGGATGATGTAGTGTTTGTTCGCTTGTAGGATGATGTAGTGTTTGTTCGCTTGTAGGATGATGTAGTGTTTGTTTCGCTTGTAGGATGATGTAGTGTTTGTTCGCTTGTAGTGATGTATGTAGTGTTTGTTCGCTTGTTGGTAGATGATGTAGTGTTTGTTCGCTTGTAGGATGATGTAGTGTTTGTTCGCTTGTAGGATGATGTAGTGTTTGTTCGCTTGTAGGATGATGTAGTGTTCGCTTGTAGGATGATGTAGTGTTTGTTCGCTTGTGGGATAATGTAGTGTTTGTTCGCTTGTAGGATGATGTAGTGTTTGCTCGCTTGTAGGATGATGTAGTGTTTGTTCGCTTGAAGGATGATGTAGTGTTTGTTCGCTTGTGGGATAATGTAGTGTTTGTTCGCTTGTAGGATGATGTAGTGTTTGTTCGCTTGTAGGATGATGTAGTGTTTGTTCGCTTGTGGATAATGTAGTGTTTGTTCGCTTGTAGGATGATGTAGTGTTTGTTCGCTTGTAGGATGATGTAGTGTTTGTTCGCTTGTAGGATGATGTAGTGTTTGTTCGCTTGTAGGATGATGTAGTGTTTGTTCGCTTGTGGGATAATGTAGTGTTTGTTCGCTTGTAGGATGATGTAGTGTTTGTTCGCTTGTAGGATGATGTAGTGTTTGTTCGCTTGTAGGATGATGTAGTGTTTGTTCGCTTGTGGGATAATGTAGTGTTTGTTCGCTTGTAGGATGATGTAGTGTTTGTTCGCTTGTAGGATGATGTAGTGTTTGTTCGCTTTATGATAGTATGTTGTTCGCTTGTATGATGTAGTGTTTGTTCGCTTGTAGGATGAGTAGTGTTTGTTCGCTTGTAGGATGATGTAGTGTTTGTTCGCTTGTAGGATGATGTAGTGTTTGTTCGCTTGTGGGATAATGTAGTGTTTGTTCGCTTGTAGGATGATGTAGTGTTTGTTCGCTTGTGGATGATGTAGTGTTTGTTCGCTTGTGGGATGAATTGTAGTGTTTGTTCGCTTGTAGGATGATGTAGTGTTTGTTCGCTTGTGGGATAATGTAGTGTTTGTTCGCTTGTAGGATGATGTAGTGTTTGTTCGCTTGTAGGATGATGTAGTGTTTGTTCGCTTGTGGGATAATGTAGTGTTTGTTCGCTTGTAGGATGATGTAGTGTTTGTTCGCTTGTAGGATGATGTAGTGTTTGTTCGCTTGTAGGATGATGTAGTGTTTGTTCGCTTGTAGGATGATGTAGTGTTTGTTCGCTTGTAGGATGATGTGTTTGTTCGCTTGTAGGATGATGTAGTGTTTGTTCGCTTGTAGGATGATGTAGTGTTTGTTCGCTTGTGGATGATGTAGTGTTTGTTCGCTTGTAGGATGATGTAGTGTTTGTTCGCTTGTAGGATGATGTAGTGTTTGTTCGCTTGTAGGATGATGTAGTGTTTGTTCGCTTGTAGGATGATGTAGTGTTTGTTCGCTTGTAGGATGATGTAGTGTTTGTTCGCTTGTAGGATGATGTAGTGTTTGTTCGCTTGTGGATGATGTAGTGTTTGTTCGCTTGTAGGATGATGTAGTGTTTGTTCGCTTGTAGGATGATGTAGTGTTTGTTCGCTTGTAGGATGATGTAGTGTTTGTTCGCTTGTAGGATGATGTAGTGTTTGTTCGCTTGTAGGATGATGTAGTGTTTGTTCGCTTGTAGGATGATGTAGTGTTTGTTCGCTTGTGGGATGATGTAGTGTTTGTTCGCTTGTAGGATGATGTAGTGTTTGTTCGCTTGTAGGATGTAGTGTTTGTTCGCTTGTAGGATGTAGTGTTTGTTCCTGTAGAGATGTAGTGTTTGTCGCTTGTAGGGATGATGTAGTGTTTGTTCGCTTGTAGATGATGTAGTGTTTGTTCGCTTGTAGGATGATGTAGTGTTTGTTCGCTTGTAGGATGATGTAGTGTTTGTTCGCTTGTAGATGTGTAGTGTTTGTTCGCTTGTGGGATGATGTAGTGTTTGTTCGCTTGTAGGATGATGTAGTGTTTGTTCGCTTGTAGGATGATGTAGTGTTTGTTCGCTTGTAGGAGTAGTGTAGTGTGAGTGTGTTTTGTTCGCTTGTAGGATGATGTAGTGTTTGTTCGCTTGTGGGATGATGTAGTGTTTGTTCGCTTGTAGGATGATGTAGTGTTTGTTCGCTTGTAGGATGATGTAGTGTTTGTTCGCTTGTAGGATGATGTAGTGTTTGTTCGCTTGTGGATGATGTAGTGTTTGTTCGCTTGTAGGATGATGTAGTGTTTGTTCGCTTGTGGGATGATGTAGTGTTGTTCGCTTGTAGGATGATGTAGTGTTTGTTCGCTTGTAGGATGATGTAGTGTTTGTTCGCTTGTAGGATGATGTAGTGTTTGTTCGCTTGTGGGATGATGTAGTGTTTGTTCGCTTGTAGGATGATGTAGTGTTTGTTCGCTTGTAGGATGATGTAGTGTTTGTTCGCTTGTAGGATGATGTAGTGTTTGTTCGCTTGTAGGATGATGTAGTGTTTGTTCGCTTGTGGGATGATGTGTGTGTTCGCTTGTGGATGATGTAGTGTTTGTTCGCTTGTAGGATGATGTAGTGTTTGTTCGCTTGTGGGATGATGTAGTGTTTGTTCGCTTGTAGGATGATGTAGTGTTTGTTCGCTTGTGGGATGATGTAGTGTTTGTTCGCTTGTAGGATGATGTAGTGTTTGTTCGCTTGTAGGATGATGTAGTGTTTGTTCGCTTGTGGGATGATGTAGTGTTTGTTCGCTTGTGGGATGATGTAGTGTTTGTTCGCTTGTAGGATGATGTAGTGTTTGTTCGCTTGTGGGATGATGTAGTGTTTGTTCGCTTGTGGGATGATGTAGTGTTTGTTCGCTTGTGGATGATGTAGTGTTTGTTCGCTTGTGGGATGATGTAGTGTTTGTTCGCTTGTGGGATGATGTAGTGTTTGTTCGCTTGTGTGGGATGATGTAGTGTTTGTTCGCTTGTGGGATGATGTAGTGTTTGTTCGCTTGTGGGATGATGTAGTGTTTGTTCGCTTGTGGGATGATGTAGTGTTTGTTCGCTTGTGGATGATGTAGTTTTGTTCGCTTGTGGGATGATGTAGTGTTTGTTCGCTTGTGGGATGATGTAGTGTTTGTTCGCTTGTGGATGATGTAGTGTTTGTTCGCTTGTGGATGATGTAGTGTTTGTTCGCTTGTGGGATGATGTAGTGTTTGTTCGCTTGTGGGATGATGTAGTGTTTGTTCGCTTGTGGGATGATGTAGTGTTTGTTCGCTTGTGGATGATGTAGTGTTTGTTCGCTTGTGGGATGATGTAGTGTTTGTTCGCTTGTGGGATGATGTAGTGTTTGTTCGCTTGTAGGATGATGTAGTGTTTGTTCGCTTGTAGGATGATGTAGTGTTTGTTCGCTTGTGGGATGATGTAGTGTTTGTTCGCTTGTGGATGATGTAGTGTTTGTTCGCTTGTGGATGATGTAGTGTTTGTTCGCTTGTGGGATGATGTAGTGTTTGTTCGCTTGTAGGATGATGTAGTGTTTGTTCGCTTGTGGATGATGTAGTGTTTGTTCGCTTGTGGGATGATGTAGTGTTTGTTCGCTTGTAGGATGATGTAGTGTTGTTCGCTTGTAGGATGATGTAGTGTTTGTTCGCTTGTGGGATGATGTAGTGTTTGTTCGCTTGTGGATGATGTAGTGTTTGTTCGCTTTGTGGGATGATGTAGTGTTTGTTCGCTTGTGGATGATGTAGTGTTTGTTCGCTTGTGGGATGATGTAGTGTTTGTTCGCTTGTGGGATGATGTAGTGTTTGTTCGCTTGTGGAGATGTAGTGTTTGTTCGCTTGTGGATGATGTAGTGTTCGCTTGTAGGATGATGTAGTGTTTCGCTTGTGGGATGATGTAGTGTTTGTTCGCTTGTGGGATGATGTAGTGTTTGTTCGCTTGTGGGATGATGTAGTGTTTGTTCGCTTGTGGGATGATGTAGTGTTTGTTCGCTTGTGGGATGATGTAGTGTTTTGTTCGCTTGTGGGATGATGTAGTGTTTGTTCGCTTGTGGATGATGTAGTGTTTGTTCGCTTGTGGGATGATGTAGTGTTTGTTCGCTTGTGGGATGATGTAGTGTTTGTTCGCTTGTGGATGATGTAGTGTTGTTCGCTTGTGGGATGATGTAGTGTTTGTTCGCTTGTGGGATGATGTAGTGTTTGTTCGCTTGTGGGATGATGTAGTGTTTGTTCGCTTGTGGGATGATGTAGTGTTTGTCGCTTGTGGATGATGTAGTGTTTGTTCGCTTGTTGGATGATGTAGTGTTTGTTCGCTTGTTGGATGATGTAGTGTTTGTTCGCTTGTAGGATGAATGTAGTGTTTGTTCGCTTGTGGGATGATGTAGTGTTTGTTCGCTTGTGGGATGATGTAGTGTTTGTTCGCTTGTAGGATGATGTTAGTTTGTTCGCTTGTGGATGATGTAGTGTTTGTTCGCTTGTGGGATGATGTAGTGTTTGTTCGCTTGTGGGATGATGTAGTGTTTGTTCGCTTGTGGATGATGTAGTGTTTGTTCGCTTGTGGGTGATGTAGTGTTTGTTCGCTTGTGGGATGATGTAGTGTTTGTTCGCTTGTAGGATGATGTAGTGTTTGTTCGCTTGTGGGATGTAGTGTTTGTTCGCTTGTGGGATGATGTAGTGTTTGTTCGCTTGTGGATGATGTAGTGTTTGTTCGCTTGTGGGATGATGTAGTGTTTGTTCGCTTGTGGGATGATGTAGTGTTTGTTCGCTTGTGGGATGATGTAGTGTTTGTTCGCTTGTAGGATGATGTAGTGTTTGTTCGCTTGTGGGATGATGTAGTGTTTGTTCGCTTGTGATGAGGATTGTTCCTTTGATATGTAGTGTTTGTTCGCTTGTAGGATGATGTAGTGTTTGTTCGCTTGTGGGATGATGTAGTGTTTGTTCGCTTGTGGGATGATGTAGTGTTTGTTCGCTTGTGGGATGATGTAGTGTTTGTTCGCTTGTGGGATGATGTAGTGTTTGTTCGCTTGTGGGATGATGTAGTGTTTGTTCGCTTGTGGGATGATGTAGTGTTTGTTCGCTTGTGGGATGAATGTAGTGTTTGTTCGCTTGTGGATGATGTAGTGTTTGTTCGCTTGTGGGATGATGTAGTGTTTGTTCGCTTGTGGGATGATGTAGTGTTTGTTCGCTTGTGGGATGATGTAGTGTTTGTTCTGTGATTGTATTTGTTGTGATGATGTAGTGTTTGTTCGCTTGTGGGATGAATGTAGTGTTTGTTCGCTTGTGGGATGATGTAGTGTTTGTTCGCTTGTGGATGATGTAGTGTTTGTTCGCTTGTGGGATGAATGTAGTGTTTGTTCGCTAGTGGGATGAATGTAGTGTTTGTTCGCTAGTGGGATGAATGTAGTGTTTGTTCGCTTGTGGGATGAATGTAGTGTTATGTTCGCTTTGGATGATGTAGTGTTTGTTCGCTTGTGGGATGAATGTAGTGTTTGTTCGCTTGTGGTATGAATGTAGTGTTTGTTGCTTTGGGATGATGTAGTTTTGTTCGCTTGTGGGATGAATGGAGTGTTTGTTCGCTTGTAGTATGAATGTAGTGTTTGTTCGCTTGTGGGATGATGTAGTGTTTGTTCGCTTTGTGGATGATAAGTAGTGTTATGAGTTCGTCTTTGTAGATGATTTAGTGTTTAGTTTCGTGTAGGTGGGGAGATGTGTGTTTAGTTCGCTCTTGTTGTATATAATGTAGTGTTATTGTTCAGCTTATGTATGAATGTTATTGGTTTTAAGTATACAACAAAAATATGTGTGGTACAGAATTAGTGTATTGAATGTGGTTGATGAATATGTTGTAATTATCAGCTGTGCTTTGGATGTTTTTGTGTGGTGAGTGCTGCAGTTGGTAGTTGTCTATCCTGTAATGAATTTGTTCTAATTATTGTAGTTTATGATAATTTTTAGATTATTAAATTTAATATACTATTCTATATTATAATGTTGAACGATTTCTTGGCATAATTGCATTCAATGTCTTCGTTATGTGTTTATGTATAAATGTAATAAAATACAAACTGTGAAGCAGATTCCTCCTAATGTGGTATTTACCCTATTTTGTATGTATTATGGCTCCTGTTATGCTTGTGTGTACTAACCCACCTGTTATGCCAGCTGTGTGGACATTTAATTTTTATTATAGTTTTATGAATAATTAAAGTTTAAGTACGTGGGGAAAGTGGGAGTTTCTTTTGTATATAATCGGATACCTTTCATTGTTAATTCTAATTACAATTGTGATGGTTTTGTCAATAAATATAAAATTAAAAAATGTGTATACTAGCAGTTGGTTCTGTGTCATGTGAATGTGGTTGAGTGTGTATGCCGCGCATGCAGTTCTTTGTTGACCTGTGTCGTGTGTTGCGTGACGTGTATCCTCGCGCTTGTGTATCCTAGATGAATGGAATTATCAATAATTTTTTATTTCATATTTTTAGAATATTAAAATTTAAAAATACTTCATTTTCCACTTTTCAACTTTCTTCTAACTGATGCATATATTCTTAATCTCGTGAGTTAATGTGTATGAAACGATGTAAACTAAAATGCACAAGACCTGACTGAGGCGGTGTCCAGCGCATCCAGTGAATGCTGGACACAAATGAAATTACTAACCCACATCAATATCATATTGTAATAGACTTACTTGCGTCCTGTTTCCACTGCTTGTAGTAGTATTTCTAACATTTTATGCCTAGACAAAATGTGTAGTTTACATATATTATATATATATATATATATATATATATATATATATATATATATATATATATATATATATATATATATATGTAGTAGGTTGGTAGACAGCAACCGCCCAGGGAGGTACTACCGTCCTGCCAAGTGAGTGTAAAACGAAGCCTGTGATTGTTTTACATGATGGTAGGATTGCTGATGTCTTTTGTCTGTCTCATAAATATGCAAGATTACAGGCATGTCTTGCTACTTCTACTTACACTTAGGTCACACTACACATACATGTGCACGTTTATTTATACACACTCATCTGAGTTTTCTTTGATTTTATCTTAATAGTTCTTGGTCTTATTAATTTTCCTTTTATATCCATGGGGAAGTGGAATAAGAATCTTTCCTCCGTAAGCCATGCGTGTTGTAAAAGTCAACTAAAATGCCGGGAACAATGGGCTAGTAACCCCTTTTCCTGTAAAGATTACTAAAAAGAATAAGAAGAAGAAAATTGTCAAAGTGGGAAGTCTGAATGTGCGTGGATGTTGTGCAGATGATAAAAAAGAGATGATTGTGGATGTTATGAATGAGAAGAAGCTGGATGTCCTGGCTTTAAGTGAAACAAAGCTGAAGGGGGTGGGAGAGTTTCAGTGGAGAGGAATAAATGGGATTAGGTCAGGGGTTTCAAATAGAGTTAGAGCTAAAGAAGGAGTAGCAATAATGTTGAAGGATAAGCTATGGCAGGAAAAGAGGGACTATAAATGTATTAATTCAAGGATTATGTGGAGTAAAATAAAGATTGGATGTGAAAAGTGGGTTATAATAAGCGTGTATGCACCTGGAGAAGAGAGAAGTGTAGAGGAGAGAGAGAGATTTTGGGAAATGTTGAGTGAATGCGTGGGGAGTTTTGAATCAAGTGTGAGAGTAATGGTGGTTGGGGATTTCAATGCTAAAGTGGGTAAAAAGGTTATGGAAGGACTAGTAGGTAAATTTGGGGTGCCAGGGGTAAATGTAAATGGGGAGCCTTTAATTGAGCTATGTGTAGAAAGAAATTTGGTAATAAGTAATACATATTTTATGAAAAAGAGGATAAATAAATATACAAGGTATGATGTAGCACATAATGAAAGTAGTTTATTAGATTATGTATTGGTGGATAAAAGGTTGATGGGTAGGCTCCAGGATGTACATGTTTATAGAGGGGCAACTGATATATCGGATCATTATTTAGTTGTAGCTACAGTTAGAGTAAGAGGTAGATGGGAAAAGAGGAAGGTGGCAACAACAAGTAAGAGGGAGGTGAAAGTGTATAAACTAAGGGAGGAGGAAGTTGGGGTGAGATATAAGCGACTATTGGCAGAAAGGTGGGCTAGTGCAAAGATGAGTAGTGGGGGGGTTGAAGAGGGTTGGAATAGTTTTAAAAATGCAGTATTAGAATGTGGGGCAGAAGTTTGTGGTTATAGGAGGGTGGGGGCAGGAGGAAAGAGGAGTGATTGGTGGAATGATGAAGTAAAGGGTGTGATAAAAGAGAAAAAGGTAGCTTATGAGAGGTTTTTACAAAGCAGAAGTGTTATAAGAAGAGCAGAGTATATGGAGAGTAAAAGAAAGGTAAAGAGAGTGGTGAGAGAGTGCAAAAGGAGAGCAGATGACAGAGTGGGAGAGGCACTGTCAAGAAATTTTAATGAAAATAAGAAAAAATTTTGGAGTGAGTTAAACAAGTTAAGAAAGCCTAGGGAAAATATGGATTTGTCAGTTAAAAACAGAGTAGGGGAGTTAGTAGTTGGGGAGATGGAGGTATTGGGTAGATGGCGAGAATATTTTGAGGAACTTTTAAATGTTAAGGAAGAAACAGAGGCAGTAATTTCATGCACTGGTCAGGGAGGTATACCATCTTTTAGGAGTGAAGAAGAGCAGAATGTAAGTGTGGGGGAGGTACGTGAGGCATTACGTAAAATGAAAGGGGGTAAAAGCAGCTGGAACTGATGGGATCATGACAGAAATGTTAAAAGCAGGGGGGGATATAGTGTTGGAGTGGTTGGTATTTTTGTTTAATAAATGTATGAAAGAGGGGAAGGTACCTAGGGATTGGCAGAGAGCATGTATAGTCCCTTTATATAAAGGGAAAGGGGACAAAAGAGACTGTAAAAATTATAGAGGAATAAGCTTACTGAGTATACCAGGAAAAGTGTACGGTAGGGTTATAATTGAAAGAATTAGAGGTAAGACAGAATGTAGGATTGCGGATGAGCAAGGAGGTTTTAGAGTGGGTAGGGGATGTGTAGATCAGGTGTTTACATTGAAGCATATATGTGAACAGTATTTAGATAAAGATAGGGAAGTTTTTATTGGATTTATGGATTTAGAAAAGGCATATGATAGAGTGGATAGAGGAGCAATGTGGCAGATGTTGCAAGTATATGGAATAGGTGGTAAGTTATTAAATGCTGTAAAGAGTTTTTATGAGGATAGTGAGGCTCAGGTTAGGGTGTGTAGAAGAGAGGGAGACTACTTCCCGGTAAAAGTAGGTCTTAGACAGGGATGTGTAATGTCACCATGGTTGTTTAATATATTTATAGATGGGGTTGTAAAGGAAGTAAATGCTAGGGTGTTTGGGAGAGGGGTGGGATTAAATTATGGGGAATCAAATTCAAAATGGGAATTGACACAGTTACTTTTTGCTGATGATACTGTGCTTATGGGAGATTCTAAAGAAAAATTGCAAAGGTTAGTGGATGAGTTTGGGAATGTGTGTAAAGGTAGAAAGTTGAAAGTGAACATAGAAAAGAGTAAGGTGATGAGGGTGTCAAATGATTTAGATAAAGAAAAATTGGATATCAAATTGGGGAGGAGGAGTATGGAAGAAGTGAATGTTTTCAGATACTTGGGAGTTGACGTGTCGGCGGATGGATTTATGAAGGATGGGTTAATCATAGAATTGATGAGGAAAAAAGGTGAGTGGTGCGTTGAGGTATATGTGGAGTCAAAAAACGTTATCTATGGAGGCAAAGAAGGGAATGTATGAAAGTATAGTAGTACCAACACTCTTATATGGGTGTGAAGCTTGGGTGGTAAATGCAGCAGCGAGGAGACGTTTGGAGGCAGTGGAGATGTCCTGTTTAAGGGCAATGTGTGGTGTAAATATTATGCAGAAAATTCGGAGTGTGAAATTAGGAGAAGGTGTGGAGTTAATAAAAGTATTAGTCCAGAGGGCAGAAGAGGGTTGTTGAGGTGGTTTGGTCATTAGAGAGAATGGATCAAAGTAGAATGACATGGAAAGCTTATAAATCTATAGGGGAAGGAAGGCGGGGTAGGGTCGTCCTCGAAAGGGTTGGAGAGAGGGGGTAAAGGAGGTTTTGTGGGTAAGGGGCTTGGACTTCCAGCAAGTCGTGCGTGAGCGTGTTAGATAGGAGTGAATGGAGACGAATGGTACTTGGGACTGACGATCTGTTGGAGTGTGAGCAGGGTAATATTTAGTGAGAGGATTCAGGGAAACCGGTTATTTTCATATAGTCGGACTCGAGTCCTGGAAATGGGAAGTACAATGCCTGCACTTTAAAGGAGGGTTTGGGATATTGGCAGTTTGGAGGGATATGTTGTGTATCTTTATATGTGTATGCTTCTAGACTGTTGTATTCTGAGCACCTCTGCAAAAACAGTGATAATGTGCGAGTGTGGTGAAAGTGTTGAATGATGATGAAAGTATTTTCTTTTTGGGGATTTTCTTTCTTTTTTGGGTCACCCTGCCTCGGTGGGAGACGGCCGACTTGTTGAAAAAAAAAATATATATATATATATATATATATATATATATATATAATATATATATATATATATGTATGTAAACAGGCACAGGATACGGTCAATCCGTGGCGACCAGCGGGGAAGGAAAGTCTGCCAAAGTTGTTTCATGATTGTACCACATCGCTTCACAGCTTTGGTGAGCTTCCTTGTGATTTGCTTGTCGAACCAAGGTACGGGTATATCGACGGAGCCATTGATCGTTAAACCTTTAGAACTTGGTTTACTGGTCGGGAGGCAGCCTATAAGGGTGTGTGGCATCCGCCGAATAAAATGTAACATACTAATAATATCTTCATTTCTACAAGTACACGTACAAGGTATACAGACCACAGCTGACATCATTGACTCTATAGAAAGCCTCTTGTTATGCAGAGCATTTAGAGCAAATTAGGTCAATTTTTGTCCCGGGATGCGACCCACACCAGTCGTCTAACACCCAGGTACCCATTTTATACTGATGGGTGAACATGGACAACCAGTATAAGGGAACACGCCCAATGTTTCAACCCTCGCCGGGAATCGAATCAAACCGAACCCGGACCTTTGCGAAACGAGAGCTTTTGCCATCAGGCCACGGGTCACCACTCTTAGCAAGTACTACTACTACCACTACTACTACTACTACCGCTGCCACCACCGCCGCCACCACCACAATTGTTGTTGGTGCCATTGTCAATCTTTGTTACTACTACTGGTGCTACTCTTAATGCTACTGTTAGTAGTAGTACTGCTGATTCTACTAAATCTGTTGTTTCCACTACTATTACTATTAATTATTTTGCTACTACTATTATTATCAATACTGCTCCTCCTACAACTGATTTTATTATTACAATTATAATAGTATTATTTTGTGATAATAAAGTGGAGTGAACAATGTTAAGAAAATTAAACTCAGAAATCAATATTGAAAACTAAAACAAATAAAATGTCATCTCCATTTTCATAAAAATAATGGAATGGCACATTTAATAATCAGAAGTATTTGAAACTCATTTACTGAATGGAAATTGTTGTAATGAATGGGAAGTGACTGTAGCTGTGATTTTTTTTTTCATTCGCTAATGTCAGAGTCGGGGCGTTGTGCTTCCTGTCAGCTCTGAACAGTGTTTGTAGATGAATTTAGAAAAGTGAAGTGGTTTAGCAGCCTATTCGTAAATTGCAAATTCTGTAGTAATAGGAGCCTCAGTATATCAATTACTGGTTTAGGCTGTGTAGGCACAAATTTTGTTGGAAAATAACTTCTGATCAACTTGAAACTTTTAGTGTTGATCTGTTTTCCTCAAAGGAAATTATGTCTTCATGTTAATTTGTGTAAGTTAGCATCTGTCAATTTTATTTATCAAATTAGTTTCTGTGAATTAATTAGAGATTGTCTTTTCTGATCAGAAATAAGTCACATAAGTCACTGTGAGGGAAAAGTTCAACAGATAGGAGTAGCGAGGGAGTATATGGTGACGATAGTTTGATTGCCGGCTGCTTGTTAAGGAAGGGTCAGTGTCTAGCTCCCGCTATCTTTTCCCCCTATTCTCCACCCGGAAAGGTGACGTGTGGGGCTCCGACCAAATGGATACTCGCTTGACACACAGCTCCCAACACAACTGTAAGTAAAAGCCTCTGCTCCTATTTTAGTGGATATATTGGTTAATAGCTTCACTTTTAACCAATTCTAAGACTTAGTTCATACTGCCTTGATTTTCATGTTTTGCTTTCAAATCCTCACCATTCTTTTAAGTGCCTTAAACCTATCGTGGAGAGTGATTTATCAAGCAGTGGTTAACTTTTGTCTCTTTCTAGCTTGGAATGCCAGCTTGGGTCATCTGGCAACCACAGAGACAGTGCTGAAGGAGAAGAACTTCACATGAGTTCTGGGACGTCACCTTTTTATCTACATACCTGAGTGTAGCCAACCCCAGGCAGCTACCCCTCATCTTGGCAGTGGTGAAGGACCTGCGTTCCTATCATCTTGACGGATTATTCAAGGCTAGAGACACTGTGACGAAACAGTCGTTGGGTTGTCACTCGACAGCTGTGACCCCCCCCCCACATCAGCAACGGCTACAATTTCTACAAGGCGCGGTGTCAACAACATCAACCAGACACCCCAGTCTAATTGTACATTAGACTGTACATATTACTAACTGTACATATTAGCGTTGAATTCAAATATCATTTTTAAATTTCATTTTTCATTTCTTTCAAGTAGGATAAAAGTTCATATTTAAATGTCTTATATTCAGTTATAACAGTGTTTTATATTTGTATATTCTTTTTCTATTCATTAATATTCCTAAGGAGGAGCCAGCCTTGGTAAGACCTATTTAAGATCTTAAAGGGCTGAGTAAGCCTTCAGTCACAAAAGTTAAATAAACTTAATGTTCTTTTATGTCCATATCTGTGTCCTCAAGACCATTTTTAAAAATTTGTATGTTATATACGCTTAGTTTAGTTAAAACTTTCTTAAAAACTGGTCAATCTTTTAGAAAAGTCTGAATTAATTTTTGCCTGTGCAGGCGAGGGAGAAATATCATAATCTACACTTGGAAAATCCTAGAAGGGATGGTCCCAAATCTGCACACAGAAATCACTCCCTACGAAAGTAAAAGACTGGCCAGGCGGTGCAAAATACCCCCAATGAAAAGTAGGGGCGCCATTGGTACATTAAGATAAAACACAATAAGTGTCCGGAGCCCAAGACTGTTCAACAGCCTCCCATCATACATGAGGGGATTACCAATAGGCCCCTGGCTGCCTTCAAAAAGGAGCTGGACAGATACTTAGTCGGTGCCGGATCAGTCAGGCTGTGGTTCGTACGTTGGACTACCACATTCCTTGATGTTTTACTCTGCAAACCTGTATAGAACTTCGTTTCAGCGTCTCAATCTTCTAAACTTCCGAGACTAAATGTGGTTGTATAGCTTTTTTTTTTTTTATCCCCACCCCTACAGGGCTCTTTATTTGTAGAGTATTGAATTCCTTTAAGATTCCACTGTCCTTCAACATTCACCAAGCTTCACTACCCTCGACTCGGCCTCAGGGATTGCAAAAAAACGGCTCATTGTCCTCAACCCATCCAGATCTGACACCACCCCAAAAAAAAACATATATGTCGTGCCGAATAGGCAGAACTTGCGATCTTGGCTTTAATAGCAACGTTCATCTTGCCATATAGGACAAGCGAAAACTTGTGTATGCAATAATTTCGCCAAAATCATTCTGAACCAAACGAAAAAAATAATTTCACTGTTTGTTTAGCATTAAATTATTGTAAACAAATCTAAAATATATTTAGTTGGGTTAGGCTAAAATAAATTGGTCTTGTTATAATAAGGTTAGGTAAGTTTTCTAAGATTCTTTTGGAGCAAAATTAAAAACTTTTACATTAACATTAATGAAAAAAATATCTTTAAACGTATAAGAGAAAATTTTAGAAAGGACTTAATTTTAAATGAGTTCTTGCTAATTGACCAGTTTTACATATTCGGCACGTCATATATATATACATGTGTGTGTGTATATATATATAGGTATATATATAATATATATATATATATACCTCCGACAAACTCGATTGCCCAATACGTCTAATTTAAGATCTCGAACAGCAAACTCAGCATATCTACTACTGATGTTACTATAATCAACGATATCATCAGACTAAAATGGCTGATAAAGTCTACGACGGTAAGACATCCAGAGAACTGAAACCATCTTAAAACATCAAAAGACCAATGGAAAAGATAAGTTTACCAGCACCTGCATAATACACCGTAGTTCCTACAACCACTTGATAAACTGGAATGTTGCACTATTGTCTGCCATAGAAGATGTACACGGAGAATAAGTCCTAGAATCTGCGATCATCAATGTCTGCAACACCTACCAGAAGAAAGCTACAGTTTACCTAAACATCTTGTCAGAGTACTTTAGGAACGTGTGGAAATCAGTGACCTAACGTGCATTTCACTTGTATGTCCTCTTTTTCTTACAAGGTTTATTTCTTAATTTGATGACGCTCACCATGTGGGCGAAACGTCATCAGTAATAGGTTCTATATAACTGCATTTGTGTCTGCCATCGCACCAGTGTAGTCTTGTTATCGTCAGTGTTATAGAATAATGCCAGTGAGGCTTGACCGACCTTAACCCGCATTGTTGGTACGTTATCAAACCTAAACTCTTCTGGTATTATACTACCATACTTTTTCTAGTTAGAAAATAACTTGAATCTTTGAGTCCCTCATATAACTTCCCGCACATAGAGAGAAGCTTACGACGAAACGTCGTAAGCTTCTCACTCCTATGTGCGGGTAATTTGCAAATTGTCAGTCAGGGTATTGTGCCTTTTTGTTCTTTGTTACTAAACATTGCTCAGTTTACCGTTTCCTCTATTCCTCTACATTTTTTTCCATGCTTTCATATTCCCGATTGCGCTTTCTAGCATTGTTTGATGCGCCAGTGACTGTTGTATGTGTTATTAGTCTCACTTCTTGGACTGGATCGACTCTTAATGGCATCTTTTCATAGTGTGAAACATTTCATCTTCAGTGCTGATCTGCTATGCTCATGTCCCACTGTGTTATTTAGAGCTTCCTTCATTCCTTAATAGCTGCCTCATCCTCCTGTTGCCTTTGTCGCTTCATCCTTCAACTCGCCCTTCACTCGGTGCTTGAACATTAGAACCGAGTGATCTCTGGCTTCTTATTGAGAGGTTCATGTAAGAGTTCCCTGTCTTCTGATGGACCCTGAGTGATTAGTTCCTGTCTGGTTGGTGTTTCTTTTCTCATTCTCGTTGACTTTCTAACATTTTAGTAGAAAAAGTTCTGTATTACACTATCCGTTAACATTGCTCTAAACATCTCTTCTCCATCATTTGAATCGCTATCAAACCTGTTTCTCAGTGACTAATATCTCCCATTAGCAACAGCTCTGCTCTTCTCTTTGTGACCAGAACTCCTGTTTATTAGTTATGTTGCATCCTTCCTGTTGCTGTTATATTTTTTTGTTTCCCACCATTGACAGTGACTTGCATATTACGATTACGACCGTTTGGTTATTTTATGTTAAAATCCACGATATATAATCTGTAGAAGCACTTTGGCACACGACACTTTTCTAAACTCTCTTGTTCCTGAGTTATTCTCGCCGGATTAAGTTTGCGGGAGTCGGAACTAATTTTGCATGGGTCCTTCTTACTTTCGTGACCGTGTTACTATCCTCATATTCTGTCTTGACCTTCTGTTGTTCAGAAGGGGGTAGTATATTCTTGTTATTAGATTCTCCATATATTATACTTCTTAACAATTCGCAAACGGGCGAAATTATTTACAAACATTATCTCTGTCCACAGCAGGATTCGAACTTGCAAACTTGGCATTAGATGTACACAACACACTATCCACAAAGCCGCCAGACTCTAAACCTCTAAAGTCTGGCTGTTTGGATAAAGTACTTTATACTCCGATGCCGAGTTTACAGGTTCGAATCCTGCTGTGGTGTGAGAGAGATCTGCATATTATAGTTACTTTTATATAGTAAGGAAGGTCACCCACATTCAGATTTGCAACCCCTGAAGGGAGGTGTCTTCATGCCAGTGAGAGGCTGTTGATCCAAGCAAGTTGACTTATCCCTCCCTCCTTTGGATCGGATCGGATGTTGTCCCACTCCCCATGAGCTGAATGAATCATACGACTCCTGATTACAGTATAATAATAATGTTCATTGATTCCACAGGAATCTCTGGGGAGGCTGTGGGGGCAGACGAGCGAGAATGAGAGGAGAGCTTAACGTGGGTGAAAAGGGAAAAGAGAAGGATGAGAGAGAATAATGGGGGCACAGAAAGAGAGAGAGAGAGAGAGAGAGAGAGAGAGAGAGAGAGAGAGAGAGAGAGAGAGAGAGAGAGAGAGAATGGGGGCCTCTTGAAGTAACGAGAGAGGCTGGATGAGTATCTCAAGTTGGAGGAACAGTGTTGGGTTGGGAGTATTGGAGGTGTAGTGAGTAACAGACTGAGTGGGAGTCGTTGAATGTTTGGGTGGGGTGTTAATACAAGCTGGGATAGGTGTGGGAAGGGAAATAGTGCGGTGGAGGGGAGTGGGTGGTGGACAATGGCACATGTTGGGAGCATGGAAAGGGGTAGCGTGGGAAATATGGGAGAGGGAGCAAATGTTGGGAGAAAAATAGGGGAATAGTGAGGTGTGGGCTGACAGGAAGGGAAGGTTGCAACCGGTGAAGTTGAGAAGTACGACGTGGGAAGCAGCATGTGGTTGCTTCTGTTGGGTAAGGCAAGTGGTGTGTTGCACATCTCTTCATTTGATTTTCACATTGTTCTGTGTGTGTGTGTGTGTGTGTGTGTGTGTGTGTGTGTGTGTGTGTGTGTGTGTGTGTGTGTGTGTGTGTGTGTTGCCATTGCGTTCGTGTGCGTGAGTCTGAAAGAATATTGGCCTGTCATTGCAGTCACAGGTGACACAGTTCCTGACATTCCCAACCTATACATCAGCTTCTGGCCCGCCCCCGCCTCACGTCTCTTGTGCTGGCCACCTGCCCAATAGTCTCCTTCACCCCCTCCAAAAAAAATGCAGTCAGAATCTCAAGTCAGTATTGTCAAAAAGAAATATCATGAATAAAATTGGAAACACGGAAAGATGATTTCTGGCTTATCGTGCGTCGAAAATTCGTGTGTAGAATTTGTAACGAGGTTGCTGGAAGATTACAAGATATATAATTAACATCACCAGTGATTATTTTGCGTATATGAGTATGATTATATATATATATATATATATATATATATATATTTATATATATATATATATATATATATATATATATATATATATATATATATATATAAATGAGCGTATATTTTTTACAAATGCGTAATTGTGGCCAAGAAAATTCTCGTTACAAGTCACGAACATATTTTCACCCAGAAAGTTAATTTTATTGTGTTAGGAGAAACTTGAAGAAATTTACGCAGGAGTATTATTTATAGATGCTCTATTTTGATTCTTTACGGATCCCACCTCTTGTGGACAACTTGATAACATTAAAAACTGTTCCTAATGAACAGTTTTTAATGTTATTTCTTCGTCACTTGCTTTTATTATGCGAAACTCCTTGTTTTCTCTAAAGCTATGCATAAATTATTATAGTCTCCTTGTCATAGGAATAAATTTTCAAGACCTAATTTCCGGGGTTGGAGCAGGCACGTCCTTTACTGCCTTGACGTGGTTGTCACAGAGCAAGACTCGCTGGAGTAAGCATCTCCTTCCTCACCTTGACGTGTGTCCTCTCAGAGCAAAACGTGCCACTCTGCAATTTACAATGATGTTGAGTTTACATGCTAGAAGTCATTATCCTACCTCAGCTAGGTTTGAAGAGTGGTCTTATGTTAGGTACATTACCACCCACGTCCCCCAGGATGCAACCACAACAGTTAATTAACACCCAGATGTCTATTTACTGTTAGATAAACAGGGACAACAGTAATACGATGACTTTCTCACAGGGACTCACCTGAGATTCAACACGAGTCCTTAAGTTATGAGCCGAAGGTGCTGCCACTGGCTTATGACCACTGGCCTACGACCACTGACTTAATAGCCTAACCAACAGTGGTAGAGCGCTGAACCGGTTTCCTGTCAGGACCACAGTTCGAGTCTCCATTAATTCTTGTTTATATTCCTTTGACAGTCGTTAATTGCAACTTGAGCTCCCTATATTTAGCAAAACTGTGCTGCTATTTTATTCTTTATAAAAGTTTCACAGTGGAAATAGAAGCTATGTTTGAATGCAACATTCCATCACATATGATAGGCTTCATACATTTTGCTGGAATCTTTCAGCCCGAGCTGTAAGACTTGGGTACAGCATTAATGATATACTAAAGTAATCGATAACGAAGATGGTATCTGGGGTCAGCTAGAAAAATGGTACTCGTGCCCAGTAGACATGTAGTGTCACACAGTAGACAACACTGGTTATTTTCAACTCGGTGATGGATCACATAAACAGTAGTATCATCTACTAATTCAGATTATTTCTAAACTTTCATGATTTGTTGATCCTTATCAAAGCTGTGAACTAGGAAGAAAAGCTTTCAAATGTGCTAATGTAGGTAACAGCTCTTACCTTGTAAATTAAGTTAGGAATTCTCACCCTAACCTTGTAAAACCCTGTGTAAAAAAATATAAAAACAAGAGGCTACCAAAGCACACTAATGGAACCGAATAATGACTGGAGGCTCTACAAAAAGGCTGACACATTAGATTATGGCAAAACGAATAACATGAAAAATTTACTGTACCAAATGTAAATAAAGTCAAAACAATACTGAAAAAAAAAGAGCCCAATATGAATGATGTATTTTAAGTCTCTAGAAGCGTAGTGGAGGGTGAAGGGAGAACTAAGAGAAGACAAAGTCATAAAGTAACAAAACACATAGACGAAAACAAAGAAATACCTTCTGGTCAGCAGGTGAGTCAGCAGTGAGAGCATTAGTTCACTAGTGGTACTCATGAACTCTCTCCGAAAAGTGTAGAGGAAATTAAGGACGATAACCCCATGTATTCATCCTAATATAAATATTAATACTCTAAATGTGGAATTTAATCTCCCTCATAAATAATATATACTTAGCCTCTCTCAGAATTGCAGACTACTAGATGAGAACAGCAAGTTAAACACGTCTGTTGTAAATAAAATATGGATCTTCTAAAATTTCTTTTGCTTAATAATACACCCTGGGTAAGTGCTCCACAAAATATGTAACAATCTCATCATTACACGAGGGAAAAAACAACCCAAGTGATATATTTCCTGGTGACAAAGCCTCAACTGTTTGTTTACCTTTCATGCCTGCCCAGTTTTATGGTTATTAAGATATATGTACAGAATTTATAATCTGGTTTTTATGGACAGGTAGACTACCGAGTGATGGAATATATGCACATGCACAGACACACACACATCAAACAGATAACTGCTGCACATGCGGGCGCCTGGCAAACCTGAGAATAGCGTTTCGATACCTTAATAAGGAATCGTTCAAGACTCTGTACACCGTGTACGTCAGGCCCATACTGGGGTATGCAGCACCAGTTTGGAACCCACACCTGGTCAAGCACGTCAAGAAATTAGGGAAAGTACAACGGTTTGCAACAAGGCTAGTTCCGGAGCTCAGGGGAATGTCCTACGAAGAAAGGTTGAGGGAAATCGGACTGACGACACTGGAGGACAGGAGGGTCAGGGGAGACATGACAACAACATACAAAATAATGCGTGGACTAGACAAGGTGGACAGAGACAGGATGTTCCAGAGAGGGGACACAGAAACAAAGGGTTACAATTGGAAGCTGAAGACTCAGACGAGTCACAGGGATGTTAGGAAGTACTTCTTCAGCCAAAGAGTCGTCAGGAAGTGAAACAGCCTAGCAAGTGATGTAGTGAAGGCAGGAACAATACATTGCTTTAAGACGAGGTATGACAAAGCTCAGGAAGCAGAGACCTAGTAACGATCAGTGAAGAGGCGGGGCCAGGAGCTGAGTCTCAACCCCTGCCACCACAATTAGGTGAGTACAATTAGCCGAGTACACACACACACACACACACACACACACACACACACACACGCACACGCACACCACACACACACACCAACACACGCAACACCACACGCACACCAGCACCACACGCACACACACACACACACACACACACACACACACGCACGCACGCACGCTCACAAAGGTACCAGAGAAAGGGGAAAATAGTACTGATATAAGAAAAGGGAGGTTTTAGGTACTGGAATAAAGGAAAGAGGGCTGGACGTGCTGGAGTAATGGAGGTGAGGTTGGAGGTACTGGAACAATGGAGGGAGATAATGTCACATTATAACACTGTCACCAGTGTATCACATGCCCACCATTGCTAACAGAGTAACATGCCACCTCTACCACAAATATAATAGTGCTGTGAAACTAAAAAAAAAATCGCTGAAGAAGGATTTGCATATGAGATGTAAGAGGCAAAAATAGAGAATAATGTAAATAATGAAACTGAACGTACAATAAAAAATAAAGGTAAACAATAAGAGTACAGCTGCCAGCGACTTTACTACCTAAGAAGATAAAAGAACTCAACAGCAGAAGCTCCACTAACCTGAAGTTCACGAGCAACCAGACGTAAAACTTCTAAATGAACCTCCAGGTAACGGAGGATAAGGCTTAGTCTGGCTGGCTCTTAGGTTAGCTGTAGCCTTTAACTTACGAGCAGCAGGCAACATGCGTGGCTTCCTTCCCGTGGCAACTGAAGCTGGTTATGTCAGTTCAACCAGGTAATAATCATTGAGGTGACATTCTGAGGTGCACGCAAAGCACTCCGGGATTAATAATTCTGTAATTATGCCCATTTACACATTTACCCTAATTGATATATACGTGATATATGGACATTCAATAAATACAGTGACATGAAAGGAGTCTAGTAATGTATATCAAAGATTAAATATTCGTCCAACTACATTCCCCCAAATGCAACCCAATACAACATAGGTAGCCTCTCTTTCCTATGTATAATGAAGTATAGAATTCAAACACTATAGAATAGGTCCCATAAATGCAATAAGTTACACTTAAAAAATTATTAATTAGAGGAAATACCCAAAAGTACATAATGGTAATGAAAATGTAATTATATGAGTGAAAAAAACAATCGTCTTCCCACATTGCTGGCGTAATAAGGCAGTAATAACCATAAACTCTCCTTGTACTGAATGCGTTGTTCCTATCCTAGCTTAGCCTGATCTGATCCTAAGGAGAGTGTTGCTGGAACTCATCTCGAAATTTGGTCATTATCATGCCTTGAAGGTCTTGATTTGAATTATCATTAACGTTATTATATTATTACAACTGGCTTTCAACCTCGAAATTCATAGATTGGCTTTTGGGTTTGCTATATGGTTCACAAAAATGCCCATATGGCTCATATTGACTCCCAACATTGCCCGTATACCTCATACTGATTCCTAACCTTGCCATTTTATCTCATACTGACTCCTAACCTTGCTCTTACACCTCATACTGACTCTCAGCCTTGCCCCTTATACCTCGTATTAATTCCTAACTTTGCCCTTGTATTATCTCATTCTGAACCCCACACCTTGCTCTTGTACCTCATATTGACTCCTCGCTCGTATCCAAATATTGACTCTCAGCGTTGCTCGTGTTCTCATTTGACTCCCAGTCGTGCTCGTATGGCTAATGTTTTCTGCCAACTCATAAGGATAATCTTAACTCGAGAGAAGACATGGTAGTACAAGGTAAATGCAGACAGCAGAGGACCTGAAAGCCCTTACCGAGGCTCTCTGCTGAGAAGAACTATCTCCTATCTCGACTGAAAAACTGTCGTGTATTATTTAAGAATATAGATCAAGAGCAGTAAAAAAAAAAAATCAATGCGCACAACACACGGAATATGGCAAATGGAAAGTAGGATAAGAACAAGAACAAAAAATGAATAGAAAGAGTATTCTCGAGACAAAAATAACAGAAAATAAAAAAAATATCTGTATGGTTACATTGGCATAAATAACTGAGAAGAGGAGTTACTTAGAATAGATAAAATAAGGAAAATAAATTGGAATCAAATCACAAATACAGGACAAAACTGAAATGGAAATATACTAGGTAGAAGAGGTTAATAACAGCGAGACAGAGAGAAGCATAAATGCCAACAAGAAGCAGAGAAGAATAATGAATGAGACAAAAAAAAAGATCAGTATTATAGGCGAAAGCATGCATGGCAGGAATGACAAGATAACTAGACAAAGAAAAAATGTGTGTGATACAAGAATAGGAAGAATAGGAATAAGAATGAGAATGCAATGCCTATATGCCGATCGCGTTCAAATACTGATAACATACTACCTAGCGAAAATATACTACCTAATTTGGTGTTCACGAAGAACCTAAGTCTCATGCTAAACACCTGGGGAAACACCCGGGGAAAACACCAGGGGAAACAACCGGGAAAAACACCTGGGGAAGCACCTAGGAAAACACTTGGGGAAACACCTGGCCAATACCTGGGAAATACCTAGTGGAAAACCTAGTCTAACCTAACCAGTATCCTAACCATTAATGAAAAAAAAAAGTCAAAGAATTTTACTTCAGTCGACTTCCTAGGCACATAATCCTGCCTCGAATTTTACCTGGGACAGACTAGGCACTACTAAATTACAATGACGCTCACTAGCAGCCAATGGGGATCGTAAAATACAACAAAATATTTAGAGCACTCGAAACACGTCCTCCCTCTCGATAAGTCGATTGAAATGTGACACTCCTCTTAGTGTGTCTCGTCCGAGTCTCCTACACGACAAAAGTTCTTTAAATAAATCATTACTCAGGTTAACTTAAGCACAATAAGGCAACATAAATATCCCCTATAACAATTTTTCCCATGATTGTAATCTACTAAATGTTATAACCTCGCAATTTAAATACTGATAACTGGTTTTAATTGTGTGAATCGGCTGATTATTTCCAGAAAATGTAAATAAGATTAAACATACAATATATAGCCATACAACATAATAAGGCGTACCCACCTCTGATTACATAAAAGGTTTGTCTGATTGGACTACAACAGGATTTCTAAACTATACGCAGAGACTTAAATAGTAGTTATTGTAGCAAGAGTCAAGAAGGTGACACCGTCCATCACTGGGGTAGATCATGGCAAATTATAGCAACTGTTTCTCTAGAGGCGCACCATAAGATACATATCCCCATCATTACAAGATTACCCAAACAGTGTAGCAATTACCGAGAAGCGTGCAAACCTTAATAAGATGTTTGTTGATATAGAAATCACATAATTTCTGGGTCGACTAACGGGTAATACACATGGCTACTCCAGTGTAAGTAACTACGCGTGTTTACATCTACACCCAACGTGTACAACACTTCCCTCTCAGTATCTGGCTACAGGTACTCTCCACAACTTAATCAAGATTAAAACATACAAAAAAAAAATCACGTAGACAGCACTGTTGGTTTGGAGAAATGATAATTCAGTGCTGACACAGATGGATATAAGACATGAAACTTTCTACTCACGATGTTTCACACTGTGTACTGGGTTCATAAAGAAAGGGGTGGGATAGATAATCTGCCGTGCTACAGTGAGGAATTACTGGAACAAGTAGGGTGAATAGCTGCAGTTAAAAATGGGAAAATTAATAGAACAAAAGGGATGCGAAGAAGTTGTAGAACAAATAAGTACTGGAACGAAGGGGGTGGGAAGGTACTGAAACGCAAAAGTGTGAGGAGATACTTTGACAAAAGAGGTGAGAAAATGCTGCAACAAAGGAAGTCAGGAGATACTGGAAACAAGGGGAATGTGGAGGTACTGGGGTATACGTAGGTTAGGAGGAACTGAAACAAAGAGGGTGAAGAGATACTGGAACACTGTGGGGGTTGGGGAAGTGCTGGAACAAAGGGAGTTCGGTTAAGTGATGCATAAGGAGATATTATCGACTAGTTGGCTAAGGAAATCTCATCGTCCATTGGCAGGATAGGTGATAATACTATGGATAATATGAGTTGTAATATCATGAGGATAACAAATGGTATTATCATGGATAGTAATTGGCAGTTTGGATAAACAATAATATCGTGGATGAGTAGTCATATGGTGGATAATAAATGGTAACATCATGAATAATCTGTAAAGTCATGAAAAATAACTTCCAATATTGATTGACTGCTGATGTTTACTAAGGGAAACAGACACAGGACCTTTTGCAAGAATATACGCTTAGTCTACATCCAGCTCTTCCCCTAGCCCCTCCTCTTGTTACTAATCATGCTGATTCTACACCCTACCCTTAATCCACTTCCCCATTCCTCTCTCTCCCCCATCCCTGTTCCCCATTTCCCTTTCCCTGACCATGCGACGATATACTGAGCTGGTGGAATACGGTTTGACCTTCCCTCCCGTCACGACTCGAATATTCAATATGGTAAAAGGCCATTTTCTGGGCTGCAACACGCGCCTCGCTTATACTGATCCATCCCGGGACTCAAGTAGGTAGAATTTCACGCCGCACTGGCGCACCAACAATTGCCAATTCAGAGAGCATTGCTATGAGAGGGAGAGCCTCCTTGGGTTTAGGCTGATCCTTCTGCAGTCTGGCATCCAGGCAGACTACTGTCAAGTCAGCTGAATGTCGCCTGGATTCTCTCGACTTGGATGTATGGCAGTAGTTATCCTACGCCCTCCCATAAACTGTTACTGTCCATTTAGCCCAGAATGGCCTCTCTTCTTCTCGCGTCGTTGGAGATTTCGCAACGACTGTGAATAGTTAAACTAGCTCCACTGGATAACGTTGTAAGTGTGCTGCTATGTCGTCCCGTTGCACGACCCCTGTTGTGATCTTCTTCTTCATCCCGTTGTGTAGTTCCCTTCTTCCCTCATTATCCAGCTTTCACCCTACTCCTCCCCATCGTTGTGTAGTTTCTTCTAACCCTGTTGTGTAGTTACCTTCTTCTGTCTCTGGTTGTATAGTCGTATTTCCTACCCACGTTTCGTAGATTCCTTCTACTCTAGCTGTGTAGTCTTACCCCTGTTGTGTCCCCAATACCCTAATACAGTTAACTCCTTTTACCCTACCCTCTTGCTTATCCTTCCCTTACCCTTCCTCCCCCAACCCCCGTTGTATCTTTCCTTTATTTAACGTTGTTTCCTTCCCATCGCTACAGTGTATCACAGTAACAGATCATTAACTTGTTCAGAGACGTGTTCACCATGCATCGTAATGCAAAGACTAACAGTTGCTTCGAAAACGGTCTAATTTGATAATTACACTGCCAAGTCAAGAAAATTTCCTGACAAAGGTGTCACTTCTGGCATTAAAGTTACTATATTTTGTAACATTATTGTCTTTTCTGTCACAGATGATGTGACCTCAGATAGCTGGAGTGTGAGGCACAGCTGAGAGAACACTAAAGAAGCTCATAGATGACATAGCCATGCACTCAGAGGCGTCGTAAGGGGGGGCGGGGGGGGGCCGCCCCGGGTGACACCATTTAGAGGGTGACACCGTAGAGCCTCTAAAGAAGGTGACACTAATGCCTAAAACAGTGCTGCACCAACATAAGAGAAGAATCCTTCGTTTCTGTATAACCTATTATGTATTAACAAAGTACAAATAAGCCTATATAGGGAAAATCATTGATTTTGATGATGTGATGTTTTTGTATAATTGAAGGCAAGGAAATGTAAGATCAGATACACTGAGATGTTACCTGGACTCAAGGTCAAGTAGGAACTAGTGTTTCTCTGATATTGCAATGTTTTTCTTTATTTTTCAATTTTTTTGCATTGTTGAAGATGAATAAATGTAGGATCTGTTGCTGTACTCAAAGTGGTATTTGAGTTTGTTTCCTCAATATTACTACGATTATTTATTTTATCATTAACAAAGTGAGAAGTATTCTCCTGTTCTTTATGGTTTTAAAAACGTTCTCATTGGAAAACATTAGTGACTGACTGGTCATTGTTAGTAAGTGACAGACTGGTCATGTAATAGTGACTGAACTGTCATGTAGTAGTGACTGACTGTTCTATGTAGTGACTGTACTGGCTTATTTTAGTGACTTGACTTGTTCATGTAGTAGATTGACTGTGTCATGTAGTAGTGATCTGACTGGTATGTAGTTAGTGACTGACTAGTACATAGATTAGTTACTGTACTGGACAAAGTTGAGTAGTCTGACTGGTCATGTGTTAATCGACTGTCATGTAGTAGTGACTGACTGGTCATGTAGTAGTGACTGACTGTATGGTCATGCAGTAGCAAATGATACTGGCAGTTTACCCCCCCCCCCCCATCCATCGCCCTTCATATATTTGCATAACTTATCCCCCCTTTTACGAACAGCTTTATTTGTTAGCTACTGTTTTAAAACAGCAGCACAAGGTAGAAAATAAACACAACAGGAAAAATACATTTAATCGTAAACCGTGGTAGAAGATGGCAGGGGAAAAATTACCATATAATCAGCATATTTGTAAACCGTGATAGAAGATGGCAGGGGAAAAATTACCATTAAATCAGGATACCTGTAGCCTGTGGTATAAGATGTCAGGGAAATGGTGATAAATTGAAGCTGCCAAATGCACACCGGCAGTAATTTGAGGATCTGTTTCGGACAACGTTCCGCCAGCACAGTAGGATTTTTCTCGAGTTTGATCTGCAGATTACCTAAAGATAATCCTGGGATTATCGTATCCCTCTCGGTGCCTGATTTCAGACCAGGTCTTCCTGTTGATGGCTGGTTAAGTCAGGCTGTTGGTGCTCACTTTACGCAGTCCGACATTAGCTCCACAGCAGGACTCCTCACGAAATTACTTTGGGAAATTAATATATTCCTTCTTGAAGTCAAGACTGAAATGATAATTCATCTTAATTTTTTGTGGGGCATTGAAAAGTCTGACTCAATGATTTCAATTATTTTTTTAAGTCTTTATTGCATCTCTACTTTTCACTGAGAGATTTTTGCAGTCGTGCCTTCTGCTTTCCTAAGCACAATCTGAGGAATGTTAAGCGTCCCCAAGAATTTAAGTGTTTGAATTTATTCGCCCAGTGAAATTTCTGTGCCCAGTCTGCCGAACCGCAGCTTTGCTGCCTCACTGAAGTTGCCAATGTATAGCAATATGCCAGTCTAGAAAATGAAAAATGTTTTGAATAGTAATGTCATTGGCTTGGCATCTCTACCTTTGAAGTCCTTGTTTTCCGTTCAATAGAGTAAATTATTGTATTGAATAAAAAAAATCGCCCGACAGCTTCAGACAGCTTCCTCACATTCTTCCACTCTATTGGATTTATCGATTGCTTTCTGTACCCTCAGTTTTTATTTCTTCAATTCTTCCATTGACGAGTAACTGAAACTCATCCTCTTTAAACCTTTCTTTTTCTGAGGCCTGGTCACAGACCGGGCCGCGGGGGCGATGACCCCCGGAACTTTCTCCAGGTAAACTCAGGTACTGGAAAACTTGTTTATAAGGGTATGAAGGTTTGCTCTGTCCTGGATGGATGATACTCTCATACAAATTATATTATCCTCTGCAAAGTATGCTGCAGTGTTCAGAGAATGCTGACACGAGTAGCTGGTATGTAACACCAACACTTAATTCCACCCTGAACTGAATTCATTAATCGTGTTCGCTCTAATTAATTGTATTTTACAATTTAAATCAAGGCAAAGTAGAGAGAAAGAAAGAAAACGTCTCTAAGCTGAGAAAAAGTACAGCGTTGCTGCACTGATAACATTCATCTTTAGTACAGAGGTAATATATATAAGCAATATTATTACCATCCTCAGAGAATATTAATAAACAGTATCACTAATGATTTAGAAATGAAGGATAATAGAAGGCTGAGGCTGTTACGCAGCAGCATAACTGCGTCAGTACCCACGGTAATGTGTGTCATTTAGCTCACTGATATTTTATCTTTGACAACTTATAATTCCGCTATTTATGAAGCTAAGTACATGATATTAGAATATCAGTTGCATTACATATCAGGCTTAACCAGTATTTATTGACGTAAAGAAAAGACAAGCGTTGGACGACAGACTTTAACTGGGACAAAGTTTCGTTATGTGTAAAGATTGTTTCAGGTCAAGACTAAACTCTTCGCAAAAAGAAACGTAGTCCGAATTAAAGCTATTCTGCGGTATATCTTTCCTTCACTAGTAACAGCTATACGTTATTTGTATCCAGAATTTATTTATTATATCTCATAAAAAATTAGTCTGAATTCTGAGAGATTTTGTTCAGTTTTTTTCTTCACTAAGCAGTTTTTCATAACATTTCTTTCCTGCATCTCATTATAATTCAGAACTCTGGTATTTACAGTACGGTGTATACTGACATATGAATTTGATTACAAACCATTGCATGCATTAGTTACTCATTATTTTGCATGAAGCAGATTTCCACGTACTTTAAGCTATAATTACATTTTTTTTTTTATTTTACAGACGATCTTTCTGATTTTTGTGTGGTAATTATATATATATATATATATATATATATATATATAATATATATATATATATATATATATATATATATATATATAATGCAAAACAACCACTCTGAAGGAAAAGAGAAATTCCAAGCGCTTTCGTGACTACTCACATTATCATGATAATGTGATAGTCACGAAAGCTCTTGGAATTTCTCTAAATCTTTCAGAGGGGTGGTTGTTGCATATCTAAAAATCACGTGCTTTTCTGTTGATCTTATTGCATATATATATATATATATATATAATTATAATTATATATATAATTTTAATATATAATATATATATATATATATGAGAAAGGTTGGGGGAAGGGGTAATGGAGGTTTCTCTTCTGGCGAGGAGCTTGGACTTCCCAGCAGGATCTAGCGTGTTAGGAGCGAATGGAACAAATGGTTTTTAGGACTTGAGTGCGTTGGAGTGTGAGCAAGGTAACATTTATGAAGGAATTCAGGGAAACCGGCAGGCCGGAATTGAGTCCTGGAGAAGGGAAGAACAGTGCCTGCACTCTGAAAGAGGAGGAGGAACGCTCTGCGAGTCTCCTTTTTTAAAAATTGGGACTACATTTGCTGTCTTCCATACCTCAGGTAGTCGCCCTGTTTCTACAGATGTGTTGAAGATTGTTGTTAGTGATACACACAGCGCCTCTGCTCCCTCTCTCAGGACCCATGGACAGATGTTATCCGGCCCCATCGCCTTTGAGGTATCTTGCTCGCTTAGCAGCCTCTTCACTTCTTTCTCGGTTGTATGTATTGTGTCAAACACTTGATGGTGTACCCCACCTCTCCGTCTTTCTGGAGTCCCTTCTGTCTCCTCTGTGAACACTTTTTGAATCTCATGTTGAGCTCCTCACATACTTCTCGGTCGTTTCTTGTGATCTCCCCTCCTTCCTTCCTCAGCCTGATTATCTGGTCCTTGACTGTCGTGTGTGTGTGTGTGTGTGTGTGTGTGTGTGTGTGTGTGTGTGTGTGTGTGTGTGTGTGTGTGCGCAAAATAACCACCGTGAAAAAATAGTGAAATTCCAAGCGCTTTCGTGTTTCTCACATTATCAAGGAACTAGCTCACATTTGAGCTAGAATCGAAACTACTTGCACTTCCTACTCCTGCAATATTGCAACCTCCTGATGTGTTGATTGCAACACGAAAGACCTGTAGTTATCATTCAATTATCCCTGTGGTTGTTATATTTCTTGTATCGCTTGTTCGCGATTATTGCACACTGCAGTGGACCTGTAGTGTTTATTTTTTCTTAGGTTCTTGTATTAATAGCCAACTAAGAGTTTGGATAAACAAGCTGTTATTATTACGGTGTACACAGGGATGAGTTAAACTCATCAAAGCTCACTAAGCATCTTAGCAATGGAGGGTAAACTGGTTTTGTGCGTTGAGGGAGAGTACCTCCAATTCCCACTGGATCAAGAGCCCCTCACCAATATCAAGGAATCTTGGAGGGTTACCATAACAATCACACAAACATACACACATTGTGTCAACTGTTGACATTACGTGACAGTGGAACTAATTTGGTTATTAAGCAAATGCGCTACGGGAATGACCGGATAAGTATAAATCGACTGTAATAACAGCGTCGACCAACATATGGCACTAAGAGCATCATGAATTTAACGTTCAGTGGTTTGGCTGATAAGCAACATATGGCGAGCCAGTCAGAGTAATATAGTGGGCTGCAACTTTGTTAACAAAAATATTCCGCAGAATGTTAGCAAGCTGGTGAAATATACCGTCGGTAATAAAATAGGCACAGAGAGGGGAATCTCTGTGCCTATTTGAGGTCTACCAAATCTACCCCTATTTTAGATATCAGCCTCTACACATGTATGTCGTGCCGAACAGGTAAAATTGGTCAGTTAGCAAGAACTCGTTTAAAATTAAGTCTTTTCTAAAAAATTTCTTTTGTACGTTTAAAGATGTATGTTTTTCATTTATGTTAAGGTAAAATTTAATAATGTTGTAGCACAGACCTTAGAAAAAATTACTAACCTTAACAAATAACCCGCATCATAGAAAGAGGAGCCTACGACGGACGTTTCGTGTCCGACTTCGACCATTTCCAAAGTCACATGGTCCAAGTCGGACCGAAACGTCCGTCGTAGCTCCTCACCTTCTATGTGCGGTTATTTTGTAGTAATCGCGTTCCGTCACGGTATTGGTATTTCTTTGGTTATTTACTTAACGTTTGTATAACAGAGCGTCAGTTTAAGTTTAGTCCAATCCAAGTAAATATATTTTAGATACGTTTACATAATTAACCAAAAAAAAATGAAATAAATTTATTATCGTTAGGTTCAAATGATTTTTCCGAAATTATTTACATACTCAAATTTTCGCTTCGCTTTCTTCAGTCAATAGAAATAGCGTTGCTAATTTAAGCCAAAATCACAAGATATAACCTATTCGGCACAATTTCTATATATATATATATATATATATATATATAAATATATATATATATATATATGAGTATATATATAATGTCCCTGCCGAATAGCAGAATTTGCGATCTTGCTAATATGCAACGTTTATCTTGCCATATATGACAAGCGAAATTTGTGTATAGCAATAATTTCGCCTAAAGTCATTCTGAACCTAACTAAAAAAACATATTTCCCTGTGTTTAGTATCAAATATTGTAAACAAATCTAAAATACTATAGTTGGTAGGCTAAAATAAAGTGTTCTTGTATAATAAGGGGTAGGTAAGTTTTTCTAAGATGCTTTTTGGAGCAATAATACAAATTTTTGCAATAACATTAATGGTAAAAAATATATCTTAAAGTCATAAGAAAAATTTTAGAAATGACTTAATTTTC